>CM072541.1:21230000-22430000 GCA_036898165.1 Silybum marianum
TCCTTCCTAGAAAGAAAAGAAGTAGGGGGAAATTTATGTCTTAACGAATCACACGCTGCAAAGATCAATGCACCAATTGCAGTACAATAGAGTTGTAATTCGCTAGTTATTCCAGATGCTCGCCAAATCTGAAAAAACCCAACAAAATTGTTCCATTATTACCAACAGAATAGAACAAAGAGATCTATTCAGTGATAAGAAAAAGAAAAAATGTGAACGGGGACTGGATTGATGATAAAATAGAATCCTGGGTTGCAAACAGTGATTCGATTGATGATGAAAGAAGAGAATTCTTCGTTCAGTTCTCCACCTTAACGACAGAAAAAGGGATTGATTGATCGGATCATAAAAACCCACTTTCTGAAGATCTCTTCCTTCTCTTCGGGATCGAACATCAATTGCAACGATTCGATAGATGGCTCATCGGGATAGATGTAGATGAAAAAGACCCCCCCCCCCCCTAGAACCGTATAGGAAGTTTTCTCTCCGTACGGCTCGAGAAAAAATGATTCGAAGTTTTGTCTATGGATAAAATTATAATAAATAGGAAAGATAATTCTTCTATAGATTTCATTAATATCCGAGGTCACTAGTTTATCCTCATCTATATGATAGATTGGATTCTTTTTTTTTATGACATGATCCCTATATGTATGAAGGAACCAAAGTGACTCCTACTTCAAGTCTTGGATCTCCTGTCTCAATTAAGAGGGGTCATGGTATAAAAACTTATTAGATAGCGCGGTCAATGGTATCTAATAAGTTCTACCTACTATTGGATTTGAACCAATGACTCCCGCCGTATGAAAGCAATCCTCTAACCGCTGAGTTAAGTAAGTCATTTATCTTCACAAAGAAAACCAAACGGGACTCATCCCATCGATGGATTATAAATATGATATTACTTAGAAGCAATACCTATCAATATGATCTTGGATCATGGAATAGTCATCTTGAGAATATTCATCTTGACAAGAAATTATCTACATAATAAAATATGTATTACAAGCACTAAGGGCTATAGCTCAGTTGGTAGAGCACCTCGTTTACACGCGCGCCGATGTTTTTCAGGGGAGTCCATCATGCAATCAAAAAATTGATCTTAGGTCCTGGTGGGGAAGTTATAGATACTTTTCCATACTTTGTATCCGGAGTACTTCATTTAATCTCTTCTGCAGTATTGGGCTTTGGCGGTATTTATCATGCACTTTTAGGACCTGAGACGCTTGAAGAATCTTTTCCATTCTTCGGATTAAACAAATTGTGACCCCGATCTCGCAGATATTTCGATTCCAGCGAATGATGACGCTATA
Source organism: Silybum marianum (assembly GCA_036898165.1). Taxonomy (NCBI): domain Eukaryota; kingdom Viridiplantae; phylum Streptophyta; class Magnoliopsida; order Asterales; family Asteraceae; genus Silybum; species Silybum marianum. The sequence continues at coordinate 21,231,314 of CM072541.1, forward strand.
TCTTCAATCCGATTAATTCTTAACAAATTAGTATTTGCAATTTGTGAGGGCCGTTCTGGCTATATAAGAAATCCGTGACTAATAATAAGATAAATAACTTATTTCATTTCGGAACCTTCATAGATTTATCGAATCGGTTACTATTTCTGAATCTCAAAAAAGAGATAAAAATAACAAGGAATAGAATTTGATTAGTTGGTATTCAAAATATACGATTCAAGTAGTCAAGTCGAGAAAGAGATGGTTGAATCAAAATAATTTTGTTTAAAGTTATATTTTTGTCACAGGGCCATATGAATGCTCTATCATGTTCCATCAACACACTAAATGGGTTATACGATATATCCGGTGTGGAAGTAGGCCAACATTTTTATTGGAAAATCGGGGGTTTCCAAGTCCACGACCAAGTACTTATTACTTCTTGGGTTGTAATTGCTATCTTATTAGGTTCAGCCACTCTAGCCCTTCGGAACCCACAAACCATTCCGACCGCCATATATAACACAAAATTTCTCCGCCTATTCTTTCTAGTCGAGCCTCTCGGTCTGTCATTATACCCCGAGAGGTAGAAAGAATTACAACCCCTTTCTCCTCGGTCCACAGAGACAAAATGTAGGACTGGCGCCAACAGTTCATCACGGAAGAAAGGACTCACTAAGAGCTTCGGTTCGTAAAATTTGTGAAAAATGTCGACTAATCCGTCGTCGGGGACGAATTATAGTAATTTGTTCCAACCCAAGACATAAACAAAGACAAGGATAATCAGACTCGTTAAAGACCCGATATACAAATAAGAAGGGGGATCTGTTTTGACATGAAATGGATATATCCATATATCTCTGATAAATACATTTACAATAATAAAACAAATCAAGAAAGCATTAACATTAATAAAACAAAACAAGATAAAATTGACTTTATCTGGCCTATGACTATAAAAAGGGCTTTTGATAATCTTATAAATAGTAAGGGGAAGCCCCATATTTTTTTTGACTTATCTTACTTGTCACAAAACTATGTATTTTTTAAATTATCACAAAGCCAAGTTATTTACTTTAATAAGTTAAGATCTATTCTTCAATATAATCGACCGTCTTTTTTTCTTAAGACTGAAATAAAGGATTTTTTTGGAAGACAAGGAATATTTTATTCCGAATTAAGACATAAGAAACTTCCAAATTATGGAATGAATCCATGGAAAAACTGGTTAAGAGGTGATTATCAATACGATTTATCTCAGATTACATGGTCTAGATTAGTCCCACAAAAATGGAGAAATGGAATCAATCAATCCCATACGTCTCAAAATAAAGATTTAAACAAATGGTATTCCTATGAAAAAGACCAATTAGTGGATTACAAAAAAAAACAAAATTCGAAAGTATATTTATTACCAAGTAAAGAGGAGAATTTTCAAAAAAACTATAGATATGATCTTTTATCATATAAATATATTCATTCTGAAACTAAGAAGAACTCCTATATTTATAGATCATCATTAGAAACAAATAAGAACCAAGAAAATTCCAACAGAAATAAAGAAATTTTTTTTAACATACTCAACAATATTCCTATGAATAATTATCTAGGAAAAAGTTATAGTTATATTATATATATGGAAAAAAATCCAGATAGAAAATATTTGGTTTGTAAAATTAAAAAAAAAATTAAGGCTGAACCTAAACCTAATAAGGACCAAAAAATGGATAAAATTCATAATAATGGTCTTTTTTATCTTCCGATTCATTCAAATTCCGAAATCAATTACAAATACAAAAGGGTCTTTTTTGATTGGATGGTAATGTTTTTTGATTGGATGGGAATGAATGAAAAAATCTTAATCTTAAATCGATTCACATCGACTCCGAAAGTTGTTTTCTTTCCGGAGTTTGTGATACTTTATGATAAATATAAAAAGAAACCTTGGTTTATCCCAAGCAAATTACTTCTTTTTCATTTGAATATAAATCCAAATTTTAGTGAAAATAAAAATATCAATGTAAAGGAAGAAGAGGATGAGGATGTAAATGAAGAAGAGGATGAGGATGTAAAGGAAGAAGAGGATGAGTATTTTTTTGGAAATCAAAAAAAGGATGAGTATTTTTTTGGAAAGCAAGAGCAGAATGAGGATTTTTTAAATTTTAGCCCATCAAATTCAAAACAATATTTTAAATTAAAGAATCAAAACAATATTGAAGAATCTTTTTTACAACCGATCCGAAAACTAAGAATCGTCCTTACAGGAGAGTTTCCCTTGCAATTACAATGGAATGGACGTGTGAGTAAATTGAATCAAAAAATGATAGATAATATCCCGGTATACGGTCTCCTGTTTAACCTGAGAAAAGTAAGCAAAATTGTTCTATCCTGTATTAAAAGGAAAGAAATGAATCTGGATATAATGTTTGAGCGTTTGGATCAGACTCGTCTTCCGGTCACTTTTAGTGGACATGTTTCCACTACTCAATTATCTTTACCTAATACAGTTAATATTCCTAATCTCTCCCTCAGTCTTATATCTGTGAGTCAATTATGTGAAACCGGTCTAACTGTTATGTTCTCTCCTTCTGGTTGTGTTGTACAGGATCCAAAGACCAAGGAGACTCTTGGAATAGGCCGTAATGTTGGTCGGATGTTTGAGCTTATCTACCTCCGCCTACCTCCGCCTTCCTCTTCCACTTTTGTTTCTTTAGTTCCCGGACTTTCATCTTATGATTTGTGGCATGCACGTTTAGGTCATATGTTTGTTACTGAATTAAATCTTTTGACAAAATCTGGGTTATTAGGAAATGTAAAACCTGATTCTATTTCTTGTTTATCTTGTAAACTTGGGAAGCATCATGCCTTACCTTTCAATATGAATGAATCAAATCTATAGCTGCTTTTGATCTTATTCACTCTAATGTGTGGGGACTGGCACCAATTCCTTCTATGGGTGGTGCTCTGTATTTTGTTATTTTTATTGATGATCATTCTCGTTTTACATGGATCTATCTTATGACCCATAGATCAGAATTACCAAATATCTATATGACTTTTGCTCGCATGAGTCAAACTCAGCTCTCCAAGACCATTAAAACTCTTCGTGCTGATAATGCCATGGAATACAAGGCATCTTCTCTTATCCAATTTCTTCATCAACAAGGTACTACATCACAATATTCTTGTCCAGGTACATCTCAACAAAATGATCGTGCCGAGAGAAAACATTGACACATCCTTGACACTGTTCGTACCCTTATGCTTTCTGCCCAATGTCCTGAACGCTTTTAGGGTGAAGCCGCCTTCACCACTGTTTACACTATCAATCGTCATCCAACTCTTGTTCTTCAAAATAAGTCACCTTACGAGTCTCTATATGGGACAACTCATAGTTTTGATTTACTCAAAGTTTGGGGTTGTGCTTGCTTTGTTATGCTTCAACCTCATGAACGCTCAAAATTAGAGCCACGTTCTCGTCTTTGTTGTTTCCTTGGTTATGGAATTGATCACAAAGGGTATCGATGTTGGGATCCAATATCCAAAAGTCTTCGAATCTCACGACATGTCACCTTCTGGGAACACAAAAAGTTCTCATCTATTTCCAAGTTTCAGGTTCAATCTTCTTCTATCCTTCCCTTCTTCACTGACGCTTCTATCTCACTTGACTCACTTACTTCTGACACCATTACTTCCGAACCTTCCTCTCCGATTGACTTTCCTCTCTCACCATCTTCTACTGATGACTTAACATCTGCTCCGTCTTCATCGCCTCTTCATGAGCCATCCACTGGTCAATTAGATCCAAGCACTTCTCAACCACCGGAAGCACGTCGGTCTGACCTGGTATGACACATTCCTTCTCATCAGAACCTTCCTCCTATTCAGAGGCTGCTACTAACCCTCTTTGGCAGCAAGCGATGGTTGAGGAGCTCCAAGCTCTTCATTCTGCTCAGACATGGGATCTAGTCCCTCCCCCAGCAGGAAAATTTATTATCGGTTGCAAATGGGTTTACAAAATAAAGAGTCGATCCGATGGTTCACTTGATGGATACAAAGCTATGCTGGTTGCTAAAGGCTTTAACCAGGAATATGGTATTGATTACGAGGAAACCTTTACACCTGTCGCTCGAGTCACGACTGTAAGAAGCCTACTTGCCATTGCTGTAATTCGAAAGTGGTCTTTATTTCAGATGGATGTCAAACATGCCTTCCTCAATGGTGATATTTATGAGGAAGTCTACATGAAACCACCTCCTGGTATCTCCCATCCAACAGTTACGGTATGCAAGTTACGCAAGGCACTCTATGTCCTCAAACAAGCATCTCGTGCTTGGTTCGAGAAATTCAGCAATACTGTGCTTTCCTTGGGATTTTCCTCTAGTGAAAATGATCCTGGACTTTTTACTCGTACCACCGACTCTGGTTCTATTCTCCTACTGTTGTATGTTGATGACATGACCATCACTGGCAGTGACAATGCAGGTATTGTTCACCTCAAAGAGTCTCTCAACTCCTATTTTGAGATGAAGGATCTTGGTACTCTACACTACTCTCTCGGCCTTGAGATCCTCTATGACACTTCAGACATCTACGTATGTCAGGCAAAGTATAATTCTGATCTCTTATTACATGTAGGTATCTCTGACGACAAGACTACCTCCACATCTCTCGAGCACAACCATGCTCCCGGTGCTGGACCTCCTCTTCGTGACCCTACTCGGTACCGTCAACTTGTAGGATCATGAGTCTATCTTACAGTGACACGACCGGACATTGCCTATGATGTCCATGTTGTACGTCAGTTTATGGTTGCTCCTTGCTCAGATCATTATGCAGCTTTTTTACGTATTCTACGGTACCTCAAAGGTACTATATTCCATGGGTTGTTTTTCTCCGCAAATTCATCCTTGATTCTCAAAAATTATTCAGATGCCGATTGGAATGATGATCTGAGTGATTGGTGGTCTACTACTGGGTTCTGCTTCTATCTTGGTGATTCTCTTATTTTTTGGTGCAGTAAGAACACAATCACTAACAGCAAGATCTAGCCCCGAAGCTGAATATCGTGCCTTGGCTGATACTGCACCGGAGTTAATCTGGCTACGTTGGCTTCTCTCTGACATGGGTGCTACTCAACCTTCTTCCACTACTAAATTAAATCACTATGTAACCATTAAAACCCAATTATACGGAAATTTACCGTCGCTGATTAGCGATGGAATTTAAAAATATTCTTTTTTTTATTTTTATTTTAAAAGGATTCCGTCACTCATCAGTGATGGAAAATTTTCGTCGCTTAGCGACGGAATTCTTTAAAAAAATAAATAAAAAATAATATTTTTGAATTACGTCGCTAATCAGCGACAAAAATTTTCCGTCGTTGCTTTCGTCGCTGAAATCCAGTTTTCTAGTAGTGATAATATGATTAGATGATTTTGCTTTTATAATGTTTGAAGATTTATGTTTAGAAAATAGTAACATTTAGTCCTTTTTTTCGAAAAATAGTAACATCTAGTTGATTGCTTTCTTTTAATTTAGAAAATAGTATTGTCAATTTATTATTGTCAAAAAAATGTACTTTAATGTTCGATATTGATAAACTATTTTGTGTTATATATTGTATTATTATATGTTTACTTTTAGTTTTTTTTATAAGTAACTTTTTATTGTTATTAGCATATATGATCATATATAAGATTTTTAATCATTAAATCAACGATATAAAATCACTTTGAATTTTGATTGTAGTTGTTATAATATTTTCGCAAATATAAAAGAATTTATTTATGAATTTAATAATAAAAAATTCAATAAATAATGTAACTGGAGAAAATATATGATCATTTTTAGGTTTTTGTACATGAACTTCAAAATGTCAGGACCGACCCATTTGATCTATCAATAAAATATGGGAAAATTATTATTATATCCATTTTAGAAAATCTTGTACCCAAAATATCCAAAAACTTTCCTAAATTACCAAAATGACCAAAAGGTCTGTGAATCCATTAAGTGGCTCACGGAATGCATTAAAAAATGGAATCCACGGACTCACACGCACACACAGACACTATACACACACACGGAATCCTTACACACACACGGAATCCATTCCCAAACAGATACACACGAAATCCTTACACACACGGAATCCAATCCCCCACACACACACACGAAATCCATATCCATACACACACACATACGGAATACATATATACACACAGAATGTACTCATGGAATCCATACACACACACACACGTAATCCATATACACACTTTTCATTTTTTTAAATACATTCCGTGACCCACTTAATGGATCCACGGTCATTTTGATAATTTGGGAAAGATTTTGAATATTTTGGGTATAAGATTTTCTAAAATAAATATAATAATAATTTTCTCATAAAATATTATAATAAATTTTTATATTGACCATGCAAGTATATATGGGGTCGTAATAAAAAGAAGAACCGGTGGGTAATTAGGTGACAGTGCAAGATTTAAGTATTACTAAATCTTGAAATGGTATCAGATTTTAGACGTCCACTTAATTGCATCATTGAACCATTTCAATAAATTACGTCGCAAAATATGCACGGTAAATTTGTAAGATCAATTTTGTGTAAACCACCATAGTATATCTATATCTAAAAAGAAGGAGTTACGGTTACTTCTTGATTCTTGAATTTTAAGTGGTACAATTTTCTATGCTTAATGTATAAACTCAAAAGGCTCACAAATTCCCACATCTCATGTGATCAAATCATTTTTACTTCTAAATTACGTTTCGGTTTTTACAAGTTATACCATTATAATCGTCTCGTCACTAGCTTCAAAATGGCCCAATATTGAAATTTTTAGATTTAATCATATTCTTAAATATAATAAATACGTAGTAGCTTATTTTTAAAACTTACGTTTTATACATTATAGTTATGTGTTAATTTGTGCTATATCCTTTATATTTTTAAAATTTTATTTTACACCCTTAATATTAAGATTTGTAAGTTTTGGTTTTATACTTATTGATTGGTAACAGAGTAATTAGATGTTTGCACATCAATATAGGTTGTTTTTTCTGTGTAAAGTTTAAATGTTGTTTTTTAATGGAACAGTCCCTTAGCTATCTGAAGTCATGTATCGTTTGCCTTATTATTTGCTTCTATATTATACTAATGCACTAGGCCCTACCCTATTTTTTATACTAAAATGCAGATTTCATCTTTAGAAACATAACAATTTAAGAAGTTGGAGAGAAATAACCACGTATCATTGACGATTGCAGTTGCTAGACATTTTGAATGTTCCGTTTGTTACTATCGTTTTTTCTCATCAGGTAGGAAATGAATGCTTCAATCATTTCTCATAATGCAGCTTGTTTGAAAATAGTGCTATGTTTTTCATGCTTTGTTGTTTGCTTTTAATGTTTTTTTCTAAAGAAAATATATTTACGAAAATTGGTCCGCTCCTACAGCACAGATAAATATCTCATCTACAATGCTTTGTATGTGTAATTCCTGGATATGTCCCCCTTCCTGAGATGAATCCAACATATGCACATTGTAGATTAAAATGATTTGTCTGTGTAATTCAATTAAAAAAAATCCACGTGTAACATGTTGAATAGATTAACATGTCAATGTATATAATAGGCTTTAAAATGTGTTTTGTATATGAGTTCCGTCTTATATCCACCTAAAGGGACATGTGTAATAGTATGTATGTATGTGTAACTGTGATTACATACTTAATGGTTTGCTAATCTTTTAAACATTATATGCATTTCAAAGTTTAAAACAAAGCCTTCCAAGGTTATTTTTTTGCATATTTCACCGCATATTGATTAATAATGAATTTTGGATGTACTTTGTTCTGTAACTTAACTTTATGTAGTAGGTCAAGACATGAGTGATGAAATGAAACTGAAGTTGATGGTCAAAGTTATCTTGAATTTTTAAGAGTATTAACTAATTAAGGATATTGTACAAATTCTTAAAGCTTAGAACCTCCTAGATCTTCCATCAAATCATTTTCAATTTCAAAATTACATTTTATAGTCTTATAGTTAGTGATTTAGTTTTTGAGTATTCTTACCATATTTTTATTCAAACATAAATTTTGCATTTTTTTTTTCAATTACAAGTTGTAAAAGCTACAAATCACAAATTAATGCATAATTCGATCTTTCAAATGCAAGAACAATAAATGTTTGTTAAATATTTTGTTTTTGAATTATTCCATCCAAAATATTTGACCAATGAAACTATTTAACTAAGAACTTATTAATCTGATGGATCTCAATCTTTCTTTAGCGTCATTGGTGACTATTCGAGTTTGAACTATATGTTCATCAGATTTACCTTTCATGGAAGATCTACAATTTCTTAGGTCAACACACTTAACTTTTATTAAACACCAAAGTTGCTAATGATATTTATAGAGTATCTTTTTGAAGATGTATATATAATAGACTGAAATGTATACCAAAGTACTTTATGGTCAATGCATGATTCATATATATGTGGACTGAGCTACTCAAAAACCATGTCTTCATAAAATTAACATTGAAAAGGACAAACAATACTAACTTAACATTAAATTTGGTTGATATTTCAACGTTTCGCGCAACAACACGCCCAGGTACCTGACTAGTTATAATAATACGTATATGTTTGCAACCAATTATTTTTTGTAAATAATATTTAACTTTTATACAATGTATATTTATTAATATATAGATATTCTTTTACATTTCAACAATAAATATAAAGTACCTACCAAATATGAAATATATATTTATGGATGACGACGTGAGAATAAAATAAATTTGGTTGAATCTATGCCATCACAACCTAACAGTATAACCCTACTATACAACATTCATGATTAATTAGACCCATCTAACCATTCTTTGTTCTCTTGTTTAACAAGATTAACGGTACAACTTACTTCAATTCCCTAAAATGTCCTCCAAACTTAACACCAATTCAACTTCTTAACATGGGTAATATGGTCATATAAGTCAAAATCATATGATGAATTGACTTTAACACCACTCCATGGTATATATATAATTGGGCCACAAGCAGTAGGTAAACTATTACATATGTGTTCTTCACAATTATATATACATATATCCATATATAAAAAACCACTACCTTTCAATTCTTCAAATCATTCCAGTTACGAGCCAAAGTACAACATGGGGCTGCAATCGACTTTCTTGGCTTCTTTTCTCATGCTTACATGCATTGCCAACTTGTACCCTCATTTGGCAATGGCAAAACATACTGGCACCGGCATTACTCGACATTATAAGTTTGACGTAAGTTTAATGGTTGCCATATAGATTATGATTTTCACGTATGATTTTATCTTAATTTGTGTATGTGCATTTTTAGATACGGATGCGGAATGTGACGAGGCTGTGCAAGACAAAAACCATAATAACCGTCAATGGGAAATTCCCAGGCCCGAGGATTATCGCAAGGGAAGGTGACCGAGTGGTGATTAAAGTGGTTAATCACGTCTCGAACAATATCAGTATCCATTGGTACGTGTTTATTTTTGTTGATTTCTTTACGACACTAAGGTGGCGTTTGTTTTTTAAGAGGTGCTGAAATCTGAAATCTGAAAATAGAAGAAAAACAAACAATTTGAATGTGAAAATGTCTGACCGATTCAAAATGTCTGACCGATTCAGACATACGAGGTAATTAAGAGCTGAAAAAGAAAAACCAAACAAGGCCTAAGCTGAATAAACTGAATTCAACTTTGATTACATTCTTATCCAATATGCCCTCGAGTTTCTTATTTGTTGTGTTCATTTCCAACGGCTGTTTAATTAATGAGGGCAGGCATGGAATTCGACAGCTTCGGAGCGGATGGGCTGATGGGCCGGCTTATATAACACAATGCCCGATCCAAACGGGCCAATCCTACGTTTACAACTTCACGATAACCGGACAAAGGGGAACACTTTGGTACCATGCCCATGTTTCGTGGATTCGGGCAACCCTCTACGGCCCAATCATCATTCTACCAAGGCGTAACACTTCGTACCCTTTCGTTAAGCCTTACAAGGAAGTCCCCATTATATTCGGTAATTTTCAGAAGCTTGGTTTATAATGTTTGGACCCATGATTGTTTTCTTGTGCTAAATTAAGTAAGTCGTTTTGATCGATATATAGGAGAGTGGTGGAAGGATGATACGGAGGCTGTGATCAATCAGGCCCTTCAGACCGGAGCTGGCCCAAATAATTCAGATGCTTATACGATCAACGGGCTTCCTGGACCCTTATACAACTGTTCTTCATCAAATGGTATCGATTGAGTACTTTAATTAAAATCAAGTTACTTTCTCTTTTGATCCTGTGACTTAATTAGTTTAATCAACATGCAGAAACATTTCGTCTAAAGGTGAAGCCTGGAAAAACATACCTCCTGCGATTGATTAATGCTGCCCTCAATGATGAACTCTTTTTCAAAATCACGAACCACACGTTTACCGTTGTTGATGCGGATGCAAGTTACGTGAAGCCATTTGAAACGGACACAATCTACATCACACCGGGCCAAACAAGCAACGTTCTCCTCAGGACCAAAAACCTTAACCACAACGCCAAATTCTTGATGGCGGCTCGACCCTACTCCACAGCGGCTTCTGGAACGTTCGATAACACCACCGTTGCCGGTGTTCTTGAATACCATATTAATACCATTAAGTCATCCTCCAATGCTTCCATCAAAGGACTTACCCTGCCTCCATTGCCGGCGATCAATGCCACTTCATATGTGGCCAATTGGACAAGTAAATTCCATAGTTTGGGCGATTCCCATTTTCCGGTCAACGTTCCGCAAACGGTTCAAAACCGGTATTTGTTCACGGTCGGGCTCGGAACCGACCCGTGCCCAAAAAATCAAACGTGCCAGGGTCCCAATGGCACCAAATTCTCGGCTTCCGTAAACAACGTTTCATTCACGATGCCAACAACTGCACTTCTTCAAGCTCGGTACTTTGGAAAATCGAACGGCATTTTCACCACCGATTTCCCAAGATTCCCGATAAATCAATTCAATTACACGGGCAACCCACCCAACAACACCATGGTTTCCCACGGCACAAAAGTGGTGGTGCTACCTTATAACACCACCGTTGAGCTGGTGATGCAAGGCACTAGCATTCTTGGTGCCGAAAACCATCCTCTTCACCTCCACGGTTTCAACTTCTATGTGGTGGGACAAGGCACCGGAAACTTCAATTATGCCACAGATCCAGCCAACTTTAATCTCGTTGATCCCGTTGAAAGAAACACGGTGGGCGTTCCGGCCGGAGGTTGGGTGGCGATTCGGTTCCGAGCAGACAATCCAGGCGTATGGTTTATGCATTGCCACATAGAGATACATCTAAGCTGGGGATTGAAACTGGCATGGGCAGTCATGGATGGGAAGCTTCCAAACCAGAAGTTGCCTCCACCACCTTCTGATCTTCCAAAATGTTAAAAGATTTTGACTTCATCATCTTTTAATCTTCCAAAATTTGAGTCTTTTCGTTCTTCGATAGAGTTGTAAGTTATGTGAGTGAATATCTCCATGGTGTTTTTGGTATATGGTATTTTAATTTTGCTTTAATGTGTGAAGAGATTAATCCCCAATTCAGTGTTCTTTTAAATTCGATTGTAGTTCAATGTATAATAAGAGATTGTTTTGTGATACAAAAATATCTATTAAACTTTATTTTAATTTGTTTGGTCTTTAATGACTAAAACAAAGTCGAGATCATTTGAACTTGTTCATATTGTAATTCCACATAATGATCCTCCTGATTTTGACCGGAAGTCTCAGCATATATCGTCTTTTTTGGCATGTTTCATTAAGTCGTTTTTCGTGATCTAACAACTTGGTGAAGCTCTCATTATAATTGATAACAAATATTCTTGATATTATAAAAACATGACCGTTATAAAAATCGAAGGTGTTATTTAAATTCGGACATAAATTGAAGCCTTGTTCAAAATCATGAATCAATAATATGAGACTTGCTACACAAGATATTGTTCAAGATTACAATCCCTAAACTAAAGAACTCTAATCCTGTTAAAACTTTAATACACTTTTAGAGAACTTTCCATTTACCGAGATAGAATATGAATTAATTGTTGCAAAATAAATGGAAAAGCCTATATATATATATATATATTCACTGAAGTTAGATTCTGCCATATTTAGGAATCTTCATTAGTGCTTCAGTAACCTTCAACTAATCATTTAAGTGAAATACAATCATCTAGTACTTGAAGATTCAACAAGATCCACGTCATCCTTTTAGGTTCATTACATCACTCGTTTACCCTTGAAACATATATAAATAGTACAAACTCGTGAAACTGATATAAAAAAAATTACATGATTTTATTAATCAAAACCTAATATTAAAAATATTGTTTCACATATGTTTGTGTTCACCTTATGAAAAAATTACATGTGAATTTTTTTTATTTACACAGTGAAACAAAAAATACGCGTAAAAAAATATTAATACAGTGAAACAAATACTTGTAAAAATCCACGTTATGAAACAAATATATGTGAAATAATATAATAAATCCTAATATTTGATGAAATAAATAATGAAAATTTTTATATCAGTTTTCACGAGTTTCTAACTTCTTAGTGGTATTATTTGATATAGCCCCTGATATATATATATATATATGTGTGTGTGTGTGTGTGTGTGTGTGTATGTTTGTGTGTATATATATACATATATAGAAAGACAAATTCCTTCATTTAAAAACTTTACGAATGGTGGAAACTTTGGAAACCAAGGGAAAACCAATATAAAATAGTTTTTTTCATAATCCTTTTTCATCAAACGTTATGGATTTTAAGATATTGTTTAACATATATGTGTATGTTCATACGGAAAAAAAATATTATATATGAACAAAAAATGTTGGTTTACTTTCACATATGAAACAACATTCATATGATAAAACAATTAAGTGAACCATCGTTTTTTTATTCACATATAATATATTTTTTTATATGAACACAAAAATATGTAAAACAATATCTTAAATCATAACATCTGATGGAAAAAAAATATGAAAAACATTATTTTATATTGGTTTTCCCCTTGGTTTCCAGAGTTTCTACTCTTCGTAGAGTTTCTAAAAGATTGACCCTCTATATAAGGAATGGTTCAAACAAGAACCCGATGATTTACGAGAATGCGAGAACAGTAGTGAGCCTCTGACCTCTTTTTCCAATATAATACATTAAAATAAATCAATAAGGATAGTAATATCATTTGGTATTTTTCTTACATTTTTTATTTTAATTAATTGTAATTATCCCATGATTGTAGGTTGTTATCCGATAACGTATCATGTAGTATCTCATGTATCAATCGTTTTCTCCCTCGTCGTTTCTATCCACCGTCTTCTCCCTATGTTTCTATATCTGTAGATGTAATAATAGTGTCAAAAGTCATAATAACAGTTTCATAGGATGTGACAACAATGTAGTAATAACATTGTCAAAAGTTGTGATAACAGTCTAGTAATAACAATGTCAAAGAATGTGATAACAATGTAGTAATAACAGTGTCGACGTTGAGATAACATTGTACGTAGTAATAAAAATGTCAAAAGCTGTGATAGCAGTGTGATAAGTAAATATTGAATTACAGAAAGTACATGTAGAAGTTGGGTTTTCTATAGGTTACATAATGGGAGGATTCTGAATGGAGACGAGCTACTGAAGGAATTGTGTTTACAAATACACAGTCTCCAAAATAACTCAAAAAGAGACATATGATTAGTATGATGAAGTGATAAAGAGACATATGAATAAGAGGTCACAAGATTGGGATGTGCACTATTATGAGGTTCCACGTCTAGTTTTAGATATAATGTGTCTCATTTTTAAAGACATGATTCGTGAGGTTGTGAATGCTCAGGTAACTAGGCATCGCGAGCAAATTTTTCCCGTGTAGAACCCTAATTGATTACCTAGTGCAACACATGTGATAAGTAAACAATGGATGAATTGTCTAGTGGTCTCATCACAAGATCAAACACAAAATACCAAACAACCCCCAAAATCGAACACAAGCAACCCCTAAAATCAAACACAAGAGATGAACAATGGGAAAAATAGGATGATTAGGAAGCTAAAAACGAACACAAGAGACAAACAAGGATGAGAAATGAACCCCAAACAACCCCCAAAATAGTCTATTGATTGTGATAATATGTTGTCGAACTGGAATTGAATATGCCGTGATAATCACGTGATAGAATCTTGACAATATCGATTATTGTTCGATTTTATAGTTGTATTTTCTGCGATAAACATGTGATACAACCCTAGTCGAAGACAAACACTAATCCAACCCTAATCGACTATGATATGATAAACATATAATAAAACTCTAATCGATTTCATACACTGATTGAGTCATATTCAAAGTGTGATAAAGTTGTGATAAGCAAACGTTGATTTTAATGTGTATGCACTCTTCTTGTTGCAATCATCGATTAGAACTCCTATTCGATTTCCTTCTCTAGTCTTTCTGTAATTACCATTCTCCAATCTTTTTTTTTTCTCTGGCCCACTAGATAGATAACCAAGGTCGATGTCATCAGTTCCCTTTTGATCGGAGTTTTGTGATCTTGTTATTTGAATATAATCACTTCTATTTCCAATTTTACCCTTCCAGTTACATCTTAAGGATTTTTAATTGCTTTTAACATTAATTTAAATTTAAAAAACCCCTTAATTATCTTAGGGATTTTCGTTTGAACTCTTGTTAGGGCATGTTCATACGGGAACACTAACTATTTACGAGAATAAGAGAAACTTTTAATATAATAACCTGGTTTTTATAACGAACTTTAAGTGAAAAGTTAGCCTTTGGAGTTAGTCCTTTCTTTGTATGCTTGTACACATAGCATAAAGACTTGAATCCAAACTAACTTTGTCAAACATGGTCATGTGGGGGATTAAACATGCACAAATGAAACTAGAATTAAACCAAAATGTAAAAGAATTCACCAATTATGGTAAGGATGCAATTTATGAAACTTGAGGAACTAAAAGTGAAAAACTGAAAAATATAAAAATAATTTTGGAATTTATAAAATCAATTCCCTGATTTCTACTTTTCCTTCATCGCCCCATACACCCTACACCAAAAATCCTCCATGCAATTAGAGCTAAAACATTGGTGAAATCAAGAGATTTTGAAGAATTAATGTTAGATATTGAAGGTAAACCATTGGGTAACATGAAATTTAAGTTATTTGATATAAATACATACTAAGTGTGTGTGTATTTGTTAATTAGGTGCTGAAAATTGGAAGGGATTGAAGAATTCAACACCTTGAAGAGGTTGTATTCATCCTTAATGTAAGAACTTTGAAAATCCTTGAGTTAGGTGCTTGGTGATTTAATATTCATGTGAGTTTTGGTTTAAACTATGTAGGGGATGTTAAACCATAACCAAATTATTAAATTTTGTCAAATTGATAGTTTAGAATGGTTACCAAATCAAGTGGTAGAGATGATATCTTCAAACAGTGATATTTTGGTGTTGTTGGTAGGGAGCAGAGAGTTGTTGCTTGTTTAAATAAGTGTATAAAATTAACCGTTGATCCAATTGAGGTGTATAACACGTCATTGGAAAGATTAGTGAGTCTAATACAACTATCATGAAGATTCTGAAAGCTAATTGTGAGCCTAAGTGTGTCAAAATACCAATTTATTGTAACTGGTCTCTATGTACTTAGGATTTGCACATTGTTGGCAAAAACTTCATATTTAATTGGTCGTAGCTTCAAATTACATGAATTTTGTTGGGATGAACTCCTACGAGACATATCTACAACTTTTATTTAGAAAGCATTACTTAATATAGCTTCTAAGCATGAGATAAATGTCCACAAAAGTGATGGACAGATGCTCAAATGTGCAGGGGATGAAATTTCCCTTTTTGCAAACTCTTATTTGTTGTTTAACCCATATCTTACCCTTACTAACACTAGCATTGAAACATAAGCTTATTGGTATGAAATTAAGGCTTAATTAATCTAAAAGGGAGGGTACACATAGGATAAGGATGATTAAACAAATATAGGTAATCATGGTAAAATTCTAAGTATACATTACTTGTGATAGGAAATCCGACTAGCAAAGATTTGGAGACATTGGCATTCGGGCTTCGTCTTTTGATTATGTCAACTACATAAAGGTACGGATCTCTTATTATCTTGACACGGGAGTGACTTATTGTTAAGGATCATTTCATCCGAAATTGATTCCCCGAATGGTAAATTTGGGGCACGAAAAGACCTAAGTGATGTTGTTTTTTGAAATTTCATCGTATGATTCATTTGTTAAATTCCATTTGGTGACCCATTAGTCGAGCACAACTTAGGAGTGTTCCATAGTTAATTGCTCCTAATAAGGACCGTTGGCTCGGTACTTAAGTTTTACGCCGAATGCTGAGGCGCGGAGGGATTATTGATGTAAATGATTTATTGAATCCGTCTAAGTAACGAGAGATGATCGAATTGAAAATGGCACAACTAGGTTAATCCATATTGACTTGTTCATTTATTGTTGATCTATTTTTGTGATTCGATTACATCTCATTTGTTGTGATTATTTACCCAGACACTTGGTTGGGGCACCGACCTTGTGATGTTTCCATAGTGGCAATAATCAATATGGCGTCCTCGTATATACGTTGTGAGTGCGCTGGCCTTGATCCGGCCATGGGGCGAATGAATATCCTAGGAACCGAACATAATTCGGACTACTTCAATAGTAGTCGAGGGTAGTGGGGGACGTGCCCACACTGCTAGTTCTCACCTATGCCCATAGGACCGTATATCCTTTTATGAACAATGGGTTAGTGTATGCGGGTGATTTATGTGAACTTGAATAACACGAAACACGGAAATGGGGTGATTTTGTGAACCCACTTGTTATATCTTTCTCATATTCGATTGATTTCTATCATTTCATTGTTTATTCTACATTGCTTAATTGCTTATTATTCATATTGTTGATCTGTTCACTAAGTTATTGCTTAGCCAAGTTTGCTATTCCGTGGCAGGTTCTAAAGACTGATTGGGGGTATATCTGGGTTGAGAGACCAGGAGTGGATTTTGGAGGCTAACTTGATAGACGACCACACTTTTGTATAGTTACTTTTGGGTTGTAAAATATTATGTAACCTAACATTTGGTTGTCTATAACCATGAATATGTTGTTATGAAATTAACTTAGTTGCTCTATATACATATAATATGGTATGGTTAGTATGGGATGTTACATTTTCCATGTACAAAATCATATGTGATTTTGCACTAACTGGAGCGGATGACTTTTGGGTCGACTTAAGTCGCATGGGAAAAGGCGCCCTGATCATGTATGATTTTGTACATGAAATTTTTTTCTCATATTCTCGTTAAAAGTTAACATTCTTGTTTTAACATTTCTCTCTCTTACTCTCTCTCTCTCTCTCTATATATATATATATATATATATAGAGGAGATATCCATTACAAACCAAGCAATTCGTACAAACTGTACAAACTCCATTCAACCAATCGTTTTTTATTTTATTTTTCACTTTTATTTAATACAAGGGTTGATTAGTCAATAATATGTGAAAAAATTTCATCAAGAACACATGAGGGTTGATTAATCAATAAAATATGAAACAAGATTCATTAAAATGAGAAATACATGAAACAATTTCATTTTCGTATAGAAACACAAGTGTATGAAATAATTTCACGAAAAAAAGTATTATATGAAACAATTTCATCATATTAAACACTTTCATGAAAAAAAGTTATCATGGAGTTTGTACGGTTAATTTGTACTAATTACTTGGTTTGTATTCGAAATCTCCCCTATATATATATAGAGGCAGGTTCATACGAGAACGATACCAGTTTACGAGAATACGAGGACAATCCTCGGCCAATCATTTTCAAAATCATATGTGATTTTGTAACCATAAAAAAGGACACGCGCAACTTTTTTCATGGGCAAGTCGCGGAAAAAGTCGTGGCTAATCATATATGATTTTGTACATGAATCATATGTGATATTTTACATGAATCATATGTGATTTTGTCCATGAAAAGTTTCATGTACAAAATGATTGGCTGAGGATTGTCCCCGCATTCTCGTAAATTGTTACCGTCCTCGCATGGACCTCTTTCTATATATATATATATATATATAGAGAGAGAGAGAGAGAGAGGAAGGTTCAAATGAGAACTTTGTAAATTTAAAGAAATAAAGGAACACCTTGTGAACCACATATGATGTGGGTCCCACATAATATTAAATCATTTCTGATTTAATATGATTTAATATTAAATCAGAAATGATTTAATATTATGTGGGACCCACATTATATGTGGTCCACAAAGTGTTCCTTTATTCCTTTAAAAAGGGGTGGTTCTCGTATGATCCATCCCCTATAAATATATATATATATATATATATATATAAGGGATAACTCAATTGTTTGTGATAACCGTGCGATCCAATATCAACCACAAATATATCAAAGGTTAAATTAGGAAATTGGTAATTAGGTAATTTTAACTCAAATTATTAATTAAGGACATTTTAGTGATTTAAAAATATTATCTCTCCTCTTTTCTCTTACGTCTCTCTGGCAAAACCTTATTCCGACAAACATTATATGCGTGAACCCAATATACGTATTGTGATACCTAATAAGACACCTTTAAAAAAGATATATTCAAACGATATTCATTATGATGCCCAAATATACAAACAAGATTCATAGTGTGATACCCTTTGTAAAGCAACTAAAAAAACAAAAATACATTATGATACAATTCGTGAAATAACAAAAACATATTGTGATGCATTATGAATATTATCATTGTGATACGCTTTGATTCATAAACATCTTTAAAAGATAATATATATTAGGTAATTAAATTAGTTAAATATTTCTTTTAAAAAAACAATTAAATCATATTTACTAAATTACCTTTTTACCTTATTTAAATAACAATCTTAAATATCTCCAATGAGTGGTTCACATTGGATTCACGGTTATCACAAAGTATTTAGTTCTCATTTGATTAGGCCCCTATATATATCCGTTTTTTCTTTATATTAAACTTTGTAATTGACTCAAAATAGTAGATAAATGCGTGAATTATTAAATGAAATGTATAAAGGATTGCTTTGTTCATAATATATCGATCTACGGGCCGTTCCTAAGGGTGTTCGAAGTGGTACCGCCGAACAACGCCTCCAATCATCAGGGGCCTCCGATTTCTTTTTTAATAATTTATATGTATCATAATATATATATATGTATATTAAAGGAATAACCAAAGGGAATGAGGTGATAGAATGACATTTGAGTATTCATCCAAATTTGAATTATAGTGTGTTTTGTTCATTCCACATTAGTGACAAGATGATAAAATTGAGGAATGATGTGAGTATTTATTAGGATGAGACAAGACCTTTGTGGTAACTCATTGGGTTAGCTTATGTTAGTTAACCTAAGAAAAAACGTTACAAATTAAATGTAACGCCGCAAAAAAACCAAATAGAGAAATTGGGATTTTTGGTTTTTTGAAGATAATTTAGAGAATTATTCAATATGGATCCGAAGCCTTAATTGACTTATAAGGTTTTAAGAAGAGAATTTCTATCAAGAAAACAAATAATAAACATTATATACAAAAATAAAATAAAAAAAAGAATTAAAATTAAAAATATATGACAACTTTATATTTTAGTATCAACGATATCAACAATAAAAAACACAATTAGAAAATAAATGAATCATTAAAAAAACTATATATATTGAAAACACGTATATATAATTAGTTGTTTTTTTAATTCAAAAATTAAGTTACGTTAGAAATTAATAAATTACAAGAAATTTATATAACTATAGAAATTGTTGAAATAATCAAGAAATGTATACAGCTATAGAAGATATTGAAAACTCGTTTAATAAGAAAGAGCATGGTGAGATTAGAACCCAAGATCTAATCTACACAATCAAAAGCGATACCGAGCGGATCTACAAAGTACTTTGGTTAAATTAGTAGAATTTATTCTGTATATTCTAACTAGTTTGTGCCCCACGTGATACGCGGTAGTCATAATTTTTTTAAAGAGTACCTGGTCGAGTTAAAATTAAATGTAATTTCTCGAAAAATAATTAATGAGATACAATTTAAAACAACAAATGAATTTTTCTATAAGTGATTTGATTTGCATATATTGATAAATACTTATGCATCGCATGTGTGTGCATAAATTATGTTTCTAATTTAGCTTATAAATCGTATTTTCTAAGGTAATTTATCAAATTGGTTCAAACATGAACAAATAATTGTATGATATATTTTAATTTTAAAAAATAGAATCGATGAAAAACAACCATCTAGTATGGCTAGATGGTAAGGAAAAAAGTAGACTGAGTTGTATTATAAAAAAATGGTCGACGAAAAACAACAAACTCCATAATTATAAACGCTCAACAAACTCCAAAGAAAGTAAGCATCTTTATGTGGAGAGTGAATTTAGGGAGATTGCCCGTAAGGATAGTTTTGGATAAGATGGGGATTGACTTAGATTCGATCCTACGCCCGAGATGTGGATTAGAGGTTGAAACCATTGATCACGCTTTAATCAAATGTGAGAAGGTTAGGAGGTTATGGGAGTTAGTGGGGCAATGGTGGAGATTAGACTTATCGAGGGTGGAATCGATTAACGAGATGATAGAAACCGGAAAATACAGAGGTAACAAGGACAAAGGGATACGAAGATGGTCGGCAATGATATTGAGCTTCTAATTTTCGTATGGGAAAATAGGAATAAGTGTGTGTTCGAGAACTACAACAGTTCGGTAGCTGAGCAGATGTTTAAGTTCGAATTAAAAGTATATGAATCGGTAACCATTAGAGACAGTAGTCTAAAGCTGGAATGGGCAACGTGGCTCGTGGAGCCGTTCGGGGCTTGAAATTCGGGTGATTTGGTTGAACGATAGATGTCGAATATCACAGATGGAAAGAAGCATAGTATGTCAGTAGCCTTTTTTCTACAGGAGAGAGTCATGTTTACTGCGCGTAAACGAGATATCGGGAGCTGATCGCTGTTTGGTGCTGAACAGGAGCTGATTGCTGTTTTTGTGCTGTGCAGGATAAGCCACTGTGCTTTTTGTCTTTCTGTTTCACTAAGGCTGCTGTCTTATGCTTCTGTTTTTTTCTCTTGCTTTGATGTTTCCACTTCTGTAAGTGATGGTTCTGAGTGTTTGTTGGTATAGTAGTGTTAGTGGATGTTTGTAAACTATGGTTTGGTTGGTAATATTAATATTCTTTCGCGGCTGTGCAAAAAAAATAAAGGGGAGGCTAAAATACTTTATTATTATAAAGTAATTTTATTAAATTGCTTCAAATATATAATTAAGTGGATACCAAATAGTTGTACTATATATTTTAATTTTAACAAAGACATTCAGTGAAAGACAATCAACCCGTAATGTTAGATGGTTAGCCAAAGTTAACCAATCACATGACTATATAGGATCAACGTTCTTTCATTTTCAAAGTACAAATTTTAGTCTATTAAGCAAATATATAGTATGTTCTTTCTATTAACTTTATTTGGAATAGGAGAGCACTCATCTTGGAATAGGCTTGCTACTTAGATGCTTTCGGCACTCTTTAATAAGTTTCTAGTAAATCTTGATTTTGAAAACACGATTAGATGATTTTTCTTTTATAATGTTTAGAAAATAGTAACATTTAGTTGTTGTTTTTTTCGAAAAATAGTAACATCTATTTGTTTGTTTTCTTTTAATTTGGAAAATAGTAATGTCATTTTATTACTATTAAAAAATGTACTTTAATGTTCAATATGGATAAACTATTTTTGTGTTATATATTTTATTATTATGTGTTTACTTTTAGCTTTTTTACTAAGTAACATTTTATTTATTAACATATGAGACATATATAAGATTTTTAATCATTAAATCAACCATATAAAATCACTTTGAGTTTTGTTTGTAGTTGTTTTTAATATTTTCGCATATACTGTAATACAAAAGAATTTATTTATGAATTAAATAATAAAAAATTCAATAAATAACGTAACTGAATAAAATAAATGATCACTTTTAGGTTTTTGTACACGGACTTTAAAATGTCAGGACAGACCATGTCGATCTATCAATAAAATATGGAAAATTATAATTTTATCCATTTTTGAAAATCTAATAACCGAAATATCCAAAATCTCTCCCAAATTACCAAAATGACAAAAAGGTCCGTGGATCCATTAAGTGGGTCACGGAATGCATTAAAAAAATGGAATCCACGGACTCACACACACACACGGAATCCATTCCCAGACACATACACACGAAATCCTTACACACACGTACACGGAATCCATTCCCCTCCGCACACACATGCACACGGAATCCATTCCCCTCCGCACACACACGCACATAATCCATATATATATACACACACACAGAATGGACTCACGAAATCCATACACACACACGGAATCCATATACACACACAAACGGAATGCAGACACGAAATCCATACACACACGCGGAATGTACTCACAGAATCCATATATAGACATACACACACTACTAGAAAATTGAGTGTTTTCAACGGAAAATGTCGTTGAAATTTTTTTACGAATTTTAGAGGGATTATTGACAAAACATAAATTTTCTACGAATTTTCAACGAATTTCCGTTGAAAATCTCTCACAAAATGCATTTTCAACAAAAAACTTTTTTACGAGACATTCCGTTGAAATTTTTTTGGTTGAAAATGCATATATGTTTGTGAGAGATTTTCAACGGAATTTCGTTGAAAATTTGTAGAAAATTTATGTTCTGTCAATAATCCTCTAAAATTCGTAGAAAATTTTCAGTGACATTTTCCGTTGAAAATACTCAATTTTCTAGTAGTGACACACGGAATGGTCTCACGGAATCTATATACACATTTTTCATTTTCTTAATACATTCCGTGACCCACTTAATCAGGGGCGAAGGGCCTTCGAGGCTATAGGGGGCCAAGGCCCCTGTGTTTTTTTTCACTGCATGCTAGTATGAAGTGTTGGGAATAGTATTAATATAATCAATTTGCTATTTGGGCCCCTTGACTTTCACACAAACATCCAAGACATCAAGGTGGAAATAATTTAAATTTAATATTTTATGTGGGAATTTTTTTGTTTGTGATTATATATTTAAGATTAAGAATAAATATATTCTGTTATTATAATTAGAATTATATACTATAGTGATTGTTTGTGAATCTAAATTTTTTGAGGCTTATTAGAATTTTGTTATATATTGAACGATTTGTTGATTGTTATTTTTGATTGATAATTGATATGTAAATCAAGATTGAATCATGAAACGGACTAAAAACTCATAAACATGGTTTTTAAGCTTCTTGTTTTAACTCACTACAACAAAAATGATTTTATAGGACGTCTAGAAAGAAAAAGCGTCCTTAAAGCATAATTTATAGGACACAAGTTTATAGGACCAAATCAAAAAGTGTTCTATCTAAAAGCGTTACAATAGGTTTATAGAACGTTTGTAGGCGTGTTAACAAGTTTTTACGACGCTTTTAAAATAAAGTGTCATATTACTATTTTATAAAAAGTGTCCTATAAACCAAAAATGTGCTATAAAAATATGAGTTTACAGGAAACTTTTCAAAACTGTCCTATAAAATAGCCGAATTTTATGGTTTGAAGAAAATTGTTTACCAAAAAATAAATTGCCAAAATTTTTTAGTTTGAAGAAAATTGTGCAAGATTTCAAAAAAATCAACAAGTTCCACTTTGGTGAACAATGTTTGAAAATTTCATAATTTTTTTTGTCTTGTTTTAGAGTTTTAATATGATATACTTGGGATAATGTATTTTTTGTATTTAAAAAAATGCATATCTATTACATCGAAGTAGTTAGACATGTTTACATAATCCATTTGTATAAAAAGATTAGATGCAGCCCCTGCAGTAAAAGGTTTGTGTTCCGTCCCTGCACTTAATGGATCGATCCACGGATCTTCTGATCATTTTAGTAATATGGAAGAGATTTTGGATATTTTGGGTATAAGATTTTTTTAAAAGGATATACTAATAATTTTCCTATAAAATATTACAATAAACTTTTATATTGACCATGCAAGTATATATGGGCTTGTAATAAAAGAAGAACCGGTGGGTAATTAGGTGACACTGCGAGATTTAAGTATTATTAAATCTTGAAATGGTATCAGATGACGTTCACTAATTAATTGCATCATTGAACCATTTCAATAAATTACGTTGTAAAATATGCATGGTAAATTTGTAAGATCAATTTTGTTTAAACCATCAAGTATAATATTATAATAGTACGTATATGTTTGCAACCAATTATTTTTTGTAAATAATATTTAACTTTTATACAATGTATATTTATTAATACATAGATATTCTTTTACATTTCAACAATAAATATAAAGTACCTACCAAATATGAAATATATATTTATGGATGACAACGTGAGAATAAAATAAATTTGGTTGAATCTATGCCATCACAACCTAACAGTATAACCCTACTATACAACAATCATCATTAATTAGACCCATCTAACCATTCTCTGTTCTCTTGTTTAACAAGATTAACGGTACAACTTACTTCAATTCCCTAAAATGTCCTCCAAACTTAACACCAATTCAACTTTTTAACATGGGTAATTTGGTCATATAAGTCAAAATCATATGATGAATTGACTTTAACACCACTCCATGGTATATATATAATTGGGCCACAAGCAGTAGGTAAACTATTACATATGTGTTCTTCACAATTATATATACATATATCCATATATAAAAAACCACTACCTTTCAATTCTTCAAATCATTCCAGTTACGAGCCAAAGTACAACATGGGGCTGCAATCGACTTTCTTGGCTTCTTTTCTCATGCTTACATGCATTGCCAACTTGTACCCTCATTTGGCAATGGCAAAACATACTGGCACCGGCATTACTCGACATTATAAGTTTGACGTAAGTTTAATGGTTGCCATATAGATTATGATTTTTACGTATGATTTTATCTTAATTTGTGTATGTGCATTTTTAGATACGGATGCGGAATGTGACGAGGCTGTGCAAGACAAAAAGCATAATAACCGTCAATGGGAAATTCCGTGCCCGAGGATTATCGCAAGGGAAGGTGACCGAGTGGTGATTAAAGTGGTTAATCACGTCTCGAACAATATCAGTATCCATTGGTACGTGTTTATTTTTGTTGATTTCTTTACGACACTAAGGTGGCGTTTGTTTTTTAAGAGGTGCTGAAATCTGAAATCTGAAAATAGAAGAAAAACAAACAATTTGAATGTGAAAATGTCTGACCGATTCAGACATACGAGGTAATTAAGAAATTTGAAAAAAGAAAAAAAACAAACAAGGCCTAAGCGAATAAACCGAATTCAACTTTGATTACATTCTTATCCAATATGCCCTCGAGTTTCTTATTTGTTGTGTTCATTTCCAACGGCTGTTTAATTAATGAGGGCAGGCATGGAATTCGACAGCTTCGGAGCGGATGGGCTGATGGGCCGGCTTATATAACACAATGCCCGATCCAAACGGGCCAATCCTACGTTTACAACTTCACGATAACCGGACAAAGGGGAACACTTTGGTACCATGCCCATGTTTCGTGGATTCGGGCAACCCTCTACGGCCCAATCATCATTCTACCAAGGCGTAACACTTCGTACCCTTTCGTTAAGCCTTACAAGGAAGTCCCCATTATATTCGGTAATTTTCAGAAGCTTGGTTTATAATGTTTGGACCCATGATTGTTTTCTTGTGCTAAATTAAGTAAGTCGTTTTGATCGATATATAGGAGAGTGGTGGAAGGATGATACGGAGGCTGTGATCAATCAGGCCCTTCAGACCGGAGCTGGCCCAAATAATTCAGATGCTTATACGATCAACGGGCTTCCTGGACCCTTATACAACTGTTCTTCATCAAATGGTATCGATTGAGTACTTTAATTAAAATCAAGTTACTTTCTCTTTTGATCCTGTGACTTAATTAGTTTAATCAACATGCAGAAACATTTCGTCTAAAGGTGAAGCCTGGAAAAACATACCTCCTGCGATTGATTAATGCTGCCCTCAATGATGAACTCTTTTTCAAAATCACGAACCACACGTTTACCGTTGTTGATGCGGATGCAAGTTACGTGAAGCCATTTGAAACGGACACAATCTACATCACACCGGGCCAAACAAGCAACGTTCTCCTCAGGACCAAAAACCTTAACCACAACGCCAAATTCTTGATGGCGGCTCGACCCTACTCCACAGCGGCTTCTGGAACGTTCGATAACACCACCGTTGCCGGTGTTCTTGAATACCATATTAATACCATTAAGTTATCCTCCAATGCTTCCATCAAAGGACTTACCCTGCCTCCATTGCCGGCGATCAATGCCACTTCATATGTGGCCAATTGGACAAGTAAATTCCATAGTTTGGGCGATTCCCATTTTCCGGTCAACGTTCCGCAAACGGTTCAAAACCGGTATTTGTTCACGGTCGGGCTCGGGACCGACCCGTGCCCAAAAAATCAAACGTGCCAAGGTCCCAATGGCACCAAATTATCGGCTTCCGTAAACAACGTTTCATTCACGATGCCAACAACTGCACTTCTTCAAGCTCGGTACTTTGGAAAATCGAACGGCATTTTCACCACCGATTTCCCAAGATTCCCGATAAATCAATTCAATTACACGGGCAACCCACCCAACAACACCATGGTTTCCCACGGCACAAAAGTGGTGGTGCTACCTTATAACACCACCGTTGAGCTGGTGATGCAAGGCACTAGCATTCTTGGTGCCGAAAACCATCCTCTTCACCTCCACGGTTTCAACTTCTATGTGGTGGGACAAGGCACCGGAAACTTCAATTATGCCACAGATCCAACCAACTTTAATCTCGTTGATCCCGTTGAAAGAAACACGGTGGGCGTTCCGGCCGGAGGATGGGTGGCGATTCGGTTCCGAGCAGACAATCCAGGCGTATGGTTTATGCATTGCCACATAGAGATACATCTAAGCTGGGGGTTGAAACTAGCATGGGCAGTCATGGATGGGAAGCTTCCAAACCAGAAGTTGCCTCCACGACCTTCTGATCTTCCAAAATGTTAAAAGATTTTGACTTCATCATCTTTTAATCTTCCGAAATTTGAGTCTTTTTGTTCTTCGATAGAGTTGTAAGTTATGTAAGTGAATATCTCCATGGTGTTTTTGGTATATGGTATTTTAATTTTGCTTTAGTGCGTGAAGAGATTAATCCCCAATTCAGTGTTCTTTTAAATTCGATTGTAGTTCAATGTATAATAAGAGATTGTTTTGTGATACAAAAATATCTATTAAACTTTATTTTAATTTGTTTGGTCTTTAATGACTAAAACAAAGTCGAGATCATTTGAACTTGTTCATATTGTAATTCCAACTGGAAGTCTCAGCATATATCGTCTTTTTTGGCACGTTTCATCAAGTCGTTTTTCGTGATCTAACAACTTGGTGAAGTTCTCATTATAATCGATAACAAATATTCTTGATATTATAAAAACATGACCGTTATGAAAATCGAAGGTGTTATTTAAACTCAGATATAAATTGAAGCCTTGTTCAAAATCATGAATCAATAATATGAGACATGCTACACAAGATATTGTTCAAGATTACAATCCTTAAACTAAAGAACTCTAATCCTGTTAAAACTTTAATACACTTTTAGAGAACTTTCCATTTACCGAGATAGAATAATGAATTAATCGTTGAAAAATAAATGGAAAAGCGTATATATATATATATATATATTCACTGAAGTTAGATTCTGCCATATTTAGGAATCTTCATTAGTGCTTCAGTAACCTGCAACTAATCATTTAAGTGAAGTACAATCGTCTAGTACTTGAAGATTCAACAAGATCCACGTCATCCTTTTAGGTTCAATACATCACTCGTTCACCCTTGAAACATATGGAGTTTAAGTTAGCTCAAGAATTCAAGACACGTACCAAGGACAAGATTGAACACCAAATATTTTCAACAAACTGGTATTGAAACCAACATACACTAATTAACAAAATCTCGTTAAGACCAATAGAATAAACCTATTATTGAATATATTACTTTGTTTTAGTCAAAGTTTGTATAGTGGTGATTTCAAATGTGAATCCCAACGATTAAAGGACCAAGTATATATGGAATGACAATAAGTAACGTTAATTAAGAAAATATAAATGTGCAAAAAGTAAAGACCATTTTATAATTGGTGACACAAATATAAGTGGGTAAAAACAAGATTCTAAACGTGTATATATATATATATATATATATATCAAGTTTCAGATGACGTTGTGCCCATCATCCTAATATCCCTCCCTTCTTCGTCATGAGATATATGATAGGGGTTTGTCACGGTCAATCGATTCCAAACTTAAAACAAACAAATCTTAATATAAAAATTGCACAACAAAACCAGATAATTGAGGATCGTGTGTCTTTTCGATGATAACTTTCGAAATGAAGAAGATAAAACGGATAGATGTCCTAAGACGAAATTTCTCCCCCCAATTGTACGTGGTTTTGGACGTCGTTTAAATGATACAACTATTCGACAAATTGTTGCACGTCAATTCAATCCCATCGAATTGATAATATGTTCTTGAGTAGCAACGAAGAGTTTTAGTGAAAACGGAAATGATTTTTGGGTGTAAAAAATGAGGGAATGTAAAGGTATTTATACCTTTGCATTGTCAACAAAAAATAACTGTCGCGTGTTTGGGCACGGGTTTACCCGCGTGGAAAGTTGCTTTAGACTTTGATTCCATAATAACAAACAGAGACAAATGCGGGTTCTCGTGCGAATTTGGTTGCCGGAAACTCACTTTCTTCTCTGTTTGGGATTGAGTAAGAATCATTGTATTCACATTGTAGTTTATATCTTTTCAAAATTATTGCAATTAGTAACAACTTGATGCATTCATTGTCAAAAACATACCACCTAGCATATATATATATATATACCCAAAGTAATGAAATAATCTATAAAAGTTAATTTAGGCATTAGAATATTTTTTTTTTCATTGCATTCCATTACATAGCAATATGTTTTAAAAAAAGTCAATCAAGACAACCCCATCGTAAGCTGCCCATACATTGTTTTACCAAAACAAAATAAAACCATATCAGCTCCTAACATATACTCGAATGTTGTACAAAACAACTAATATCTTCTTTTAACACATTCCAAATGGTTAGATATATTGTGCCAACAAGGTTGTTTCTTACACTCAACGCACTAATTTGCTCTTTTGTTTAAAGTGTTAGTTTTTTTAATGGATTGTGATATGTCTTTGCTTTGAGTTATGTGCAAAAAGTCTTCAATCAGATATATGTGTGTGCTTGTGTCAATTGAAGGTTTTATGTTGCTTAAGGTTTGTGAAAGGGTTATCTTGAAACAAAAGTTGTTTAATTAAATTGTAATTTTTTTGAAATATGCTATTTTTTTTACGGGCATATAAGTATTGCAAACCATGA
Source organism: Silybum marianum (assembly GCA_036898165.1). Classification (NCBI taxonomy): domain Eukaryota; kingdom Viridiplantae; phylum Streptophyta; class Magnoliopsida; order Asterales; family Asteraceae; genus Silybum; species Silybum marianum. Next base: position 21,261,001 of record CM072541.1, read on the forward strand.
AGATCAGGATTTGATCTTGGTAGTCCAGGAATAAAATAATGATTCCAAACTAGTGTTCATACTGAATTGAGTTACCTAACAATCATAGGATAAGATCGTGTCATATTGAATTCAATTGTTTGTGTGAGGATGCATGGTGTTTGATTAAAATTTGTTCTAAAGTTGCAAATATAATGCGTCTTTGTCTCCATTATATTTTTCATAAACTTGCCTTTTGTAAGATGAGTTATAATATGTATGCTTGTTTTTCACTAAGATTGTTTTTTTTTATTTGTAATTCATGGATTGTATAAAAAAGGGTCCATAATCGTAGGGATTGAATTGAACTATGACATTAATTTTCTTTGTTGAATTGATTCTTTTTGTGCTAATAAATCCGTTCACCAATGGTTTCATGATCTTATCGAGTGACCAATATGTCATTAATTTTCCCACTATCAATTTTAAAACTAAAATTGTAAAGAAATTTATGTACATGTTGGGGGTTTAAATTTGATCTTGGTTTATGTTGTTTGTAAACTTGGGATTGGGAAATTGGAAATTAATGTATGAATGAAGTTCCACTGTAATTATGCTCCATCATTAGGTTTTGATTACATTATAGAGACTGCTATTTACAACGACAGTGCAAATACACTTGTCATTTTTTCATTATTTGCAAGAAGGAAGTTTTTGGACAGGTTCTGACCACATTTGAGATTGGTTTATAATAACATTTTCTCAGTTTGATATGTATCAAGAGATATCAAACCTTTTAATATCTACGGTAATCAAACAAAGAAAACTGTGAAAAAGTAAAGAACACTATATAGTTGGTGACGCAAATCACTACAAAAAAGGGCTATCAGCGACGGACACTTTCCATCTCTAGTTCGTTGTTGAAGGTCAATTCCGTCGCTGATCTGTCGCTGATGCTATCAACGACGGATTAGCGACGGAAATCAGCGACATATTAGCGACAGAAATCAGCGACAGATTAGCGACGGAAATCAGCGACGGATTAGCGACGGAAATCATTACCATTTTACGTACGCCTATCAGCGACAGATTAGCGACGAATAGTATCAGCGACGGATGACATCAGCGACGGATAGCATCAACGACGAATTAACGATGGACAGAATAGCAAGGGATTAGCGACAGAGTTAGCGACGGAATGTTCGTCACTGTCGACCAAAAACTTAAAAATACACAATTCCAATTTTTTTAAATGCAAAACCTGCCCATAAAATACCAAAACCAAAATTTGTCCCAACAAATTAAAAGTAACTAATTCATACAATTTAAAACTAATAAATTAACCAATTCATACAATTTAAAACTAACAAACTGATACAATCTAATGTTTAAACGTTAATTATAAATAACAATCTAACTATCGGGAGATGGGGAAGTTGGGAAGACGTATCCTGACTGCCTCATAAACGCAGCAAGCTGCTCGTTTAAACTAGTCTGTTGAGCTAACTGCACAGCCTGTTGGGCCTCCAAATCTTCCCTTCTCTTCTTTTCAGCTGCCAACTCGGCTTGATGGCGTTCCTCCATTTCAGCAATCTTTGATTTCAAACCTGCTACCTGCAAATATTAAATATTTGAAAAAAATCATTAATTTGTTTGGATTAAAAATTAATGACAAAGTACAAAATAATAGAATCAAACATACCTCTGAAGTATCATGTCATCTCCTACTGCTACTTTGACTTGCACCATATAGACAGTCCTTCTGCCGTCCTCCGACACTCTCCTCCCAAATAGTCATGTCATTAGGGGGAGGTGTTTCAGGGGGATTTGTAACACTATCCCATCAGGGGGATTTGTAACACTATCCATTATGTGTAGTTTTCATTTCAACATAATTTACATTGGCATAGGCAATTTCTAAAAAACCGTCCAAGTGTCTGATATAAGCCCTACTAAGAGCCCCCCACTCGTCATTCTTTCTATACATCCATAAAACATATACGATAATACATATATATATGTGGTTAGCAAACTACTGCACACACATATCATGTATATATATATATCATAACACGAACTACCTAACAAACACACACACGTACACATGTATATATATAAGAGTGTTAGTCCCGGAAGGGAGATGGCTAAGCTAGTAAGAGTTTGTAGAAGGGGGGGATGAATACAAACACACAATTTTTGCTCTTTTTAAATTTTTTAATATAAATATTAAAAATTTACACACAGAAGTTTGTTGCGGAAAAGAATAGACAACCTATTCTAACAAACTTAAATAACAGTAATTAACTTATACACACAGGAAGTAAAATAAGACTGTTAGCGCACACAGCTTTGGCGAAATCAAACAAATACTTTCAGAGAAGTATTGTTGAAGACGTGAGATTTCTAGGAAGGACTTCATCTCCTTTTATAGTGCCCATGCAAGGGATGCAAGTGGACAGCTGTCAAGGATTGATTAGCTGGAAGTTTATCTGATGGACAAAGGAAGAGGCCACTCCCTTTGTACTAGAATAATGGATGAACCATTCCTTGTAGCACGTAATGTCAGATAACTTTATCTTCTTTTCTTCATGCTCTGTGAAGTCCCATCAAACCTTTTAGCTAAAAGAGAAATATTCCTTTTATAAGAATAAAAGAGAATGTCTTTATTTAAGGCTTGATGCCCAAGTTCTTGCAGCTCACGTATCTTGCAATTGTTGTGAGTAAGAACTTTATCTGTTGAAATTGCTGAGTGATACATGAAGCCATGTATCATATCGGTGGATACTTTGTAAGGCTGGAAATGGTAAGTGTACATTTTGCTTTTGCTTGATAAACTTCATCTTTCAGTAAGTGTTGAAAGTGTACATCCTTGTGACTTGATATCACAGCCTTAGAAAATATACCTGCAATTTCGGTGACCAAGATTGTAATGTCGGTGACCATGACTTCAAACTTGATGTCCTCATCTTGTATTGATGTCATAGTACTTTGATAACTTTTAAGTGTACCATCGGTGACCCATGGTGACCCAACAATCTTGACTTTGGCAATGGTCTGAATATTAAAGTTAGTTTTCACATCAAAAATTCCACATTTTGATGTACAACCCTTAGATTGAATAGTCTTTGACTTTTCAATACTTGAAGTATATTTCAGACCTTCAAAAGACCCTGTAAAAGATCAAACAAATAATAGAGAAGGTTCATCACCAAATCATCGGTGACCCAACAATCTCCCCCTATTTGATGATGATACCTGTAAGTTAGAAAGAAATACTTTTGACCCTTTCTATTTTTCTTTTGGGTTCTTTTGACTCAGATTTTTTTTTTTTTGTTTTTTTTTGACTGAGTATGTACAGTATGTATGAAAAAAAATTATGTCCAACATATGCAAAAAATAAATAAATTTACATATATACCAAGCATCCGGGTACTTGAAAGGAATTGTTGCAGCATCTCTACTCTTGAGTTCATTGAAGATTAAATTGTAGAGAATTCCTTCATCTTTGCTACAGAGGACCACACAAAATTTCTTGAAGGAAGCTGCTATCGGTAGGGAAATATTGGTAGCCTTAGAAGAAACATTTGTTCCTAAGATCATGTTTAGAGAACATACCATATTCTGGAGCAGTGATGATGGTTGTTGCTAATTGAACTAGCAAGGTTGGATTTGATAGATCAAAAATTTGAGATATCATGAATGCTTCCTTGTGGAATGGGAGAGAGAAGAATTCAGTCTGCATTGGGGTTAACATTTTGTCTGTCTTTGATTTTCTCCCCCTCAACAATTGCTCTCGACTCATTCTTCTTAGAATCACTTAGATGTTCCCCCTCAGCTGATATCTTATCACTTAGAAGATTTCTTCCCTTTCAACTGAAATCTCTTTTTGAGAAAAGTTCTTCTTCTCTGTTGATTTCTCATTTTCCTCCTCAGCTTATAATACTTTAGCCTTAGTAGATTTCTTGAGAAGATTTCTTTTCTCCTCTCAGCTGCATGAGGAGGAATTCTTCTTCTCCTTCTTAGCTTACAATACTTTAGCCTTAGTTGATTTCTTGAGAAGATTTCTTTTCTCCTCTCAGCTGCTGTTGATTTAGCCTTATCAGGAACTTTGAATTTTCTCCCCCTCAGCGGCTAAGGGGAGAAGATGAGTAAATGAGGTGAGAAGGTGGAACAAATTTGGGGAGTCCACCAGAGGGATAAATAAGCTATCAGAAATAAAAATAAAAAAATTATTTTTATTTTTATTTCTCAAACCCATATATCGGAGAGTTCACTAGGTGGAAACATTTCTGCCAGAAGGAGATATTGGTGAACAAGAAAAATGGGAGTCCCTCCAATTCGACCAGTTTCGTCGAATCTTCATAGAGATGTGTAAGGTCATCAAGATCATAGATCTTGGGTGCAAGGCTGTGAAGTGACAAAAATAGTCCTTGGATTGGGAAGGTTCCAAGTCATCCTTATCAACCAAAGAGAATGTTGAGGAGGGTTTAGTGAGGGTCCCCGAAAATACAATCAGGTCCTTTTAAGAGGGCATGAAGGAGCTAGGTGAGTTTTTAAAGGATTCCCTGGGTCCAGTAGGGAGAATTTCAACACTCACCAATTTTTGGGAATCAGGGAGTGGCTTGTGAGTTTTTGACCCTTGAGGTTCCCTAAGTCTCTTTGAGGAGAACTTGGGGGGCTTTTGGAACTCCTCCGCTTCTTAAAAAGGAAATTGGCTTGGGTAGATACCGAAGGCTTTTTCGGTATCGTAGCCATAGAAGCAGGCGCGGAGGTGGAAATGGTAGAAGATTTATAAACATTAGATTTCTTTTTCTTCTTAACCATGTCCATATGTCGGAGAGAGAAGTTTGTGAGCAAAACTTGTGGAATTTTATGCTCATGAGATCAGAGAGAATAAAGAGTGAAGGATATTAAGTATCCAAAAATAGAGAGAGAAACATCAGAGACTTTGGAGATTTTTGAAAGAGAAAGGATTGAAGAATTTTGACAGTCAATAGCTGGACATTTTGACAGTCAACAATCAGGAGCTGTTTTGACAGTCAAAGATAGGTGGGTATTTTGACAGATAGAATTCAAAGAGTAGTTTGACAAAATTATTGGAGGGAATTTTATCATGACAGAAATTAGAGAGAATTTTAACAGCAAGAGAATTCGGAGAGATATTTTGACAAAGATATATAGGGAAAAGTATATCTGAGGAGAAATTTAGGAATTTTAGCTGTCCAAACTCTGAGAGAGGGAGATAAATAAAATTTCAAAATATGAAATTTTCGAGGGATGTTAGTTGTCTAAAATCGGGGAGTCAAAATTCAGAGTATGAATTTTGGGGGTTACCGAAAATTTCGGAGAGTAGGAGAAAATTTTTGAAATAATTTTTTTTTAAGAAAATCGGAAAGCATGACGTTAGCATGACATCTGCTGACGTCAGCGTTGGTGGGTGATGTCAGCGTCGGTGGATGACGTCAGCATCAGTGGATGACGTCAGCGTCGGTGGGTGATGTCAGCTTCGGTTGCTGACGTCAGCAATTTCTTTTTTTTTTTTTACAAAAAATTTTTTAATTTTTTTTTTAATTTTATAAAAAGAAAAATATATATTTTGAAAAAAAAATATACTTTTATTCGGAGAGTGGAGATCGGAGAAATCACCATCCGAATTTATTATTATATATACAAATATATAATGATTTTTTTTTTAATTTAGAGATTGAAGGGATGACATACCTAGTTTTCCGATGAGAAAGTTGATTGAGTTCATCCAATGACTTTGTGCAGAGATGGGTAAGTTGAAAATCAGTAGGTATGAAATGAAACTCAACAAATTATTTTCCACGAAGAAGCTGACAACTTCCAATGGTGCTCTTTGGATCTATCTTGGAACCAGACGCGAGGAGCCTGCCAGTCCATACAAAGCTTTGTCTAGCCGATAGACATAGTCAGAATGAGTGGGGTCTTCTAACCATGAGGTTGTTTCACATAGACTTTTTCTTGCCTTTGTCTTTTTGTTTCTCCACCTCAGAGCTAACATCAATGTTGACATGTTCATCCAGTCAGACACTAGACTTCTCCCCTTGAGTATCGGCGCCTGTGAATTTAGTAGCCTCTTCTTGAGCTATTTTGAGCACATTTCTTTGGTCAAACTCAAGGGTTCGGGCACTGACTCCCTCCCCCTCAATTGTTGCTTCAGTTATCTTGGTGACCTAGGGTTCGGTTACATCATCGGTGGCTGTGGCTGCAGCATCGGTGGCTACAGCATCGGTGGCTGTAGCTGCTGGATCGGTGGCTGCAACATCGGTGGCTGTAGCTGCAGCATCGGTGGATGGAGTCACATAGGTGGCTGGAGTCACATAGGTGGATGGAGTCACATCGGTGGATGGAGTCACATAGGTGGCTGGAGTGACATAGGTGGCTGGAGTCACATAAGGAGTCACATAGGTGGCTGGAGTCACATAGGTGGCTGGAGTCACATAAGTGCTTGGAGTCACATCGGTGGATGGAGTCACATAGATGGTTGAAATCACATAGGTGGATGGAGTCACATAGGTGGCTGGAGATGGAGAAGCAGCAGCTTTCTTGTTTTTCTCCCCCTCAGTGGTTGAACCCTTGAAACCCACTGAAGAAAGAAAGCTCTTGATTCTTTCAACATCAGAACCCACAGCATCAACCTGCCGTTCAACCCTTTGAAGAACAAATCTATCCTTATCCTAAAAGAAGGAATCACCAACATCAAGTTCAACCGTTGGAGAAGAAGTTGGTATCTTGTCAACTTTGTATCAAGAGTTGCAAGAGATTCCAAAAATTGCTTTCTGATTGACAAGGATAGAAGCAATATCGGTGGCTTGCTGAGCAGAGGCACTTCGAAGTTCTCTGATAGAAGAAAGCACAGAATCTTGGCTTGAGAGAAGCCCTTTGCTGAAGACCAAAGACATCCAAGTATAGGAGATCTAAGCATGTTATGAGAGTTGGGTGACTCACCGACAACTCTTTAATGCTAGATCTAAGAGTAGTAGAAAGAAAGGCCATTCTTTCCATTTCCTTAGTTGCATGATCTTCCAGAACTTCCACCTGGCGGATAGTAGCACGAGTGAAACTGGTGAAAGCCTTGATAAGATCATCTCCCTGTTGAGAAGACATGGGAGCAGATGGTTGAGGCTTTGGTGGTTGAAGAGACATGTTGGATGGGAGACTCCAAGTCATCTTCATCAACTAAGGAAAAAATTGATGAAGGTATAATAGGGATATCCCTTTGTACAACCATGTCCTTTTGAGAGCGCATGGAGGAGCTGGGAGTGGCTAAGTGTTCTTTGGGTTTATGAGGTGACGTCGGTGAGTGAGAGAGATGGTTGCGACCGTCAGTGGGTGTGTGTGTGTGTGAGAGAGAGAGATCGGTGGCTAAATCGGAGAGAGAGATCGGTGGCTTCGGTGAGAGAGAGAGATCAGTGGCTTCGGTGTGTGTGTGTGTGTGAGAGAGATCGGTGAGAGAGAGAGATCGGTGTGTGTGTGAGAGAGAGAGAGATCGGTGGCTTCGGTGTGTGTGTGTGAGAGAGAGAGATCGGTGAGAGAGAGAGAGAGATCGGTGTGTGTGTGTGTTTGAGAGTGAGAGAGAGAGAGATCGGTGTGTGTGTGTGTGTGAGAGTGAGAGTGAGAGATCGGTGTGTGTGTGTGTGTGTGTGTGAGAGAGAGAGAGAGATCGGTGGCTTGAGAGAGAGGGTAACAGTCGGTGGATGATGACGGTGGTTGTTGTCGGCGGATGGTGTCGGTGACTGTCGGTGGGAGGATCGACGGTGAGATGTCGGTGGCTCAAAGGTGGGAACGTCGGTGGATAGGTGATGGTGGCTTGTGGTTGTATGGTTTTAGGGTTTTATGAGAGAGGTGAAAGAGGTGTTTAGGAAGGAGAGAGAAGGGTGCCATGTTGGTGAGTCCACTCACCGACAATATATATATATATATATTTATTATTATTATTATTATTATTATTATTTTATATATATATATAAACACATATATTAATATTATACAATATATATAATATACATAAATGTATATAATATATATACATATAATATAAACATACATATTATATAATATATATATATATATATATATTAGTCTATATTTATCATACCTAATTCACAGATGAGAAACTTGAACCTTGCTTCATCCAGGGGCTTTGTGAACAGATCAGCTAATTGACAATCAGTGGGAATGAAATGAAGTTCACATCACCTTTAGAGATATGATCTCTTATAAAGTGCTACCTGATGTCAATGTGCTTAGATCTTGAATGAAGCACTGGATTGTTGGCAATGGCTATTGCACTTGAGTTGTCACACAATATTGGGATCTTTGAGAAAATCTGATTATAGTCAGACAACTGAGTTTTCATCCACAATATTTGCGCACAACAACTTCCAGCAGCCACATATTCTGCTTCAGCTGTAGAAGTAGATACCGAATGTTGTTTCTTACTTGACCAGCTCACAAGCTTTCCACCAAGTAATTGACAGCTTCCAGTAGTACTTTTTCGGTCTATTTTTGAACCTGCAAAATCAGAATCAGAGTACCCGATGAGATCGAAACCTGAGTCTTTGGGATACCAAAGACCCAGATTTATGGTACCTTTCAGATACCGAAAAATCCTTTTCACAGCAGATAGATGTGATTCTTTAGGATTTGCTTGGTATCGAGCACACAGACAGGTAGCAAACATAATATCAGGTCTACTTGCAGTAAAATAGATAAGAGATCCTATCATGCCTCTATAATTCGTGAATTTAACAGAAACACCATCACGATCAGAATAAAGTCTAAGAGGAGGAGCCATAGGAGTTTTTATGGTAGAGCAAGTATCAAGTTGAAACTTTTTCAGAAGGTCTTTAATGTATTTACTTGCAAACCAAGAAAGAAAGTTAACTCCCCCATCATGCTCATTTCATACTCTTTTTGCATGAGGGAGCTGAACTCATCACACAAGGATTCATCGGTGGCTCCAAAAATAATATCATCAACATAAGTTTGAACAAGAATGATATTACCTTGTGATTTCTTGAAGAAGAGAGTGTTGTCAACTTTGCCTCGTATATACTTATTTTTTAAGAAGATAGACTGAGAGAGTATCATACCAGGCACCAGGAGCTTGCTTCAGTCCATACAGAGCTTTATCTAGCATATACACATGATATGGATGGACTGGATCTTCAAACCCAGGTGGTTGCTTCACATACACTTCTCCATCTAGCTCACCATTCAGGAAGGCACTTTTGACATTCATTTGGAACACCCGAAAATTCTTATAAGCTGTATGGGCAAGAAATATTCGAATAGCTTCCAGTCTGGCAACAGAAGCAAAAGTTCCATCGTAGTCAATTCCTTCCTCTTGTCGATATCCTTGAGCAACCAACCTTGCTTTATTTCTTATAACAGTTCATTCTTCATCTATCTTGTTTCAGAACACCCATTTTGTTCCAATAATAGTTTTGTTAGATGGACGACGAACTAACTTCCAGACTTTGTTTCTCTCAAATTGTGAGAGTTCTTCTTGCATGGTAATTACCCAGCTAGGATCAGCTAGGACTTCATTAATCAACTTAGGCTCTACAATAGAAACAAAGTTAACATACAAGCACAGGTTGCTGATGCCTCTTCTTGTCTTTACACCAACTTGAGGATCACCAATGATTTGACCCATTGGATGATCCATGGTCCATTTTAGTGTAGGAGGCAAGGGAGGAGATATAGAAGAAGATGAAGTAGGAATTTGAGATGGTAAGGGTAGGTTAGTGGGAGATATGGAGTTTTGGTGGGTAAGGTTTTCTATAGAGTTAGTTTCAGAAGGTGGAGAAGAAGGAAAGGGTTCTGAAGATAAGGTGGTGTTTATGAGAGGCTGAGAAGGGTTGTTATCTGGAGGATTGGGTTGAGAGGAAGATGGAATTTCACCAACACATGAGTTTATCCATAAGTTTAGTTCTTCTTCATTACAAGATAATGAAGATGTTTCAAACTCATCAAACTTCACATGCATGGATTCATCTATGCATTGCCTTCTTAGGTTGTAGATTCTGAAGGCTCTTGAGGAGAGAGAATAGCCCATGAAAATTCCATCATCAGACTTCGGACAACCAGCTCTTTGTTGGAAAGTTTGTTCAAGGTTTTGAAGTTTAGATGAGAGAACCTTTTATGCCACAGCCAACTTTGTTTGGCTAGTTCTTGAGAGAGGAGACACACAGCTTCTCCAATAGCATTTTCTTTCATGTTGATGATGTAGACGTCATTCATTCGGGTACCTGCTAGTACAACTTTATTCTGCATATCAAGGATCAAGCAAACACATAGTTGAAAGGTGACTTTATATCCCAAATCACATATTTGGCTGATGCTCAGTAAGTTGTACATTAGCCCTTCAACATGAGCTACTTTAGAAAAGTTGATGGTTCCATTTGATATGGTACCATAGCCTCTGGTGACACCTTTCCCATTTCCTCCAAAGGAAACAGTAGGTCCTTTTTCTTTTAAGAAATTAGAGAAAGAGATTTGTTTCCGGTCATGTGCCTTGAACATCCGCTGTCCATGTACCATATGTGATCTTTGTTTGGTATCTGCACTCATAAACAAATTTAGACTTTTGGTACCCATTTTGAAGTGGGTCCTTTTGGATTAGAAGGCATTTTATTCTTACAAATATCAGAATCCTTAGGGCAATGTTTTGCAAGAAGGAGGGTATTGCCATAGTTATAGCATTTCTTTAAAGAAAAGGCCCTATTGAAGTCCATGTTGACAAAACTTTGAGCATCAGTTGAAGAGTGAGAAGTAGAGGGGTGACCAACACCTGGTCTTGGTCCAAGAATACCTTTATCAGGTTTTGGTGATTTCTTTAAGTTGAGAGAGCGAGGGATGAATCAGTAATCACTTGAGATTTTCTTTTGGATGAAAACTTTTTCTTTTGAGAAAATCTTTTTGAGGCATGACATACAGGAGTAGTCGGTGACTTATGAAGGTCCCTTGACTCATGAAGACTTAGAGAGTTTAAAAGTTTTTGAATGGGTTTAGGAGAAAAAGAAGAAGAGTTTGGGATTCTTAAAGGTTCAGAAGAAACTTCTTTTGCTTTTACAAAAACTCCAAACTTTTTGGTATTAGATTCTACTTTTAGCATGTCCAGAAGATCTATAGAATGAACAGAGGTAGAATCCTCAGATGAGTAACCAAAGAGATCATCATCATCATCAGACAAGAAGCCAGCAGGAAAACCTTGACATTCAACAGAAGGAGGAATAGGGTCAGAAGATTGAAAATCATCTTTTCCATATCCAAGTCCAGTCTTGTCCTTGCTGTAGATTTGATCTTGAAGAATTCTTTCAAGATCTTTAGAAGATTTGGTCCATTTAGACAGAACCTCTTGTTCTCTTTCAAGAGTGTTGGGGATTTTTGATTTTTCTTCTGAAAGACTATCATTTAGATACCTTAGGTTTTCTAGATCAGCTTTCATTTTATCAAAATCTTTAAGTTTAGAGAAACAAGACAGAAGTTGATCATTTAAACATTTTATATGAATATCAGCCTTTTTCTTCTGATCCTTTAAGTCATAGAAGTCGACAGTTAAAGAATCAAAAGCATCAGCTTTTTGATCATTAGAGAGAAAGGTGAAGGGATGTACCTGAGGCTTTGTTCCTGAAGTTGATTCCTCAGTAGATACAAGAGCAGTGCAAAGTGTCTTTTCCATTTCTTCTATTTCATCAATCTTGGCTATTAGACACTTTGTGACATACTCACTGTCACTCTCAGAGGTTTGCTCATCTTCCCAGCGTACTGTTTCAGCAACCAAGTTTTTTTCTCTGTTTTGGTTCTTTTCTTTTTTCTTCTGTACTTTGCTTTGTACTTTTTGTACCCAGAGATTTCTTTAGAAGAATCAGGACTTTCCTTGGAGAGATGGCTACTTCTCTCTTCAGACTTTTTAGAAGCTGATTTGGAGAAGTCATGGCCAGAAGAAGAAGGAGAAGAAGTTTTGAATTTAGAGAAAGTTTAGATATGCATTCAGAAGCAAAGTGACTTTTCTTCCCACAACTGAAGCATTCTTCATTGGATTTGTCGGAAGAAGGTTTTTGAGAGAAATATTTTCTTTTGAAATCTAGGACGGTTAGAAGAAAATCTTTTGTTTTTAAGGTTTCCAGCAATCACTGCCATACTATCAGAAAGTATGTCAATGGCAGAATACTCACCTTCATCATCAGCTGCACTATAGTAAGCATCTGATAGATGAGATGATTCTTCCTTAGAGTTACCTTCAGAATCAGAAGAAGAAGGGTAAGTAATTCTAGGTACACAGGAAGAAGATTTAGAATTACTTATTAGAGAAAAAGAAGAAGATTTAATATCTTTTATAAGAGACTTTCTTTGGTTCTTGGTTTGCTCATAATGAAGAAGAGTCCCATAGAGAGCAGTTAAAGGCATCACATCAAGATCCTTGATTTGCTTAATGCAAGTACATATGGTTTCCCAGAAGTCTGGGAGACAGTCCATGAACTTGCAGAGAACTTCTTCATTATCATAAACTCTTCCAAGAACCTTAAGATCATTTAGAAGACAGTTAAAACGATTGAAGTAGACAGATAGGGATTCTCCTTTCTCATGGGAGAAGAGTTCATACTTTCTAACAAGACAGATCCTGTTAGATTTCTTCACTTCCTTAGTGCCTTCATATAAGACACCTAGAGTATCCCACATCTCTTTAGCAGAAGAAAGATTTACAAGAGAGTGATATACTTCATCAGGAAGGGATAGAGCTAGAGCTGATTTAACTTTAGTATCTAGAGCAACCAGGCGTTTATCATCTTCATTATACTTATTTAAGGCTTTGATGATATACCTGCCTGTTTTTTCACTCCTATCCTCATCAGACTCTATATCCTTTCCTTCAGTATCTTTTTGTGGACCATAGCGAGCCCAGACTTTAGGAATTAAAGGTCCCTCATTTAGAATGATGGGATACCTGCAATCAATCCCTTCTAGAAAGAGTAGCATGCGATTTTTCCATAACCCAAAATTACTTGGGTTGAACCTTGGAGGTTTGGCCAAGGATCCTAAATCGTATGTGCTACTGGAAGAGGTTTGCATGGTACCATCATTTGAGGAAGTAGCAGCCATCACAGATCTGCTTTATGAGATTAAACCAACTGCTCTGATACCACTTGTTAGTCCCGGAAGGGAGATGGCTAAGCTAGTAAGAGTTTGTAGAAGGGGGGATGAATACAAACACACAATTTTTGCTCTTTTTAAATTTTTTAATATAAATATTAAAAATTTACACACAGAAGTTTGTTGCGGAAAAGAATAGACAACCTATTGTAACAAACTTAAATAACAGTAATTAACTTATACACACAGGAAGTTAAAATAAGACTGTTAGCGCACACAGCTTTGGCGAAATCAAACAAATACTTTCAGAGAAGTATTGTTGAAGACGTGAGATTTCTGGGAAGGACTTCATCTCCTTTTATAGTGCCCATGCAAGGGATGCGAGTGGACGGTACCGTCAAGGATTGATTAGCTGGAAGTTTATCTGATGGACAAAGGAAGAGGCCACTCCCTTTGTACTAGAATAATGGATGAACCATTCCTTGTAGCACGTAATGTCAGATAACTTTATCTTCTTTTCTTCATGCTCTGTAAAGTCCCATCAAACCTTTTAGCTAAAAGAGAAATATTCCTTTTATAAGAATAAAAGAGAATGTCTTTATTTAAGGCTTGATGTCCAAGTTCTTGCAGCTCACGTATCTTGCAATTGTTGTGAGTAAGAACTTTATCTGTTGAAATTGCTAAGTGATACATGAAGCCATGTATCATATCGGTGGATACTTTGTAAGGCTGGAAATGGTAAGTGTACACTTTGCTTTTGCTTGATAAACTTCATCTTTCACTAAGTGTTGAAAGTGTACATCCTTGTGACTTGATAACACAGCCTTAGAAAATATACCTGCAATTTCGGTGACCAAGATTGTAATGTCGGTGACCATGACTTCAAACTTGATGTCCTCATCTTGTATTGATGTCATAGTACTTTGATAACTTTTAAGTGTACCATCGGTGACCCATGGTGACCCAACAATCTTGACTTTGGCAATGGTCTGAATATTAAAGTTAGTTGTCACATAAAAAATTCCACATTTTGATGTACAACCCTTAGATTGAATAGTCTTTGACTTTTCAATACATGAAGTATATTTCAGACCTTCAAAAGACCCTGTAAAAGATCAAACAAATAATAGAGAAGGTTCATCACCAAATCATCGGTGACCCAACAAAGAGAATAAAAAATGGAACTTTTGTCGTAATCTGTCCCTATTGACAAAGAAAATTAATGAATTCCGTCGCCGATCCGTCGCTAATCAGCGACGGATTAGCGGTGGAATTCTTTATTTTATTTAAAAATTAAAAATTCCGTCGCTAATCCGTCGCTAATTGGCGGTGGAACATTTCCGTCACTGATTAGCGACGGATTAGTGACGGAATGCTTTAAAAAATAAATAAAAAAGAAAATTAATCAATTCCATCGCTAATTAGCGACGGATGGTTTCCTAGTAGTGAATATAAGTGATTTCCCTCGCTGAATCCCAGTTTTCTAGTAATGAATATAACCGGGTAAAAACAAGATTCTAAATGTCATCTCTCTAAGATTGTTACCCATAACTCGTGGTCACGATTGCTCGGAAAGATAGTGTTTGAGCCGAGCGACTTTTTCATCAAAACAATTTGCCCCAAAATTAATCAAGCGTGTGTCCCAAGTGAGATGTGACTAATTTCTACTGATCGGATGTGCGATTGAAGGGATATCTTTTTTGTTTTGTGCCCCCTACATATATATAAAGTTTCAGATGATGTTGTACCCATCATCCCAATATCCCTCCCTTCTCCATCACCAGACATTAGAAGAAAAAAATGTCAGTGTGTGTTGGTTGGGATCCACTCTTGCATATGCTATCAATTAGAAGAAAAAAATAAATATTAATTAAAGTAGGAACTACTTATAGTTTTGAGTAAAAAATAATTTTAAAAATAACATGTCTATCGAGCTAGACGTTGGATGTTTCGCCCAACAGTTTCTCTAGAATTCCCTACTGCACAAAAAAGCGGTTAGGGTCAAATGAAGAACTCTATTGACTCTAAAGCATCAGAGTGAATAAGTGTCCAACACCCGCCTCATTGCTTGAGTTGGAGATGTCTACAATGGTATGGGTTTGTTATGAACAATTGATTCAAAACTTAAAACAAACAAATCTTAATGTCTATAATGGGAGGCATATTAGGATGATGGGCACAACGTCATCTGAAACTTGATATATATGTAGGGGGTGCAAAACAAAAATAAATGTCCCTTCAATCGCCCATCCGCTCAGTAAAAATTAGTCACGTCACACTTGGGACACCCACTTGATTAATTTTGGGGCAAATTGTTTTGATGAAAAATTCACTCGACTCTAACACTATCTTTCCGAGCAATCGTGGCCACGAGTAACGGGAAACAATATTAGAGATGACGTTTAGAATCTTATTTTTACCCACTTATATTTGTGTCACCAATTAAAAAATGTTCTTTACTTTTCGCGCATTTATATTTTCTTAATTAACGTTACTTATTGTCATTCCATATATACTTGATCCTTTAATCGTTGGGATTTACATTGAAATCACCACTATACAAACTTCGAACGAAACAAAGTAATATATTCAATAATAGGTTTATTCTATTGGTCTCAACGAGATGTTGGTAATTAGGTATGTTGGTTTCAATACCGGCTAGTTGAAAATATTTTGGTGTTCAATCTTGTCCTTGGTACGTGTCTTGAATTCTTGAGCTAACTTAAACTCCATATGTTTCAAGGGTGAACGAGTGATGTATTGAACCTAAAAGGATGACGTGGATCTTGTTGAATCTTCAAGTACTAGACGATTGTACTTCACTTAAATGATTAGTTGAAGGTTACTGAAGCACTAATGAAGATTCCTAAATATGGCAGAATCTAACTTCAGTGAATATATATATATATAGGCTTTTCCATTTATTTTGCAACGATTAATTCATTATTCTATCTCGGTAAATGGAAAGTTCTCTAAAAGTGTATTAAAGTTTTAACAGGATTAGAGTTCTTTAGTTTAAGGATTGTAATCTTGAACAATCTCTTGTGTAGCATGTCTCATATTATTGATTCATGATTTTGAACAAGGCTTCAATTTATATCCGAGTTTAAATAACACCTTCGATTTTTATAACGGTCATGTTTTTATAATATCAAGAATATTTGTTATCGATTATAATGAGAACTTCACCAAGTTGTTAGATCACGAAAAACGACTTGATGAAACGTGCCAAAAAAGACGATATATGCTGAGACTTCCAGTTGGAATTACAATATGAACAAGTTCAAATGATCTCGACTTTGTTTTAGTCATTAAAGACCAAACAAATTAAAATAAAGTTTAATAGATATTTTTGTATCACAAAACAATCTCTTATTATACATTGAACTACAATCGAATTTAAAAGAACACTGAATTGGGGATTAATCTCTTCACGCACTAAAGCAAAATTAAAATACCATATACCAAAAACACCATGGAGATATTCACTCACATAACTTACAACTCTATCGAAGAACAAAAAGACTCAAATTTTGGAAGATTAAAAGATGATGAAGTCAAAATCTTTTAACATTTTGGAAGATCAGAAGGTGGTGGAGGCAACTTCTGGTTTGGAAGCTTTCCATCCATGACTGCCCATGCCAGTTTCAACCCCCAGCTTAGATGTATCTCTATGTGGCAATGCATAAACCATACGCCTGGATTGTCTGCTCGGAACCGAATCGCCACCCATCCTCCGGCCGGAACGCCCACCGTGTTTCTTTCAACGGGATCAACGAGATTAAAGTTGGCTGGATCTGTGGCATAATTGAAGTTTCCAGTGCCTTGTCCCACCACATAGAAGTTGAAACCGTGGAGGTGAAGAGGATGGTTTTCGGCACCAAGAATGCTAGTGCCTTGCATCACCAACTCAACGGTGGTGTTATAAGGTAGCACCACCACTTTTGTGCCGTGGGAAACCATGGTGTTGTTGGGTGGGTTGCCCGTGTAATTGAATTGATTTATTGGGAATCTTGGGAAATCGGTGGTGAAAATGCCGTTCGATTTTCCAAAGTACCGAGCTTGAAGAAGTGCAGTTTTTGGCATCGTGAATGAAACGTTGCTTACGGAAGCCGAGAATTTGGTGCCATTGGGACCTTGGCACGTTTGATTTTTTGGGCACGGGTCGGTCCCGAGCCCGACCGTGAACAAATACCGGTTTTGAACCGTTTGCGGAACGTTGACCGGAAAATGGGAATCGCCCAAACTATGGAATTTACTTGTCCAATTGGCCACATATGAAGTGGCATTGATCGCTGGCAATGGAGGCAGGGTAAGTCCTTTGATGGAAGCATTGGAGGATGACTTAATGGTATTAATATGGTATTCAAGAACACCGGCAACGGTGGTGTTATCGAACGTTCCAGAAGCCGCTGTGGAGTAGGGTCGAGCCGCCATCAAGAATTTGGCGTTGTGGTTAAGGTTTTTGGTCCTGAGGAGAACGTTGCTTGTTTGGCCCGGTGTGATGTAGATTGTGTCCGTTTCAAATGGCTTCACGTAACTTGCATCCGCATCAACAACGGTAAACGTGTGGTTCGTGATTTTGAAAAAGAGTTCATCATTGAGGGCAGCATTAATCAATCGCAGGAGGTATGTTTTTCCAGGCTTCACCTTTAGACGAAATGTTTCTGCATGTTGATTAAACTAATTAAGTCACAAGATCAAAAGAGAAAGTAACTTGATTTTAATTAAAGTACTCAATCGATACCATTTGATGAAGAACAGTTGTATAAGGGTCCAGGAAGCCCGTTGATCGTATAAGCATCTGAATTATTTGGGCCAGCTCCGGTCTGAAGGGCCTGATTGATCACAGCCTCCGTATCATCCTTCCACCACTCTCCTATATATCGATCAAAACGACTTACTTAATTTAGCACAAGAAAACAATCATGGGTCCAAACATTATAAACCAAGCTTCTGAAAATTACCGAATATAATGGGGACTTCCTTGTAAGGCTTAACGAAAGGGTACGAAGTGTTACGCCTTGGTAGAATGATGATTGGGCCGTAGAGGGTTGCCCGAATCCACGAAACATGGGCATGGTACCAAAGTGTTCCCCTTTGTCCGGTTATCGTGAAGTTGTAAACGTAGGATTGGCCCGTTTGGATCGGGCATTGTGTTATATAAGCCGGCCCATCAGCCCATCCGCTCCGAAGCTGTCGAATTCCATGCCTGCCCTCATTAATTAAACAGCCGTTGGAAATGAACACAACAAATAAGAAACTCGAGGGCATATTGGATAAGAATGTAATCAAAGTTGAATTCAGTTTATTCTGCTTAGGCCTTGTTTGTTTTTTCTTTTTCAGCTCTTAATTACCTCGTATGTCTGAATCGGTCAGACATTTTCACATTCAAATTGTTTGTTTTTCTTCTATTTTCAGATTTCAGATTTCAGCACCTCTTAAAAAACAAACGCCACCTTAGTGTCGTAAAGAAATCAACAAAAATAAACACGTACCAATGGATACTGATATTGTTCGAGACGTGATTAACCACTTTAATCACCACTCGGTCACCTTCCCTTGCGATAATCCTCGGGCCTGGGAATTTCCTATTGACGGTTATTATGCTTTTTGTCTTGCACAGCCTCGTCACATTCCGCATCCGTATCTAAAAATGCACATACACAAATTAAGATAAAATCATACGTAAAAATCATAATCTATATGGCAACCATTAAACTTACGTCAAACTTATAATGTCGAGTAATGCCGGTGCCCGTATGTTTTGCCATTGCCAAATGAGGGTACAAGTTGGCAATGCATGTAAGCATGAGAAAAGAAGCCAAGAAAGTCGATTGCAGCCCCATGTTGTACTTTGGCTCGTAACTGGAATGATTTGAAGAATTGAAAGGTAGTGGTTTTTTATATATGGATATATGTATATATAATTGTGAAGAACACATATGTAATAGTTTACCTACTGCTTGTGGCCCAATTATATATATACCATGGAGTGGTGTTAAAGTCAATTCATCATATGATTTTGACTTATATGACCATATTACCCATGTTAAGAAGTTGAATTGGTGTTAAGTTTGGAGGACATTTTAGGGAATTGAAGTAAGTTGTACCGTTAATCTTGTTAAACAAGAGAACAAAGAATGGTTAGATGGGTCTAATTAATCATGAATGTTGTATAGTAGGGTTATACTGTTAGGTTGTGATGGCATAGATTCAACCAAATTTATTTTATTCTCTCGTTGTCATCCATAAATAAATATATATTTCATATTTGGTAGGTACTTTATATTTATTGTTGAAATGTAAAAGAATATCTACGTATTAATAAATATACATTGCATAAAAGTTAAATATTATTTACAAAAAATAATTGGTTGCAAACATATACGTACTATTTTTTTTTACCTTCATAGTGTTTTTACTGTGAAGTTTCAAGTGTAAAAGGGTGGTCTCACGGGTCTCACGAAAACAGGGTGGTCTCACGTGATCCCAAGTCTGTATACGTAGATCTATATTGGGCTCAGATGATAATTAATAAATAATAAGTAATTATTTATGATAATTAACTAAAATTAAATTATTAATTTATTAAGTTAATAGTTAATAATTGATAAATTAAAACTTTTTATTAAACTAATTCATTAATAAAAAAATTATGGTAAAAAAAAGTCTTCCCCCCTTTTTTTCGTTTGCCGCCTCCCCCACCCCCACCCTTTAATGAATTAGGTTAAAACCTAAAAATCTCCCCAACTTTAGTTTGCTGCCCGCCTCCCTCTTTTCCATCATATTAGGTTAAAACCAATTTTTTCCCATCTCATCCTCAAATGAAAAGCGATTATGATGTGGATTCTCAAACAAAGGTAAGACTCGGTCACTATTGAATCGGCCTGCACAAGAACTCGACCATCGTCTGTATCAGATCACAACTTCGAAGAATGGATGGTAAGAACCATCTCTTTATCTCTTTTTATTTGTTGGTTCTTGGTACAATCTGTGATAAAATCGAAGTTATCGGTTTGAAAAATGAGTTAGTTTTGATTCTTCGTTTTTTCTTCTTCTATTTTTTCGATCTGTGGCAAAAATCACCGTTCAAATGTTTTGGTGCTTGATTATTGATTCGATCTGTGGCAGAAATTGAGGTTCTTGGTTCAAAATACGAGTTCTTGGTTGTTGGTTCTTAGTTCTTTGTTTTTTCTTCTGTTTTTTCGATCTATGGTAGTTTCAAATTTCGAGTTCTTGGTTCTTCGTTTTTTCTGTTCTGTTTTTTTCATCTGAATTTTTGTTTCGAAATTTTTGTGCTCCTTTCAGATTTTCAGTGGTGTAACCCTTGGTTGACTCCTATTTGTTTTCCTTTATCTTGCTCATGGAAAGAGGTGGAAATGGAGGTACTATCAGATTTTAATGTGTTAATTTGAGTATATATTTATGTACTTATACCATCTTCAAGTAATGATTCTAACATTTTTAGTGTAAAAATTTGTTTTCAGGCTCATATTTATGTATATAATCACTTTGCTGCTCTTTTTTTTTTAACTTTTTAAGTTATGTAATAGTATATCATGGTTTTTAGCATATTTTAATTTTGTATTTCAGATTTAAGGAAGTTCGTGATAAATGGAAAGCTTAACCCGAGCACCGGTGATGAGAAATTTTTGAAGAGTTGGGATTCTATGGAGAAAGCGGCTCATAAAGGAAATTTGTAGTTGCTAGAATCTTCTGTAATTTGTATGAAATCTTGTAGGGATTATGTGTATTAAGAAGATTGCGCTTGTATTTGGTTTTATTGGCCTACTTAAACAATAATTATTTATTAATTACATTTATGAATCTAATAGAAAGCCTTTTAGCAATACTTTATTTTGCCATCAATAATTATTTTAGAGAAAACTAAGAGAATTTAATTATTATTTAAAAAAATCAAATTTATTTTTTAATTTTTTTGGGCCGTCGCTAATCCGTCGGTAATTAGGCTCTCGGTAATCCGTCGGTGTTTAGGCCGTCGCTAATCCGTCGTTGATAGCGTCCGTCGCTGATTAGGCCGTCGATGTAGCATCCGTCGCTGAATCCGACGCTGATAGATCCGTCGCTGATTTCCGTCGCTAATCCGTCGCTGATAGCATCAACTACCAGCAAATCACCGACAGGCTATCAGCGACGGATCAGCGACGGAATTTCCCTTCAGCGACGGATTAGCGACGGAAAGTGTCCGTCGCTGAAAAAACCGAACCGATAGCGCTTCCCGTTTTTTCTTATGATATATCTCAGTATCGAGGATGATACCCATGAACCTCCTTTGGATTTTTCATTTACTCATTCTGAGTATTTTGGATCCTATCTCCATTCAATAAATTCAATCTATGCGAGGCTGTCTTTCTGAGTGATAGCCCTTTTTTTGTAGTGTGTGTATGGATTCCGTGAGTCCATTCCGTGTGTGTATGTCTATATATGGATTTCTTAAGTACATTCTGCATGTGTCAGGGACGGACCCAGAACTTTTTTGATACGGTGGCACCATACAACATGTACAAAAAAATAATTATAAAAAATATGGTTTTTTATCGACGTGCATTTAGGTTTTTTCTAACGGTTAATATATATCTTTCGATTTGTTTTTAATCTAATTTTACCGTTTCAGGAGATTGAACCTAGGACCTCCCCTCCTCTATAATGAGTTTTAGTTAGTTAGAGAAAACCACTACACTAGCCACCTTATTTATGTCATAAGTTGAGTTTTAAATTATTTAAAAGCACCTCTATAATTATACGGTTGCACCACTAATAAATCTAAAAATTTACCCTTCGATGAAGATATAATACGGTGGCCCGTGCCACCGTTGAACCATACTAGGTCCGTCGCTGGCGTGTGTGTATGGATTTCGTGTGTGCATTCCGTTTGTGTGTGTATATGGATTCCGTGTGTGTATGGATTCGGTGAGTCCATTCTGTGTGTGTGTATATATATATATATATGGATTATGTGCGTGTGTGTGGAGGGGAATGGATTCCGTGTGTGTGTATAAGGATTTCGTGTGTATGTGTCTAGGAATGGATTCCGTGTGTGTGTGAGTTTGTGGATTCCATTTTTTTAATGCATTCCGTGACCCACTTAATGGATCCACGGACCTTTTGGTAATTTTGTTATTTTGAGAGATATTTTAGGTATAAGATTTTCAAAAATGGATAAACTAATAAATTTCCCATATTTTATTGATATATCAACACGGTCCTGACATTTTGAAGTCCATGTACAAAAACCTAAAAGTGATCATATACTTCCTTCAATTATGTTATTTATTGAATTTTTTTTATTTAATGCATAAATAAATTCTTTTGTATTATAGTATATGCGAAAATATTAAAAACAACTACAAACAAAATTCAAAGTGATTTTATATCGGTGATTTAATGATTAAAAATCTTATATATAACTCGTATGCTAATAACAATAAAAAGTTACTTAGTAAAAAAACTAAAAGTAAACACATAATAATATAATATATAACACAAAATAATTTATCCATAATGAACATTAAAGTACATTTTTTAACAATAATAATTTGACAGTACTATTTTCCAAATTAAAAGAAAACAAACAGCTAGATGTTACTATTTTTCGAAAAAAACAACAACTAAAAGTTACTATTTTCTAAACATAAATCTTCGAACATTATAAAAGCAAAATCATCTAATCATGTTTTCCAAATCAAGATTTGCTAGAAACTCATTAAACAATGTTGAAAGCATCTAAGTAGCAAGCCTATCCAAAGATGAGTACTCTCCTATTCCAAACAAAGTTAATAGAAAGAACATACTGTATATTTGCTTAACAGACTAAAATTTGTAGTTTGAAAATGAAAGAACATAAGAAAAAACGTTACAACTTAAAGGTAACGCCGCAAAAAAACCAAATAAAGAAATTGGGAATTTTGGTTTTTTGAATATATGTTAGAGAATTATCTAATATGGATATGAAACCTTAATTGACTTATAATTAAGGTTTTAACAAGAGAATTTCTATTACTAGTAAAGAAAACAAATAATAAACATTATATACAAAAATAAAACTAAAAAGAAATGAGAATTAAAATTAAGAATATAAGATAACTTTATATTTTAGTATCAATGATAAATAACACAATTAGAAAATAAATGAATCATTAAAAAAAACTACATCTATTGAAAACACGTATAATTAATTATTTTTTTAATTCAAAAATTAAGTTAGAGTTAGGAATTAATAAATTACAAGAAATTTATATAACTATAGAAATTGTTGAAATAATCAAGAAATGTATATAGCTATAAACTCGTTTAATAAGAAAGAGCATGGTGTGAGATTACAACCCAAGATCTAATCTAGACAATTAAAAGCGATACCCGACGGATCTACAGAGTACTTTGGTTAAATTAGTAGAATTTATTTTGTATATTCTAACTAGTTTGTCCCCCGCGTGATGCGCGATAGTCATAATTTTTTTAAAGAGTACATGATCGAGTTAAAATTAAATGTAATTTCTCGAAAAACAATTAATCAGATACAATTTAAAACAACAATTTTATTTCTATAAGTGATTTGATTTCCATATATTGATAAACACTTATGCATGGTATGTGTGTACTCATAAATTATGTTTCTAATTTAGCTTATAAATCGTATTTTGTAAGGTAATTTATCAAAGTGGTTCAAACATGCAATTAAGTGGACAACAAATAATTGTATAATATATTTTAATTTTAAAACTAGAATCGATGAAAAACAACCATCTAGTATGGCTAGATGGTTAGGAAAAAATTAGCCAGAATTGTATTATAAAAAATGGTCGGCAAAAAACAACAAACTCCATAAGTATAAACAGTCAGCGAAAATTAGCCTACCCCATTAGTATAAAGGGGCGGCCAAAATACCCCCCATTAGTAAACAAACAACTATCTTTTAACATTAGAATTTGAGAGTTTAAATTTGTTTTTACATAAAATGACTACCTTAATTTTATAGTACTATTTAACTACTTTATTATTATTAAGTAATTTTATTAAATGGTTCAAATATGCAATTAAGTATACACCAAATAGTTGTACTATATATCTTAATTTTAACAAAGACATTCGGTGTAAAACAATCAACCCGTAATGCTAGATGGTTAGCCAAAGTTAACCAATCACATGACTATATAGGGTCAACTAAAATAAGCTAACCCAATGAGCTACCACAAAGGTATTGTCTCATCCTAATAAATACTCACATCATTCTTCAATTTTATCATCTTGTCACCAATGTGGAATGAACAAAAGACATTATAATTCAAATTTGGAGGAGTACTCAAATGTCATTTTGTCACCTCATTCCCCTTGGTTATTCCTTATATATATATATATAGATTATGATACGTATAAATTATTAAAAAAGAAATCGGAGGTCCCTAATGATCGGAGGCGTTGTTCGGTGGCACTGCTTCGAACACCCTTAGGAACGGCCCTGTAGATCGATATATCATGAACAAAGCAATCCTTTATACATTTATGTTGGTCCCTAACAAGGTAATGACAATTAAGTAAATGATTTGTAGAACGGGCTGGGGGGTTGAATACAAATACACAGAGTTTTTCACTTTTTAAATTCTTTAATATTAAATATCAAGAATTACACTTAGAAAACAGATTGTTGCGGAAAGAACAGATGAAATCTATTCTAACAATCTAAAACACTTAGAAATCACTTAGTAAACAAAAATATAACTAAAACAAAGAAAGCTATTTTAAACTGTTTCTCACTACTAAATCAACTTAAGCACTTAGAAGATATCTTGTTGAAAGCATATTTTGCATTGAAACTCCTCTTCTCCTTTTATAGCGCCCATGCATTAAATGTCGTACATTCATTGGACAAAAGATAGTGTCATTCCATAGACTATTAGAAAAAGGCTGGTGTCATTCCTTATATTACATAAAGGTAATGTCACTATTCATCTTTTCTCCATGTCTTCAGTTGTCACATCAAGTCTTTTTGTAATAAGACAAACAACCATTTTTTGAAGTTTAAGGAGAATGTCTGAATTTAAGGCTTGATGCACATGTTCTTGAATTTATTATGAACCAAGGAGTATCTTCATAAATGTCCTCTGAAAGTCTCAGATAAGTTTACTAGCCGAATACATCAAGGATAAAATCGACTAGTGCCTGTATATCGGCTAGTTGCCGACTTTGCTCTTTCTTTCGGTAACCATAGGCTTCGGATTCAGCTTTAAGTATGGTTTAGATTCAGTGAGCATATCTTCATTTCCACAATGTTGATATGTTTTCTTTGTATCAGCTAGTCTTCGATTCGCCGAACTTGTTGAGCAATGCCAGACTTCCTCAAAGAACCTAAAATACAAGATATATATACTACGGAAGAAATTGAGTGGTCATCACCAAATCATCGGTGACCCAAAAATCTTCCCATATTTGATGATGATACCGATATCTTGGTTAGAAAGTGTAACAGGAACTCATAAGTACTTTTTGACCTTTTCTGTTTCTTTGGGTTCTTTTCACATAGATACATTTTTTTTTCAGTATCTTGTCTCCATTCAAAATCCTCCCATTATGTAACCTATTGAAAACCCAACTTCTACATGTACTTTCTGTAATTCAATGTTTACTTATCACACTGGTATCACAGCTTTTGGCATTTTTATTACTACGTACAATGTTATCTCAACTTTCGACACTGTTATTACTACACTCTTATCACAACTTTTGACACTTTTATTACTACATTGTTGTCACATCCTATGAAACTGTTATTGTGACTTTTGACACTATTATCACATCTACAGATATATAAACATAGGAAGAAGACGACGGATAGAAAACGATGAGGGAGAAAACCATTGATACGTGAGATTCTACATGATACGTTATCAGATAACAACCTACAATCATGGGATATTACAATTAATTAAAATAAAAAAATGTAAGGAAAATACCAAATGATATTACTATCCTTATTGATTTATTTTAATGTATTATATTGGAAAAAGAGGTTAGAGGCTCACTACTGTTCTCGCATTCTCGTAAATCATCGGGTTCTCGTTTGAACCATACCCTGTATAGAAGGACAATCTTTTAGAAACTCTATGAAGAGTAGAAACTCTGGAAACCAAGGGGAAAAATCAATATAAAATAAATTTTTTTCATATTTTTTTAATCAAATGTTATGATTTAAGATATTGTTTTACATATTTTTGTGTTCATATAAAAAAATATTATATGTGAATAAAAAAACGATGGCTCACTTATTTGTTTTATCGTATGAATGTTGTTTTAATATGTGAAAGTAAATCAACATTTTTTGGTCACATATAATATTTTTTTTCTTATGAACACACACATATGTGAAACAGTGTCTTAAAATCCATAACATTTGATGAAAAAAGATTATGAAAAAAATATATTTTATATTGGTTTTCTTCTTGATTTCTAAAGTTTCCACCATTCGTAAAGTTTCTTAATGAAGGAATTTCTCTCTCTAGATATGTATATATACACACATACAAACATACACACACGCACGCACACACACACACACATACACACACACACATATATATATATATATATGTTATAGGGCTGTATCAAATAATACCACAAAAAAGTTACAAACTCGTTAAAAGTGATATACAAATTTTCATGATTTATTTTCATCAAATACTAGGATTTAATATACTATTTCACATATATTTGTTTCATAACGTGAAATTCTCACAACTATTTGTTTCACTATATTAATATTTTTTTACGCGTATTTTTTGTTTCACTGTATAAATCAAAAATCACATTTAATTTTTTCATAAGGTGAACACAAATATATGTGAAACAATATTTTAAATATTAGGTTTTGATTAATAAAAATCATGTAAAAAACTATTTATATCAGTTTTCACGAGTTTATACCATTTTTGTAGTTTTCATTTGATTATCGTCCCCTATATATATATATATATATATATGAGAATTTTGCTGAAATGGCCATTTTAGAAAGTCAGTTTGCAAAAATAGCCATTGACTACGCCAAATGGTACTACGCCATGGCGTAGTCTATATTTTCCCCATTTTTTGCAAAAAATTCCTCTGCTACGCCATATCCCGACTACGCCATGGCGTAGTCGGTTCCTGAAGTTTCGAAAAGTGGCAAAATCGGCCCCTGGACTGTTAAGTTTGGCGAGATAGTTTGAAAAATGACAAATTGGTCCCTGGACATTACTACGCCATGGCGTAGTACCATTTGGCGTAGTAGTCAAGTTTGAAAAATTGCAAAATCGGCCCCTGGACTTGAAAGGATGGCGAGATAGATTGAAAAATGGCAGAAACGGTCCCTGGACTTCACTACGCCATGGCGTAGTACCATTTGGCATAGTAGTCAAGTTTGATAAATTGCAAATCGGCCCCTGGACTTTACTACGCCATGGCGTAGTACCATTTGACGTAGTGGTCAAATATGCCCTGGAATATGCTCTTTGACCGACCTTTAAACTTTGGAAGTTTGGCAGAATTGGTCCCTACGCCATGGCGTTGTACCTTTTTAGCGTAGTAGTCAACTGCACCTGGACCGTTTGGCATTAAATAGGGTAGCTGGGCAATTTATAGGGTAGCTGAATTGGTTGGGAGGCGAGAAATCACGGGTGAAGTTTATAATTCTATTATAAATTGAGGGTTGTGGTCCACACCATCAACACCCAAAATCCTTAAGCCGAAATTTTGTCCTCAAAAGACAAAATTATTGTTTTTTTCAGAAAACGACAAGAACAATCATCAAAAGCCGAGATTTTTTTCAAGCTAACGCGCCTTCGAGAATTTTACAATCCACGTCAAAAGCCATTACACGTCAAGACATGGAATTTCTAAACTCACAAGCAATGGTAAGTTATTTCGTTTTAAATTCAATAAACGTAATCATTCAATATATGTTTTATATAGTTTTTCTTTAGCTTATCATTTTTTTAAGTTTCTGTTTTAATTTTCTGTTTTGAATAATATTACAAATTATTAATTTTTTGTATATTTAAGATTATAGTATATTATATTTATATTTTATAAAATTTATTTTGTATTTATATTTTTATATATTTTAGGTATTTAATTTTGAACCTTCCATATATTTTATATTTATATTTATATTTTATATATAAATATATATATATATATTACATTTTGTAAAAGATAAATATAACATATCATATAAATAAATAAAAATAAAAATATAAGGTACATATATATATGTGTGTGTGTAATGTAATTTATAAAATATAAAAAATATATAATTAATAAAATATAAATATAGTTATCTAATACATAATATTTATATAGTTTAGAGTAAATTACAGATTTGGTCCATATAGTTTGAAAATTTATGAAAAATAAAGAAAAGTATGCTAAAAACAAATATTTAACGGAAAAGTTAGATGTTATATTTATATACATGTTTAATATATACCTGTTTAATTAATATATGTCTGTTTAATATATACCTGTTTAATTAATATATGTCTGTTTAATATATATCTGTTTAACATACATCTGCTTAATATACCTGTGTAATATACCTGTTTAATATACAACTGTTTAATATACATCTGTTTAATATACAGCTGTTTAATATACCTGTTTAATTAATATACATCCGTTTAATGTACATATGTTTAATTAATATATATCTGTTTAATATACCTGTTTAATTAATATACATCTGTTTAATGTACATCTGTTTTATTAATATATATCTGTTTAATGTACCTGTTTAATTAATATATATTTGTTTAATATACCTGTTTAATTAATATATATTTGTTTAATAAGGAGGGTCTTTGTAGGAACCCAGGTCTATATACCTGTTTAATCAATATATATTTGTTTAATAAGGAGGGTCTTTGTAGGAACCCAGATCTCATATTGAATCAATGATCTAAACAAAATATGTAAAGCGGAAGCAATTATAGATCAAACAGTTTATAAATGGAAGAACGATTAATCAAAATGAAAAACAATATGAAGATAGAAGCGTAGTCATATGATTAATCGTGATCATATATCTTACATGATTGGAACGAGGGTATCTGGAGATGGAGAGTTTCAAAGAAAAAATCTCACATTCACACTTACAAATGGGGAAGGGGATTTCTATTTATAGCCTAAAATAAGGAAAGTCAAATGAGTAGCCTATTACATGATGACACCTCATAAGGAAATTCTAACAAATCTTGTTAGACGGTTATCCACGTCATTTAGCATGTAAATGAATGTGTCACTATTAAAGCATCCTCCAATATAAAGTCTCCACGTGTAAATGATATAACCGTTCCTTGCTGAGTTGTCGGGCTATGATGAGAAGAACAACCAGACAGAGAGGAAAGAAGCTCTGTCTATACATACAGAAGCTTCTGTGGTCTTCTGACCTTCAGACTTCTGAAGTCTTCTTCTAGACTATCTCTGATCTTCCATACTTGAATCACAGGTTTTCCATTTTACACTTTCAACGCTAAAATTAGAGCTAACAGTCTTTCCTGATGCTTGCGGAGAGGCTGCTCATCCCGAGCCTCGTCTGCAGCTTTCCTCGGTTATTAGCACGATTAAGCTTAAGATGTTAAACTTAAGCGACGAGGATGTTGTCCGAGTCTGCTTACTAGGGATCGTCGAACTAGTATTCGTTGGACGTCAGGTTTCCCAGTTAGTTAATCCCGATTTGTTTAATATCGTGGAGCGTTTTTCAACATTTAATCGCTATCCATGGGGAACCTACACATGGGAACCGACCTACAAGTAGTTGAACCGTGCTTGGGCTCGATCCGACCAACACAACAAGATGTCGATTACGGGTTTTGCATACGCCCTAAAGGTTAGATAATTATTAATTTGAAATTTGTTTCCTTTATGATAATGTGCATACCTTTATGTGTTGTTGTATGTTTGCAGATATGGATCGTGGAGGTGTTTCCAGTCTCCCGACAATGGTTTACATGCTCTGACGCGTCCCCGAGGGGGGTTCGTTGGACCAGGAACCATAATTTGAATATAAATGCATGCCTTGAGTTCCTTGATTGTCAAGAGGTATGTTTTTGTTTGTATTTCGAAGTCTATTTATAATAAATTAAGACTATGGTTTACTTAACATGTTATGTTTTCAATTTTCCAGGAAGGGCGGCGCCCACACTACCCTCTTGTAGCTTATCCTTCGGAGCAGGAAACGAATTGGTATAGGGATAGCCATGCTTACTTCGATAGGCATGAGGGCCTTCGTGCATCGAAGAGGCCCCGACTTACGCAAGGCTCTCCCTCCCCATCTAGCTCCGGCAATGGATCCGGCTCCTCAACCCACTCGTCTATGGAGGTGGACCACCCCAATCCCCCAGTTTAGTCCGTGGGGATACGCCAGCCTTTTCGGACTATATCCGCCATGACGATAGTCCCTCACGTGGATATTATGAGCCGTCCCCGGACTCATACCAATAGGACGGGTTGGATCGGCAAAGGTTGAATGAGGTATAGTATGATTTCTATTACTACAAGGAGCGAGTAGATAAAGATTTGTTTACCCACCTTGACGAGCAAAAGCTAATAAATGCCGATCAAAAACAAATAAATGTGGATTATAGTGCAAGGATCGAGGAGTTGGAGAAACAGATCGAAATGATGAATGTAAGTTATTCGTTTAACCTTTTGAATTAAAATTGTTTTAATGTGTTTACTAAACAACGTTTGCATACTTTTTTTAGATGGGGGGCCAACCGTCCTGATCTACGCCGTCCGGATCAACCATGTTCTCGTCTCCGGCATCTTGTTATCCGCAGCAGGTAAGTTATGAAACATAGTTATATAACAATCATTTAACTCTTTCTTTACCCCATTTTGTGGTATTTAACAACCTTCTTTCTAAAGGCACAAGCGGTGACCATTTGGGGTACTCCCAGTATCCACCCCAGCCGGCAATCATGAGTATGCCCTCGTCTTCATACATGTCACCGAGCCCCTCTAATTTGCTTGTAAGTTAAATAAGTAGTATTAAAACCTATCTATATCGGGATTTGTAATATTTTACTTGGTAATGATCGGTATTGATTTAATAGGCTACGTCAGTTGCTACGGAGCTAGGACTATATGTACCCCAGTCGAGCTTGGGGGAACATCAGTTGCCGTACTCCACCGCCCCTATCCCCTACATGCCGAATGTAAGTAAAAAAGTTTGGTTTTTTTTTTAAATTAACTGAAAACCATTCATCTTAATTTGTAGGTTACGCTTGATGATTTCGAGTCATCGTTCGAGCCGTTCGCATCTGTTGAACGGTCGTTATTTGGTGGTGAGCTAGTTGGGCCGTCGTATCATGGACTACATGTATATTAGCCGCCGTCCAGCATCACAGCTAAGACAACACCGGTGGTCAAGGACAAACGAGAGAGGGCACCAAGTCAATATGTGACCATTCCGTTTACAAAACAACCTGATACGACGCCAGCTCCAAAGCGCCCTAAGGCGACACAAAAGGGCAAGGGCAAGGAAGCCTCATCAACGGCGGCGGCCATGATCCTCAAAAAATGCAAATATGGTCGTTTGCCCGAGATGAGGCTTCCGTTTTTTACGGCCTCGATTGACAGGACGTGGTGGGGCACGCTGCTGGGCGAGGAAGGCAACGGTGATTTCACCGGCGATGTGAGTATATAAATTTGAGTTCATTGTGTTTTTAAAAATATACCGTATTCATTCTCTAACTTCTAGCATACTATTTACTAGCATGTGAATGCATGGGTAGGCTATATCATGCTTAGCCGTCATCAAGACGTAGAATGGACGGTGATGAACGCCGATTCTGGGAAGTTCTTGAGTGATGGTCGTGGTGATGACCTTGTGATCAACATGGTATCGGGGATGGCCGAAGTTTCGATATCGTTGGTCAACCTAAAACGGGTGTGTAAATTAGTTTACATCAATTTTACACAACTTGTATTCAAACCTATCCATTATTAACTATATGTTTGGCGTTTTGTTCCAGGTCTATTGCCCATTTGTCATTGGGCAACAGCATTGGGTCCTAGGGGTTTTGAACCTTAAGGATTTCGTTATGGTTGTCTACGATAGCTTTAATAATATCCCTGCTTATCGGAAAGTCTTTGGCGAAATGATGGACAAATGAAAAGTTACTCTGCGTTATTTGATGGCCAAAATTCATTCGCATCGACTTAAAAACGCCGCCAGAAAATTCAGTTATAAGTACGCTAACAATGTACCACAACAGGCTTCTAGCCGTGGAGATTGTGGAGTATTTATGAGCATGTTCTTATCCCAGCTGATTAATAATGAGACCATAACTTCCAACGGGAATCAGGTGACAGCTGCCCAGAATTGGCGAAATTACATGGCGGAGACCTTATATCTTTATACAGATTATGCTAGTACGACCGCTTAGCGGGTTGCCCATTGTTATTTTTTTGTATCACAACTAATAAAAATAAATACATACCTTTTGCTGCATCTCTGTATTTGATTTATTTTCCCCCTTTTTGTCTTTGTGTAATTTTCACATGGTCGTCCTTGACACATTAAGACGAATAATTACAACCACATGGTCGTCCTACTTTGTCAGACGAATAACAAACTTTATTGAAAAAATAAAAAACTTTTTCATATATCACATGGCACATCCCAGTATCACATGTGGAAAGGAAAGCACATGGTCGTCTTTTTCATATATTCGTGACAATTGAAGCTATAATTATTCAGTATGGCCTACTTTGTCAGTTGACGATAATGGCCTATGGTCCTAGTCCTACTTTGTCTTTATAAAGGACCAAAATTGTCAATGAAACAAAGTTAAGGGTTGTAACTGCAATTTAATGGGTCTTTAAAAGGCAGGCAGGTGGTGCTTTTCTCCAACACATCGCTCTCTTCTCAGTTACCACACCCTCCACCAACACATCGCTCTCTTCTCAGTTACCACACCCTCCTTCATGAAAAAAGTTAAAGTATATCTTCGTTCCGGTGGTAAATGGGAGTTTGCAAACGATGGGTGGGAATTCATTCCCTCCGGTCCACGAAGTCAATTTCAGGTACTATTGCCCAAAAACATTACACATTTTAAGTTGGCCGGTTACTGTCAAAAAAAATTTAACTTCGATAATGATAGCGGTGAAATGTAGATAGTGCACAAGACAAATGGCGAAATTTATCAGATATCTGACGATGAATGTGCTCGTTGGTTCATGAATTACGCGTCGGGGTGCGAGAGACCGCCTACACTCTATGTGCATGTTGATTATCCAGTGTACGGTAGAGGTGATGTCGGTTGTAGTTCCAACATTGAAGACACACAAGAAGAAGAAGAAGAAGAAGAAGGAGAAGAAGAAGAAGAAGAAGTGGGTGATGAAGAAGAAGACGATGAAGAAGAAAAAAGTCGTTTTGTTGGCTTTGCTGAAGATGAAGGTTTTGTTTTTGACATGACTGATACGGATGAAGAGTAGCAGCTGTAGAAAGGGTGACTCCTGCCAATAATTCATTTGGCGGGATAAATGATCTATTTGATATGCCTTCTCCTCTTGAAACCCCAGAGTCGTATGTCACAACTAAGGACCCCATGCCTTATAATCGTAGTTACAGAATAGCAATAAACCAGACGTTCGACACGAAAGACGAGATGATTGTAGAGTTGGGAAGAAAGTTTCTTGAAGAGGGCTTCCACTATCAAACGTCGAGATCTTCAAAAAACAGGTACAGGGTTAAATGTCGTGTAAATGACTGTTCTTGGCGTATGACGGCATACCCCGTAGGAGGGCCAAACAAGATGTTCCAAATAAGAAAGTTAGAGGACGTACACACTTGTTCCGAGCCCAATTAAACCCTCGCCACCGTCAAGCGAACACAAAGATCTTGGGTAGTATACTAAAACATAAATTTCTAGATGCTAGCAGGACATGTCGACCAAAAGACATTATTAGTGATCTACAAGAGATGTACGGTGTTAAGATTGGGTACCACCAAGGTTGGCATGCTAGATGGAGTGCCATACGAATGGTTAAGGGCACCCCTGAGGACTCGTTCAGCCGACTCCCTCTGTACTTATATAACATGGAGCACCAAAATCCAGGTAGCTTCACTAGAATAAAGACAGATTCAGAAGGACGATTTGAAAAGTGTATTGCTGCCCTTCGCCCCACGGTACGCGTAACTCTGTCAGTTCTTTACATATTATAAACTATATAATTTTGATACACTAACTGCATTACGATTTGCAGATCGTCTCTTTCAAGACAAAGTTGTGGCGTGTCCTTATAATAGACGTTGCACATCTAAAGGGACGATTCTTGGGTACAATGTTCCTGGTCGTTGCCATTGATGGAAATAACAACATTGTGCCAATTGCTTTCGGAGTAGGTAGATCCGAGACAACAGACGAGTGGACCTGGTTTCTAAAAAAGTTGAGGGAATGTATTGGAGATCTGCCTGATTTGGTGTTTATGTCCGATCGGGCTGCGGCAATAAGGGCCAGTATTACAGCCGTGTTCCCAACGGCCTATCACGCTCTATGTTGTCGGCGTCTCAAGATGAACGTCAAAACGAGGGACGCAAACATAAAACACTATAAATATCAATTCTGGAAGGCATGCAAAGCCTATACGGAATATGAGTTCACCAGAAGAATGAATGCTCTACGACTCCATGTAGCTGCAGGAGCTCAATTAATGGATGAGCTTGGCCCGGAGAAGTGGTCAAGGGCATATTTTCCTGGTGTTCGGTTCAATATTATGACCTCCAATAGTGTAGAATCGGTGAATGCGTTGTCCCGTTTTGCCTGCAGATTACCGATCGTCATGCTTATAGATTAATTCATAGATTTTTAACAACGGTGGTACTTTCTACGCCGACAAAAAGGAGGTTCCTAAGATGAGAATGTTTTAAATATATAAATATAAATATAAATATATAAATCCTAACATAATTTATACATTTTTGTAGAGCAAATGCTTCACAATCTAACACCATGGGTGCAAGCCAAGATCCAAAGGAGGATGGGTAAGTCTGCAAGATGGAACGTACACGGCATTGTGGATGGTTGGTATGAGGTTCGAGATGGTCATAGGGATGCAAAGGTCGATATGCGTACAAATGAATGTACATGTAAAAAATGGCAACTATCTGGGTTACCTTGCGGTCATGCCATCACCGTTGCGAGACATCTTGGATATACAGATTGTAGCCATTTGGATTCAGCCTTCTTTTATGCCTCAGTATACCGGGAAACATATGAAGGCGTAATTCTTCCTGTTGGACCTACTTCAACATGGTTGTCTCCAGATACCCCTCTACCACCAGTCTATCCACCCTTAATAACAAGTAACCCAGTGGGCAGACCTCGTAACAACGATCGAAGGCCATCTCGCGGTGAAGGTCGGATACAGAGAAAGTGTAGTAGGTGTGGCCAAACTGGTCATAATCGTACAAACTGCCCAACTCCTGCTGCATCAAGCGAGCCTACAAGAAGGCCTTCAGGTAGCCAAAGAAGGCAGTCTCAGTCATCAACGTCGTTGGAACCACATGGAACTTTGGACTATAATAGTATTGACCTTAATATTTATTTTTAGCTGCCAAAGTTTGCTCCTGATTTTTAGTTAACTGTTTCAAGTGTTTGTTAACTATTATAATGTTTTTCAATAAAGTTAACGTTATTGCAAACTTTTTATTATAATGTTCACTTGTTATAATATTAATTATTGTTTTATCAAATTTGAAATATCATTACACTAAATACTTTATTCAAATATTAATTATTGTTTTATAAAGTTATTGTTTGCTAAACCATAAATTGATATAGTAAGGATAGTGCAAACATCTTAAAAAACATCTTAAACAATGAAAAATGTTACAGTGCAAACATCTTAAACAAACATTCAACTAGGAGACATTTAGTGAGGATAGATGTCTTGGCATTGGATGATCCACTGAGCCTTTTCGTTGATCTTGTCCTCAAGAACGTCGTATTCTTCTTTGATTTCCTTTACCAACATCTCCTCCGTACTAATTGTTTGCTCTAGGACTGCAAGCTCTACTTTACTTTCGTTAATCACTGCCTCTTTTTGAAGTTGTATTTCCCTGTTCTTATTCCATTTCTCCCCAAGCGCTATGATCTCCCGGTTCGCCTCGTTAACTGCTGCCTTCAATTTCGCCGGCATTACTTGTGATGCCGGAGGGTTTGGGTCAGGGTATAAAAACCTGGAAGAAAATATTTGTGGTTCATTGTATGGAGATGTCTCCGTGTAGTTATAGAATGCGTCTTCCCAATCGGCACGCTCTTCATCGGTTATTGGTTGGTCGACAAAAGTTCTCCGATGCATGGCCCACTCCTCTTCTATTGCGGGCACATGCCAAGTACGCCTATACATTCCATCATTCAATTGTCGTAAGGGTTGTTTCTGTGCAGATCGAGAACTTCCAGCCTTGGAAGTTGATTTGTTCTTGCCAGATCGGTTGTTTCCGGACATGGTTTCTTGAAGGATAGCTAAATTTACGAAGAGTTATGAAAGGAATGAAATGGTAGAAACAAATTTGTGTGTTGGTACTTCTCAAAGACCATTTATTTATAGTGGTTAACTTTAGTAAAAAATACCCGCTAGCACCTGAACTTTCAAATACTGTCACATTTAGTCCCCGAAATTCAGGTGCGCCTGAAAAGTTATGACAGATTCGTCTGAAAAAGTAGTCAGGATTTGCCTGAAAAGTTATGACAGATTCGTCTGAAAAGGTAGTCAGGATTCGCCTGAAAAGTTATGACAGATTCGTCTAAAAAGTTTGTTAGGATTCGCCTGAAAAGTTATGACAAATTCGTCTGAAAAGGTAGTCAGGATTCGTCTGAAAAGTTATGACAGATTCGTATGAAAAATATTGATATTGTGACCAATACGTCTGACTATATCGTGACGAATATCGCGACTATAAATAAGTGGTATGTTGAAGTGGTAACTTGCAATCTCTAACTTACTACATTTAACCAATGTCTGAAACCGCCGCTCCGGCAAGAGATCAGTTCATGAGTCTCGAACTTCTTCAGGCTCAGGCAATAAAAAACAGCTGAATGATGGAAGGTTCAGGCTTAGATTGAAAGCGCCTGAAACGGACGAGGAGTGGAGATAGATTGGAAAAACAAGGGCCCATCATGCAATAACAGATGATGAAGAGCTAGAATACGGTGCCGCATAGCGAAACTATAGGAGTTCACATAACGGTGATACGCCGCCAACCTATGACAAGTCCAGGGGCCAAACTTGCCAGTTTTTGAAAAAGGGTACTACGCCAAATGGGTACTACGCCATGGCGTATTAAAGTCCAGGGACCATTTTGTCATTTTTGATTCTTGCTTTCGATCCTTTCAAGTCCAGGGGCAGATTTGAAATTTATCAAACTTGACTACTACGCCAAATGGTACTACGCCATGGCGTAGTGAAGTCCAGGGACCGTTTCTGCCATTTTTCAATCTATCTCGCCATCCTTTCAAGTGCAGGGGCCGATTTTGCAATTTTTCAAACTTGACTACCACGCCAAATGGTACTACACCATCGCGTAGTAATGTCCAGGGACCAATTTGTCCTTTTTCAAACTATCTCGCCAAACTTAATAGTCCAGGGGCCGTTTTTGCCACTTTCGTAACTTCAGAGACCGACTACGCCATGGCGTAGTCGGAATATGGCGTAGCAGAGGACTTTTTTGCAAAAAATGGGGAAAATATGGACTACGCCATGGCGTAGTACCATTTGACGTAGTCAATGACTATTTTTGCAAACTGACTTTCTAAAATGGTCATTTCAGCAAAATCCTCTATATATATTCACCCTAAACCACAAATTTAAAATAGTTAATGAGAGATTATTATTACAATTAGTGAGATAA
The DNA here is from genome assembly GCA_036898165.1 of Silybum marianum. NCBI lineage: Eukaryota > Viridiplantae > Streptophyta > Magnoliopsida > Asterales > Asteraceae > Silybum > Silybum marianum. Next base: position 21,298,991 of record CM072541.1, read on the forward strand.
ATAATTCATTTTTTTAGGAAACATTCAAATTCCATAAATAAATATCTCTCTCCTCTCCTCTGTCATGTAACATACACACACGTATATTCATAATTAAATATTAGACAAGGTAAATACACTGTAACATAATGAAAACAATCTTTAGAAATTTCGTAATAAGGTGTTCAGAAGTGATAAGTTAGATAGGTCTAGTTTTGTTGTTTAAGTTGGTTTTCACAAATGAAAAACCACATTATAGATCAAGGAAATAAGGAAGGAAATCAAGATTGTAGAACGCGGTTCTCTTTCAAATTGATAAAAATCACCAGGATGCAATGAGAAGCTATGCTAAGTCTATATAAATATTTGTGCTTAAAATGACGGCATGCAACCTGCACCCGAGACAAAGTGGAAAATTTTCATGTCCCTCTTATGGAAAAATAACGCATCCACCGTATGATGCAATGTTGCAACGATTTATTGAACCTTTTTGATCTCCAACTTGCTTTACATTTTAGAAGATCACGCTTAATAATTATTGTAGTTTGAGAAAGCATTGTGAAGATGATACGCAACACACATCCAACAATATATGAAAGTATGAAATTAAAGGCAAAAGAAATTTAGAACCCTCAAATTAACCTTCCCATGAAGCTTCTAGAGTCGTGGACCCATACAAATTATACATGAAAATGTTTGGCTAATTATTTTTCCTGTGACTCAAGTGCCAAAAACGGCTAATCATTAACTTTGAAATATAACCATATGCACTTTTGACTAATTTACTTCTAAATCTATGGTCAAAAGGTTTGATATCTCTTGATACATATTAAACTAAGAAAATGTTATTATAAACCAATCTAAAGTATGGTCAGAACCTGTCCAAAAACTTCCTTCCCTGCAAATGATTAAGAAATGGCAAGTGGCACTCTCGTTGTACATAGAAGTCTCCATAATGTAATCAAAACCTAATGATGGGGCATAATTACAGTGGAACTTCATTCATACATTAATTTCAATTTCCCAATTCCATGTTTACAAACAACATAAACCAAGATCAAATTAAAACCCCCAACATGTACATTTATTTATTTACAATTTTAGTTTTAAAATTGATAACTAAAATTAATGACATATTGGTCATTTGAAAAGATCATGAAACCATTGGTGAACGGATTTATAAGCACAATAAAAGAATCAATTCAACAAAGAAAATGAATGTGATAGTTCAATTCAATCGCTACGATTAGGGAACCGTTTTTTAATGTAACCCATGAATTACAAATAGCCAAAAAAATAATCTTAGTGAAAAAGAAGCTTACATATATAAATCATTATTGTTAGATATTAAAGTATGAGTCAAAGAAGAGATGTCTACAAATGTCAACACACACTTCTTGTTATAACTAATTGTTGTTAGACGCTCCCTTTATGACACATGGCACTTTGTAATAGGCTAGCATTTTGACTTTCTGTCTTTGTATCTATATAAATAGCATTGTATTGTGTTTGTAAATTGAGTCGATGAATACATTTACATATTGAAGAATACTGTGCGTAAGTCATTTCATAATCTTTGTTCTTCATTCTGTTTACTGTTCTATTGATTTAAATTGTTAATTGATCTGCTTCCGCAATTCACTCAGATTCAATACTCTCAATTAACAATCGTTTTAAAGGAATCTGGAACCAACAATTGGTATCAGAGCCTTCTAATCAATCTATTGATTATTAGATCTCTTCCATTGAAAGAATTCCTTTCAATCGAACAGTATTTTCTCAGATTCAAAATTTGTTTATCAATCCACTCTGTTTTACGAAATTTTGTTGAATCGTTAACAATCTTCTCGTAAATTGAGTCATTCATTTTGTAATCTGAAGAAACAGTGATATTATCGACCTGTTCTTCTTGAGATTTAATTGTTCTAAATTTCTTTCAAATCTTCAAATTTTCTCTTCTATCATACTCAAATGACAAATTCGAGCTTGAATGCTGTTTATACGTCTGGGTCCCTGACTAAACCTCCAACTCTTGTACGTGATGAATACCCACAATGGAAGATTCGAATGGTTAACTTCTATGAGGGATTGGATGCTGAGTTATATCCAATTATTCAAAACGGTCCGTTTGTTCCCACCACTACTATTCCCGAATTCCACGACCGCAAATTCGGATGAGGTACCGGCAAGATCGGTTCGAAGTCAAGGAATAACTGGACTGATGAAGAAAAAGCTAAGGTGGAATTAGCTAAGAAAGCTAAGTCTCTGTTGATAATGGCCATTCCAAATGAGATTTTTCAATCTCTGGACTCATGTGACACAGCAAAAGATTTATGGGATCAACTGGAGAATCTCTTAGAAGGTGGTGCGAAAATGAAAAAGAATAGAAGAGCTCAAGCTCTAAATGAATATAATAGTTTTCAAGCACCGATCGATGAATCTACGGAACAAACATTTCATCGATTCAACAATCCGATTAATCTCTCGCAAGAGATGTGACATTGTTAGATCAAAGGAAGATAACAATGTTCTATTTCTCAAAAGGTTAAACCTCGAATGGTCAAATCTATCCATGTCACTACAAGCCAATCGGGATCTTGAGCAATGGTCGCTGCATGATGTATTCGGTACACTGCAAGCTCATGAAAAAGAAGTTGTTCAGAAAAGAACAAACATCGGAGGTCCTCTGGCTTTGATCTCAGAAACAAAAGGAATCAGAAGACGAAGTGATGACAGGAAGAAATCGAAAGCCTTCATATCGTAGAGGCTCCGAGAAGATGACTCGAATCGGATGATGAAATTAAAGCGTTTCTTGACTCTCGGCTTTAATAACCAAGCAATTTACTAATCGTTTTGGAAATAGGTCTTTGAAAGGAAATAAACGATTTGATCGTCCCTATGTTCCTAAACAAGAAGTACAGAGAGTAGAGAAAACAGAAGAAGAAAAGAAAGAAGAAGAATTAAAAAGGAAGAAAGATGTCTGCTACAGATGTGGCAAACCCGGACATTACTCAAGAGATTGCAGAGGAGCTCTGGAAAAGGATAAAACTTATTACAAAAACAAATATAAGTACAATGTCACTGAAAGAGCACACTTTGCAGAAAAAGAAAACTGGGTGCAAGATGAATCCAGCGGTGATGAAGCCATGTTCTGTGGAATGGCAAACACAAACGAATCAGAGGATCAACCCTCTGAGTCACCGGTTAGTAATTTCTCTGGATCATCTGAGCTTGAACAAACGATTGTGATGTTATCAAACAATTTTGAGGAACTAAAACTGAAACTCACAATCGAAAAGAAATTACGAAAAAGTACTGAGAAAACTCTTTCTACAATCAAAAGGGAAAGAGATATTTTCAAAAGAGAAATGGATTTACTTACAGAAGAAAAACTCGAATTAAATACTGCAAAGGAAACAATTTCCATGAGTTTAAAACTTTCTGAAGAAAAATTTAAAAAGGAAATTTTGAATCTCAATAAACTTCTGGAAGAAAAAAGGAAAGAAATCAGAGACAAAGAGAGTGATAGACTCAACTCTGTAGCACTTAAAAACTATTTTCAGAAAGAGAGAGAGTTTTTACACATTGAACTTCAACAGAAAAAGCTACAGATTATAACATATCTGGATGCACAGAAGGTTCATGACAAAATTAACACACAAGTAGGAAGATCTGGACTTGGTTTCGAGGACCTAGATCCCTACACGTGTAAGAAAAGGTCAGATCTGAAATCTGTTTTTTGTATTGGACAAATACAGAAGCCAAAGTTTCCAATTTTGTATGAAAAATCTATTTTTAAAAAATCTAGATATGAAAATTATCATAAAACAAGCAAACTTCAATTCGAAAATATTGAATATTGTTGTAAAACAAATGTTGATCTAAATAAAGTTCAGAAGAAAGATGATATTTTCAATTTTGGTTCAAATAAACATACAATTTTGAATCCGGTAGGTCGATATTTTTGTTCCAAGTCGTGCGTAAGAAGATCTACGACTTATGTTTGAAAACGATATTCTCTCTACTCTGGATAAGTGTTTTAGAAATGAAACTCTTTGTGAGAATCATCCAGAGATCACTCCCTGTTCATTTGAAGATTTACATCTTTCTGAAACACAAGAAAGCTTTGCTGAGATTACGTATCCATGGGAAAATGACAATAATAATGAAGAATTTTTTGATAACTCTGAAAATTACCTTTCAAATTTAGAAATTAATTCTTTTAGATCATCAAAAGTTATCACAAATAATTCAGAAATTATTGATAAAAAGGATGATTATTTGTATACTGATAAATCTCAAGAAATCAGAGCTTCTGATAGAGATTGTGCTAAACTTTCAAGTGGTATACCTATTCTTCCTCGTTTCTCGTTCCGGAACCGAGAAAATCGCATCTATACATCCAGACTTCCTCGATATGTGTCTCAAAGCCAAAACATGTCTTGAACTTGAGAAAGAGGCAGAACTCAAAACCAAAATGCAAAATCAAAAGATTTTAAACTCTACTCTTCCGAAGTTTACTAATATTCAAAAATTCAAATGGAAATCATCTAATACTTATGTTCCTTTTTCAGTAAATAACAGAGCTTCTGCAAAAGTAGATCAGAGGAAGAACACAGAGAAGAAAAAGCCAGAACTAAAACAAAAGTCTAGTCTAGATAGGTTCTCTAGAACAACTGATACTAGAAAAGACTTTAGAAAGAATAATTGTAATTACCATTCTCACAATGACAATTCAATTCAATCTTCTATGTTTCAGTATTCTGAATGTTTTTCACTGTTCTTAAAGTTAAAACAATTTTTCTCGCAAACCTCTGATCATTCCAATTCACAGAATGTTTATCACAAAAAGAATAAAACTCCAAAACACCAAAAACCAAAAATAAAGTCTTTACCTTCTGTTAAATCAAAAAACGAGCATACTCCAAAAGCTAACATAAAAGGACCCATTATGCGATGGGTACCTAAGAAAATACGATTTTTGATTGCGAAACGTATGTGCATATCCGGTATCTTGACTCGGATGCTCGAGGCACATGATCGGGATCCCAAAATTTACTATCCAAATTCAAGGACAAATCGAATGTGGAATAGTAACTTTTGGTGATAATGGTAAGGGTCAAATAAAAGGCTACGGTACTCTACAAGAAGGTAATATCACCTTATCAAAGGTAGCTCATGTTTCGGCTTGAAACATAACCTCCTCGTTGTAAGTCAACTTTGTGATTCTAAAATACTAGTAGTATTTGATGAAAAACATTGTTATTTATTCTCTAAGGCGAGGTGAAGAACTTTGGAGAGCAGACAGAAAGGTAACTTGTATATGATGAATTTTACCTCTAAGGATGGTAAGGAAACTTTATGTCTCATCTCCAAAAAGAGTGAAGTTGCGTGGCTCGGCATCATAAAATGTCTCACTTAAATTTTAATAATCTTGAGATGCTTGTTAAACACAAACCGGTATCCGGACTTCCGTATATTCATTTTCAAAAAGATCACCTCTCGCCCCGCATGTGAAATGGGCAAAATTAAACGAGCATCTCATAAAACAAAAAGTGATCATTCTTGTACTAGACCTCTGCAATTATTACATGTGGATCTACGTGGTCCAATTGCAATTCGTAGTCTATCCGGTAAAAAGTATATTACGGTACTAATTGATGAATTTTCCGGATATACTTGGCTTGCTTTTGTTCGTCAAAAGTCGAAGTACCGGTGGTACTACGTAATATGATGACCGTAATTCGGGTTCTTCTACATCGAAAATTCAGCAACTTCGAAGTGATAATGGTACGTAATTCGGGAACGCCAAGCTTGAATCGTATCTTGTTGAACAAGGAATTACTCAAAACTTCTCTGTCGTTCGCACTCCACAACAAAACGGTGTAGTTGAACGTCGCAACGGAACCTTGGTTGAAGCGACGAACGATGCTCGCAGCCTTCCGGTCTCCCAATTCACTTACGGGGCCGAAGCCGTTGCTACCGCTTGTTTCACTCAAAACCGTTCAATTATTGTCAAGAGGCATCTCAAAACCTCTTATGAGCCGATAAATAAAAGAAAACCATCTCGTAAAATTTTTTCATATCTTTGGTCGCGTATGTTTTATCTTAAACGACAAGAGATAATCTTGGCAAATTTGATCCGAAGTCCGATGAAGCTAAATTTTTAGGCTACTCGTTAAATTCAAGAGCTTTCCGAGTTTTTAACTTACGAACAAAAGCTGTTATGGAAAGCATAAACATTGACTTCGATGATAACACTCAACCGACTTCCGAACACTCTACTTCGAACTCAAGCTTAATACCGTTACTTCGACTATCTTTCGTGTTCCGTAGAATCCGAGATTGATGCTATTTTTCATGATTTTCCGGGCGACGAAGTTGTGTCGAAGCTATGTCACCTCCACATTTGCATATACCGGTATATTCTCCAAGCCTCGTGCATTACTCTCTCTCGGTCCTCGCTTCTTCGTTTCCTCTCGACACGTCTATTTTTCCGTAAGTTCCCACTACTACATCCGCTCAGACGCTACTTCTATTCCATCATCCGAGGGGGAAACACAAGGACCGGTGACACAACGATACCGTAAGGACATACGTAAGAAAATAAAGATGATTTTGTGTTTCCGGATGAAATCATTTCGTCAAATGAAACAACCCATTCAATTTCTCTACCCGTAATGACGAAATGGACTAAATCTCACACACCGGATCTTATAATTGGTAGTCCTTCCGAGGGGTCGTAACACGATCCGCTACGCAAATGAAGCCTTCTTTGTTAATTTTCTTAGTATGATCGAACCTAAACGTGTACATGAAGCCTTAGTTGAACCAAGTTTGGGTGGATGCTATGCGGGAAGAACTACTTCAATTCGAAAGAAATAAAGTTTGGCGTCTTGTTCCTTTACCAAAAGGCAAAGTCGCTATTGGCACCAAATGGGTATTTAGGAACAAAAAGGATGAAGATGGAATTGTTGTCGAAATAAAGCTCGTTTGGTGGCTAAAGGCTACGTCAAGAGGAAGGTATCGATTATGATGAAACCTTTGCTCCCGTTGCAAGCACTAGAAGCAATAAGATTATTCTTGGCTTTCTCGCATACAAAAACTTCAAAGTCTACCAAATGGATGTTAAATGTGCATTTCTTAATGGATGTCTTAAAGAAGAAGTGTATGTCGAACAACCCGATGGTTTCAAAGATGCAAAATATCCGAATATGTTTATCTTCTTGACAAAGCTTTGTATGGTCTAAAGCAAGCCCCAAGAGCCCGGTATGAACGACTATCTACGTTTCGATCGGCAAAGGATATGAAAAAGGTAAAATCGATACAACTCGTTCATCAAAAGAGGCAAAGGTATGTTAACTATCGTTCAAATTTACGTGGATGACATAATATTTGGTTCTACTCATCAAACGAAGTTGATTTGTTTTCTAAGTTGATGGAAACCGAATTTGAAATGAGTATGATGGGAGAATTAACTTTCTTCCTAGGACTTCAAGTTAAACAAAGTACCTCCGGTATCTTTATAAATCGTGCAAAATATGTTTCGACATGCTTAAAAAGTTTCATCTTCAAAACTCATCATCCATGAAAACACCCATCTCCCCGGTATGAAATTAGGACTCGACTCCTCCGGTAAATCCGTTGATATTACCGGCTACAGAGGAATGATTGGTTCTCTTTTATATTTAACAGCAAAGTAGACTCGATATTATGTTTGCCACTTGTCTTTGTGCTCGTTATCAAGCCAATCCTAAAGAGTCTCATTTGTTGTAAAAAGAATTTTTAGGTACTTAAAAGGTTCACCATCGTTGGGCCTTTGGTATCCTAAAAATTCGGATTTGATTTAATGGCGTATACGTATTCGATCATGCGGGTTGTAAGCTTGACAGAAAAAGTACATCGTGTAGCTGCCAACTTCGGGAAATCGACTTATAAGTTGGACATCCAAGAAACAAAACTGCGTATCCACATCTACGGCGAAGGTCGAATATGTTGCCGTCGCTAGTTGTTGTTCACAAGTTATTTGGATGAAGACCCAACTCGCAGATTATGGTCCGATATACGATAAGATTCCCATCCTATGTGATTCTAAAAGTGCTATCGCCATTACGTAAAATCCGATTCGGATTCCAAAACAAAGCATATCGATGTCGTGTATCATTTCATCAAGGATCATGTCGAAAAGGGTACAATCGAAATGTATTTTGTTTCTACTGATTATCAACTTGCTGATATTTTCACAAAAGCTCTTGATGAGAGTCGTTTTAACTTCTTAATTAGCAAGTTGGGAATGCTTAATATGTAACAATGATTTCTTCAGAAACATCCAGAAGCCTCTGAACTATTCTGACGATACTTCAGAAGTCATCAGAAGTCTCGATGTCTCGAACTCTTCAGAATACTTCAGAAGCCTCTGAATTCCTCTGATTTTCTGTTTCATAATAATATTCTTCTTTCAAGAAATATCATAAAGTACAGATTGAGAAACGCGCTACAGAAGCTACTACAGGGGGAGTTCATCATTCAAGGGGGAGTTTACCATTCAAGGGGGAGTTTACCATTCACGGGGGAGTTTCGCAATGAAGAAGATATTTCGTCTAAGTCTAACTCTGGTTAGCTGTCTTCTGATTTACTATTTTACTTAAATTTTATTTGAATCTATCTGCTCTGAGTTTCTCTTGCCGCCAAGGTCTCTTAGACTTTTGATTCATTTCAAATTTTTTTTTAAAAAATATAAATCAAGTCGACATGTTTTTCAACTTAATTTTCTATAAATTGATAATTCTTATAATTTCCATTAAATATATAAATTCATTCAACTCTTGCCTCCAAGGTTGTTTAAATCTATATGTTTAATACAAATTCTTCTTTATTATTCTTTTATAGAAACTAAACTCTCATGTGATTTTTGTTCTCACTTGACTGATTTTTAAACTTAAATAAATAAAATTACGATTAAATTCTGTGTTTATTCAATTAATTCAACATTAATTGATTAATTAAACAGATTTTTTTTTTACTTTTGTTTATTTCTGCTTTTAAGAAAAATCGCATCTGCTACTAAATCATCATCACACATGTGTCTCGTCGTACACGTGTCTCCAATCGACACCCTGCATGTGTATACCCGCGTGCTTACCTCAGCTCAAATGAACCGTTTTTTGTTTCTCCCCAAACTGAATAACCCCTTCCCATTCTACAGTTTCTCTCTCACATAAAACCCCCAATTTCAACCTTCATCTTCTTCCTAGCAAATATTCCCAAATCAGTGTTTATTCTCAGTGCAAAGAAAAAGTGTTCTACTGTCAAGCATTCAACAGTTCAAAATGGCTTCCAACTGTGCCCATCCTACCAACAATGATGAAGACAGAATTATCGATTCCACTGCTGATAGTACTCCCATTGTCAAACTGCCATTGAAGGCGAACAATGTGCAGGTACTGCTCAACCCTAACACTTATCAACCGGAATTTCGCATCATGATCGAGTTTCTACAACAGCACCAGTTAAATCGCGCCCTAACCCTAACCAACCCAAACATCCCTGAAATCTATGTCCAAGAACTGTGGCAAACAATGCTCATCAAAAATGATGAAACACTCGCCGGTTCTGTCACTCATCCTGAACAAGTGGAAATTGCTGTTCATATCCCAATCACCAAAAGAAAACTCGCCAAATATTTTCATCTTCCCTTATCAGTGATCGAAGTCGACGGGCAAACCATTCCCAATCACCGCCCTAGAAGAAAACCCTTCTACGAAGCCCTCCTAGCCTTCATCAATCTACTTGGGTTACAATGAACCTCTTACCCTACGTCCGAATTCGGAAGAAAGAAGTTACCCCCAATGTGGAATCTACTCGTCTCCATACTCAACAAGAGCCTAACCTCGCAAAATAGGTTCCTTGGATCAAGCTAGCCGAAACATTCGACGATTATGTATGGGATGTTCTACAATCGCCCCTTGGACTATGCGAGTCTCATCTTCCAAGAGATTAAAGCGGTGTGCATACTAAGGTGCTACATCAAAGTCGTGGAAGCCACTACCAGCCTCTCATGTTCCCACGCTTTCTCTCCCTCATCACTCATCCTCGCTATTCAATCGAAGCTCCCCGCTTCAGCCCATTCTCGCAAAATTGCATCAATGAGCTCCCATCGATCAACCATTGACAAGATCGGCTACTTCCGCACCCGAGAACTATCCGTGTATATGCTAAACCTAATCCCATCTAGCTCTTCTAATCTCCAAATCTATAGAAGCTCTATGGTTTTCTCGAACGAGAGAATTCCTACCCCGCAGCACTTAGAGCCAGGTGTAGGTGGTCGAGGGGGTCCGTGAGCATGAGATTGAAAAAACTAGGAGTGAACATCCGAGTGCTTCTACCCATGCCGACCTTCTATTAAATGAAGGCACAGAAGATGTCCACAGAGACACATATGAGTGTTCCTCTCCAATTCCCCAAAGGGCAACCACAACTTCTGAGGTTGACGTCACCACGTCTCCACTCATTGACTTAGAACAGCCCAGTTCAAACCACCCGTAAACCAAACTCATTCGTAGGATACTTCTTCTTCTTCCGAATCAAATTCAACCGGGGAAAGCACCTTCCACTTCATCATCCTCCCAACAGATGATGATGATAATATAAGAGTTCATTCGCCCCGTAACTCGCCACTTCCTTCACCACATGTTCATGTCTCCGTGATCGACATACCGGAGGGCACAGAGGATGCGTCCACATCCTCTCCTAGGATAGATGCCGATGAATTCCCATCAGAGGGGTTACAGCCTAGGAATGCACCTCTTACCGGAGTGTTTACACTTCCTCAAGGTAAGCATACTGTCTTCAGCACCTCATCCTCTGATGATGAGGATACTGCTGAAACAGTCAGAACAACCGAAGAGGAGCCTGTGCATAACAGCCCTCAAGGACAGGTTGGAAGTCCTTCTACACTCAACGTCAAAACAGGTGTAGAAGGCCCCTCTGAACGCGAGGGTAAAGGGGCTCCATGTGTTGGAGATGCACCGGTTACATCTTCTGATTTTATCACTAATGCAGCGTTCTTGGTATTTGCTGATCAACTTCAGAGATCTGTGGAAGATCTAAAATTATCCGCCACAACTAATCATTCTATTCTTCTGAGCCTTCAGAGTCAAATTGAAAGGCAAAACTCTCTTTTAGCAGATCTTCAGCGACAAATGAGTTCCTCTCAGGAAGATCAGAAGGCTTATCTTGCTGAACAACTTCGGCTCTTGAATAATGGTCTTCAAGCACATACAGAGGCAATATCTCAACTTCCAGAATCTTTACGTGCCTCTGTAGACTACAGTTCTCTGGTGGCCGACATACAGAAGCTTGTCAAGACCATCATCACTTCTGATGATCCCTCTGTGTCTGCGCTTGTCAAGAAGTCTGACCTCGCCTCTTTCCAGAAGATTATTCTTGAGCGAATGTCGACCATCGCTTCAAAGTACTCTTCCAAGCCCTCCACATCGTCAACTGACCAGAAACTTGCCGCTCTCGAAACAACTATCTCTCAACTTGTGCCTCTGGTTTCTTCTCTAGCTGAGGCGTTTACTTCCAAGAAGAAAGCCAAGGAAGAAAGGGCTTGCAGAAAGGCCGAACTGAAAAGGAAACGTTCTGAGGATCAGGATCCTGATTCTCAGAAGGGGGAGAAAGGTTCTAAGCCTAAGCAAGCCAAACAAACACCATCGTACACAAACACGAACACCGCCGACTCTTCAACGCCAACACCATCACGCAACCCTCTTCTTCAAAACAAGTGCCACTCACTCCAACACCTGCTACGCATTCGGTCCTCTACCCGCAGATCCGCAGCTAGCTAAGTTTATTCTCGGATCTTATGGGAAAAAGCAGAATCCCAAGCTCTCCTACCGAAAGGGTGAAGTAGTCGAGCTCACGAAGAACGAGAACGAGCTAAAGCCGCAAAGGAAAGAGCTAAAAGGGCCGGAGAGGAGGATGAGGAAGTGTTCGTAGCCGAAAAAGAGAGAGCGAGAAGAGATAATACGCCGAGGCTAATAGTTGAAGAACAAATAGAGATAGAGAGGGCCGAAAAAGAGAACTCCGGAAAGAGAAAAGGCTAGACTTAAAGAAGAACTACAGAGACAAGATTTTGAAGTCAAGAAAGAGCAAGAGTCGAGCGAGAGGCCGCTCGGAAAGCGAGAAGGAGATCGAAGAGAAGAATTTGAAGAAAAATTAAATAAAGGTGGAAACATTGTTGGAAACATTGAACTTCCAACAATTGAAGTTGAGAAAAGGCACATGTATGCTCCAACAGATCAGAAGATTTATCTCATGATGCCTAACTTCGCCAACCAATACAATGTTAGCAATGAAGTTAAAGATAACTTCATGGCACATAAACAAGACAGAAAGACGCTTTTCACTATCGTCCCAATTACAAAGATAATGTCCATGAAACATAAACAGCTTCAAGATACACCCATTTGGTACACAATCTACGAGATAGTCGTATCAAACAACAAAAGTTATTACATATGTGATAATGATTCTGTTGTCCATCCATCCAGCTGATCTCATTTTTCTGGAAGAATTTATGAAGACTCAGCTTTCTGAACGCAAAGATCCACAAGACCAGGTTGCCTACACTAGAATTATTCTGTGTATGAAATCATACATTAGATACAAAAGGCGTGTCGACTTCCGTTGGATTAAATTTCAAAATGGATAATCCGGCTATCTCTCGCACCAAATGAGGAACTTGAAGGGATAAGCAAACTCAGAGTGGGTAGACTTCATCGAACCGGAAGAAGAGGGAATCATCTTCAAAAGACCAAATAGAAAGAGCTTCTTTCGCATCAAAGAAGCTCACAAATACTCTTCTGAGGTAGTCTACATCATCAAGAGCTTTGCTGGCTTAGACACGACAAATCCAGAAGTTGCAAAGAAAATAGAGAAAAGACTTGATGGACTTCAGAAGAACAGAGAGCTTATCAATAATATTTCAAGTATCATCGCTGCTGTTGATCCACTCTGAAGAAAATTATTTTTTTTTGACTTCATACTTAGGGGGAGAATGTTAGATATTAAAGTATGAGTCAAAGAAGAGATGTCTACAAATGTCAACACACACTTCTTGTTATAACTAATTGTTGTTAGACGCTCCCTTTATGACACATGGCACTTTGTAATAGGCTAGCATTTTGACTTTCTGTCTTTGTATCTATATAAATAGCATTGTATTGTGTTTGTAAATTGAGTCGATGAATACATTTACATATTGAAGAATACTGTGCGTAAGTCATTTCATAATCTTTGTTCTTCATTCTGTTTACTGTTCTATTGATTTAAATTGTTAATTGATCTGCTTCCGCAATTCACTCAGATTCAATACTCTCAATTAACAATCGTTTTAAAGGAATCTGGAACCAACAATTATACAAAAAACAAGTTTATGAATAATATAATGAAAACAAAGACACATTATTTTTGCAACTTTAGAACAAATTTTAATCAAACATCACGCATCCTTACACAAACGATTGCATTCAATATCACACGATCTTATCCTATGATTGTTAGTTAACTCAATGCACTATGCACAATAGTTTAGAATTATTATTGTATTATTGGGAGTTAAATACAAATTTGGTCCATGTGGTTTATAAATATTAACGAATAAGGTCCTTCAAAAAAAATTTTAACGATTAAGGTCCCTGTGGTTTCCATTTAATAACGGATAAGGTCCTCCATCCAACTTTTCCGTTAAATCTAACCCTTTTAGCATATTTTTTTAATTTTTCAAACCACATGGACCAAACCTGTAATTTACTCTAAACTATATATATTATGTACTATATAATTATATTTGTATTTATTAATTATTTAAATTTCATATTTTATAAATTATATTACATATTTATGTATACCTTATATTTTATTTAAAAATTATTTATATTTTATATATTTATATTTATATGATATATTATATTTATCTTTTATAAAAATGCATTTTGTATTTATATTTATATTTATATTTAAAATATAAATAATTTTATTAAATATATGAAAGGTTCAATTTATACTAAAAACAATAAATCAGATCACTATACAAATTGCATAGATGGAAGATTTCAAATACATAAAATATTTATATTTGAGCCTTCTATTTATTTTATATAATTATTTTTGAACCTTCCATATATTTATAAAATATAAATACAAAATACATTTTAAAATATAAATAGTTTTATAAAATATATGGAAGGTCCAAATACATAAAATACATCATTGCTTATATTTATTAATCTTATGTATTTAAACCTTCAATCTATGCAATTTATATATATAATATAAAATTTTATGTAAATATAATAAATTGAACCTTCCATACATTTTATAAAATTATTTATATTTTATATATAAATATAAATACAAAATACATTTTATAAAAATAAAAATGTAAAATATAATATTTCATATAAATATAAATAATTATTAAATAAAAATATAAGGTACATATAAATATGTAATATAATTTATAAAATATGAAATATGAAATTTATATAATTAATAAAATACAAATATAATTATATAATACAAAATATATATAGTTTAGAGTAAATTACAGGATTGGTCCATGTAGTTTGAAAAATAAAAAAAGTATGTTAACATAGTTATATTTAACGGAAAAGTTGGACGGAGGACCTTATCCGTTATAAAATGGAAACCACAGGGACCTTAATCGTTAAAAAAATCTTTGAGGGATCTTAACCGTTAATATTTGTAAACCACAGGGACGAAACTTGTATTTAACTCTATTATTGGACTACCAAGATCAAATCCTGATCTTCATCGCATGCAATACTTATATGCCGGTTAAAAATAGCATATTTCAAACAACTTATAATCTAATTAAACAACTGTTGTTTTAAGAGGGTTATATTTCACAAACCTTAAGCATCATAAAACCTTCAATTGACACAAGCACAAACATATATCTGATTGAAGACCGTTTGCACATAACTCAAAGCAAAGACATATCACAATCCATTAAAAAAACTAACAGTTTAAACAAAAGAGCAAGTTAGTGCATTGAGTGCAAGAAACTACCTTGTTGGCACAATATACTTAACCATTTGGAATGTGTTAGAAGAAGATATTAGTTGTTTTGTACAACATTCGAGTATACATTAGGAGCTGATATGGATTTATTTTGTTTTGGTAAAACAATGTACGGATAGTACGATGGGGTTGTCTTGATTAACTTTTTTAAAACATGTTGCCATGTAATGCCTAAATTAACTTTTATAGATTATTTCATTACTTTGGGTACATATATGGTGGGTAATATGTTTTTGACAATGAATGCATCAAGTTATTACTAATAGCAATAATTTTGAAAAGATGAAAGTACAATGTGAAGACAACGATTTTTACTCAATCCCAAACAGAGAAGAAAATGAGTTTCAAGCAATCAAACTCAGACGAGAACCCGCATTTGTCTCTGTTTGTTGTCGTGGAAAGAAAGTCTAAAGCGACTATCCATGCGAGTAAACCGTGCCCAAACCTGCGACAATTATTTTTGGTTGACAATACAAAGGTATAAATACCTCTACATTCCCTCCTTTTTTACACCCAAAAATCATTTCCGTTTTCACTAAAATTCTTCATTGCTACTCAAGAATATATTATCAATTCAATGGGATTGAATTGACGTGCAACAATTTAATCGGATAGTTGCATCCTTTAAACGACATCCAAAACCACGCACAATTGGGGGGAGAAATTTCGTCTTAGGACATCTAACCGTTTTATCTTCTTCAATTCGAAAGTTATAATTGAAAAGGCACACGATTCTCAATTATCTCGTTTTGTTGTGCAACTTTTATATTAAGATTTGTTTGTTTTAAGTTTGGAATTGATTGATCATAGCAAACCCCTACCATACGTCTGGTGACGGAGAAGGGAGGGATATTAGGATAATGGGCACAACGTCGTCTGAAACTTGATATATATATATATATATATGTAGGTGTGCAAAACAAAAAAATATGTCCCCTCAATCGCACATCCGATCAATAGAAATTAGTCACGTCGCACTTGGGACACACGCTTGATTAATTGTTTTGATGAAAAATTTGCTCTGATCTAACACTATCTTTCCGAGCAATTGTGGCCATGAGTTAAGTGTAACAGTATTAGAGATGACGTTTAGAATCTTGTTTTTACCCACTTATATTTGCGTCACCAACTATAAAGTGTTCTTTACTTTTTCGCACATTTTTATTTGTTTAACTACCGTAGATATCAAAAGGTTTGATATCTCTTGATACATATCAAACTGCGAAAATGTTATTATAAACCAATCTCAAATGTGGTCAGAACCTGTCTAAAAACTTCCTTCCCTGCAAATGTTGAAAAAATGGCAAGTGTATTCGCACTGTCGTTGTAAATAGCAGTCTCTATAATGTAATCAAAACCTAATGATGGGGCATAATTACAGTGGAACTTCATTCATACATTAATTTCAATTTCCCAATTCCATGTTTACAAACAACATAAACCAAGATCAAATTAAAACCCCCAACATGTACATTTATTTATTTACAATTTTAGTTTTAAAATTGATAACTAAAATTAATGACATATTGGTCATTTGAAAAGATCATGAAACCATTGGTGAACGGATTTATAAGCACAATAAAAGAATCAATTCAACAAAGAAAATGAATATGATAGTTCAATTCAATCGCTACGATTAGGGAACCGTTTTTTAATGTAACCCATGAATTACAAATAGCCAAAAAAATAATCTTAGTGAAAAAGAAGCTTACATATATAAATCATTATACAAAAAACAAGTTTATGAATAATATAATGAAAACAAAGACACATTATTTTTGCAACTTTAGAACAAATTTTAACCAAACATCACGCATCCTTACACAAACGATTGCATTCAATATCACACGATCTTATCCTATGATTGTTAGTTAACTCAATGCACTATGCACAATAGTTTAGAATCATTATTGTATTATTGGGAGTTAAATACAAATTTGGTCCCTGTGGTTTATAAATATTAACGGATAAGGTCCTTCAAAAAAAAAATTTAACGATTAAGGTCCCTGTGGTTTCCATTTAATAACGGATAAGGTCCTCCATCCAACTTTTCCGTTAAATCTAACCCTTTTAGCATATTTTTTTAATTTTTCAAACCACATGGACCAAACCTGTAATTTACTCTAAACTATATATATTATGTATTATATAATTATATTTGTATTTATTAATTATTTAAATTTCATATTTTATAAATTATATTACATATTTATGTATACCTTATATTTTATTTAAAAATTATTTATATTTTATATATTTATATTTATATGATATATTATATTTATCTTTTATAAAAATGCATTTTGTATTTATATTTATATTTATATTTAAAATATAAATAATTTTATTAAATATATGAAAGGTTCAATTTATACTAAAAACAATAAATCAGATCACTATACAAATTGCATAGATGGAAGATTTCAAATACATAAAATATTTATATTTGAGCCTTCTATTTATTTTATATAATTATTTTTGAACCTTCCATATATTTATAAAATATAAATACAAAATACATTTTAAAATATAAATAGTTTTATAAAATATATGGAAGGTCCAAATACATAAAATACATCATTGCTTATATTTATTAATCTTATGTATTTAAACCTTCAATCTATGCAATTTATATATATAATATAAAATTTTATGTAAATATAATAAATTGAACCTTCCATACATTTTATAAAATTATTTATATTTTATATATAAATATAAATACAAAATACATTTTATAAAAATAAAAATGTAAAATATATTATATTTCATATAAATATAAAAATTATTAAATAAAAATATAAGGTACATATAAATATGTAATATAATTTATAAAATATGAAATATGAAATTTATATAATTAATAAAATACAAATATAATTATATAATACAAAATATATATAGTTTAGAGTAAATTACAGGATTGGTCCATGTAGTTTGAAAAATAAAAAAAGTATGTTAACATAGTTACATTTAACGGAAAAGTTGGACGGAGGACCTTATCCGTTATAAAATGGAAACCACAGGGACGTTAATCGTTAAAAAAATCTTTGAGGGATCTTAACCGTTAATATTTGTAAACCACAGGGACGAAATTTGTATTTAACTCTATTATTCGACTACCAAGATCAAATCCTGATCTTCATCGCATGCAATACTTATATGCCGGTTAAAAATAGCATATTTCAAACAACTTATAATCTAATTAAACAACTGTTGTTTTAAGAGGGTTATATTTCACAAACCTTAAGCATCATAAAACCTTCAATTGACACAAGCACAAACATATATCTGATTGAAGACCGTTTGCCCATAACTCAAAGCAAAGACATATCACAATCCATTAAAAAAACTAACAGTTTAAACAAAAGAGCAAATTAGTGCATTGAGTGCAAGAAACTACCTTGTTGGCACAATATACTTAACCATTTGGAATGTGTTAGAAGAAGATATTAGTTGTTTTGTACAACATTCGAGTATACATTAGGAGCTGATATGGATTTATTTTGTTTTGGTAAAACAATGTACGGGTAGTACGATGGGGTTGTCTTGATTAACTTTTTTAAAACATGTTGCCATGTAATGCCTAAATTAACTTTTATAGATTAGTTCATTACTTTGGGTACATATATGGTGGGTAATATGTTTTTGACAATGAATGCATCAAGTTATTACTAATAGCAATAATTTTGAAAAGATGAAAGTACAATGTGAAGACAACGATTTTTACTCAATCCCAAACAGAGAAGAAAATGAGTTTCAAGCAATCAAACTCAGACGAGAACCCGCATTTGTCTCTGTTTGTTGTCGTGGAAAGAAAGTCTAAAGCGACTATCCATGCGAGTAAACCGTGCCCAAACCTGCGACAATTATTTTTGGTTGACAATACAAAGGTATAAATACCTCTACATTCCCTCCTTTTTTACACCCAAAAATCATTTCCGTTTTCACTAAAATTCTTCATTGCTACTCAAGAATATATTATCAATTCAATGGGATTGAATTGACGTGCAACATTTTTAATCGGATAGTTGCATCCTTTAAACGACATCCAAAACCACGCACAATTGGGGGGAGAAATTTCGTCTTAGGACATCTAACCGTTTTATCTTCTTCAATTCGAAAGTTATAATTGAAAAGGCACACGATTCTCAATTATCTCGTTTTGTTGTGCAACTTTTATATTAAGATTTGTTTGTTTTAAGTTTGGAATTGATTGATCATAGCAAACCCCTACCATATGTCTGGTGACGGAGAAGGGAGGGATATTAGGATAATGGGCACAACGTCGTCTGAAACTTGATATATATATATATATATATATATATATGTAGGTGTGCAAAACAAAAAAATATGTCCCCTCAATCGCACATCCGATCAATAGAAATTAGTCACGTCGCACTTGGGACACACGCTTGATTAATTGTTTTGATGAAAAATTTGCTCTGATCTAACACTATCTTTCCGAGCAATTGTGGCCATGAGTTAAGTGTAACAGTATTAGAGATGACGTTTAGAATCTTGTTTTTACCCACTTATATTTGCGTCACCAACTATAAAGTGTTCTTTACTTTTTCGCACATTTTTATTTGTTTAACTACCGTAGATATCAAAAGGTTTGATATCTCTTGATACATATCAAACTGCGAAAATGTTATTATAAACCAATCTCAAATGTGGTCAGAACCTGTCTAAAAACTTCCTTCCCTGCAAATGTTGAAAAAATGGCAAGTGTATTCGCACTGTCGTTGTAAATAGCAGTCTCTATAATGTAATCAAAACCTAATGATGGGGCATAATTACAGTGGAACTTCATTCATACATTAATATCCAATTTCCCAATCCCAAGTTTACAAACAACATAAACCAAGATCAAATTTAAACCCCCAACATGTACATAAATTTATTTACAATTTCAGTTTTAAAATTGATAATGAGAAAATTAATGACATATTGGTCACTCGAAAAGATCATGAAACTATTGGTGAACGGATTTATTAACACAAGAAAAGAATCAATACAACAAAGAAAATGAATGTCATAGTTCAATTCAAACCCTACGATTATGGACCCTTTTTTTATACAACCCATGAATTACAAATAGATAAAGAAAAACAATCTTAGTGAAAAACAAGCATACATATATAAATCATTTTACAAAAAACAAGTTTATGAAAAATATAATGGAGACAAAGACACATTATATTTGCAACTTTAGAACAAATTTTAATAAAACACCATGCATCCTCAGTCCTCACACAAACAATTGAATTCAATATGACACGGTCTTATGCTATGATTGTTAGTTAACTCAATTAAGTATGAACACTAGTTTCTAATCATTATTGTATTCTTAGACCACCAAGATCAAATCCTGATCTTCATGGTTTGAAATACTTACATGCCCGTAAAAAATAGCATATTTCAAACAAATTACAATCTAATTAAACAACTTTTGTTTCAAGATGGTTATGTTTGACAAACCTTAAGCAGCATAAAACCTTCAATTGACACAAGCAGACACATATATCTCATTGAAGACCTTTTGCACATAACTCAAAACAAAAACATATCACAATCCATTAAAAAAAACTAACATTTTAAACAAAATAGCAAATTAGTGCGTTGAGTGTAAGAAACAACCTTGTTGGCACAATATATCTAACCATTTGGAACGTGTTAGAAGAAGATATTAGTTGTTTTGTACATCATTCGAGTATACGTTAGGAGCTGATATGGATTTATTTTGTTTTGGTAAACAATGTATGGGTGGCTTACGATGGGGTTGTCTTGATTGACTTTTTGTAATTCAAAAAGATATACATGGGTGTCAAATCTAACTTGGAGAACAAGTATTGAGCAAGGTGAAAAACCTAAGATTAGGTTTCTTGGAGAACAAGCAAGGAAAACCCTAGATCTATATCTAGGTTAGAATTTGATTTCCGATCAATTTCTACTCTATCTATTTATAACTTTAATTTAGTTTTTGCCCCAAGGTTTTGGAATTCACTTGAATTCGTTTTACTTGGTTTGGCTTTAGGATATTTTATTAAGTTTATTTCTTTCCTAGTTTAAATTGTTTCCTTATTTTCGCATTGTTTCCTTATTTACTAGGTTTCCTTATTTTCTATTTCCTTATTATCAATTATAAATAGGATCAATCATTTAATATCAAATTCATTCAATGAAAATTTCGTTTTATTAGATATTTCTTGTGCATCAACCATAAGTTTTATTCTTCTTTTCTTTACTTCAATTACTGGATTGTTTTGAAGTTTAGAGTTGTCAAACACCTTAGTTTCTGGATTGATCTAAGTGTTTGGGATTCAAAGTACACGTTTCTGGATTGATCGTGTAGGGTTGAAATATCGGTTCGTTTTGAAGCTTAAGGTGCAAGAAAACATCAAGATCTTATCTTTATCTCAAAGTTCTTCAATTCTTCTCAAAGTTTTCACTTAAAAGAGGCTGAAATCCACATCAATTTGGTATCAGAGCACGGTTAGCTGTTTTCTTGGTTATTCTATTAAAGCACGTTTCCAAGGTTTGTTACGTTCTTGATTTTCTTAATTTTCTTGATTAATTTATCAAGAAATTTACGTAGTGGTGCCGTGATTGTGGTTTCTTGTGTTTCTTGGGCTGCAAGCAACCTAGCTATCATGCCTACCACGGACGAGTTGTTGGTTGAAGTTCTTGAGCGTATGAAGTCGCAAGAGAAAAAGTTGGAAAAACTCGAGTTACTAGAATCTTCTATGGGTAGGCAAGATTTGCGTATGAATGCTATATATGATGAATTTCGTAAAAAGCTTGATCCGAATTCTACCCACTTTGTTCTTAGTAAATCAAGACGAAAATTCAAGTGATGAAGATTCCTCTATTAAATCAAGCACAACTAAAACAAAGAAGCACAAAGACAAAATTGATGATCGAGGCATAAAGTTGGATGATTTTACAAAGCTTAGGAAGTCCCGATGGTTATCTTGAATGGGAACGCCAAGTAGAGAAGATTGGTGACTATAAGGGACTTAATGACAAACAACAATTTAAGATTGCATATATTCGTTTGACAAAGAACGCCGGTTTATGGTTTGAGAATCTTAAAGCTAGTAGGGCCGTAACTCAAAAGGAGAAGATCAAAACTTGGACGGTTTGGAAAAAGAAGCTTCGCAACAAATACCTCCTGAATGACTATGAACAAACACAATATTTGAAACTCACAACTTTGAATCAAGAAGCCATGAGTGTAGCAGAATACGTGGCTAAATTTGATAATTTATGCTTAGTTTGTGATTTAGCAGAAAAAGAAACTATGAAGATTGCACGGTTCATTAGTGGGTTAAATCGACCTATTGCTAAAAAGGTCGAACTCGGCCCATATAGCACATTTAATGATGTGTGCAAACTCGCGCGCAAAGATTGAGTCTCATATGCATGAAGAAAAATCAAAATCTAATTTTCAAGGCTTCGGTTCGGGGAATTATGAAGGATTTGGTTCATTCAGACCCAATGCTTCTCAAAACTCTCAACATCCATCATCAAAGTTTCCGCAAAAGAAAGAAGATTCATCATTCAAAGATAACCGCATGGAAAGAGAAAAGGTGTTTATTTCAAAAGAGGAGTTTGAGAATCGAAGAAAGTGCTTCAAGTGTCAAGGGAAAGGACACATAGCTAGTGAATGTCCTTCTCGAAGAACTCTTACAACGAAACAATACATGGAATGGGAAAAAGAAGATAAGCACATAGAATTTATGCCCGAATATGAGCGAGTTCGAGAAGATGAAGAAGAAGAGGATGCCTATGCGGAGAATGATGCAAATCTCATTGTTGTTCGTAGAGTATTACATTCAGAATGCCCACCTAATGTTGATCAAAGGGAGAGCTTGTTTTATACTCGATGCAAAGTTGGAAACAACACTTGCAACATGATAATTGATAGCGGTTCTTGCACTAATGTTGCATCAGTTGATATGGTGAATAAACTTCAGCTACCTACACGTGATCATGTTAAACCTTACAAGCTAAATTGGCTTGATGATTCAAAAGGTATAAATGTGAAGAATCAAGCTTTGGTAAACTTCTCAATTGGAAACTACATGGAAGAATTATGGTGCGATTTGATTCCTATGAGTGCATGTCATCTCTTACTTGGGAGACCATGGCAGTTTGATAGGAAGGTGATTCATGAAGGTGACACAAATGTTTATTCTGTTAAGGTTGGTAATAAACGCATTAAGCTTCAACCATTATCTCCCAACGAGTACTATGCTAATGTTCGCAAATCAAAGAAAACGACTAGTTTGTTTTTGTCAGCTAAGGATTTCGAGAAAGAGATAGAAGAAACTGGTGGTATGGCTTACGCGTTGGTAGTGAAACAGGTGATTCCAAATCAACCTCAACTTGATCCACTCCTTAACGATTTGTTGGGTGAATTTAGCGACGTGTTTCCGGATGAACTACCTATAGGATTGCCTCCTTTAAGAGGAATTGAGCATGCCATTGATCTTATACCTGGTGCTCCATTACCCATAAACCTGCTTATAGATGTGATCCCGAGGCTTCAAAAGAACTCCAAAGGCAGATTGAAGATTTGATGGAAAAGGGTTATGTTAGAAGGAGTATAAGCCCTTGTGCGGTTCCAGCTTTATTAGTTCCAAAGATAGACGGGACATGGAGGATGTGTATCGATTCTAGGGCGGTGAACAATATTACTGTCAAATATAATTTTCCCATGCCTAGATTGGAGGATATATTTGATGAATTACATGGTGGCACATTTTTTTCCAAAATTGATCTTCGGAGGGGATATCATCAAATGCGGATTCGTGAGGTGATGAATGGAAAACTGATTTCAAAACTAAACAAGGCTTGTATGAGTTGATGGTAATGCCTTTTGGTCTATCTAACGCCCCTTTCTCGTTTATAAGACTCATGAATGAGGTACTTGAAACATATGAAGATAATGCTTATAAAATAGACTTGCCAAGTGATTTGGGAAGTGTTAGTGCTAAATTCAATATGGGTGATCTATCTCCTCATTTGGATGATGCGAATTTGAGGGCAAATTCTTCTAAAGAGGGGGAGAATGATGTGAATTCAAAAGGATATACATGGGTGTCAAATCTAACTTGGAGAACAAGTATTAAGCAAGGTGAAAAACCTAAGATTAGGTTTCTTGGAGAACAAGCAAGGAAAACCCTAGATCTATATCTAGGTTAGAATTAAGGAAAACCCTAGATCTATATCTAGGTTAGAATTTGATTTCCGATCAATTTCTACTCTATCTATTTATAACTTTAATTTAGTTTTTGCCCCAAGGTTTTGGAATTCACTTGAATTCGTTTTACTTGGTTTGGCTTTAGGATATTTTATTAAGTTTATTTCTTTCCTAGTTTAAATTGTTTCCATATTTTCGCATTGTTTCCTTATTTACTAGGTTTCCTTATTTTCTATTTCCTTATTATCAATTATAAATAGGATCAATCATGTAATATCAAATTCATTCAATGAAAATTTTGTTTTATTAGATATTTCTTGTGCATCAAGCATAAGTTTTATTCTTCTTTTCTTTACTTCAATTATTGGATTGTTTTGAAGTTTAGAGTTGTCAAACACCTTAGTTTCTGGATTGATCTAAGTGTTTGGGATTCAAAGTACACGTTTCTGGATTGATCGTGTAGGGTTGAAATATCGGTTCGTTTTGAAGCTTAAGGTGCAAGAAAACATCAAGATCTTATCTTTATCTCAAAGTTCTTCAATTCTTCTCAAAGTTTTCACTTAAAAGAGGCTGAAATCCACATCACAAGCACACACATATATCTCATTGAAGACCTTTTGCACATAACTCAAAACAAAAACATATCACAATCCATTAAAAAAAACTAACATTTTAAACAAAATAGCAAATTAGTGCGTTGAGTGTAAGAAACAACCTTGTTGGCACAATATATCTAACCATTTGGAACGTGTTAGAAGAAGATATTAGTTGTTTTGTACATCATTCGAGTATACGTTAGGAGCTGATATGGATTTATTTTGTTTTGGTAAACAATGTATGGGTGGCTTACGATGGGGTTGTCTTGATTGACTTTTTGTAAAATATATTGCCATATAATGGGAATGCAATGAATAAAAGTATTCTAATGCCTAAATTAACTTTTGTAGATTATTTCATTACTTAGGGTCTATATATGCTAGGTGGTATATTTTTGACAATGAATGCATCAAGTTGTTACTAATTGCAGTAATTTTGAAAAGATGAAACTACAATGTGAATACAATGATTTTTACTCAATCCCAAACAAAGAAAAAAGTGACTTTCAGGCAACCAAACTCGCACCAGAACCCGCATTTGTCTTTGTTTCATGTTATCGTGGAAACAAAGTCTACATCGACTTTCCATGTGGGTAAACCCGTGCCCAAACACTTGACAGTTATTTTTGGTTGACAATGCAAAGGTATAAATACCTTTACATTCCCTCATTTTTTTACACCCATAAATTATTTCCATTTTCACTAAAATTCTTCATTGCTACTCAAGAACATATTATCAATTCGATGGGGTTGAATTGACATGCAACAATTTAATTAGATAGTTGTATCCTTTAAACGACGTTCAAAACCACTTACAATTTGGGGGAGGAATTTCGTCTTCGGACATCTATCAGTTTTATCTTCTTCAATTCCAAAGTTATCATCGAAAAGGCACACAATCCTCAATTATCTGATTTTGTTGTGCAATTTTTACATTAAGATTTGTTTGTTTTAAGTTTGGAATCGATTGATCATAACAAACCCCTACCATATGTCTGGTGACGGAGAAGGGAGGGATATTAGAATGATGGGCACACCGTCATCTGAAACTTTATATATATATATATATGTATGTAGGGGGTACAAAACAAAAAAAAATGTCCCTTCAATCGCACATCCGATCAGTAGAAATTAGTCACGTCGCACTTGGGACACACGCTTCATTAATTTTGGGGCAAATTGTTTTGTTGAAAAACTCGCTCGGCTCTAGCACTATCTTTCCGAGCAATCGTGGCCACGAGTTAAGGGTAACAATATTAGGGAGAATAGAGATGACGTTTAGAATCTTGTTTTTACGCACTTATATTTGCGTCACCAATTATAAAATGTTCTTTACTTTTTTGCACATTTATATTTTCTTAATTACCGTTACTTATTTTCATTCCATATATACTTGATCCTTTAATCGTTGCGATTCACATTGAAATCACCACTATACAAACTTCGCCCAAAACAACGTAATATATTCAATAATAGGTGTATTCTATTGGTCTTAACGAGATTTTGTTAATTAGGTATGTTGGTTTCAATACCGGTTTGTTGAAAATATTTGGTGTTCAATCTTGTCCTTGGTACGTGTCTTGAATTCTTGAGCTAACTTAAACTCCATATGTTTCATGTTTCAAGGGTGAACTGAGTCATGTATTTGAACCTAGAAGGTTGACGTGGATCTTGTTGAATCTTCAAGTATTAGACGATTGTACTTCAATTAAATGATTAATTGAAGGTTACTGAAGCACTAATTAATGACGGCATAATCTAACTTCAGTGAATATATATAGGCTTTTGCATTTATTTTGCAACGATTATTTCATTATTCTATCTCAGTAAATGGAAGGTTCTCTAAATGTGTATTAAAGTTTTAACATGATTAGAGTTCTTTAGTTTAGGGTAGCAAGTCTCATTCTAATCATTCATGATTTTGAACAAGGTTTTAATTTATATCCAAATTTAAATAACACCTTCGATTTTTATAAGGGTCATGTTTTTATAATATCAAGAATATTTGTTATCGATTATATTGAAAACTTCCCCAAGTTGTTAGATCACGAAAAACGACTTGATGGCACTTCCAAAAAAGACGATATATGTTGAGACTTCCGGTCAAAATCACGAGAATCATTATGTGGAATTACAATATGAATAAGTTCAAATGATCTCGATTTTGTTTCTGTCATTAAAGACCAAACAGATTAATTTGAAAAGAAACAAATTAAAATAAAGTTTAATAGATATATTGTACTTTCATATAAAAACACAAAACGTTTCATCAAATATTTTTGTATTTCACAAAACAATCTCTTATTATATATACATTGAATTTCAATCGAATTTAAAAGAACACTGAATTGGGGATTAATCTTTCCATGCACTAAAGCAAAATTAAAATACCAGATACCAAAAATACCATGGAGATATTCACTTACATAACTTACAACTCTATCGAAGAACAAAAAGACTCAAATTTTGGAAGATTAAAAGATGATGAAGTCAAAATCTTTTAACATTTTGGAAGATCAGAAGGTGGTGGAGGCAACTTCTGGTTTGGAAGCTTCCCATCCATGACTGCCCATGCCAGTTTCAACCCCCAGCTTAGATGTATCTCTATGTGGCAATGCATAAACCATACGCCTGGATTGTCTGCTCGGAACCGAATCGCCACCCATCCTCCGGCCGGAACGCCCACCGTGTTTCTTTCAACGGGATCAACGAGATTAAAGTTGGCTGGATCTGTGGCAGAATTGAAGTTTCCGGTGCCTTGTCCCACCACATAGAAGTTGAAACCGTGGAGGTGAAGAGGATGGTTTTCGGCACCAAGAATGCTAGTGCCTTGCATCACCAGCTCAACGGTGGTGTTATAAGGTAGCACCACCACTTTTGTGCCATGGGAAACCATGGTGTTGTTGGGTGGGTTGCCCGTGTAATTGAATTGATTTATTGGGAATCTTGGGAAATCGGTGTTGAAAATGCCGTTCGATTTTCCAAAGTACCGAGCTTGAAGAAGTGCAGTTGTTGGCATCGTGAATGAAACGTTGTTTATGGAAGCCGAGAATTTGGTGCCATTGGGACCTTGGCACGTTTGATTTTTTGGGCATGGGTCGGTCCCGAGCCCGACCGTGAACAAATACTGGTTTTGAACCGTTTGCGGAACGTTGACCGGAAAATGAGAATTGCCCAAACTATGGAATTTACTTGTCCAATTGGCCACATATGAAGTGGCATTGATCGCCGGCAATGGAGGCAGGGTAAGTCCTTTGATGGAAGTATTGGAGGATGACTTAATGGTATTACTATGGTATTCAAGAACACCGGCAACGGTGGTGTTGTCGAACGTTCCAGAAGCCGCTGTGGAGTAGGGCCGAGCCGCCATCAAGAATTTGGTGTTGTGGTTAAGGTTTTTGGTCCTGAGGAGAATGTTGCTTGTTTGGCCTGGTGTGATGTAGATTGTGTCCGTTTCAAATGGCTTCACGTAACTTGCATCCGCATCAACAACGGTAAACGTGTGGTTTGTGATTTTGAAAAAGAGTTCATCATTGAGGGCAGCATTGATCAATCGCAGGAGGTATATTTTTCCAGGCTTCACCTTAAGACGAAATGTTTCTGCATGTTGATTAAACTAATTAAGTCACAAGAAAGAAAGTAACTTGATCTTAATTAAAGAACTCAATCGATACCATTTGATGAAGAACAGTTATATAAGGGTCCAGGAAGCCCGTTGATCGTATAAGCGTCTGAATTATTTGGGCCAGCTCCGGTCTGAAGGGCCTGATTGATCACAGCTTCCGTATCATCCTTCCACCACTCTCCTATATATCGATCAAAACGACTTAATTAATTTAGCACAAGAAAACGATCATGGGTCCAAACATTAGAAACCAAGCTTCTGAAAATTACCGAATATAATGGGGACTTCCTTGTAAGGCTTAACGAAAGGGTACGAAGTGTTTCTCCTTGGTAGAATAATGATTGGGCCGTAGAGGGTTGCCCGAATCCACGAAACGTGGGCATGGTACCAAAGTGTTCCCCTTTGTCCGGTTATCGTGAAGTTGTAAACATAGGATTGGCCTGTTTGAATCGGGCATTGTGTTATGTAAGCTGGCCCATCAGCCCATCCGCTCCGAAGCTGTCGAATTCCATGCCTGCCCTCATTAAACAGCCGTTGGAAATGAACACAACAAATAAGAAACTCGAGGGATTATTGGATAAGAATGTAATCAAAGTTGAATTCAGTTTATTCTGCTTAGTGTCGTAAAGAAATCAACAAAAACAAAAACAAAAACGCACCAATGGATACTGATATTGTTAGAGACGTGATTAACCACTTTAATCACCACTTGGTCACCTTCCCTTGCGATAATCCTCGGGCCTGGGAATTTCCCATTGACGGTTATTATGCTTTTTGTCTTACACAACCTCGTCACATTCCGCATCCGTATCTAAAAATGCACAAACACAAATTAAGATAAAATCATATGTAAAAAGCATTATCTATATGGTAACCATTAAACTTACGTCAAACTTATAATGTCGAGTAAAGCCGGTTCCAATATGTTTCGCCATTGCCAAATGAGGGTGCAAGCTGGCAATGCATGTAAGCAAGAGAAAAGAAGCCAAGAAAGTCGATTGCAGACCCATGTTGTACTTTGGTTCGTAACGAATGATTTGAAGAATTGAAAGGAAGTGGTTTTGTATATATATGGATATATAATTGTGAAGAACACATATGTAATAGTTTACCTACTGCATGTGGCCCAATTATATAGACATAGGAGTGGTGTTAAAGTCAATCCATCATATGATTTTGACTTGTGTGACCAAATTACCCATGTTAAGAAGTTGAATTGGTGTTAAGTTTGGAGGACATTTTAGGGAATTGAAGTAAGTTGTACCGTTAATCTTGTTAAACAAGAGAAAAAAGAATGGTTAGATGGGTCTGATGATGAATGTTGTAATAGTAGGGTTATACTGTTAGGTTGTGATGGTATAGATATACCAAATTTATTTTAATTTATTCTCATGTAGTCATCCATAAATATATATTTGGTAGGTACATTTATTGTTGGAAAGTAAAAGAATATCTATTTATCAATGAATGAATATATATATATATGGGAGGGATGATACAAGAACACTGAACACCCCTTTTCAAAATAATAAAGGAATATTTTTTAGACCACATATGATGTGGGTTCCATACATTAAAAAATCATATCTGATTCAATAAGGCCCACTATTGAATCAGATATGATTTTTTAATGTGTGGAACTCACATCATATATGGTCCACAAGGTGTTCCTTTGTTTCCTTTAAATTTACAAAGTTCTCATTTGAATCTTCCTCTCTCTCTCTCTATATATATATATAAAAATGTTCCTCTCTCTCTCTCTCTCTATATATATATATATATATATAGAAAGAGGTGCATGCGAGGACACTAACAATTTACGAGAATGTGAAAACAAACCTCAGCCAATCATTTTATACATCAAATTTTTCATGTACAAAATCACATATGATTCATGTACAAAATCACATATGATTCACGTACAAAATCATATATGATTAGCCGCAACTTGCCCACGAAAAAAAGTCGCACGTGTCCTTTTTGATGCTTACAAAATCATACATGAAATCATATATGATTTTGTACATGAAAAATTTCATGTACAAAATGATTGGCTGAGGATTGTCCTCGTATTCTCGTAAACTGGTACCGTCCTCGTATGAACCCGCCTCTATATATATATATAGGACACATTTCAATTGCAAACTCATCTATTTGTGCAAACTTTGCAAACCATTATATTAGGAAACAATTTATATATTTATGGATAGTTATCATAATTTATTAATTATGGTTGACCTATATATAAAAGATGATAGGTTCATTAATTATTTTGAGTTAATTACAAAGTTTAATATAAAGGTAAAAAA
The DNA here is from genome assembly GCA_036898165.1 of Silybum marianum. Taxonomy (NCBI): domain Eukaryota; kingdom Viridiplantae; phylum Streptophyta; class Magnoliopsida; order Asterales; family Asteraceae; genus Silybum; species Silybum marianum. The sequence continues at coordinate 21,329,819 of CM072541.1, forward strand.
TTAATATATATATATATATATATTCATCCTAAACCAATAATTTAATAGTTGATGAGATGATTAATATTATAATTAGTAAGATAAATAATTCATTTTGTTAGGAAAAATTCAAATTCAAATTCATATATATATATATATATATATATATATCTCCTCTCCTATGTTACATGTACGTACATTCACAACACTGTAAAACAAATGACTTTTACCCACAAAAATCACTCAGGGAAATTTTCATTTGTGATTACTCACGGATCACCCATGAAATACTAATGGTTCCTGTAAAATCCAATGATTTAATGAAAATACCAACGGATTACCCAAGAATTTCCTGGGTAATCTGTAACTGATTTGATTTAGCCACCAACTTTTGTGACGGCTTTATGATGAATCACCCTTTACCGACGGATTTCCCAAGGAAATATGCTTAGCTAATAACCTTCCATTTTAGTAGTGTAATTATACATGTAAACAAGGTAAATACATCGTAACCATAATGAAAACAATATTAAGAAATTTCATAAAAAGGTGTTCAAAAATGATAAGTTAATTAGGTTTAGATTTGTTGTTTTAGTTGATTTTCATAAATGAAAAACCACATTATAGATCAAGGTGATAAGGAACGAAATGTAGATGCTAGAACGCGATTCTCTTTCAAATTGATAAAAATCACTCGGATGCAATGAGAAGCTATGCTAAGTTTATACAAATATTTTTGCTTAAAATGTCGGAGGCATGCAACCTGCACCCGAGATAATGTGGAAAAATTTCATGTCCCTCTTATGGATAGACATTCATTTATAGAGCAATTTAACTAAATGAAAAATATTCCAAATACAGAGTTTTAATATGTTATACACAGAAATTTTATCTCTTTTAATCAACTGCATGTTCTCGTTAAAAACAACATCTAATGAGACCAAGAAAGCATTTAAAAGGTGAGAAAGCATACTCAAATATTATTTGATGTTTACTTGCATGTTTCATCAGTCAGTTGCTAAATTCCAAACTTTATCCAAACCAGGAGGTATCCTTCTAATTGTTGTTTTACCTTTCAATTAGTTTCAAATCTATCATCATTCTAGACAATAACAATTACATCGTCTTTAACTTAACACCAACACATGATAGACATTTATAATTGTAGAACACACATGTCTTATAAGCAATATCTCTTGTATGTAGCTACGTCCAACCACAATCCATTATCGTATCTTAATTAAACCTTTCACATTCAATCTCATTCAAGCATTGAATTTTGTCTGCTAAAACTGGAACTACAAAAACCTTTTTGATTTCACACTTGATAATTACTACAGTTTAAGAAAGCATTGTGAAGATGATATACTACACATCGAACAATATATGAAATTAAGAAATTAAACAAAGAAGAAATTTAGGACCCTCAAATTAACCTTCCTATGAAGCATCTAGAGTCGTGGACCCATACAAATTACACATGAAAATGTTTGGGCTAATTATATTTCCTTGGACTCAACTACCCAAAACGACTAACCATTAACTTTGAGATATAACTAGAGCAGTTTTGACTAATTTACTTTTAAATCCATGATCAAATTAATGTATTGATATCTCCTGATATACATCAAACTGGGAAAATATTATTATAAACCAATCTCAAATATGGTCAAAACCTGTGCTAAAACTTCCTTTCCGTAAATCTCAAATATGGTCAAAACCTGTGCTAAAACTTCCTTTCCGTAAATGATGAAAAAATGGCAATTGTCGCGCCACTATAAGTAGCCGTCTCCATACTGTGGGCATAATTACAATGGAACTTCATTCGTACATTAATTTCCAATTTCCCAATCCTATGTTTACAAACAACTTAAACCAAGATCAAATTAAAACCCCTAACATGGACATAAATTTATGAGTAAATTATATTTTTGGTTTCTGTGGTTGCCATTCATTATTGAGTTTGGTCACTATTTCAAACTAATTACAGTTTTGGTCGTTGTGGTTGTCATTTTGCTTCACTTTCGGTCCCTCTGACTAATCTATACTACTTAATAAACCAAATTTAATAAAAGTCTTAAAGTACAATTTTTTTTGCATCATGTACTACCTTTCTATGCATAAGTCTTAATAAGTCTTAAAGTCTTAAAAGACTTTTCATTCTCCAAATCTGACGGTTCACGTTAGAGAGTCTTAGGAGGCGTTTGGTTCACGGAATGGAATTCGATGGAATTGGAATCCATCAAAGGAATTTGACTTTGAAGGAATTGGAATGGAATTTGATGGAATTTGACCATGCGTTTGGTTGACAAGAATTGGAATGGAATCTCGTAAAAGAATAGAAATATGCATCTATCGGGAGTGGGGGTGACAATTGTGATGAGGACATTAGTGGTGGGTGGTGGGTAGGTGGGTGGGGTAGGGTGTGGGGGTGGGTGGCGACTACGAGTATGCCGGCAAAAAATAGTGATGTGGTGGGTGGTGGGTGGGGGTGACGGTAGCGGTACCAGTGGTGGAATGATAATATTAATTGATGGTGGTAGTGGTGGTGGCAGCGGTGGCGGTGTCGGCAGTGGTGGCAGATATGTTGCCGATGAGGGTGGGGCGGGGAGAGGGTGGTGGTTAAATTTATTTTTGTCTTTCTAAAAGAAATTTATAAATTATGTTGCATTTGATAACGAAATGGAATTCAAAATCCTTCACATATGTTAAGGAATGATCAAATCCATCAACCGTGGAATTCGTTGGAATCCGATGGTATCCGATCTATTCATTCTGCGAACCAAACAGCATTAAGGAATTCGGTCAATGGATTTGGCCATTCCAATTCCTTCCAATTCCAACGGATTCCGTGAACCAAACAGCCCCTTAGGGTTTCTTCTCTACCTCCAAAGTCATGATTCACAAAGCTCATTCTTCAAGGTGACGATTCAGCCTCCGGGATATCATTCTCCAAGGATTTGACTTTCTCCATTTTCAATATACCCATTGCTCTTTTTGGATTTGAATTTCAACATCTGAGTATGGCTTTCTTAATCTATCTTCAGGTTCTACATTTTTTATTTGGAGTTAGACTTTCTGCATCTTCAGGTAAGAGTTTGATTTAATTGTTCTGGGTGTTGTATTTTTCACCTAATAATTTAACCTAATTTTTCTCCATCTTTAACGTTTTGAATTCTTATTTCTCCATCTTTAACATTTTGAATTCTTATTTCTCCATTTTGAATTCTTATTTTGAATTTGTATTTCTCCAAAAATCCTTGTGTTATCTTGCTGTTTGTGGGGCTTTTTATGGTCGCTGTCTCTACCAATTGGGATATAATGGGTTTGGTTTGGTTGTAAAGTAGGGATATTTTGGATCACTGCCTTTATATTTATTGGATTACCCAATTTCAACACTTAATCTCCATGGCAGGTAAAAATTGTTTCTTCGTAGGATTACAATATCTTTGGCATCTTTCAGACCACTTGAAAGCCTCCTCTGATGTTATAGAATTCATTTACGTTTTTTCACATTTATTGGATTAATGCGGGAGAAATGGAAGAATTTTTAGGCAAAACAGAAGGCTTCAAAGTTTCTTGGAGTTGTCACCAAGTATGGTAAACATAGGTACATCTGTTGTTGTTGGTGATAGCATAAAGTATGTTCAATTTTCCAGCAAAGAAAAAGGTTCCAAGTTGCATTTGCATGGAAGAAGCTACTCTCAGGTGCTTTAATTGGAAAGCATATAGTGTTTTAGCTTTTGTTTTCTTTTTGTATTTCACTTCTATCAATAAAATTAGATGGAGATCCCCATTCCTACTTATGTTTGGTTTAAACTTTCATTTTGTAAGCCTACTTTGCATCAAATTTTGCATATTTCTTTTGTTGGCTTTGGCTCCATTTACCCTCTCAACTTGGAAAGAGAACCCAACAAAATTGTTTTTTTATACATTTTTTTGATGATTTCATGATATGAAACTGTGGGAATTTTGATATGAGTTTTATATGGATTGAAGATTTCTGGTATGTAGTTGAACTTTATCAAGTGACTTAATTTTCTGTGATTAGCTTATTCTTTTTTGTATTTATGAATATTTTGAGTTTTTGTTTAATTACTTCCTTTCTGCAATGGGACATCCAGGTCGTCCTTAATCAGAGTCATTGTTTTTTGCTTCATATCACACTTGATATCCATTGTTTTCTCATCGATCTCTCTATTTCTCTGCTTCAAATAGGTACGCTTCAACCTCCAAGGCTCCAACATAAACCATGGTGTTTCTCATCGGTCTCTCTATTTCTCGGCTTCAAATAGGTATGCATCAATACCTCACTTTCCCCTTCAAACGGGTTTTGTTTATACATATGGGTTTTGTTTTAATGTGTATTTAACCTGTTAATTCTTTCATTAAGCCTAAATTCCCTCTCTTATGATGTGAATATGTAAGCTGGTATATAAAGATGCATTTGTATGGTTATGGAGGGTAGACTAGATCATTTTATGGTAATTTAGGTCGTGTTATGTATGTTTTAGAAAAAAAAAACATAATTGTTATATCATATTGTTTTTAGGTTGTGCTATTGTCTGCAAGTAAGTTGTTTGTTGAAATTTCACTACTTCATTTTATGCTTCTTTGACCATCTTTCAGTTGCAATTTACTCAAGTTCAGCTACAATTATTGCTATCTGTTTTGTTAACAATAATTCGGTTTAAGAAGTAGCTCTATCATTGTTCAAGATTTGAAGGATTTCCATGCCTGGTACATAGTCCTATAATACTGTCTTCCAAAGTTCAAAAGACAACAATAAAGTTTGAAGCAATGGATATGTTCCAATCTGACATCAAGGTTTTATTTCCACTACTTATGCTCCTTGTGAACCAAGAAGCTGCTAAAAGTTGTTTAAAATATTGCTGGAAAGTGTTGTTTACAAGTTCTTTATGCACGGTATTTTGCAATATGTAGTTTATGATCATTCAAAAGTTAATAGATGCCTTTCACTGTTTTATCATTGTTTTTGAAGGAATTTTCCATGTCGACAGGTAAGGTTTATGCCTTTTGTTTCCTTCTTTGATCTATTTTTCTTCTTTCTTGACAGTTATGGTTTTATGTGTCTTCTGGTATTTTTGTCTTCTGGCATTTTTCTTCATTTAGGGAGTTGTAGTTTAAAGATGATTTTTAGGATCCACTAAAAAACCGGTCCAAGGCAAATTATATCCTTATGGTTTGTATTTTTTTATCACTTGCTCTACTAATTGGAGCAATAGATAATCCAACTAATTTGTAGATTCTTGATTTGATCTTTTAACATTTCCTAATTTGCATGGTTTTTATTTGAGTTTTAATTGTGGCCTACTAATGTTTGTTTTTAATTGTGGATTATTTCTAATGTTGTACCAAGTATGTTTGCGCATCTCTGTTTTACTACAAAATAGACTAACATCATATCATATGCCACCATTATCTATCTTGCTTTTTTATTTGTCTACATGACATCCCTTTTCACTATTCAACAAATAAACATACAACTCGTTTGTATGTATATAGTGTGTTTAAAGTCTGGGTTTTTTTAAACTTTAATAATGATGAAATATGAAAGTTATCCTATCTAAAAGAATTGCTTCCATGATACAAGAATAAGATACCCTACAATCCCAACCTAGCTATAACAATTGTTTGCTTGAATTCTTTATCGGTTTACTACCAATTTGCCAGTGAGACTGCGTTATCAGTTATCGCAACAATGTCTGTGTTTAGGAGGCATTTTTTATTCCCAAAATAGAAAAAGACTTATAGGATAAGCTTTTTTCCATTCGAACACATCTAGGTTTCTGTTCAAAATATTCCATCTAGGCTTTATGTGTGTTTGAGGATTGCACTACCATCTCTTTTTGAAGTTAACATTTGGTTTTTCGGTTGACATTCAGGGAAACTATATTTGATGACAAGATGGATTCCAATTTCATTTGGTGAGTACAATATCAAGAATTAGAAGCTAGCAAGGTTTGGAAGCTATGCATGATGATGAATATGTGTAGCTTTATGATAAGGATTTGAGTAACTTAGGATAGAAATAGACAACCACATCCGAGTGTTTATATAACCATGTTCTGTGCACAAAGCATATGATTTTTTTATGCTTAAAAAATGTAGTTATGAAATATTTGTTCTATATCAATTCTCATCATGTAATCTTCGAGTTATTTGTAGGCAACAACAACACAATTCCAATTTAGTTTTATTTAATTTTTGCGTTGTTGAGCGTGTTGGAGTGCCTAATTTATTCAAATATTTTAAGATCTTCCATGTTGCTCTTTAATTTTCAAATACTTGCATTACGATTTTAATGTTTCAAGGCCCTGCACATCGCTTGAAATGTGTTGTTTGGTAACACAAAATGCGGTTGTCACTTTGCTCGTGTAATTTGGAAATATGTAAACTTGTATGGATTTGAAATATACCCATTTGTTCGATTTTCACAACCATTACATCTCTTTTCTTTATATTTGGTAAAAACGTATATGCATTGTACTCGACATTCTTTCTTACATTTTTTTGAAATTTGCATCCCGCCGCATTACGCGGGTAGACAACTACTCTTAATTAATAAAGTTAGTATACCTAAAGGTATTTTAGTCTTTTTACCTTTTCTTTGTATTTTTTGTTTTATTTGATTATATAATAAATTACACTTTTGGTCCATATGATTTGTCTTTTTTTCTTTTTTGTCCTTCCTTCCTTCCTTCCTTCCTTCCTTTACCAATTTATATTTTTATTATATTTATTAGTTAATGTTAACTTTAACTAGCAATAGATTAAAAATACTTATTTTGTTTTGTAAATCACATTATTAGAAAATGTTTATCAGTAACTTTAAAATAAGTTAAGTATCAAATGTTTTTAATTTTCTATGCAATTTATCTGATATATATCTATAAATTCAACTAAACTGATTCAAAGAAAATCTTTTCTATCTTAAGTTGGGTTTAAATAAATTATATTTTTTTATGCAATAAAACATTGAAATTTATTTATGTCTATTAATAAAAAAAATGTATTGTTTTTAAATACTTCATTTCATTAAATGTTTTTTTAATATGTATCAAATATAAAACTTTAACACGGAAAATTGAGCTAAGTAATTTATAAAACCTTGGTAAATTTATTCATTTTCTTTCTTGAATGTTAGAAATAGGAAATATGGGTGTTTGGATGAGTTCGGGAACCAACCTAGGCAAGGGAAGAGACTCAAACAGGTAAATCATGAAAATCAGCTTCGGTACATCTCAGGCTATTGTGACACGGCGATTGTGCCAATGGCACAATCACAGGGCAGGGTTGTGCCGATGCCCCAAAACTCGATTTTTAGATCCAACCCTCGGTACATCCCAAACGATTATGAAGGAGCGATTGTGCCATGGCAAGGTCGCCCGGACCTTACCAGCGACTACAAGACCCGATTTTCAACATTTACTCCTCATTTAATTCTTCCATCTACTACTTTTCTCTCTATAACTCTCTCTAGGGTTTCCAACTAGGTCTAGATCAGATTCTTCAAGTGTTTGAAGTACAAGTCAAGTTTAAAGCTAAGATCAAGATTCAAGTTCTCCACCTTCACTTCTAGGGTTTTGCCATTTTGTAAGATTCAAGTGTTTGAAGTACAAGTCAAGTTTAAAGGTAAGATTAAGATTCAAGTTCTCCACCTTCACTTCTAGGGTTTTGCCATTTTGTAGGTTTTCTCTAAAAACCTAGAAGGTGAGTATAAATGTTTTTAAAAACTAGATACTTGTCAAAATACTTGTGTTAACTACCTTTCTAAACTTATTTCACGTATTTACACTCTACATGATGATATGAGCTGTATATACATATATTTTTGTGCTTTTATGCACAATATGGAAGCTCCTTGAAATTATGTGTTCATTATCCTTCTCATGATCAAACTTGCATAAAATTGAGATATCATGAGGTTATTCTAGAGATTTAAATAAATGTTGTAGAATCTCATTTGGGATATTTTGACCTAATTTTATGAAATTCTAACATGTTGGCGATTATCAACTATGCTACAACCCCGGATCGTTGGTGAAGAACATTATGAAATTGCACAACAGGTTAAGCACATTCGTGTTTCTGTTACAACACGGCGAAAGTTAACCAAAATCTTTTTTCCAAAATATCTCTTTTTCTTTTCTTCCGCGATTTACATCTAAAATATACGCATTTACTTCCTTTGAGGAAAACTTCTATGGGAATGACCCGCCATCACATCGATTACTCTTCCGCACAAGTTCAACCCCAAACTGGGATCTATTATAAGTGTCATCCTCAAATACTTTTGACTATATGTGCCTATGGATCCATTTACACTAGTCTAACTTCCGAATACAATCGTTTTCGATGTATTAACTTCCCTTCACAAAATCTTTGTGAAGATTAACTTCCCTTCACAAAATCTTTGTAAAGATTAACTTCCATGATTCCAGAACTTTCCTTCATAAAAACTTTGTATGATAAACTTCATATTTTCAAAACCTTCCTTCCCAAAATTAGGTCAAAATATCATTTAAGTTTATGCATCATATTTCTCGTCAAAAACCCATAAGGGTTTAAAACCGTTCTTCATACTCATTTCATTATTTCAAAGAAAAACCATAAATGACACATTTTGACCTAGTTTTACCAAAATCTTCCAAGTATAGAAATACTTATTTTAAACATCACATTAAGGTAAAATACTTCATTTTGACATGTATAAAGTTTTAGAAAGGCAAGAATGAACTCACAAGCTATATTTTCGCTAAATCTAGGTTTTATCCCAATATCGAGCTTCATTAGGTGAGGACTTCAAATCCACAAGTTTCCACCTATAAAACCTTCATCTAGATCATAAACAAACCCAACATACACCAAAATCAAACCCAAATCAGAAATCACAGAACCAAACCCTAGATTCAAGATTTCGGAGAGGTGATCGTACATTTCAACGTATAGGAACCCCAAATCATCAAGTAAACTTTAATCTTCATTGTTGCCATCTTAAAGATCTCCGAAATACAAAACCATAGAGTAATCTTAAAAGTCATTGTGGTTGTCATTTTGCTTCACTTTCGGTCCCTCTGACTAATCTTAATTAATAAAGTTAGTATACCTAAAGGTATTTTAGTCTTTTTACCTTTTCTTTGTATTTTTTGTTTTATTTGATTATATAGTAAATTACACTTTTGGTCCATATGATTTGTCTTTTTTTCCTTTTTTGTCTTCCTTCCTTCCTTCCTTTCTTTACCAATTTATATTTTTATTATATTTATTAGTTAATGTTAAGTTTAACTAGCAATAGATTAAAAATACTTATTTTATTTTGCAAAATGACATTATTAGAAAATGTTTATCAATAACTTTAAAATAAGTTAAGTATCAAATGTTTTTAATTTTCTATGCAATTTATGTTATATATATCTATGAATCCATCTAAACTGATTCAAAAAAATCTTTTCTATCTTAAGTTGGGTTTAAATAATTTTTTTTATGTAATAAAAAATTAAAATTTATTTATGTCTATTAATAAAAAAATATATCATTTTTAAATACTTGATTTCATTAAATGTTTTTTTAATATGTATCAAATATAAAACTTTATAGAATATTTATAGAAAAACATCATAATAAAAAGTTAAAGTTATTGTAATAAAAAATAAACAACCAATAAACAATAAATTTTTGTGAAACAAAAAATATAAAAATAAATAAAACAATTTGTGAAAATTTTAATTCATTTCAAATTCATGAATTTCTTCAAGCCAAAAATACGATCGTAACAAGAATCAATTTCAATTCCAAGTTTGATGTAAAGAAAGATCCAAAATTTAAATTCTGATATTTCTATGAAATTCCACAAAATGCAATTTAAAATTCCCATGGAATATTTAGCATTTTTTGAGATTTAACTGTTTTTTTAAATTATTTACAAGGTATGGTATTTAATTCTACTCCAAACTATAAACCAAATACCTCAAAAGTCTAAACATTTCAAATTCTAAAGCCTATAAGAAAATCCAAATCTCTCAAAAAATGAGATCTTATTGCATTGTTTGATCGGAAATCAAATACCTATAGTTTGAAAATTTTACAACTCCATTAGACATCAAATTGTTCATGTTGAATTATTTCGCGTTAGGTTGGATTGATTGGGTTGATTGTGTGTTTGAGCACCCCTACTTAAAATATAAAAAGTTTTTTATTAGTTTCAAAAGATTTGCATATATATTAGATAGATTGCTTAAAAATTTAAAATAATTCAGTATTTAACGTATTTTATTGGTATCATCAATATTTTTCTAATGGTGTAGTTTATAAAATGGAATAAGTATTTTCAATGTATTATTATTTAAAATTATCATTATTAATTAATATGAAAAAGATAGAAAAGATAAAAAAAAGAATAAAGACAAAGCATAGGGACTAAAATTATAATTTACTATGTAATCTAATAAAACAAAAATATGAAGAAAAAAAAGGTAAAATGACTAAAATATCTCTAAGTCAACTAACATTTTTAATTAAAATTAGTCAAAGGACCAAAATTGAAAGAAATGGCAATCAAAATAAAAAAAATGTAATTAGTTTGAAAGATGGACCAAATACGATAATGAATGACAACCACATAGACTAAAAATGTAATTTACTCTAATTTTATTTATAATTTTAGTTTTAAAATTATAATGAGAAAATTAATGACATATTTCTCACTCCATAATATCATCAAACCATTTGTGAACGAACTTATTAACATAATAAAAGAATCAATTCGACAAGAAAATGAAGTTCATAGTTTAAGTCAATCTCTACGATTATGAAAAAACTGCATCTTTACAAATTTCATACCAATTTATCGAATTGTTTGAATTTTTATCTAAAAGATTTATAGAAGGGGTAAAGCATTTCGATTATATCCAAATTAACCCCGTTTTGATTGAAAGAAATTTCTAAAAATCCAACGAACAAAATAAATATAATCAATATAAGTATTGGGAATAACATAGTATTATCTGATTCATAAGGATACGAATAAGTTTTGGTATTTCCATAATGCAAAATAGAAAGAAAGGGTTGGATCACATTTCTTACATTCTCATCAATTTAATATACTTTTTTTGAAAAAAAGAGAAGCACGTCCATTCTTCTTCATTTTTAATAAAGTTACCAAACAAAAACCTTACTTTTATACAACCCATGAATTACAAATAGACACAAAAACAAGCTCCAGGGATCCGGCGGAAAGTTTCCACTTTTCTGTCCAGTTGAAAAATGGAATGGAATAGTCTAAGATGCTTAATAGCTCCAACAAGCGCATCCAATTCGCTCCGACAGATAGACATGGTTTTTTAGTCAAAGCAACTTCGTCACTTTCGTGTACCCATCAAACGGCAACCCTTTTGGGGGTTCCATAGGGACCGATTCACTGGTGAAAACAAGCATACATAGAAAAATTATTATACAAAGAACAAGTTTGTGAAAAATATAATCGAAACAAAGACACATAATTTTTGCAACTTTAGAACAAAATTTGAATCAAACACCATGGATCCGGCCGGAAACAATTGAATTCAATATCACACACACTACAATAAAACTGAGTTTATAGGAAGCCGTAATTTTAAAGCGTCCTAATAAAGGGCTTTATAGAACTCAGTGTATATGACCAAAAATAAGGAGTCCTGAATAAAGTTGTTGCAATAAGTTTATAGGACGGTTTTGAAATAAACTTTTAATACAAAGCGTTCTATTAGATATTTTATAGGATCATTTTGAAAAAGTGTCCTATAGAGTCATTTTTATAGGACACTTATAATGTCTTATAACATAGTTAATGCAACGCTTTTTATTGAAAACTTGTTAAAATGTTGAAAAACGTCCTATAAACTTATTACAACGTCTTTAGATAAAACTCTTTATTTTTTGGTCCTATAAATTGAGTATTATAAATCAGCCTATTAGGATGCTTTGATATTGATGACGTCCTATAAACCCAACTTTATTATATTGTATGCTATCAAAAACAACTTTGAGACATAAAACTTTAAAAAGATCACCATGCATGGTGTTGATTGTGGTTTCATTGAATTTGTTTATTGAGTTTTTACCCTTGAGTTATGGTATGGTAGTTATATGAAGAAAAAAAATAGATTCCTTCAGTCTTCATATAATTTGTCATTTGCTACCGATAGAGTAAAGGTATGCATATATCCTGTCCTTCGGATCCTATCTCTATGCGTAATTTTATTGGGTGTGATTTTATGTTAGGTGTTTCACTGTTTTGGATTGTTGGGTGTTAAAGTTTTCTTGGAAATCACAAGTGTCTTGTTGTGAAAATGGGCTAATTAATTATTGATGTTGGATCACACTTGGTTGGGTCATCTATTACCCAAAAATCGAAGATGGTATTATATGTTTTTGAAGAATTTGGCTACTACATCTTTTAGGATTTTACACACATACATAAAAAAAAATACAAGTGGATAAAACAGAAAACTGATGAAAACTTGGCATACTTTACCTGTTAGAAGAACCAATTTTTTTGAATACATATCCTTGTGAAGCCAAAAAGAAAAGGGTTGCACTTAACCATCTCTTTTATTGGTTTATTTTCTTGTATTTTTCTTGATGGTTAATTAATATTGAAGTTGATTTGTTGTTGTTCGCAAAAATGGGTTAAAGATGGATTAAATGAAGCTGCGAATTTCAAAGTGGTGTTGTTAGTAACCTTGTCTCATGCAAATATTAAATTCTGATTCAGTTCAAATCATTCGTATGCATGCACCTAATGGAATAAAAGAGACATTGCTAGCAAATGTGTATCCGTTTGTAGAGAAAATTAAGATTTTCTGTACTTGTATAATTCTTGTTTGGTATTTAATTTTGTCATGATACAACTTTGTGGTGGATACATAGCTTGGTAGTTGGTACTCATGTAAGTACTTGTACAACACTGAATTTGTTCTATAGAATTAATTCGTAAAACTTTCATATATGTTTTTAAATGTAATATTGTAGAAGGATTTTATAACTGGATGAAGCGTCCCAAATTATAGTCTTTTAGGAAGCTTTTAGTGTTACTTATAACTGGACTTTTTTTAGTGTTACTTATTTCATCTTATAGGACTCTAGAATTTGTTTCATAAATATAAAACTCATCAAGACACATATTTTGGTTATATATATATATATATAGAGGGGAGGGATCATACGAGAACCACCCATATTAAGAAAACAAAGGGACACCTTGTGGACAATAATTTTTTAATATGTGGGAATTACATCATATGTGGTCCACAATGTGTCCCTTTGTTCCCTTAAAAATCAAAAATTCTCATTTGAACCTCTCCCTATATACAAACTCATATTTATGTACAAACTATACAAACTGATGCAAATCAATATAAAAATAAATTTTTTCAAGATTTTTTTTTTCATCAAATACTATGATTTAAGATATTATTACACATATATTTGTTTCATAATGTAAAAGTTTCACACGTATTTGTTTTCATAAGTTGAAAGTTTCTCATTTATTTTTTTATGAAAAAGTTTCACATGTTTTTGTTTCATAATATAAAATTTCACATGTAATTTTTTCACAATATGAAACAAACATATGTGCAATAATATCTTAAACCATAACATTTGATGAAAAAATCATGAAAAAAAATAATTTTATATTGACATTAATCAGTTTGTATAGTTTGTATATAAATATGAGTTTGTATTTGATCATCCCTCTCTCCTCTCGAGGCTCTCTCTCTCTCTCTCTCTATATATATATATATATATATATATATAAATGTTTTAGCAACATCGAATTCCGCCCTATAAAACCATTTTTTTGGGACGCCCACGCTTGTTTTTAGGTGTAAACATTTTCTGACGACATAAAATGTCTTATATTTATAGTCTATTATGACACTTTTTAGTGTTACTTGATCCATTTTATAGGACTATGAAATTTGTGTCATAATCCTAGACCTTAATTATTAGGACGTTCAAATTTATTCCACTAATATATTAGAACGCATTTAGATAAGACACATGTTTTTTGTACTGTAACTTAAAATTCCTATGAAGTATGCTATTAATTAGGACACTATATTGAGGGTCCTAAGGTAGCGTTTGGTACGCAGATATGATTGGACAGGACGGGACGGGACAGAACTGGACAAGACTGGACAGGACATGACAAGAGGGTGGGACAGGACAGGACAGGACAGAACAAGGATGTGTTTGGTACACCTAGGACAGGACAGGACAGAACAAAACTAGACAAGTTGTCACATAAGTTATTTGACGATTTTATATATTATATAATAGTTATAATTACAAAAAAAGACAAAAACTTAAATAATTTAATTTATTAGCATTTTTACTCAACTTGTATATATATATATACATACACACACACATACATACATACATACATACATATTAGTAAAAAAATGAATGAGAATTTTATTATAATTGATGATACTTTGAAAAACCTGATTCACACAAATAAGAAATTAGGCTTCATTCTGATGGTAGCTAGTATTGGTGGCGGCGATGAGCGGTGGTGATCAGTGGCCGATGTTGATTATAGATGACTTAAGATGGTGGTGGTGGTGGTGGTGGTCGGCGGCGGTGGTGGTTATGGTGGAGGTGAGGTGGCCCACAGTGGTGGTGGTCGGTGGCGGTGGTGGTTATGGTGGAGGTGAGGTGGCCCACAGTGGTGATGGTGGTGAAGATGGACGGTGGTGGTTGTGAAGGAAGTGAAGATAGTAGTAGATAACGGTGACGGTGGAGTGGTAGTGGTTTTGATGGAGGTGAGGTGACCACGGTGGTAGTGGCAGCGATGAACGGTGGTGGTTGGTGGCCGACTGTGGTTGTAGAGGTAGTGGAGGAGGTTGTTGTTCTAGAGAAGAAGGTGAGGTGGCCAATGGTGGTGGTAGTTGTAATGGACGATGGTGGTTGGTGGCCGACTGTGGCTACCGGTGGTGGCCGGCGGTACCGACGGTCGTGGCTAGTGGTGTTGACCATTAAAACAAGTACCATATTATGTTTATATATTAGATGAGGGTAGATTAGTGATATTTGATTTTTTGTCCCATTCTTGTCCCATCTTGTTCCACCTATTTTGGTGGAACAAGAAAACCCCTTTTTTGTCCCACTCTATCCCACATTGTCCCAGTCCTGTCCCTGTCCCATGTCGCGCCAAACGTGGGACAGGACATTCCTGTCCTGTCCCATGCTGCACCAAACGTGACACAGACAGTTCTGTCCCGTCCTATCCTGTCCTGTCCCATGTACCAAACGCACCCTAATTTCCTATAATCCCATTCTTTTTGTAGTGCACGTTGAACAACCATTGCCACCATATGCAACCACTGCTTGGCGGTATAGTTATTTGCGGCCACTATATACACACGATCGAAAATCAAGGCAATGAATCCATAACACACTCCTGAGCAGCGAGATATATATATATATATATATATATATATATAGAGGCTCCTTCAAGTGTTAACCCAATTATTTGTGTTAACCGTGTTAACCCATCGTTCACTGGTGAACACCATGCTCATTCACTGGTGAACACGATGCTCGTATACTGACAAATGGTGTTCACCAGTGAACGAGCATGCATGTATGGAACCATTCGTTCACTGATGAATGGTGTTTCACCAGTGAATGAGCATGGTGTTCACCAGTGAACGATGGGTTAACACGGTTAACACAAATTATTGGGTTAACACTTGAAGGGGTCTCTCTCTCTCTATATATATATATATATATTATCTTTCAAAGCTTATGCATGAATATTACTTGAAATCAACGATTTCAATCCATGAAACACTAGATCTCGAATTTAAGTGTTTTGGTTCTAATATATGTTTTAAGAGTTTTGATTCCAATATATGTTA
Organism: Silybum marianum; assembly: GCA_036898165.1. NCBI lineage: Eukaryota > Viridiplantae > Streptophyta > Magnoliopsida > Asterales > Asteraceae > Silybum > Silybum marianum. The sequence continues at coordinate 21,345,727 of CM072541.1, forward strand.
TGATCATGTGAAGCTTAGACGATAAGTACTTGATGAACTCAATAGTGAGTTCGATGGTTTGATCAATTAAAGCTCGACGATGACTTGATGAGATGAAAAATAAAATCCATGAGTGTAGTTATAAGTATGTAAAGAATTATAACAAATGTGTAAATTAATCACAAAGTTGATACTTTCTGAAGGAGTTTTTAATTTTTTTTAAACATCTATGCAATGCCAAACCACGAATTGTAGAGGTAGTGGAGGAGGTTGTTGTTCTAGAGAAGAAGGTGAGTGGCCAATGGTGGTGGTAGTTGTAATGGACGATGGTGGTTGGTGGCCGACTGTGGCTACCGGTGGTGGCCGGCGGTACCGACGGTCGTGGCTAGTGGTGTTGACCATTAAAACAAGTACCATATTATGTTTATATATTAGATGAGGGTAGATTAGTGATATTTGATTTTTTGTCCCATTCTTGTCCCATCTTGTTCCACCTATTTTGGTGGAACAAGAAAACCCCTTTTTTGTCCCACTCTATCCCACATTGTCCCAGTCCTGTCCCTGTCCCATGTCGCGCCAAACGTGGGACAGGACATTCCTGTCCTGTCCCATGCTGCACCAAACGTGACACAGACAGTTCTGTCCCGTCCTATCCTGTCCTGTCTCATGTACCAAACGCACCCTAATTTCCTATAATCCCATTCTTTTTGTAGTGCACGTTGAACAACCATTGCCACCATATGCAACCACTGCTTGGCGGTATAGTTATTTGCGGCCACTATATACACACGATCGAAAATCAAGGCAATGAATCCATAACACACTCCTGAGCAGCGAGATATATATATATATATATATATATATATATATATATATATATAGAGGCTCCTTCAAGTGTTAACCCAATTATTTGTGTTAACCGTGTTAACCCATCGTTCACTGGTGAACACCATGCTCATTCACTGGTGAACACGATGCTCGTATACTGACAAATGGTGTTCACCAGTGAACGAGCATGCATGTATGGAACCATTCGTTCACTGATGAATGGTGTTTCACCAGTGAATGAGCATGGTGTTCACCAGTGAACGATGGGTTAACATGGTTAACACAAATTATTGGGTTAACACTTGAAGGGGTCTCTCTCTCTATATATATATATATATATTATCTTTCAAAGCTTATGCATGAATATTACTTGAAATCAACGATTTCAATCCATGAAACCCTAGATCTCGAATTTAAGTGTTTTGGTTCTAATATATGTTTTAAGAGTTTTGATTCCAATATATGTTATGATCATGTGAAGCTTAGACGATAAGTACTTGATGAACTCAATAGTGAGTTCGATGGTTTGATCAATTAAAGCTCGACGATGACTTGATGAGATGAAAAATAAAATCCATGAGTGTAGTTATAAGTATGTAAAGAATTATAACAAATGTGTAAATTAATCACAAAGTTGATACTTTCTGAAGGAGTTTTTAATTTTTTTTTAACATCTATGCAATGCCAAACCACGAATTGGCCAAAGTTTTTTTTTCCCAAAAGTCGCCTCCTTTACATTCAAATTTTACCTTTTTCAGTAACTTTTACTTGTTAACTACCTTTTTCATCAATTTTAACCGATCATATTTTTTTATACAAAATTGTATATCCAAAATTCGAACTTGAAAGTAGTATAAAGTATGCAACGTAAAAATATCATTTCGATCAGATGTCCGAGCATATATATAAAAAGATATTACCTACATTTTTTTGTGATTAATTAATTTACACTTTTTTTCCATTGATATCCATCGAGCACCATGCATTGGGCGTTGTCTTCAACGTAATGTTTACTACATATGTAGAGCTCCTATCGAGAAGAATAGATCCTATAGTATCCAAAATATGCAGAAAAATGCAAAACATATGTAATCTAAAAAAACTAAGAAAATACACAGTAGAGACTGTCACATGATATTGATAGGAATCAAAGTAGTTATTTAAGTAACTTCGATATTGTTGTTATCTGTTATTCTTTGTCATTTCAATTCGGTTTCAGTTAGCCCATATGAGCTTTTTTACATTGGGGATTTAGGAGATAACGTAAGAGGAAAAAAGCTAGATAGAGAGGGGGGGGGGGGAGCCTATTTTTTTCAATTGTTGAATATTGAAAACGTATAATTTGTAATAAAAAATATTTTAATTTTAATTTACTAATAATGGAACATAATAAAAGCATATTTTTGACATAGGAACTTAAATTTCTCTTATCAATCTCACAAAAATCTTACAATGATTAATACAAAAAAAACAATCAGATAACAAGGCATCAAAATATTTCCAAAGGAGGAGACACATGACATAAGGATGATAAATACAAGTTATAAATTGACTGAGGAATGCAAGGTTTTGCAGTCAATATATAACTTCCAAAAATCATTGCAATAATTTCACCTTGGATTCTCTTATAATATTCCACAGTTTTTGGCTAAACTTACAATTTTAGTTCATTATTTGTGATATATATATATATACATATATAGTTTTTTAAATATATATATATATATTGTTAGTAATATATATATATATATATTTTAAATTAAGATAGTTTAATTATAATTTGTTTTTAAATGATAGTAATATTTTATTTGCAATTTTTTTGAATTTATTTATTTATATATTAAAATGAATGTAATAATATTTACGAACAAGTTTCTATTTAAAATTTAAGGAGCGTTTTATTATTAACTCAAATCTTTTATAAGGGTATCTTCAATAAATTCTCCAAAATTTCTCTAAAATCGAGAACCATAAGTTAAAATCTCTAAAAATATTTGCATCCATCTTCAATAAAATTTTCATTTTAGAGAAGTCATCATTGATTATAATATTAAAATATTATTTATGTATCTAAATACTTTGTTTTTAAATTTTCCTATTGTGTGATTCATTTTATAATCATTTTTGGGGTGTTCTCCATATTTGGAGAAAAATGTATTCTTTCTCTAATTTTCTCCATTTTAAAGATGGTTTTGAGGAAGATCTTGGAACACATTTTAGCTCAAAATCTTCGTTTTCTTCATTTTCTTTGTTTTAAAAAAGTTATTAAAAATGCTCCAATATACATGTCACATTTCTCGCTAATATAAAAAGTTTTTCTATGATACTTATTTACTATATATCTGATTAATAATAAAAATATATTAAATTATTTATGATGTCACCTCTCATCTATCGAGGGACAAAGGGACCATAGTGTTTTCTTGTTTGATATTCATATTCATATGAAAATGACAATATCTTTTTCAATATTCTTTTTTTGCTAAAATTATTTCAATCTCTTAATTATATTTATTAAATAATAAATGAAACCATTTCTGTAAATTTCCCGTTAAATCAAACATTTACCTTTTATAGAATAAATATTTCAAAAACTATTAATTATATCTCAAAATAAATATAACATTTGATTTAATTTATATTAAAAAAATAGTTTCACTCTTAATCTAATAACTACATAATATCTTGTAATTAATAAAAATAAGATAATAAAAGTTTTATAAAAAATAATAAACTGATAAGAAGTAACTTCAAATTGAAACATAGTATAAAAATTTTAATTTTAATTTTGAAACAATTTGAATCTTTTAATTTTGAAACAATTTGAATATATATTTTAATTTTGAAATAATTTGAATTTCTATTATTATATCTATTTTAAAAAGGAGATTTTTTTAATTCACTCCAATTATCATACCTTTGTGTGGAAGGCATCGCTCCACGTCTAAATGGAATCAATGGACAATAAATCTTATATGCCGGGATCAAGTTTACATATGGATTTTTTAGAAACCTTTTATTCGTATTTAGAGGCATTTTTATAAATTTGTTAGAAATAATAGATTGTACCGTAAATTGCTAAATTATTACTTATGTCCCTTCTAATCAACACAGAATTTGTATGATTAAATATGTTACATGAAACAATAGACTAGAGAAAACCTAACTTATATTCTTTAACATGTTAAATAAATACTAAGAAGTTAAATTAACATCTTAAAAATTAACTTTCAGAAAATAATAAATAAATCGATATTGTGAAATGAAATACTTTAAATTTACATTATTGTGTTCTCTCTTACATCGCATCATTCCATGTGTCCCCCTTTACCCCACATGGATGCCTTCTTCCCCCGTGTCTTGAATAGTCAAATACGGAATTGAAGAAAATGACTTGTTTTGTAAATGATATATTGAAACCCTTTTAATATAAAACATATATAATATGATGATTATCGTATAATAATGATAATATTTTTTTCCTGGTAACTGTGAGTGTTTATTACAGAGCTATGTATATGATTAACAGCAGATAAATTTTCAATGGCCATAAACAAGTTTGAACTGATAAGTGCTTAAGGCTATGTTTGGCAAACTAAGCTGATAAGCTAGCTTATAACTTATAAGCTAGCGTATGACTTATAAGGTAGCTGATAACTTATAAGCCTAAATTTGAATGATAAATTGATGAATAAATTATGTTTAAGAAAACTAAATTTTACGAAAGATTTAAATAACCAAAAAGAGACGTGTTGAAAATAAATAAATAATATTAGTTAGCAGTATAATTGGAAAAAGTGTCAAAAGTTCTCCTCATGTTTACTCCAAGAAATTTATCGATAAGCTTTATAAGTTCACTTATATGTAAATTATGTATCCAAACGATTACTCGTAAAATAAACTAAATTATGTTTCACTTTTTAAATTATTTTTACCAAACAATGCCTAAGAGTTTAAATATAATCATATGTTCATTGGTTGCAAATTTTCACTTTTTCTAGTTTATTCACCATGCGATTTTTATGTGTCTTACAAAAACCCTAGTTCGGCTTTAATTATACACTTAGCATGTTACCTGAATTAATTTTTCTATAGTATAAAAAATCAAAAACTTCAAAAAAAATTACATTAACTATATTATTAAAATATTTCATATATTTAATAAAATATTATTTTTCTATTCTATACACGTAACTTTAATGACTTTACTTGGTTGAATATTATTAAAATGTTATTTTTCTCTCTTCTATAATTAAAGTTATATATATTTTTCTTAATTTTATAGATTTTTACCATCTCTTTCCTTGCATAGTTGGAGCAACTAAAAAAATATTAAAATTCCATTTTTTCCAATTTTAGCATAACTATTTTGTTCAATAGATTTAGGGGTTTCCCCCTTTTAATATATTAAGGTAAAAAAAGGTATAAATTTTGAAGACGAATATACATGAAACTGTAACATAAAGATTGTAGATTTGAACTAATATTGATTGGATTAAGATTAAATATCATTTGGTGAGCAAAATTGAAGGAGATCTAGGGTGTATAACGAAATGTTTGATTGAATTTAGAAAGAAGGAGATCAAGAATCATTGTTATGCTTGTTCCATGAAACAAGCATGGAGATACAACGCTTGAGGATGTAAAATCTTGCCTTGTGTTCTTTGGTGAAACTGCTGCATTTGGTGGTAAAGTTTGCAGATTTGGCTCTTGACAGAGATGATGGGGATTTGGAGGAGGTGGATGATTTTGATGAAGAAGTAGTACTACTTGTTGTCTTGTGTGAGAATGATCTCTGCAGAGGTGATTTTGAAGAACTCTTCTGTGATTGTGATTTGCTTCTTTTCAAGAATGATGATGTTGATGATGAAGATGAATGGTTGCATGCATCCTCCTTTGATAGTTTCCACTTCTTCTCCATATTCCCTTTTCAGACACAGAATGTGAGATACTGGTAATCTATATATAAAAAGGGGAACCCAAACAGGTGCGTTTACCAATAAGTCACTGTGATTTGATGTGTCTATTAGTGTATTTATATATATATATATATATATGGTTGGAGGTCATGTGAGAATGAATTTTTTTTGTCTTAAAAGGTGAGAATAAAACCTTAATTTACTTTCAACTTCCTTTATTTGTTTAGGTAATATTTTATTACCATGATCAAAACTTTAACAATTTCATGTATACGAAGGTATGTAAAAGTTTGTGATGATCACTGAAAGTAAAGACATGTAAAAATCCAGGTTTGTGAAGGTAGAGAAAGGTCCCGTTGTTTTTGGTCGGTTATGAAATGAAGGTAGTCATCAATATTCGTGTTTGCTAGTTGTTAGATCAAAAAATGAACTCATTTCAATGCTCATAAATGTTCTCAGCAATCTAACCAAAACTTTTATTCTCAGATGGTCTCATATATATATATGTGTGTGTGTGTGTGTATGTGTGTGTGTAAACACACGTAATATAGTATGCAAACGAAATACATTTCGGTTGATTTAAATTACGCTCGGTATTCATTACTACTAAATTGAAGGCTTTTACCACGAATTTTCCCTAAGAAATCCGTCATTAAAGGGCTGATTTTTCACAAATCCGTCACAAAAGTTGATAGATAATTTTAAATCAGTGATAGATTACTTATGTAATTTATGGTTGATCCGTTGATATTTACTTGAAAAATATTGGATTCTACCAAAACCATTGGTATTTCCCTGATTGATTTTTATGGGTAAAACTTAAAAGTCATTTGTTTGGTAATGCATCTTATATCAATTGTCTTAATTTTGTAACATCTTATTTTGATTTGAGTAAGATGAGACCCGTTTTGACAACCTACAGGATACTATAGCGGATTTACTAACGGGTCACTACTGAACTAAACGGTAGTATAAATTATTATTACTAGTGTGACCACCGCGCGTTGCGCGGTAGCGATACAATTTTTAAGAAAATATATTAGATCTAGTTAAGATATAATATAAATCGGTTAATAACTAATGAGATACGATGTGAAACGATGAATATATTTGTACATTTTGATACTTATTTGTTGTTACAAAGAGTTTGAGATACATCACTAACTTAATAAGTTTGAGATACATTTGGTAATAATTTTATTGTAATGTTATTAGAACTCAAATCATTAATGTTTATATCACTATTAATGGTTTCAAAGATTTTGAAGATCTTTTTCTTCAAAAAAATGTCTCATAAGATTTGAGTTGGCAAAAGGAATTACCTTCTTTTGTTCATCACGTTTTCTTACTAATGTAGGATAACCAAACTAACGACATGTCAAGATTTAATAAGTATTTCATTCTTGTAATATCATCTTGTTACTTATGATTGTTACTTTAGTATAACACAAATATTAAAAACAATATTTATTATTATTTTCTGAATAAAATTTTTGTTTTATTAAATTGTCATGTACATGTTAGAGAGAGGGAGAGAAAGAAGGAGAGAGATGTAATTAACTTAACTTTGCTTTATATATTATAATCAATAAAAAAATAAAATGATTTATTAAATTAATGATAGGTTTTTCAAATTAATGAAAAAAATAATCCAAAAATATATTTTATCACAATATTGATAGTTTGATTACATTGATTGTCGTAGAAATTAATAAATTGTATTTATTTTTACTCAACGAAAAAATTAAATTGAAAGGTTTATATATTAATACCTCGCGCGAGTTTAGATTAAAGATAAATCAAAATAATAGAAAAAAATATAAATTAAATTAAATCTGCTCATTAAATTTTTTAACATTTATATTTAAATGTCTTAAATTGTTATAAATATTTCATTTATATACATTTATTCATAATAATTAAAAGAAGAATATAAAGGGTTAGACAATTAATGAGGTATATTGATTTATAATAATTGCAAAAATACATAAAATATTAACCAATTAATGAGATATATATATATATATATTTTAAATTAATTGGATAAATAATAAAAAAAATGACCCAAGTAGTGTCAAAATATCAACGTACATTATTTTGGTCTTTTTTATAATAATATATTGATATTAATATATTAATTAATGTGTAAATAGAAAATGAATGGTAAATAAAGTTAAAAGTTTTTATTATATTAATTGTTAAACTAATAAAATAAGTGGTAAACAAATAGTCTCTTGTAAAATAAAAAAAAATGAAACGTAAAATAAAAAATAGTTTTTGGTTATATTAATTATTTTTGTAAATAAAAAATAAAGGAAATAAAAAATAAATGTTAAAACAGAATAAAAGACAATAAAAATTATTTAATTAGTTGTTATGTAAATGCCTTTTAAAAAAATTGGTTGTTATGTAAATAAAAAATATAAATAAATGTTAGTAATTAATTATTGAGTTTAAAAAATGAAAGGTACATTCAAATAATAATATATTGTAATTTTAATTTTAATTTAATTTAATTCATAAATTGAAGAAATAGTAAATAATGTTTCAAATTATTTCAAAAATACAATATCATGTTTTAAGAAAAATAAAACGTAGAAATATTTTTAAGAAAATTATAAATAAATAGCGCTTAAAATAAAATGAAAACCTAGAAGTAATAACTTTTAGCTCGTTACAAACCAAATATCTGAATTTTTTTGACAAAAAATATGTCGATATTTGATTATAAAAAGAATATTTTCACTAAGATTTGAGGACAATTTGTTAAGGATGAAGTCATAAACATAGTAAATTCTCACAACAATCACAATGTTTATAGTAATTATCAATCACTTTTATATTGCTATTGTCAATACGACTTAATTTTTTTTAAATCATCACATCAGATCCTGTAATCATAAAAGATCAAAATTTTATTCGAATCTATAAAAACAAATCCAACGATATGGAAAAGAAGAAATACGTAATAACAAACAACATTTTTATAAACATATAATTTCTACAAACCTGTTTAAAATCTTTCATGTCTTCATCAACTCTCATTTTCTTCATCCTCCATCAATAGAATTTCCTTCATCCTCCATCAATAAGATTTTCTAAAATTTCTTCAAAATTTTATCTTAATCTAATTTTATTCAAACGTAAACACAATCATATCCCATTGCAACAACAAAATATCCAACAATATGGAAATTGAATTAATATAATTGCAACTACTTATAAACAAAATGTAATCCTATAAATTTCTTTGATGAAGGGGATGAAGAAGATGTAAGTTGAAGAACTCATGGAAGATTTTAAACAGGTATGTTGTAATTATATTATTTTAATTTCTTTGTCAAAAAAATATATATTATTTCAATTTCCATATTGTTAGATTTGTTGTTGTAATAGGATATGATTATGTTTACGTTTGAATAATATAGATTAAGATGAAATTTTGATGAAATTTTAGAAAATTCTATTGGTGGAGGATGAAGAAAATGAGAGTTGATGAAAACGTGGATTATTTTAAACATGTATGTAGAAGTTATATGTTTATAAGAATGTAATTTGTTATTACATATTTATTCTTTTTCATATTATTGGAGTTGTTGTTATAGATTTTGTTGAAAAATAAGGGTTCGTAAAATGAATAATACATAAGCGATAGAGAGGAAGAATCATACCTAAATTGTATTCTCATGTTAAACCTGAAAAACGATCTTGTTAAATAATAACAAATAAAAAAATGAAGAAACAAATCAAGTGAGGGAGAGAAAAAACTTTACCTGAACAAATATTTTGTTAAATAATAATGATTTATGAAATGAATAATCCATAAATTTATAGAGAGGAAGAAGAAGAAGTTTATTAATTGATAATAATACAAATTAAAAAAATGAAAGAAACAAATTAAGTCATGGAGAGAGCAAACTTTACCTGAACAAATATTTTGTTGAATAATAATGATTCATGAAATAAAAAATTCATCAATTTATAGAGAGGAAGAAGAAGAGATGTATTAATTGATAAATCATGGAGAAGCACATGAAAGGGTTTGGAAATCATGGAGAAGCGCATGAAAGGGTTTAGAGGTTTCACCTCCAACAATGAAGATGAAAAGGTTGGAGGATAAAAACTTTAAAATTACGAAAATAACCCTATCATAATGAATTTCATGTTTAAAATATAAGGACAAAATAGTCTTTTATATATCAAATATCTTAAAAAATTAAAAATCTAAGAGAAAAGAAAAATAGTCTTCTAATTCTTAGAGAATGACACATCATTATGTTTGGTTCCTCCTTTAATATATATATAGATTAGGACCCGGTCATATGTACATAAAGCTCTTGACGGGCCGAATGCCCATGCCAACCGGTTTGCCCCAACTGTTGGACCCAAATTTCATCATCTAGGTTTTTGAATTGGTATGCAAACTTAGTGTTTTATTTTGAACAAGTTGTAAACACTTATCAAAGATTTAGTTATTTATTCATGTTTGATATTTCACTGCAAATAAAGAAAATAATATACTTGGGAGTTGTAAGAGACATGAACCACAAAATTTGAATTCCCCAATAATTATTTCATGAAAACAAACGATTAAAAAGCAACCCACGTATTTTCTTTGTGGGGAGTGTCATGTGAGGTGCAAAATTAATTTTAGAGGGGAACATGTGGGCTTGAAGTTGAAATTGGCTCGAGACACCATAGAACCATGGTGTCTTCCGATGGGACCAGGGTGAGTGAGCACTTGGGTGAGGTCATTACTCTTTGGCCATTCTTAAACTACAACAACCGTATATTATGAATAAAATATCTATTAATATTATTATACTTCAAGTTGGTTGATAATTACAAAAAACGAAGCCATTGGAATAGATTCATCATTAAATAACAACTCGACTGATGTGATCCGAAGTTGAAAGTGATCACTAAAACAATGGAACTATATCACCATATTCTAACACCCTAAAATTTCATAAAAATACATAATAATTTATTATTTATGTCATTAATAGAAAGATAAGAAGAGGGACTAGTTTTGTAAATAGCTAAAGGGACAAGTCAAATTGGAGATTTCATTTTATATGTCAAAATGCTAGAGAGTTTGGTAGAGACGGCAACAATTTCGGGGTAGGGTCGGGGACCGAAAATGGAGATATGGCCATTTCGTCGGCATTTATGTCATTTGCAGTTCATAGCAATTTCAAATAAAGTTAGAGAGTAAAGAGAGAAAGAAAGAGAAGAAAAATGATCGAGTCTAGAAAGAAAAATCAGAGTATGGTTTCACATCAATATCTGCAATTTCTTTTCATTTACGTATGGTATTATGATGTAATGGTATTGTTCACTGACATCGGAAAATTGTATAGGTCTACAATATAGCCATAGTGTTGCCATAGTGACGGTGCAAGTGAACACCTTATATTATAATCTCTCACAAATAATAAAATGGTAACACATCGAGATCGTTTCCACAACTAATACTCAAAAAAACTCAAGAACTTCTAATGCATGTTTCGTAAATAGAGAAGTCAATACTCTATTAGATTGAAATTGTGTTTTTGACAATTAGGTAGAAAAAATTAATTTTATAGAAAATGTATAGATGTAATTTCTTTCAAAGATACTACCAGTAACAACATGCATGGTCAAAGACATATGCTAGAGAGTCACTCTTTTTACCAACTAAAGAATTATCAATCGAACTACTTGACTTCTAACAATCATAGTTCTAACAAAATAGAGACTAGTGCTCAAATCTCTTGGTAAAATTACTCTCAACCGCCATTTGTGTTAATATGTTAAAGATATTTTCTTCATTATAAAGTTATGGTTTTATGGTACTATTTTGAAATCCCCCCTCTAGATGATTTTGAAGAAACGAGTCACTACTCGATCAATCTAGGCGAGTCTTGAAAACCTTTCAAGACAATATAGATGTGAGAGCCATTCAACTCGATAATGAGTTGCACAATATTCTGAATTTTGGAGATCTCTCATTCACGAGGTACTACAAACACATCAAAATTGTGGTAGATCTACTTGACAATGTCGATGCCCCGCTACCCAAAAAGAACCTTGTGATGTACATGATTAATGGACTATCTGAAAATTTTGAAGACATCAAAGGAATTATTTGTTATCGCTCTCCACTTCCATCATTCCTTCAAGCTCAATCCATGCTCCTTCTCAGAGAACAATGCATGTCCCAGCCTTGACAACGTCACATATCTCACCCTGAAAATTCATCATCCCCTACTATCTTAAACACCGTGAGCCAAACCATCTGCAACAACACTCCTCAAGTCGTTGGAATGATAGGTGGTCCAGAAGAAACGATTGCCATGATAACCAGTGGTCACTCGGGTTTCCTACACCTACTAATATGCCTTACCCTTACCCATGGAACCTTGATGGATGGTTTGTCCCGCCATTATAGGTTGCACCTCGACCCACCGGAAAAATCTTGTACCTATAGCAGTGGCGCCAGGGGGCTGAACTATCTAATCCTTACTGCCTCTACATCTTCACAATGTCCTCGTCACCCCCAATATTGTTAAAAACCTCATTTATGTTTTTCAATTCACAAGAAATAATAAATGTTCTATTGAATTTGAGGAATTTGGTTTTTCTGTGAAGGATTACCGGACTCAAAAAGCTATCATCCGATGCGATAGCACTAGCTAGCGTTCACCACCCTATCACCCCCTCTTGTCGTCTTGCTCTCGTATCGCCTAATCAGTCAACATGGCATCAATGCTTAGGTCATTCTAGTGACAACGTACTTCACTCATTAATGTCTCATCAATTTATCTCGTAATAAATAAAAGTCTAATATGCTATGTCATGCTTGTCGGCTAGGCAAACATGTTAGACTCCCATTTAGCCGTTCTGAGTGTATGGTCGATTCTGTTTTTGATATCATCTATTTCATTTTATGGACATCTCCGGTTTCCAGCATTAGCGGTATAAACTATTATGTTATCTTCTTCGACTACTTTTCTCATTTTTTTGGGTTTATTTGCTTCTTCGGAAATTTGATGCTTTTACAAAATTTCTCCATTTTCGTGCTTATGTAAAGACTCAATTTTATTTTGAAATTAAAGCTTTCAAACTTGATCATGCAGGATGGTTTGACAATACTTCTCTCCCTGATCTCTTCGACACCAAATGGAATGCAAATTCTTTTTACTTTCCCCCGCACACCCCAACAAAATGGTAATCCGAACGAATGATATGTATGATCAATAATGTTTTCTACAATTTATTATTTCAAGCTGATATCTACGAAAATTTAGAGTCAAAAAGTCCAACACCGTATCGATCTCAAGGTTATACAAACAGTTATACCAATTGATGATTTTTCAATTTCAAACTGCTATAGTCATCAATAAGCTTTGATAACCTTGGTTTATCCTTAGATAGACATCAATAAGGTTAAGTTTTTGACTAAATGTTAACCATAATCAATTATAAATAGACTTTCATAATCACAATTAAGATAAACAGGAAGTACCAAGAAAATCACAATTCAAAACAGTAAACTTTCAAGCTCGGTTTACTAGAGTTTTGGTTGTTAGAGTCCATGACACACCATTGAAAACTCTAGGGGGCATTTGATTCGCAGGTTTCCGAAGGAAATGATCAATTCCATTGACCAAATTACATTCAGAAGTTTGGTTTACCTATGGAATGGAATTGAATTCCACACATTCCACCATCTATGGATTTGGTCATTCCATCACAATTGAGAAGGAATTCAATTTCATTCCATCCCATATTCTTAAAAAGATAAAATTATCCCCAACTTCCCTACTTGATTTGAACCACCACAGCTCTGAACCTTCGTCGACCACCACCAATCTAAACCATCGTTGATGACAGTCAACCACCGTTGACGACTGTCAACCACCACTAACGACTATCGATTTAAACCACCGCCGATCAACATCACCGATCTGAACCACCACCGACCACCGCCGATTTGAACCACCGCTGACCACCATCGATTTTTACCACCACAGCCATCGCCGGCCACCGTCGATCTGAACCACCATCAACTATCGTTGATTTGAACTGTTGATGACCATCGATCTGAACCACCATCAACCACCATCGATCTGAACCACCATCGACCATCGCCTATCTGAACCATCACCAACGACCACTAATCTAAATCACCGCTACCACCATCGATCTGAACCACTGTCGATCTGAACCACCGACGACCGTCATCGATTTTAACATCAACAACCGCTGACCACCACCGATCTGAACCACATAGTTGGATTTCAAATTCAAAAATATCCAGAAAGGGTATTTTGGTTATTGACGAAAGCTACATTATATGAACCATACAGACAGATTCCAGTTCCTTTAATAGATTCCATTCTAATGTATGTCAACCAAACAGGTGGTAAAACCAGATAACATTCATTCCAATTCTTTCAAAGTCAAATTCTTATGATAGATTCCATTCCAACCAAAAACATTATCTGAACCACTGTCGATCGAACCACTTGAAAGAATCTGATGAAATTGAAATGTTGAGTTTCTTTGACTAAATTTCATTCCCTTGGTTGGTTCATTATTTTACTGGAAGGAATCTTTATATACCATCAAATTCCATAAATGAGATATTTAGACATTCCTTAACAATAAGGTGATATTTTGATGGAATGAATTTCTATAACTTCATTATCACAAAAATACCCTTTAACCCAAATAAACCCAACCTTGATTAAACAAAACAATTAAATATTTTCAAACCTAAATCAAATACTTCGAAATCTAACATTGATCTGTCGAATCGATTTATGGCTCACACACATGGAAGAAATAAAGAAGGGATCATCACCCGATTTTCATGCCTGATGGTCTTCGATTTAGGGTTCAATGAATCAGATTTGAACCATCACAATTTAAAGGAGGGGAAGGCAGCGATGGAAGCGACGGGGAGGGTAAAGATTGAGGTAGAGATGGTCGGAGATTAAGGTTCGGTTTTTGGTCTTAGGTTTTTGATTTTCGGGTTTTTCAGTTTTCATGATTTTTTAACTGTGGAATTTTATTTAAAAGACTAACAAGGAGCTGGAAAGCAATGCAAAACAGATGTAGCAAGGGAGAGGTTTTGGAGCCAACCCACCCAGTTGACTTTAAACATACTCCTTCTATTATGACCCAAAGGAACGAATGCAATACAATATTATCCCATAGAAGCACCTTTTTAGGTCTAACAGCCCCAAACAGAATCTTGTTCCTCAAAGACCTCAAAGACCACAAAGACCATATATAAAGCCGTAAACATGACTGCCTCCAAGCACTCAAGAGCCCCTTTCTTCAAAGTAACCGAAGCCATCCAATTCTTCCAATCGAGAGGAGAACTTAACAAAGAAATGTAAAGATTCCACCACCTGCCAATATTTCTCCATATATCTCCAGCCGTTTGGCATTCGAAAAATAAATGGTTCACCAATTCTAATCCCATGTCTTAGGAATCCGGTCTTCCAAAATGAGCTTCCATGCGGACGCCATAGAATACTCACCCGACCCATCCATCGTCCATCTCCACCTATCCCTTTGATTAGAAATCACTATTGAATTGAGCAAATTTTGCATATCCTCCAACTGTGCCATCTCCACTCCCCCTCTCGGTGGTCTTCGGAATATCACATTCTGTTATGTTTGAAAATATTGTATCCGAGATCACAACTATTGAAGACATGAAGGGACAAAGAGCAAAGTCATCAAAAGTCAATTATGAAGGTTTAATTATAGGAATAGATTTTATTGTATAAAAGGAAAAGATCCGATTGTAAATAAGGCAAGTGTATAATGTCTTATTCCTTTGTTTCCTTATTACGTTTTCTCTCAACATATAAATAAAGGCTTAGGGTATGTATTAGAACTCAAGAGATTGGTCATTCATTCATATTATTCTAGAGAGATAGTGAGTTTGTTCTTTCATTCCATTACTTTGGAACCACAATTATACAAGTGAGATTTATGACATAGTGAGAGTATTGATATTGTTCTTGTTTATTAAATTGTTACCTGATAGATCTTGGACTCACAATTGGTATCAAAGCCAAAGATTATATCGATTTGGATTAAGTTCGTGAAGTTTCTTGAAGAAAAAGGTACACACGTTTGCTTTGCGATTTTGGACGTTTCAAGGTATCTTTTTTTTGGTTTTCTTTGTTGGATATATTCGATCTTGATATTAATTCATATCCGTGTGATTCTTTTCCGTGATCAAATCGATTTCGTCAAAAAACTTTGAGTTTAAAGATTTTTTGTTTTTCGAAGTTGTTATTACTCTTTCACTCGTTATCGCATCAATTTTGACCTTTTTTTGCCAAAACTCTAAGCTTTAAAGTTGTTTGTATATGTGTTAGTCCTGTTTAGAGATGGCTAACTAAAAGAGAGTTTGTAGAAGGGGGGTTGAATACAAACACACAAAATTTACTCTTTTTAAAATTTTTAATATAAATATTAAAAATTTACACACAGAAGTTTGTTGCGGAAAAGAACAGACACACTATTCTAACAAACTTAAACACATGAAATTAACTTATACACTAAGGAAGTTAATTTAACAGTAATTAACTTGTACATTAAGGAAGTTAATATGACACTGTTAGAACACACAGGATTGCCGGAATCAAACAAATGAACACACAGAAGATTTGTTGAAAGCGTGAGATTTATGGGAAGGACTTCATCTCCTTTTATAGTGCCCATGCATGGGATGCATGTGGACAGCAGTCAAGAATTCATTAGCTGGAAGTATATCTGATGGACAAAGGAAGAGGCCACTCCCTTTGTACTAGGATAATGGATGAACCATTCTTTATAGCACGCAATGTCAGATAACTTTATCTCCTTTTCTTCATGCTCTGTGAAGTCCCATCAAACCTTTTAGCTAAAAGACAAACATCCCTTTTATAAGAATAAAAGAGAATGTCTTTATTTAAGGTTTGCTTCCCAAGTTCTTGCTGCCCACGTATCTTGCATTTATTGTGGGTCAAGAACTAATATCTGAAAATTGCTAAGTGATATATGGAACCATGTATCACATCGGTTAGTGTCTTGTAAGGTTGGAATTGATAAGTGTACACATTGCTTGGTGATCTTCATTTTTCACTAAGTGTTGGCAAGTGTACATCCTTGTATTGGTGACTTGTTATCACAACCTCAAGTAAAGGCAACTGCAATTTTCGGTGACCATGTGTACATCATCGGTGACCCAATGCATGAATCAGTGACCCAATTCATCGGTTACCCAAATATACATCGGTGACCTTATCTGTCACGTCGGTGACCTTCATCCAAGATCGGTGACCCAAACTGTCAGGTCGGTAACCTGATTGGGTGACTCAATCTGTCAGGTCGGTGACCAATCTACACTGGTGATTTCGGCAAGTGATCTGAATATTAATGTTAGTTGATGCATCAAAAATTCCACATTTTGATGTACAACCCTTGATTGGATAGTATTTGATTCTCCAATACTTGAAGCATATTTCAGACCTTCAAAAGAATCTGTAAAAGATCAATCAAATAATAGAGAAGGTTCATCACCAAATCATCGATGACCCAACAATATGTTTTACGAACAACATACTAAAATTTCATTAAATTTGGAGAATTTTTTGGTAGAACTTCAAACTTCTCGCATCTCAAAGACCCGTGAACAGTAAGTTCTCGCGTCCTAAAGGTGAACGGTAACTTTTTTCAACTTTCTAGTTTTTCGCATGTTTCTCTTCGTTATTAGACAAAGTTGTTGGTTTTAAAGGTGTTTAGAATCAACGTGTGATTATCATATTAAAATTTTGTTGATCTTGGACAAGTTTTGGTCGATACCCTATTTTATGGCATCACACTATCTGTGAACAGTGTTTTTATCGCATCCGTCTGACTCAATAAGAGTGACTTTTTGTCGAATCCATTATTGATTACTCAGATCTTCTTGTCAATAGAAAGACTCAAAAACTTTGTTCTTTGCAACTTTTTCTAGTCAAGAAACTTTAGTAATTATTTTCGATTTTGAAAAACAAAATTAAATTTATGGTAAATTCAATTTGGTCTTGGTATTTTGAAAAATTGATAACTTAGTTATTCTCGTCCATAAAAAGACTCGAGAACTCTATTTCTTGCAGCTCTTTTTAATCAAGAAACTTTATTATCTTTTTTTTTTAATTCTAGTTTGAATTTTGTTTAAAACTGTGTTTTAAAATATTTTCTGGTGTTTTTGGGAAGTTGCTAATTTAACCATTTTCGTCCATAAAAAGATTCGAGAACTCTGTTTCTCACAGCTAATTTTAGTCAAGAAAACTTTGTTATCGTTTCTCTTAGAACACTAGTTATTTTTCTAATCAAAGGAAGTTGATAAACGTTGTTATCGCATCTAAAGGTCGCGACAACCTTCAATTCTCAGGTTCCCCTATCCGACAATCTTGAGTTCTCGAACCTCTTGACCCGAGCACCTTGGTTCTCACATTCCTTTGACCCGACCACCTTGGTCCTCTCATTCCTTTGACCTGATAAACTCTTATCCTCGCACCTTCATTCCCCGGGAATCTCTCTTCTCGCACCACTTAACCCGAGAACCTTGTTTCTCGCATCACCTTTTCCCAAGAACCTAGTTTCTCGCATCCTTTGTACCCGAGACCAGTTGTCTGAATTAATTCAAATCGTTGATCTACGATCACTTCGTCAGGTAACAGTGCTTACATTTTTTTATATATACAAGAACTAATTGTGTGTTTGAGTTATACAAGATTTAGTTCAATATGACTTCTCAAAGACAAATTTCTGAGCTAAATGCGACGAATGCTGAACTTGAAGCAATGCATACGAGTAACATGAAAGTGCTTGATGGACTTTTAAGAGAACATTTTTACCTTAAGTCGGATTTCATAATTCAGAAAAGGCAAGAAAAGTTTTGAAAAATAAAAATGAATTTTTGGAAGAACAACTCAAAGAGCATGTTAGGAATACAAATCATATGAGATATGAAGAATTTTGTAAAAAGGAAAATCTTGAGCTGATAATGAAAATTTTTGATCTGAAAAACAAAATTTTTGAGCTAGATAAGTTTAAAGATTCTAAGAGTAATAGTGTTGCTCTTTCAAGTAAAACATTTGAATTTATGAAATTTGAGAAAGAAAGGAAATTAATTTCTGATGACAAACACAAGTTTTCGATTGAGCAAAAAGTTTTTAAAAGAAAAATTAAAACTTGTGAGTTGGCCATTAGAAAGCTTTCTAAACAAGTGTCGGATTTTGAGCAAGTTGTGGTTTTAGAGCGAAAATCTTCTTAAACAAAAGGTCTGGAGCTATCAAAACAAATTTTTCAGCTCCAGAACTTTTGGATAGTGAAAGAAAAGTTTTTGAAAGTGATAAGAAGAATGTCGTGAAGAAAAGTTCTTTGATCCTTACTAAAAGCAAAATCTCGGACAAAGATTTTGAAAACGATAGAAAGGTTTTTTAAGAAGGAATTTGTAAACATTCAAATAAATTATCTGTTTTAGACACAAATCTTGTGAATGGGCAGAATTTGAAATCTGGATTTAAAAGGAAATATGATTTGCTTATAGAAGAAATAGACTATTTATCTGACAAACTCAAGAAACTTGAAAAAGTTCTTGAAGCCAAAACGATTTTGAATTTTAGTTTGTTTGATAAGACAGAGATCATCTCTTAAGCAAAATTAAAGAACCTGAAGACGAGATTTAAAAGCAAAAACAAATAATTAAAGAGAACTTAGAAAAGGTTGAATCATTTAAACAACTCAGTCCCGATACTGCTGTTCTTTCTCCGTGTAATGATTTATCTGAGTCTGATTCTGGTTTTTCATATAAAACTGCTTCAAGTTCAGATCATAAGATTACTTCTCTTTCTCAGGTTAGTGTCTATAACAATAACTATTCTTCAAGTGTTCAATCACACAGTTATTCTAACAACTCCAAATCATATGGTTTTTCAAATTCTCAGACTCATAATTCTAATCGACTTCACAATGATTTTGTAGCTAATTCTGGTTATTTTAAAAAGTTTAAAATTGGAAGAAGAAGTCAACTATAGATGATAGTGTTGGAAACATGCCACATACATCTCTCATAGTTGATACAACATCATTTGTTTCCAAGACTGATATTTGCCATACTTTGTCAGGTCAATCAATCAGCTAATCAGTCTAAGCACCACAAAGACTTGTTGTTCTACTTGCGAAACAAATTTTGTCGATCAAAGGTGCGTTCATAAATGGTATGGTACTTATAGTATCCCCAATTCCCTATTTGTTGCCTCTAAAGCTACGCTCCGAGGACCCATCAAAGTTTGGGTACCAAAATCCTTTTATTTTTTTTGTAGATTTGTTATTTGTGTTCTAAATACAAAATATTCACATCACATAACATAATCATTCAAAAGGGTATGCTACATTTAAAGGGGGGGGGGGGGAGTACCATATATTGTTTAGCTTCAAAGCATCTCAACTATGGACCTGTTCTATATTTGTATGACTTCTGAATACATTAGTTCAGAACTCAGACTTAATTATCTCAACTTTTTGTGTGTGATAGATTTATAAGTTTCAATGGTCAATCCAGAGCCGAAAGGACCTACCTATGTAACACGTCCCTAGGTTAGATATTTTGAAAGGGTGTAATTGAAATAAAGTGTTGATATTGAGTGTTTGTAAGATAATAGAAACCGGTAAGCGTGTGACGGGACTTAAAAGAAAATATTTGGTACTTACCAAACCTAAATAGTTATCCAGGTAGCTACACAATCTATCTATTCTCGATTCTTTGGAGATGGATATTGAAACAGACATGGACCCAATGTCGATAACTTGTGTCACCCCACTCAACTACTCAAGTATCTCCCAAAAGGTCCTTGTTTCATATATCACGGACATTAAGAATATCATCTATCTAAACCCATGGAATCAATCCCACATCCCAAAAATTTCTCCAGCAACACCGATTGCAACTTCATCTCCATCTTCCCATTTCCCATCATGAATTCTCTGTCCAAATCCCTTTATCCTCCTGATTTACTTCCCGCTCGATTGCTTCTCTTCCAAATATCCCAAGATGATGATTACTGCTCTTCCCCAAGATGACGATTGCTTCAAGGTAAGCTACAATTATTGTGGAATCTTATCGATTGCTTCTCTTTTCAAGATAAGCTTCAACCTTATGGGTTTCGACCATTGCTTCTGATTGATTTATGGCATGTATCGATTTTTTGTTCTTTGCTTTTGCCTCATTGTCCATCGATTCAGATTCTTTACGGGTTTAGGTTTACTTCCCCAAAGCTCACTTGCTCGATTGTTTCTCTTTAACCGATAGAAGGGTGGAAAGGTGGAAATAAGAAAAGTCTTTGTTATCTTGGTCATTCTATAGCGTTTATTTAACTAAAGTAACTTGTTTGCATGGTCGATCAATCATTCATGTTCAATATTTTCGTTTGTCTTTAATTAATTTCAATCAAGATCACTGTATTGTTTGTTATTTCTCTTTCAGACAATTCATCAAACACCTGTCACGCGCTTCTATGTTACTTAAAGCTTCATCTTTTTAGCCTTTTTGTCCAGGCTTAATTTTTTCTCCTTCAATCTACCATCTACCATTGTGCTTTCAGGGTAATGTCATTTTTCCTATTATTATGTTTGTTTTCTGTGATCTACTCTTGTTACAAGGAGAGATAAGAAAAAGTGTTGGCTTGGTTTTTTCTGATGCAGGAACGTATGAAAGATTTACAAGCTGTCTTCGAAATAGGGATGCCAAATCCGTCAGGATTTTCCTTCAAACAATTGATGCTCTTATTCATACGTTGAGAAAGAGGTAATAATCTTCTTTTGTAAACAAAAAATTATTAAATTGATTTAGTTATTGTTATTTTAAAAACCTTATTTTGCTATTCTTCTCTTTACAAAAAGTTTTTATTAGGAGTAGAGTTAGGCTTTTTGGGTTTCGAAATGCACCCGTAGAAGGGTATACGTATACCAAATGATATCAGGTTGTTCATCATGTTGTGTAGAAACACTTTAATGTTTGTATTTCAATTGTGAGGTTATCACTATTAACCGAAATACTTTTGCCCACAGACTTTTTCCTGGGAAATCTGTCACTAGAAGGCGATTACTCACAAAATCGTCACAAAAATTGGTGGTTGATTGCTGGTGGGTAATTCAAATCAGTGACAGATTATCTAGGTATTCTCTGTGTGATCCGTTGGTATTATCTCGAAAAACATCGGATTTTACTAAACCATTGGTATTTTCTGAGAGATCCGTAGGTAATCACCAACGGAAATTTCCCTGGTAATTTTTGTGGGTAAAAGTCATTTGTTTTGTAATATATACATCAATGAGATAGAAGGGTATACCAAATGATGCTTTTTGGTATTAGGGCTTTGGGAAGCACTGGTTATTAAAGACAAACTAACAAGGTTTATGTTTTCAGCTACTTAGAAGATTGACGATTTTATAAGTTTTGATGTTGATGTACATGTTAACTCAAAATGGACCAAATTATTTCAGCAAATACTGAAAATCTTGGGAAACTGATGTGGGCTTGGATGTGGAGGATCGGGCCTTGATGTTCTTGGAGGCTTATGATCGGCCCACCGTTTCGGGCCGTCGACCAGGCGAATTTAAGCTACTTCAGAGGAGCACGCCGTGGTTAAGTCCCAAAGGGGCCTAACGGACTTTTGAACCCCAAAAAAGCTGTTTAAGTGGACCTTATGGACGTTTTAGTGTTTTTTTGTCATTTTGGGCTTGTTTTATTGGGCTTTTATGTTTGGCCCGTTATCTTTTTTAGGTCTGTTTTATTTTTGCCTTCATATTTAAACATTTCTTATGTAATATGGATGGACACTTCTTGATTTACAGACTTTCGGTTTTCTTCCAAAATTTTGAGTTCTCTGTTGAATTCGATATTTGACGCCTACGATTCGGAATTCGCCGATCGAGTCAACGAATCTTAGTAGAGGTTGTCCACGGTATTCGTAGAGTCAACATGGTAATCTAGTTTTCCATTTACTCGCTGCATCAGTTTGGTATCAAAGCCGAATTATTGGTTCTAATGCCTCCCAGGAGACCCCCACCCGTTCAGAGACTCGATGAGGCTTATGAACGAGAATTGGAACAACGTTTTATGGCAAGGATGGAGACACGACTGGATCAAGTGGTTGACCAATTAACCGACCGGGGTGGCAGATATGATGAACCGTCGAGGTTGAACCCCCCCCCCCCACATACGGATGATGAAGATTTCGAAAACGTGTTTTTTGATGATTCGTCTTCTGAAGGGAATCTGAGGAGGCGGGACAGACGAGTTCCAGAAATTGATAATAGGCGTTGGGAGACGGGGATTATAATCGATATCCCGAAATTCGATGGGGAAAGTTTGAATCCGGAAGGGTTCATAGACTGGTTGGCTACGGTGGAAGAAGTTTTTGAATTCAAAGGGGTTCCTCAAGATAAGCGGGTAGTTTTGATTGCTACCAGGCTTCGTGGGAGAGCATCTGCTTGGTGGCAACAATTGAAGCAAACCCGAAGAAGGCTTGGAAAGTCAAAGATTGTAACGTGAGAAAACATGAAAAAACAATTAAGGTCCAGTTTTTTGCCCCATAATTTTCAACGTTTGATGTACCAACAGTTGCAGAACTTGAAACAGGGGGCCAAATCAATTGATGATTACACAACTGAGTTTTACAAATTGGTAGCCCGTAATGATATCCAAAAGACGTAGGAACAACTTGTTTCTCGATATGTTGGAGGTTTGAGGGTTCAGATAATGGACTCTATGAATCAGTTTGATCCGGTAACCGTTTCTGAGGCGCATCAAAGGACTTTGGTATTTGAGAAACAGAACTGTCGGGTGGGTTCTTACACATCTGCCAATGTTGGAGGAAGTTCTGGTCCAAGCAATCTTACCTCATGTGGTGGCCCAAATCAGAGGAATCCTGGAGGTAGCAGTGCAGGGCCAACAATAAAAGGGGCAAGTAGCAGTAGCAGTGGGTTTAAGTGTTTCAATTGCGGGGAAGCGGGACACAAACAATCAGAATGTAAGAAGGCGGGGAAACGGGACACAAACAATCATAATGTAAGAAGGTGGGGAAGAGGAATTTGTTTGCAGAGAATGAAGATTGGCATGATGGTGATGGTGATGAGGGTTATCTAGACAACCCTTTATATGACGAAGAGCCTGAGTACGAAGAAGAATTCGTGGATGGAGATGTAGGGGTGAATTTGGTGGTGAGGCGCTCTTGTTTTACACCAAAGGTCACTGATGATGATTGGTTTAAGCACAACATTTTTCAATCCACGTGCACTGTTTTAGGAAAGGTCTGTACCTTCGTTATCGATTCGGGCAGTTGTGATAACTTGAACTCTCAGGAGGCCGTTTGAAAGCTAGCATTGAAGACAGAGAATCATCCCAAGCCATACAAACTCCAGTGGCTTAAGAAGGGCGGTGAGGTAACAGTCTCTAAACGAGATCTTATTCCTTTCTCTGTTGGTACTAAGTATAAGGATGATATATGGTGTGATGTGGTTTCTATGGATGCTTGCCACTTATTGTTGGGTAGGCCTTGGGAGTATGATCGCAACATAGATCATAACGGGCGGAACAATACTTATAGTTTCTTATTTGATGGTGTTAAGATAACTCTTGTGCCTAGCAAGCCAAAGGAGTTAGTTGTCAAGCCTTCGGGTACTTTTTTGAACCTTTCTCAATTTGATGAGGAGCTTGGGGGTGCAGAAAATGTCTTTGTAATGATAGGAAAGGAAGTGGCGGAGGAGGTTGACATTCCAGATTCTATGGTTCCTCTACTTAAGGAATTTGCTGATGTTTTCCCAGAAGAATTGCCAGATGGTTTGCCTCCTTTACGTGACATCCAGCACCATGTTCATTTGGAGCCTGGAGCTCAGTTGCCTAATAGGCCACACTATAGAATGAGTCCAAAGGAGCATGAGAAATTGCGTCCAACAGGTTGAGGACTTGGTTTCTAAGGGGCACGTCTGAGTGAGCATGAGTCCATGTGCCGTTCCTGTGCTACTGACTCCAAAAAAGGATGGATTGTGGTGTATGTGTGTTGATAGCCGTGCCATCAAAAAAATCACTGCGAGGTACAAATTTCCTATTCCTCGGTTGGATGATTTACTTGACCAAATCAGTGGTCCTACTGTTTTCAAAAGTTGGATCTAAAAAGTGGGTACTATCAGATTCGCCTTAGGCCTGGGGATGAGTGGAAGACTGCCTTTAAGACTCGTGAAGGGTTGTATGAGTGGCTGGTAATGCCCTTCGGTTTATCAAATGCGCCTAGTACCTTTATGCGTGTGATGAACCAATTGTTTAGGCCTTTTATTGGTAAATTTGTGGTTGTCTACTTTGATGACATTCTTATTTACTGTGCTACTTTTGATGAGCATATGAACCACGTACGGGAAGTTTTGGCTTTACTTCGCAGGGACAGTTTTTATGCAGCTATTAAAAATTGTGTTTTTATGGTCCCCAAAGTACTATTTTTGGGGTATGTGGTGTCTGGAGAAGGGATACAGGTGGATGAGTCTAAAGTAGCGGCAGTCAAATAGTGGCCTACACCGATGACCATAACTGAAGTTCGCAGCTTCCATGGCCTTGCTTCATTTTACAGGAGGTTCATTCCACACTTCAGCACTATTACGGCACCGGTGACAGATTGTATGAAAGGGAAGACCTTTATTTGGACAGAGGCGGCAGATTCGGCTTTTCAGTTGATCAAGGAAAAGCTCACAACCACACCTATTCTGGTATTGCCTGATTTCTCTCAAGCTTTTGAGTTACACACTGATGCTTCGGTTGGTATTGTGGCAGTTTTAAGTCAGGGGGCGGCCCATTGCTTATTTCAGTGAAAAATTGACGGGGCCAAAATTATGGTACAGTACTTATGATGTTGAGTTCTATGCGGTGGTTCAAGCTGTGAAACATTGGCGTCATTATCTTTTCCATAAGGAGTTTGTCTTGTTTACTGATCATGACTCTTTGAGACATATCCGGAGCCAAGACAAGGTGTCGCATAAGCATGGGAGATGGATTGCTTTCTTAGAGAAGTTCACTTTTGTTGTGAAGCACAAGTCAGGGGCTTGTAATCAGGTGGCGGATGCATTGAGCAGGCGGTAGGGGTGAGCAAATGGACCGAACCGGCCCGAACCGGCACCGAACCGATTTGGAACCGGAACCGGAAATGCGATATTATTAGAACTGATAACCGGGCCGTATAGGAAATACCGGAGCCGGTCCGGTTCCGGTCCCGGTTTTCCGGTCAAAAACCCTGTTGGGACCGCTTTAATTCCAAATCAACTAACAAAAATCATACTTTAATTTTTCAAAATACTCATAGTTTGATATTTATAGCAATCTCAAAATATTCATAGTTTAATACCAAATCAAGTGTAAAGTAATCCCAAGATGTTCAAAGTTTAATACCAATTACAAAATCAAGCGTAAAATGATCCCCAAATATTCAAAGTTTAATACTAAATCAACCAACAAAAATCATCTTCTTGTCTCTTGAACTTACTTGATTGTCAAAAGTAATACAATGATCTTGGTGATTTTGATTGCCTACACATTTTTATAAAACCTTTTAAAAACAAATAAATAATAAAACATGCATTTAGAATTTCGTAAATATGACATGTAAATCATGCTGTTTTAGAATAATAGAGAGGTGGAATCTTTTTTTGTTACAAAAAATATACTTGATAAATTTTGAAAGGTTATTTTGAAATATTAGAAAATATAATAAATTAATTAAATTAGGACTAGATACTCATTTAAAATTCCAGGCCGGTTCCGATTAATTACCCGAAAAATTGGCACCGAACCCGGTTTGGAACCGGAACCGAATATGGAGGATTTGAAGAACCGAAAACCGGACCGGTTGGTCTATACCGGTGCCGGTGGTTATGGGTCATTTGCTCACCCCTAGCAGGCGGAGTAATATGCTAGTCTCCATGAGGGTCGTTGTGCCAGGCCTTGACACTCTCATGGACCAGCTCATTGTTGACCCTTACTTTTCTGTCATTTTACAGGATGTGCAAAGTGGGCAGAAATCAGATTTTATTATACATGACGGTTTTCTTCTCAAGGGAAATCAGTTATGTATCCCGGACTCAAGCCTTCGTCTTCAAATCATCAAGGAGTTACATGGTGAAGGGCATGTCGGGAGAGATCGCACTTTACAATTGGTGCAATCTTCATATTTCTGGCCTACTATGAGAAAGGAGGTGGAGCGGTTTGTTAAGCGGTGCAAAATCTGCCAAGTTTCTAAGGGCACAACCACCAATGTTGGGCTCTATCTGCCTTTACCTGTTCCTATACAGCCTTGGGTGGATATTATCATGGATTTTGTATTGGGATTGCCACGTACTCAACGAGGTAATGATTCTATTTTTGTGGTTGTTGACCGTTTTTCTAAGATGGTTCACTTTATTCCTTGCAAGAAGACGACAGATGCAGTTAATATGGCCCAATTGTTCTTCCGGGATGTTTACTGCTTACATGGTTTACCTTCTTCCATTGTTTTTGATAGAGACACTCGTTTCCTGAGTCATTTTTGGCGCAGTTTATGGAAAATGGTAAACACTAAGCTTAATTTTAGTAGTGCTTACCATCCTCAAACGGATGGACAGACGGAGCTTGTTAATAGGTCCCTTGGTAATCTTTTACGGTGTATGGTGGGCGATCATGTTAAAGCATGAGATCATGCATTGATCAGGTGGTCTATTCTGCTCAGCCACGAGGGCCACTCGATCTGATGTCAATTCCTGTTTTTGGTTTTGTTCCAAACAAAGTGCAAGATTTTGTGGACGGGTTACACGAAGTTCATAAGGCTGTGCATGACAACTTGGTTCGTGCTAATTCCAAGTACAAGCAACATGTTGATCAGACGCGCAGGCAAGTGGACTTTGAGGTTGGTGACTTTGTTTGGGCGGTTTTAACTAAAGATCAGTTTTCAGTTGGGGAGTATAACAAATTTTCCGCAAAGAAGATTGGACCAGTGGAGATTGTGGAGAAGATCAATCCTAATGCTTATCGTTTGAAACTGCCAAGTCATATCCGTTGTGCCGATGTTTTCAATGTGAAACATTTGTTGCCTTATTATGGAGATCCTTCTAACGATGAAGCTGTTGGAGATTCGAGGTCGAATTTTGTCTACCCAGGGGGGAATGATGTGGGCTTGGACGTGGAGGATCGGGCCTTGATGTTCTTGGAGGCTTACGATCGGGCCACCAAACAGGGTCGCACTTAAATGGCCATAACTTTTGACCCGGGCGTACGTTTCGGGCCGTCAACCAGGCGAATCGAAGCTACTTCAGAGGAGCACGCCGGGATTAGGACCCAATAGGGCCTAACGGACTTTTAAACCCCAAAAAAGCTGCTTAAGTGGACCTTATGGACGTTTTAGTGTTTTTTTTGTCATTTTGTGCTTGTTTTGTTGGGCTTTTATGTTTGGCCCGTTATCTTTTTTAGGTCCGTTTTATTTTTTCCTTCATATTTAAACATTTCTTATGTAATATGGATGGACACTTCTTGATTTTAGTGACTTTCGGTTTTCTTCCCAAATTTTGAGTTCTCTGTTTAATTCGATATTTGACGCCTACGAATCGGAATTCGTCGAACGAATCAACGAACCTTAGAAGAGGTTGTCCACGGTATTCGTAGAATCAACGTGGTAATCTAGTTTTTTATTTACTCACTGCATCAGAAACGTTTAGCAAATCTGTGAAGTTGGGATGAGCACACTAGAAATCATAAAGTATAACCTTATTACTGCGTTTTTACACGTATAAGAGGGAGGGAGAGCTAATAAGCTTAGATGGTTATATCGAGAAGAGAACACGGATGAGAATTAAGACACCATTTATTATATAAGTATATTAACAAACAGCTTGAAAAGTGCCAAGTATGCTCCTTCGTTGATCAATTGACGCGAAAGGATATTAAGGTATGCATTTTTGTGATATTAGATTCTGATTTTGTTTTTTAGTGGTTGAGTTTCCATTCTATAGTCTAGACCTTTAGCAGACAGACAGTAAGTACAATTAAGTCATCATGATCATCTCGCATACTACTTTAAAAATTCCCTCAACAAAGAATTTTTCCACCTTTTTATCAAATCCTTTGAGTAGGCTCTAGGTCCTTGTGGTTACTCAAACTTAGGAAGTTAATGAAAATAATAGGTCATCATTTGTGGGTATCACAGTTAGCATTAAAGAGCTTATAGCTAGTCTTATAAATGATGGTTCCATGCATATGTTGTCCTTTTAAGAACAGTCGCTTTTGTAGCAAAGATTTTGTTCTTTGATATCGTTAATTTGCGTTTTGAAGGTTAGGAAATTGCAGATTCAAAACATAGACGATTTTAGGATTTAAAGAGTCGTCACATATATGCTCTGTTTTTTATTTTTCGTTTTGGCAATCATTACGTTAGTACCTTAACACTTTAATGGTATTTTTGTGCTCTATCAAGCACAAGCAGGACATGAAGTAAAAAAAGATTTACTATCTACTAAGAACAACAGGTAGGTGAATCCTTTTTATTTCTCTTGATGGAGGAAGTTGGAATGAAGTCATTATTTTTCAATCACTATTTATTTGTGTTTTATGAGGGCATTACCAGGATTTATTGTCTTTCTCTCTTAATTGCTTAACAAACAGATGATTGAATTTTTCGTTGTTTCATGTTTCCATCACGCCATCTGTTGTTGGGTGTATGTATTTATAATTCAAGTCTTCCTTTTGTTTTTTTGCTTGTTTATGTAAATTGTTGCTAATGTTTTATTTTCTATCTTCATTTATGATAAACTTTGTTTTTCTTTTGCTATTGAGTTTAAATATTAGATTCTCTAGGTTAATTACCATGGCTTTTCAATCTCTCCCTTAGCCCCTCTCTTCTTAAGCTCAAGGTATGTGCTCTCTTTCTCATTCCACTACTATGCTTCAATTTCCATCCCTTTTTTATATTCTTGAATGAGTTGTGGTATATATATATAGGGAGGTTCATACGAAAACCTCAAACATTTAAAGAAACACGAGGACGATTCTCATCCAATCAACAATTAACAATATTAATAAAAATAATATAATATTAAATACAATGAATAAGGGCATTTACGTCATAATATACAAAGCACTATTTTAGGATAGTCATTACTACCTAAAAATATGGGATAATATTCCATTGACTAAATCAAAACATTCTCCAACGTTTTCCCCAATCAAAATCCAATATTTTTTTAGATTAATCATATCTCAATTTGTTTAAGTCGAAGCTTTCTATCCAAGTCGAAAGTTTGTGTGTAATCATTTTCAGTCGAAGCTTTCTATCCAAGCAAAAGAACTATCGTATTTTGATAGCAAAATCGCCCATCCAAATCTGTTTATTATGTCTGCAATTCATGCTACATATGAAATGATCGACGCTTCTAATCCAAAACATTGTAGATTTGAAGTAAATGTAGATTCCAATGTCGAGAGTGTTTTAGGCAATGTGCAAGGTACGCCTGTTTCTTTTCGTTTCCAATTCTCGAAGAGTAACGTACATGGGTTATAAGTTATACTCATATATATATTTATTGAGTTCATTCATATACGAGGTATTCAGGGTTTCACCAAACCGATTATAAATATATGTAAAGAATGCATGTTAACTTAGCTTAGAACATATGTGATTTTTTATCTAGGAATTTTTCATTTAAGATTAGAAGGTCATTGGTGATCAATTCATTCATTTATATTTTTAGTGTTTTATAGAACTTATTACGAATATCGGTAAAGAATGCATGTTAATGCAGCTTAGAGCATATGTGATTTCAACGGTAAATGTAAAACCATTTCTTATAAATGGTAGTTGTGTAAAAAAATTATTATAAATAACTATAGCAACTACAAAATCACTTGTGATCATATTCATCCTTAGTAAAGAGTTTTTACCCTTTTAGAAAGCTTATTAGGAATATTGGTAAAGAATGCATGTAAAAGTAGCTTAGAACATATGGGATTTCAGTTCATGTATTTTTCATTTATACTATAAGAACGTTGTTGAACTATATATAAGTTCAAAATAATGTGTAGTAGGATATCTTGTATTTTATATTAAAATCGTTCAGTTGTTCCAAATTTTTTGAAGATACCAGTAAATGAACATAGTAGTAAGATCATGTATGATATTATCTTATACAAAATTGATAATATATGCATATGACTTATAATTCTTTTTTGTTTTTTAAATGTATTGCATTTTGAAGTTTAAATAAAAGTTTTAACTATATTGGAATTGTATTTGATTTGAAGTTTCTATCACAAACAATGTCAATGTTGAAACAAACAATCCTATGATGACATGGTCTCAAAAATCAGTGTTAAACCTGAAGGATGGATATAGGGCCCATATAAGTTTGTTGGTGTTAGAAACAAAGGTCGTGGGACCGGTAACTATTGATTGGTGTTGGTGAGCGAGCTGTAAGAATGTGCGGCCGAAGAGGAAGTGCAGAGGATGCAAGGAGTACGTAAACCATGATATCCGCAATTGCCCAGTAAAGAAAGTCATGACAGGGCATTTTTCAGAATGATTTCATAATATATATATTTTTTAAATGTTGTTTAGCAATAAATTAGCCAAGGTACGTGATTTTATTTTGTTTTATTTCAATGTTTCGGATATTATAAGTATTTTTAAATTTAGATGTTAAGGTTCGTTAAATAATCATTATAATATTGTTGATTGTTTTTTTTAATCTAAATTACATATAATAGTTATGTATTGCATGATCCACTACATTACATGTCTATATATTTTAAAAGATCACGCGTGCTTACATGAACCTTCATAATATATATGTGCTTATATTTTAAAAGATCATATGTGATTATATTTTAAAAGATCATATGTGCTTATATGATACACTACATTACATGTCTCTATATCCATCAAAGCACATAGGATTTCTAATAATATGAATATGTGATTTTAACATGTAACCTGCATCAAATAAGCGAGTAATATTTGAGATTTCGTAAGTGAATGGTACTTTTTGTTTTGTCAAGAAAAATCCGACAACCAATTTTTGGCTCTGAATAACCAACCCATCAAGAAGCTGTGATGTTAACCAGTAACATGCATCACATACAATGTGATGTTAACCTGCATCACATACGATGTCCTAAATTGGATATATCAATTGTTAGTATAACCTGTAAATTTGTAATGTAACTTGCATCACATGCGATGTCATGATCAACAAAATATATAAATTTTCATCAACAATACATAGCGAAGAACCAACATCCAAACCATACCCAATTTTGAAGAACTACCTAATTACACAACGGTATAATTGTTCACCAAAAATTATTTATCAAGAAATACCTAATTAAGTAAGGATATAAATTTTCACCAACAAAATGCTAACCAAAATCTAACATCCAAAAACACCTTTGTTCATGATATTCGAAAGATAACTAAAAAGGACTAACAAAAATCGAAAGTCTAAACAAATCCAACACGTTTCTTTTTCATTGCTTCTTGTATTATTGTCTTTGTCATCTTAGCATCATCATTTGGAAAATATGTTACTTTCCTGATAATTTTAGACCTCCAAACATTATGGCTTGTAAGTAGTATCTTTGATAGGTACTTCTTACGAAATTTCTTCACTTCAACTTCTTGAGCTGCTGATTATTTCACAAATTCGACTTTAAATCTACTCACTATTTCACCCTTGTAGACCTCCATATGGCGTATTGCAGACATACCAGAGTCATTAGAATTGTCCACGTACCGTTCTCCCCAACTTATAGTTGTTTGCTTTCACCTTTGACGTGCTATTAATACGAGGATGATCTACTGATTTCATATAGTTGACCATTGATGAATGTTGCAACAAATTATAAAAATCACATAAGATAGAAAGGTGTGACATCACATACGTTAATTGAACTAACATCCTTACAAAGTCATATATGTTTACAATAACGTAAACTTATATCACCTAATAATAACCCCTTATTAAAGCAGTTAGGTATGACATCATGTGTACCTATGTCAGCTTCTAATAACCACTTATTAACATATATGCACCTATGTCAGTTAAATACAACAACTACAAAATCATTTGTGATCAATTTCCATATAAGCATATGAAATTATAGAATAACCTAATTCATGGCACTCCAGAAATCACTTGTAACACATTGGCAATAAAGAAATCAATTATCACACTCAAAATCACATATAATCAACTTTTACAAATCATACGTTATCTTGATTACTTATTCTGTTATTTTTCGTCCTATTATAAACTCTCAATGTCAAACATTTGATCATTATTGATCATGTGCAAGCATCATCCATATTACTTTTATTTTCACATGATATAAACTCGTAATAATCACTATTGATCCATTCAGCAATATGTTTACATATATCAATCATAGATGATGTATATGTAAAACAGTAAATACAATATTCCATATAAGCAATCATTTCATTGAAATATACAAAGACACATTACAATATCATATATCAAATGCATAATCACTTATATTTCATCCTTAATATGCATAATCAGTTATGATTCATCCTTAATATATAAAATCACTTATGATCAATATCTATATAAGCAAATGAAATTGCATACTAACATAATTCATAGCTTGTAAAACATTGAAAATAAGGAAATCAAATACCACACTCAAAATCATATATAATCTTTTACCAAACTAGTAGAGATTATGAAAAAGCAAACCTGATGCAACACCCGTGTTCTTGTTCTTATTGAAGTTCACGCTTCAACACATTGAACAATGAAGTCATCGTCGATGTCATCAATCGAGTTCTTGAATCCCTAACTAGGTTGGTTTTCTTAGCAAGTCTTACACTCTTTCTCACACCTTCGATCGGTAAAAACATGATTCTATTAACTATTAGGGTTTCTTTTTCGCAAAATAAAAAGCACAAAATCGTAAACATACCTCCTTGATTCATGATTTTCTTATGAGTTATTCTTCAACGATGGTTTTATTCGAATTTTTGTGGTAAACAATGAACAAAAAGTAGCAGATTTAAGAGATTAAGAAGAAGGGGTTCAATAGATTGTGAGGATTTCTTGAAGATATCACTTCCTAATGATGAAGGTTGAATCAAATGTATTATGGTAATGATTATCTTCTAGTTGATAGGTAGAATAACCCCTTGTTTTTCGCACGTATATCCAGTCTTGAAGATATCACCACCAATTGAAACTGAAATTTTATTCCAGTTTTACCCTCTAAAGCAATATACCCCTGGTTGAAAATTTAAATTTTGGTCCATTCTTTACAAAAATTGCCACCGGTTATATTATCCATTGATCAAATCCAATCAAATGTTGAGATTGTTCCCTTTGTTTTTTTAAACATACTACGTCCTCGTTTGAACCCACCCCTATATATATATATATATATATAGAGAGAGAGAGAGAGGGAGCTTCAGGGAAAAACGCTAAAAAATGAGAAAACTGAAGAACACCCTGAGTGCCCGACATCTGGACGGTATTTTTTTTCTTTGCATCAATGCATATATATGGATTAATGCATATGCACAAATGCATACAAGCGACTGAAGCTCTTTTTTCTATGCATCAATGCATATATATATATATGCATTAGTGTATATGCCCAAATGCATGTTAGGACATACCGTCCAGATGGCGGGCTCTCGGGATGTTTCTTCAGTTTTCTTTTTTTTTAGCGTTTTCCCTTGAACCTCCCTCTCTCTCTCTCTCTCTCTCTCTTTATATATATATATATATATAACATCTCATTCCAAGAGTTTTAATAAAAGAAACTACTTATTTTATAATTTTGAGGGTAAAAATATTTTAAAGAGAAACCAAAGTGGGTCTACTTCTAAAATTTTCAAAAAAAAAAGAGGGTTCTGTTAGGTATTAATCCAAACCCAAGACCATGTTTATGCCCAAATCCATGGACTTCTTTTCTTTTCTCACGTATTCTTCTTCTCAACACCAAAAGAAGAAACCGGCTTCTTTGTTTATGACTAACTCTACTTGATCGATGCTTCTTCAACCTCTGACCATAATGTCGACCATCTTCATCATTTCTCAATTCTATCCTATCTATTGTTTGCTAACACTACTAGAAAATTGAGTATTTTCAACGAAAATTAATTTTCAATGGAAAATGTCGTTGACAGAACATAAATTTTCTACGAATTTTCAACGAATTTCCGTTGAAAATCTCTCACAAACATATATGCATTTTCAACCGAAAAAATTTCAACGGAATGTCTCGTCAAAAAGTTTTTGGTTGAAAATGCATTTTATGAGAGATTTTCAACGGAAATTCGTTGAAAATTCGTAGAAAAATTATGTTTTGTCAATAATCCCTTTAAAATTCGTAGAAAATTTTCAACGACATTTTCCGTTGAAAATACTCAATTTTCTAGTAGTTTAAGGTACCAATTCTGTTATCTTGACCTAGGGTTTTATCGTATCATTTTTTTGAGTAAACGTGTTTGAATTGTTAAGAAATACTAGTTATTTTGATTATCTTTACATGATTGGATAGGAATTAGTTGAAGCTTTATTGTTGTTTTTAAGTTTTGGAAGTAAGCAAGAACTCTAACATTTGAAGTTGGTATCAGAGCGATGGTTTAAGGGAATTAGGTTAAGAGAACCTAGTCTTAAACCTAAGATCAAGTGATTATGCTTAAGAAATAACTAGGGGTCGTTAGAAAATGGGTCATGCCGAAATTATTTTAGATTTCTAATATAAATTTTAGGGTGTTACAAGTTGGTATGAGAGCTGGGAACCAGACTGGTGTGGCCTGTAATATTCTACATTGGTTGGGGAGGATCAAAATTTGCCTTATAAGGGACTTGAATACCTTCTCTATCAAACACGTTTTAAAACCGTGAGTCCAAGTGTGTGGACAAAGCGGACAATATCTTGTACGACTGGTCTGGGATGTTACATATGGTATCAGAGATGGGAACCAGACTGGTGTGCCCGTTTGGCTCCCAAGGGGGGTGGATTGTAATATTCCACATTGGTTGGGGAGGATAACAAAATTTACCTAATAAGGGACTTAGATACCTTATCTATCAGACGTATTTTAAATCTGCGAGTCTAGATGTGCGGACAATATCTTATATATATATATATATATATATATATATATATATATAATGCGAGAACAGTAACAATTTACGAGAATGCGAGGACAGTTGTCAGCCAATCATTTTGTACGTGAAATTTTTTTCATGTACAAAATCATATGTGATTTTGTACTAGCATCAAAAATGACACGCACGACTTTTGCTGCTGGAAAAGTCTCAGCTAATCATATATTGTTGGGTCACCGATGATTTGGTGATGAACCACCTTCCTTTGTATGAATGAATTTTTACAGGTTCTTTTGAAGGTCTGAAATATGCTTCAAGTATTGAAAAGTCAAAGACTATTCAATCAATGGTTGTACATCAAAAAGTGGAATTTTGGATGTATCAACTAACTTCAATATTCAGATCATTTTGCCAAAGTCAAGATTGGGTCACCAATATAGTGGGTCACCGATGGTACACTCAAAAGTCATCAAAAGTACTAAGGACATCAAACAAGAGATGTCATCAAGTTTGATGTCATGGTCACCGACACTATAATCTTGGTCACCGAAATTGTAGGTATATTTTCTAAGGCTGTGATATCAAGTCACAAGTTCAAGGGTGTACACTTTCAACATGTAATGAAAGATGAAGTTTATCAAGCAAAGTGTACACTTATCAATTCCAGCCTTACAAGGTATCCACCAATGTGATACATAGTTTGATGTATCACTTAGCAATTTCAAAGAGATAAGTTCTTGACTCACATCAAATGCAAGACACCTGAGCAGCAAGAACTTGGGCATCAAGCCTTAAATAAAGACATTCTCTTTTATTCTTATAAAAGGAATATTTGTCTTTTAGCTAAAAGGTTTGATGGGACTTCACAGAGCATGAAGAAAAGAAGATAAAGTTATCTGACATTACGTGCTACAAGGAATGGTTCATCCATTATTCTAGTACAAAGGGAGTGGCATCTTCCTTTGTCCAGCAGATAAACTTCCAGCTAATGAAACCTTGACAGCTGTCCACATGCATCCCATGCATGGGCACTATAAAAGGAGATGAAGTCCTTCCCAGAAATCTCACGCTTTCAACAAATCTTCAAAGTGATTATTTGTGTGATTGTGGCAAAGCTGTGTGCTATAACAGTATTGTTTTAACTTCCTTAGTGTATAAGTTAATTACTGTTATCTGTGTGTTTAGTTTGATATAATAGTGTGCCTGTTCTTTTCTGCATCAAACTACCTGTGTGTAAATTTTTAATATTTATATTAAAAATTTTAAAAAGAGTATATTCTGTGTGTTTTATATTCAACCCCCCCTTCTACAAAACCCTCTCTTAGTTAGCCATCTCTCCTTGGGGACTAACAAGTGGTATCAGAGCAGTTGGTTTAATTCAATAAACCAGATCTGTGATGGCTACTACCTCAAATGTTGATGGTACCTTGCAGACCTCTTCCAGTAATACATATGATTTAGGATCCTTGGCCAAACCTCCAAGGTTCAACCCAAGTAACTTTGGGTTATGGAAAAATCGCATGTTATTATTCTTGGAAGGGATCGATTGCAGGTATCCCAACATTCTCAGTGAGGGACCTATTGTTCCTAAAATATGGGCTTGCTTTGGCCCTTAAAAGGACGCTGAAGGAAAGGACATAGAGTCAGATGATGAAAGAAGTGAGAAAACTGGTAGATATATTATCAAACCTTCAAACAAATTTAGTGAAGATGATAAACGCCTAGTTGCTTTAGACACTAAAGTCAAATCTGCTCTTGCTGTATCCCTTCCTGATGAAGTGTATCACTCTCTTCTTAACCTTCCCACTGCTAAAGAAATGTGGGATACTTTGAGTGTCTTATATGAAGGCACCAAAGAAGTCAAGAAATCTAACAGGATATGTCTTGTTAGAAAGTATGAACTCTTCTCCCATGGAAAAGGAGAATCTCTTTCTACCTACTTTAATCGTTTTAACTGTCTTCTCAATGATCTCAAAGTTCTTGGACGAGTTTATGATAATGAAGAAGTTCTCTGCAAGTTCATGGATTGTCTCCCAGACTTTTGGGAAACTATTTGTACTTACATCAAGCAAACCAAGGACTTAGAAATAATGCCTTTAACTGCTCTCTATGGAACTCTTCTTCACTATGAACAAACTAAGAACCAGAGAAAATCTCTTATAAAGGATATCAAATCTTCTTCTGTTGCTTTGATAGGTGATTCAAAATCTTATTCTTGTATTCCTAGAATCACTTATCCTTCTTCTGATTCTGAAAAAGATATTAAGGAAGACTCTTCTCATCTGTCAGATGCATACTATAGTGCTGCTGATGATGAAGGAGAAGAATCAGCCATTGACATACTTTCTGATAGTATGGCAATGTTTGCTGGAAACCTTAAGAATAAAAGATTTTCTTCAAACCGCTCCAAATTTAATAGAAAAACTTTTTCTCAAAAATCCTCTTCTGATAAAGCAAATGAAGAATGCTTCAATTGTAGAAAGAAAGGTCATTTTGCTTCTGAGTGCAGATCAAAAGCTTCCTCTTCTCTCAAACCTTCTTCTTCTTATGGCCATGACTTCTCAAAATCAGCTTCTAGGAAGCATGAAGAGAGAAATAGCCAATCCTCTAAAGAAAATTCTGAATCAAAAGAAATCTCCAGATATAAGAAGTACAAAGCCAAATACAAGAGGGAAAAAGAAAGAAACCAAAGTAAAAATAAAACTTTGGTTCCTGAGGCTCATTGCTGGGAGGATGAGCAAACCTCTGAGAGTGAGAGTAAGTATGTCACTAAATGCCTCATGGCCAAAATCGATGAGCTGGAAGACATGGAAAAGTCAGAATGGGGTGGGGTCTCCTCTACTCGCTTTCCCACACTCCATTCGATAGCTGGTTAGGTAGGTGGTTGAGTCGAAGCGGAGAAGGAGACTAAGTCATCGGGTGCGAAAGCATGGGGAGCGAACAGGATTAGATACCCTGGTAGTCCATGCCGTAAACGATGAGTGTTCGCCAACTCTACCCTTGTATCTGCTGAGGGATCCACTTCAGGAACAAAGCCTCAGGTACATCCTTTTACCTTTCTCTCTGATGATCAAAAGGCTGATGCCTTTGATTCTTTAACTGTTGACTTCTGTGACTTAAAGATTCAAAAGAAAAAGGCTGATATGCATATAAAATGTCCAAAATGATCAACTCCTCTCTTGCTTTTCCAAATTAAAAGATTTTGATAAAATGAAAGCTGATCTGGAAAACCTACGGTATTTAAACGACAGTCTTTCTGAGGAAAAATCAAAAATCTCTTCCACTCTTGAAAAGGAACAAGAGGTTCTGTCTAAATGGACTAAATCCTCTAAGAATCTTGAAAGAATCCTTCAAGATCAAATCACAGCAAGGATAAGTCTGGCCTTGGTTATGGAAAAGATGTTCCTCAACCTTTCGACCTTCCACTTCCTTCCTCTGAGTGTCAAGGTTTTCCTGCTGGTTTCCTTTCCGATGACGATGATGATCTCTTCGGTTACTCATCTGAGGACTCTACCTCCGTTCACTCTCTAGATCTACTTGACATGCTCAAAGTAGAATCTAGTTCTAAGAAGTTTAGAGTCTTTGTTAAAGCTAAAGAAATCTCTTCTGAGTCTTCAAAAGTTTCAACTCTTCCAAGCTCTTCTTCTTCTCCCAAACCTATCCAAAGACTTTTAAATTCTTTAAGTCTGCATGAGTCAAGGTACTCCCAGGAGCAGCCATCTGGTGTTGCTGAATATCCCTCTCCAAAAAGATTTTCTCCTCAAAAGAAAAAAATTTCTAAATCAAATTTTTCATCTAAAAGGAAATCTCAAATAGTTACTGATTTTATTCCTCGGTCAGTGAACTTGAAGAAATCAAAAAATCCTGGTAAAGGTATCCTTGGACCAAGACCAGGTGTCGGTCACCCCTCTTCTTCTCAGTCGTCAACCTCTATCCAAAGTTTTGATGATAGGGATTTTAAAAAGGCCTTTTCTTTAAAGAAGTGCTATAATTGTGGCAACACTCTTCATCTTGCTAAAAATTGCCCAAAAGATTTGGATCCTTGCAAAACTAAAATGCCTTCTAATCCCAAAGGACCTACCTCAAAATGGGTACCAAAAGTCTAAATTTGTTTCTGGGTGCAGGTACCAAATAAAGATCACATATAGTACATGGACAGTGGGTGTTCAAGACACATGACCGGAAACAAACTTCTTCTCTCTAACTTCTCAAAAGAAAAGGGACCCACTGTTTCCTTTGGAGGAAATGGAAAAGGGGTCACCAAAGGATATGGTACCATTTCAAATGGAACCATCACTTTCTCCAGAGTAGCTCATGTTGAAGGGCTAATGTATAATCTTCTAAGCATCAGCCAAATATGTGATTTGGGCTATAAGGTCATGTTCCAGCTGTGTGTGTGCTTGGTCTTTGATGTACAGAACAAGATTGTACTAGCAGGAACCCGACTGAATGACGTATACATAATCAACATGAAGGAAAGTGCAATAGGAGAAGTTGTGTGTCTCCTCTCTCAAGAACTAGCCAAACAAAGTTGGTTGTGGCATAAAAGGTTCTCTCATCTAAACTTTAAAATCTTGAACAAACTCTCCAACAAAGAGCTGGTTGTTGGAATGACAAAAATAGTTTTTGAAAAAGAAAAGCTGTGTGGAGCATGTGAAAAAGGAAAACTCACCAGAACTTCCTTTAAAACAAAACAATGCTCTTCTATCTCTCAACCTCTTCAAATGCTTCACATGGATCTGTGCGGTCCAGTAAGCACACCCAGTCTGGGTGGTAAAAAGTATATGCTAGTAATCGTCGATGAATTCTCTAGATATACTTGGGTGTTCTTTCTAAAACACAAGAGTGATGCTGCTGAAGAAATCATCAGGTTTACAAGAAAGATTGAAAATTTGAATGGTAAACTGGTGAAGTCCTTCAGAAGTGATAATGGCACAGAATTCAAGAATGTCGCTTCCGGAAGATTTCTTTGACCTAAAAGGAATTTCTCGAACTTCTCTCGCCGTACGCACTCCTCAAAAAATGGTGTTGTTGAGAGAAAGAATAGAACACCGTGTGAAGTTCGCAAGGTCTATGCTGAGTGAATCCAAGTTGCCAACCTATTTTTGGGCAGAAGCAGTTAACACTGCATGCTTTACTCAAAATAGGTCTATCATAGTCAAAAGGCATGACAAGACTCCTTATGAAGTTTTCCATGGTAGAAAACCTGCAGTTGACTTCTTCCATGTGTTTGGCTGTGCTTGTCACATGCTAAATGACCGGGAACAACTTGGAAAATTTGATCCGAAGTCTGATGATGGAATTTTCATGGACTATTCTCTCTCCTCAAGAGCCCTCAGAATTTTCAACCTAAGAAGACAATGCATAGATGAATCCATGCATGTGAAGTTTGATGAGTTTGAAACTTCTTCATTATCTTGTGATGAAGAAGAATTAAACCTATGGATAAATTCATGTGTTGGTGAAATTCCATCCTCCTCTCAACCCAATCCTCCAGATAGCAACTCTTCTCAGCCTCCCATAAACACCACCTTACCTTCAGAACCTTCTCTTTCTTCTCCACCTCCTGAAACTAACTCTACAGAAGACCTTACCCACCAAAACACCATATCTCCCACAAACCTATCTTCACCATCTGAAATTCCTACCTCATCCTCTTCTCTACCTCCTACCTTACCTCCTGCACTAAAGTGGACCATGGATCATCCAATAGATCAAATCATAGGTGATCCACAAGTTGGTGTAAAAACCAGAAGAGGCATAAGCAATCTGTGCTTATATGTCAACTTTGTTTCCATTGTTGAGCCTAAGCTGATAAATGAAGCCCTAGCTGATCCTAGCTGGGTAATTGCCATGCAAGAAGAACTCTCACAATTTGAGAGAAACAAAGTCTGGAAGTTAGTTCCTCGTCCATCCAACAAAACTATTATTGGAACAAAATGGGTGTTTCGAAACAAGATGGACGAAGAAGGAACTGTCATAAGGAACAAAGCAAGGCTGGTTGCTCAAGGATATCGGCAAGAGGAAGGAATTCACTATGATGAAACTTTTGCTCCTGTTGCCAGATTGGAAACAATCCGAATATTTCTTGCCCATGCAGCTTACAAGAATTTTCGGGTATTCCAAATGGATGTTAAAAGTGCCTTCCTGAATGGTGAATTAGCTGAAGAAGTATATGTGAAGCAACCTCCTGGGTTTGAAGATCCAGTCCATCCATATCATGTGTATAGGCTGGATAAAGCTCTGTATGGACTGAAGCAAGCTCCTCGTGCCTGGTATGACACTCTCTCAGAATATCTACTTAGAAATAAGTATATACGAGGCAAGGTTGACAACACTCTCTTCTTCAAGAAATCACAAGGTAATATCATTCTTGTTCAAATCTATGTTGATGATATTATTTTTGGAGCCACCGATGAATCCTTGTGTGATGAGTTTAGCTCCCTCATGCAAAAAGAATATGAAATGAGCATGATTGGGGAGTTAACTTTCTTTCTTGGTTTGCAAGTAAAACAGTCTCCAGAAGGTATTTTCATAAATCAAAGTAAATACATTAAGGATCTTCTGAAAAAGTTTCAATTTGATACTTGCTCTACCATGAAAACTCCTATGGCTCCTCCTCTTAGACTCTTTTCTGATCCTGATGGCATTTCTGTTAATATTACAAATTATAGAGCCATGATAGGATCCCTTCTTTATCTGACTGCAAGTAGACCTGACATTATGTTTGCTACTTGTCTGTGTGCCCGATACCAAGCAAATCCTAAAGAATCACATCTGGCTGCTGTGAAAAGGATTTTTCGGTATCTGAAGGGTACCATAAATCTGGGTCTTTGGTATCCCAAAGACTCAGGTTTCGATCTCATCGGGTACTCTGATTCTGATTTTGCAGGTTCAAAAATAGACATAAAGAGTACAACTGGAAGTTGTCAGTTACTTGGTGGAAAGCTTGTGAGTTGGTCAAGTAAGAAACAACATTCGGTGTCCACTTCTACTGCTGAAGCAGAATATGTGGCTGCTGGAAGTTGTTGTGCACAGATATTGTGGATGAAAAATCAGTTGTGTGATTATAATCAGATTTTCTCAAAAATCCCAATAATGTGTGACAACTCAAGTGCAATAGCCATTGCCAACAACCCTGTGCTTTATTCAAGATCTAAGCACATTGATATCAGGTATCACTTTATAAGAGATCATGTCTCTAAAGGTGATGTGGAACTTCATTTCATTTCCACTGATTATCAATTAGCTGATCTGTTCACAAAGCCCCTTGATGAAGCAAGGTTCAAGTTCCTCATCGGCGAATTAGGTATGATAAATATAGACTAACATATACATATATTTATATATTATGTGTATGTATATATGATATACATTTATGAATGTTATATTTATATATATATATATGATATATATTTATATATTTACATGTTTATATATATTTATATATTATATGTACATATATTATATTCATTTATGAATATTATATATTTATATATACTACATTTTTATATAAGTCATATATATATATACATATATAAATATTTATAATAATAATATATATATACCTAAATGTCGGTGACTAGG
The DNA here is from genome assembly GCA_036898165.1 of Silybum marianum. NCBI lineage: Eukaryota > Viridiplantae > Streptophyta > Magnoliopsida > Asterales > Asteraceae > Silybum > Silybum marianum. The sequence goes on from CM072541.1 coordinate 21,389,217, forward strand.
TCACCGACGGTTTCTCTCTCTCTCTCTCTCCTCCTCCAACTCTCATATAACCCTAACCCTAAAACCTTACACATCACAACCATAAACCATCACCTCAATCCACCGACGGAACCACCATCACGAGCCAAAACCACCGACGCCGACGTCGGCATCTCACCCACCGACGTCGCCGTGACCGTACACCGGCGACCGTCGAACCACCGACGCACCACCAACACGCCACCGATCCTCCGACGTCATCAGCCACCGAGATCAACCATTGAGCCGCCGATGTTTCTTTTTCCGACGAGCCTTGAGAACTTTAGCCACCGACGTCTACGTCACACTCTCCGACGTGACGTCATCATCCACCGTCGGTGCGTCACTTTCCGACGCTGACATCATCAATCTAGCCACCGACGGTTGCTCTAGCCACCGACGTTTTCCCTAATCTTCTAACCACCGACGTTTACCCTCTCTTTAGCCACCGATACCGTGCTCTTAGCCACCGACGTTATACTCACCGAGGTAACCGTTTAAAACCCTTCACATTCTTAACCCCTTAAAGATAACTCTTGACTTACCACTCTTGATAAGCAAGATTCTTTACTCTTATCCCAAATGACATCATCAATGTCAGTACATGCGCCGAATTCAACCCTAAAACCCTTAGAATTCTGACCTTTCAATCACCAAAAGTAATCATTATTTTTGAAAATTGAAATTTCCCTCTCATATATAACCTCTTCCCCCACTACCTCACCACCTTTCTCGCACCCACTCTCTTTCACCTTCAAAAGCAAAAAACCTGCAACTTTCTTCATCCTTTTCAATGGCTTCTCCCTCAAAGACTTCTGAAGAACAGACCATGACCTTTGGATCCCTATCCTTTCCTGCATGCAATTACTTTGGAAGAATAGGAGTTGACAATGCTCATCCAGAGTACAATGATGTTTGTTGGTTTCTTCAGAGATGCCCTCTACAATATGCAATCATAGCTAAACCCAAAATGAGTAAGTTTCTTCTCGGAAACTTTTGGTTAACTTGCACATTTGATGCTTCATCGGATCAAATTCTTGCATCTGTTCTAAGTAATGATGAACATGATGTGATCTTCAATGTGGAAGATGTTAGAAGCATTCTCAAGCTTCCTGCTTATGATTCCTATGAACCTTTTCCTCTTGGAAATGAACACCAAATGGTGGTTGATGTGTTGAACTATTTGGAAGAGAAAAAGGGCTCAAAGTCAAAGGGTCCTCGTACTTTACTGCGCAAGAATACGGGAAACATATGTAACTTTCTTTTTGCTCATCTTATTCTGTGCCTGAGCAAGAAGACAGGTGGTCCTGATCAGTCACCTTCACATGTGACTGAATTAGCACATGCTCTAATATTTCAAAGAAGGATAGACTTTGCGAGCTACTTCTTCAATGAAATGATCTCCTCATTCTCTACCCTCCGACGTCCTCAGGTACCTTTTCAACGCCTTTTCTCCCTTATCATTAATGCAAAGTTGGCAGATAAACTGGAGAAAAGAGATGACATCATATATGAACTCCCTCTTCATCAAGTGGGAAATCAGATTATGAAAAAGGTTGTCTTAGCATCAGACAACCCTCTCCGACCATCTATGGTTGAGTTTGCAAGGAATGCAACTCTATCTTGGGGAGAAAATGAGCCCCGTCTGCAAAGGACCTCAGGCATGTCTTCTACTCCTTCTGCACCTAGAGTAACTGATGTGCCCAAATCTCGTAAGAGATCCAAAGCGTCGGGCACATCTACCTCCACCCACCGATGCTACGAAGCCAAAAGAACCTTTGGTTTCTACCCAAGCATCTAAGTCCCAAAAGCGGAGACACTCCAAAAGCCCCCAAAGACTTCCTCAAAGAAGTCTAAGGGTACCCAAAGGGTCTCACCTCACAAGCCACCTACTAACTCCCAAAAGTTAGTAAGTGTTGAAAAGATTCCTACCCGACCCAAGGACCAGTTAACCCAACCTAGCTCCTCCATGCCCTCCCAAAAGGACATGGTTGTAAAAAGGGACATCCCTATTATTCCTTCATCAACTTTCTCTTTAGTTGATGAAGAAGACTTGGAATCTCCCATCCAAGCTGCCTTTTCTCCACCCCGTGAGCTCTCACAGCTCCCTTTCCTTACTCCACATGAGAGTGCATCAAAACCAGGTGCATTTGATGGAGCATCCCAATTTACTGATTTTCTATTTTCTGACACTACACCTTGGACACATACGTCTCCCGTACGTACCAAGGTTGTGGAAGAACCCATTACTGAGGAATCCCCTCATAGACACTCTCCTAAACGTGTCTCCCCCACATCTCCTAAATCCCCCCCAAGAAAACCTACAGGTTTGGTGGATTATTCTTCCAGTGATGATGATGCTGATCAACCACCACAGCCTCAACCTTCTGCTCCCATGTCTTCCAAACAAGGAGATGATCTTCTCCAAGCTTTCACCAGCTTTACCCGTGACACTATACGTCGGGTGGAAACTTTGGAAGACCAAACAGCCAAAGACTTGGAAAGACTGGCTTCTCTTTCTACTACTCAAGAGAACATTATGGAGTCTCTTGCCACTATTCTCACAAAAATTGACAAGATTCCAATATCTTCTCCAACAATTGAGCTTGATGTGGATGGTTCCTTCTTTCAGGAACAAGACAGGTTTGTTCTTCAAAGAATTGAAAGAAAAGTAAACACCATGGCTTCTGATATAGAAAGGATCAAGACTTTTCTCTCTTCAGTGGGTTTCAAGGGTTCAACCACTGAGGGGGAGAAAAATAAGAAGACCACTGCATCCACCTCTACAGCCGCCGACGCTGCCCCTGACCATGCAGCCGCCGACGCTGCCCCTGCCCATGCAGCCACCGATCTGATCACCACTACCATCCCAGCCACCGACGTGGCAGCCACCGACGTGGCAGCCACCGACGTGGCTCTTACAGCCACCGATGGTGGTGTGGTCACAGAGGTGGTCTCTGTTCCTTTGATCACCAAGTTACCCGAAGCAGCTGTTGAGGGGGAGAGTATCAGTGCTCAACCTCTTGAAACTGAAGAAGAAAAGAAAAGAAAAGAGAAGGCCAAAGGAAAGAAGCTAGTTTCCTTTAAAGATCAACAGGAAGAGAAAAGGAGAAGGAAAAGGAGAAGGAAAAGGATGAGAGATTCTCAAGCAGACACTCTTAGACTTCAGCCTGCTTCATTACCCACTGATCCTCTTGGGGTAATTCTCACTGAAGCTGAAAAAGAAGAAGCTATCAAGGCTCAGCTTGAGTACGATCAGACTAATGTACTCAAGCTAGCTCATGATGAAGTTGTTCATGCACAGGTCTCCGATGCTCTTCAAGCTCAGAAAGATGAGCTTGAAAATATTAAGAAGAAATCTGAAGCTGCAAAGATGCTTGATGAAGCCAAGAAGGCAAAGGAAGTGGAGTGGTTTAAAAGGAGATTGAAGAACAAGAAGGATGATTCCAAGATTATCAGTGCCACCATCCAACCTCCAACCAAAAATTCTCCCAAGTTACTTGTCACCCTTAAGAGAGCTGACACTTTCTCAAAGGTATATGAAGCTGAATGGTTGGAAGTTCTTGGGATGATTGAATGGATGGAAGTTGGCAAATGTATCTCCAAGAGCAAAAGCAAGTACAAGGAGCTGGTACTTAATATTCTCAGGAAACTGTTCATTAAGATGCTCAACATCCAAAAGGAGAATGATATTCTTGTGACATATCTTGAAGCACAACAAATGTACTTCATACAACAGGGTCTTAAAGGAGAGGTCATCACAGCTCCTAAAAACAAGAAGAAGGGACACTTTGTTATGCTTCATGAAAGAGGCATCCAGATAAATGCTTCGGGTATAGATCTTTCCATTCCTACTCCTATTGCTTACCCGGAGCAAACCATGCTGACTACTCCTGAGCTTGGGGTTTTCTTTGAAGACATCTTTGGAAACATCGGTTTCTTCAGAGCTTCTGACATCCCAAGGGCTCACAGCTCCTTCCTCCCTGCTATTCTGGGAGTACCTCTAGTTGAAGACCATGGAATTACTAGGATTATCTTGGATGAGCTAAAAAGAAGAGAACCCACTCCTTGAATATTCTTCATATAAGTGTGAACTTTATTTTTCAAAGCTGTGTGTTGATTAATAAAAGTTCATACTCTTCTTCCTTAAAAATTCTTGTTAATATTTTTATTTTTTTTCTTGCACATACTTATACTTACATTTATTATTATACTTATACTGTACATACTCAGTTAAAAAAAATCAAAAAAAAAAAAGAAATCTGAGTCAAAAGAACCCAAAAGAAAAATAGAAAGGGTCAAAAATAATTCTTTTCTAACTTACAGGTATCATCATCAAATAGGGGGAGATTGTTGGGTCACCGATGATTTGGTGATGAACCACCTTCCTTTGTATGAATGAATTTTTACAGGTTCTTTTGAAGGTCTGAAATATACTTCAAGTATTGAAAAGTCAAAGACTATTCAATCAACGGTTGTACATCAAAAAGTGGAATTTTGGATGTATCAACTAGCTTCAATATTCAGATCATTTTGCCAAAGTCAAGATTGGGTCACCAATATAGTGGGTCACCGATGGTACACTCAAAAGTCATCAAAAGTACTAAGGACATCAAACAAGATGATGTCATCAAGTTTGATGTCATGGTCACCGACACTATAATCTTGGTCACCGAAATTGCAGGTATATTTTCTAAGGCTGTGATATCAAGTCACAAGTTCAAGGGTGTACACTTTCAACATGTAGTGAAAGATGATGTTTATCAAGCAAAGTGTACACTTATCAATTCCAGCCTTACAAGGTTGTTAGAAATTAAAGTATGAGTCAAAGAAGAGATGTCTACAAAAGTCAACACACTCTTCTTGTTATAACTAATTGTTGTTAGACGCTCCCTTTTAGACACATGGCACTTTGTAATTGGCTAGCATTTTGACTTTCTGTTTTTGTATCTGTATAAATAGCATTATATTGTGTTTGTAAAAGTTGTCGATTAATACATTTACATTTTGAAGAATACTGTGCGTAATTCATAACTTTGTCTACTTTGATTCAAAGTTATCATTTCATAATCTTTGTTCTTCATTCTGTTTACTGTTCTATTGATTTAAATTGTTAATTGATCTGCTTCCGCATTTCACTTTGATTCAATACTCTCAATTAACAATCGGTTTAAAGGAATCTGGAACCAACAATTGGTATCAGAGCCTTCTAATCAATCTATTGATTATTAGATCTCTTCAATTGAAGAAATTCCTTTCGATCGAACAGTATTTTCTCGCATTCAAAATTTGTTTATTAATCCACTCGTTTTACGAGATTTTGTTAAATCGTTAACAATCTTCTCTTAAATTGAGTCATTCATTTTGTAATCCGAAGAAACAAAGTGATATTATCGACACGTTCTTCTATCAAATTGAGATTTAATTGTTCTAAATTTCTTTCAAATCTTCAAATTTTCTCTTCTATCCTACTCAAATGGCAAATTCGAGCTTGAATGCCGTTTATACGTCCGGGTCCCCGACTAAACCTCCAACTCTTGTACGTGATGAATACTCACAATGGAAGATTCGAATGGTTAACTTCTATGAGGGATTGGATGCCGAGTTATATCCAATTATTCAAAACGGTCCGTTTGTTCCCACCACTACTATTCCCGTAATTCCAAACCCACCGCAAATACGGATGAGGTACCGACAAGGCGGTTCGAAGTCAAGGAATAATCGGACCGATGAAGAAAAGGCTAAGGTAGAATTAGCTAAGAAAGCTAAGTCTCTGTTTATAATGGCCATTCCAAATGAGATTTTTCAATCTCTAGACTCATGTGACACCGCAAAAGATATATGGGATCAACTGGAGAATCTCTTAGAAGGTGGTGCGAAAATGAAAAAGAACAAGAGCCCAAGCTCTAAATGAATATAATAGTTTTCAAGCGGCCGATCGATGAATCTACGGAACAAACATTTCATCGATTCAACAATCCGATTAATCTCTCGCAAGAGATGTGACATTGTTAGATCAAAGGAAGACAACAATGTTCTATTTCTCAAAAGGTTAAACCCTGAATGGTCAAATCTATCCATGTCACTACAAGCCAATCAGGACCTTGAACAATGGTCGCTGCATGATGTATTCGGTACACTGCAAGCTCATGAAAAAGAAGTTGTTCGTAAAAGAACAAACATCGGAGGTCCTCCGGCTTTGATCTCGAAACAAAAGGAATCGGAAGACGAAGTGATGACAGAAGAAATCGAAGGCCTTCATATCGTAGACCGCTCCGGAAGATGACTCGAATCGGATGATGAAATTAAAGCGTTTGCCGACTCTCCGGCTTTAATAACCAAGCAATTTACTAATCGTTTTGGAAATAGGTCTTTGAAAGGAAATAAACGATTTGATCGTCCCTATGTTCCTAAACAAGAAGTACAGAGAGTAGAGAAAACAAAAGAAGAGAAGAAAGAAGAAGAATTAAAAAGGAAGAAAGATGTCTGCTACAGATGTGGCAAGCCCGGACATTACTCGAGAGATTGCGGAGGAGCTGCGGAAAAGGATAAGACTTATTACAAAAACAAATATAAGTACAATGTCACCGAAAGAGCACACTTTGCGAGAAAAAGAAAATCGGGTGCAAGATGAATCCGGCGGTGATGAAGCCATGTTCGTGGAATGGCAAACACAAACGAATCGGAGGATCAACCCTGCGAGTCACCGGTTAGTAATTTCTCCGGGATCATCCGAGCTTGAACAAACGATTGTGATGTTATCAAACAATTTTGAGGAACTAAAATCGAAACTCACAATCGAAAAGAAATTACGAAAAAGTATCGAGAAAACTCTTTCTACAATCAAAAGGGAAAGAGATATTTTCAAAAGAGAAATGGATTTACTTACGAGAAGAAAAACTCGAATTAAATACTGCAAAGGAAACGATTTCCATGAGTTTAAAACTTTCTGAAGAAAAACTTAAAAAGGAAATTTTGAATCTCAATAAACTTCTGGAAGGAAAAGAGAAAGAAATCAGAGACAAAGAGAGTGATAGACTCAACTCGTAGCACTTCAAAACTATTTTCGTAAGAGAGAGAATTTTTACACATTGAACTTCAACGGAAAAAGCTACAGCATTATAACATATCCGGATGCACGAAGGTTCATGACAAAATTAACACACAAGTAGGAAGATCCGGACTTGGTTTCGAGGACCTAGATCCCTACACGTGTAAGAAAAGGTCGGATCCGAAATCATTTTGTGTTGGACAAATACAGAAGCCAAAGTTTCCAATTTTGTATGAAAAATCTATTTTTAAAAAATCTAGATATGAAAACCATCATAAAAAAAGCAAACTTAAATTCGAAAATATTGAATATTGTTGTAAAACAAATGTTGATCTAAATAAAGTTCAGAAGAAAGATGATATTTTCAATTTTGGTTCAAATAAACATACAATTTTGAATCCAGAGGTAGATATTTTTGTTCCAAGTCGTGCAGGAAGATCTACGACTTATGTTTGAAAACGATATTCTCTCTACTCTAGATAAGTGTTTTAGAAATGAAACTCTTTGTGAGAATCATCCAGAGATCTCTCCCTGTTCATTTGAAGATTTACATCTTTCTGAAACTCAAGAAAGCTTGGCTGAGATTACGTATCCATGGGAGAATGACAATAATGATGAAGAATTTTTTGATAACTCTGAAAATTACCTTTCAAATTTAGAAATTAATTCTTTTAAATCATCAAAAGTTATCACAAATAATTCAGAAATTATTGATAAAAAGGATGATTATTTGTATACTGATAAATCTCAAGAAATCAGAGCTTCTGATAGAGATTGTGCTAAACTTTCAAGTGGTATACCTATTCTTCCTGTTTCTGTTCCAGAACCGAGAAAATCGCATCTATACCTCCAGACTTCTTAGATATGTGTCTCAAAGCCAAAACATGTCTTGAACTTGAGAAAGAGGCGTAACTCAAAAACAAAGTGCAAAATCAAAAGATTTTAAACTCTACTCTTCCGAAGTTTACTAATATTCAAAAAGGCAAATGGAAATCCTCTAATTCTTATGTTCCTTTTTCGGTAAATAACGTAGCTTCGCAAAAGTAGATCAGAGGAAGAACACAGAGAAGAAAAAGCCAGAACTAAAACAAAAGTCTAGTCTAGATAGGTTCTCTAGAACAACTGATACTAGAAAAGACTTTAGAAAGAATAATTGTAATTACCATTCTCGCAATGAAAATTCAATTCAATCTTCTATGTTTCGATCTTCCGAATGTTTTTCACCGTTCTTAAAGTTAAAACAATTTTTCTCGCAAACCTCGATCATTCCAATTCACAAGATGTTTGTCACAAAAAGAATAAAACTCAAAAAAACCAAAAACCAAAAATAAAGTCTTTACCTTCGTTAAATCAAAAAACGAGCATACTCCAAAAGCTAACATAAAAGGACCCATTATGCGATGGGTACCTAAGAAATTTCGATTTTTGATTGCGTAAACGGCGTGTGCATATCCGGTATCTTGACTCGGATGCTCGAGGCACATGATCGGATCCCAAAATTTACTATCCCAATTCAAGGACAAATCGTGGAGTAGTAACTTTTGGTGATAATGGTAAGGGTCAAATAAAAGGCTACGGTACTCTACAAGAAGGTAATATCACCTTATCAAAGGTAGCTCATGTTTCTGGCTTGAAACATAACCTCCTTAGTGTAAGTCAACTTTGTGATTCTAAAATACTAGTAGTATTTGATGAAAAACATTGTTATTTATTCTCTAAGGCAGGTGAAGAACTTTGGAGAGCAGACAGGAAAGGTAACTTGTATATGATGAATTTTATCTCTAAGGATGGTAAGGAAACTTTATGTCTCATCTCCAAAAAGAGTGAAGTTGCGTGGCTCTGGCATCATAAAATGTCTCACTTAAATTTTAATAATCTTGAGATGCTTGTTAAAAACAAACTGGTATCTGGACTTCCGTATATTCATTTTCAAAAAGATCACCTCTCGCCCCGCATGTGAAATGGGCAAAATTAAACGAGCATCTCATAAAACAAAAAGTGATCATTCTTGTACTAGACCTCTCGCAATTATTACATGTGGATCTCGTGGTCCAATTGCAATTCGTAGTCTATCCGGTAAAAGTATATTCGGTACTAATTGATGAATTTTCCGGATATACTTGGCTTGCTTTCGTTCGTCAAAAGTCGAAGTCCCGGTGGTACTACGGTAATATGATGACCGTAATTCAAGTTCTTCTACATCGAAGATTCGGCAGGCTTCGAAGTGATAATGGTACAGAATTCAAGAACGCCAAGCTTGAATCGTATCTTGTTGAACAAGGAATTACTCAAAATTTCTCTGCTTCGCACTCCACAACAAAACGGTGTAGTTGAACGTCACAACGTAACCTTGGTTGAAGCGACGAACGATGCTCGCAGCCTTCGGTCTCCCAATTCACTTCGGGCCGAAGGCTCGTTGCTACCGCTTGTTTCACTCAAAACCGTTCAATTATTGTCAAGAGGCATCTCAAAACCTCTTATGAGTCGATTAATAAAAGAAAACCATCCGTAAAAAATTTTCATATCTTTGGTTGCGGATGTTTTATCTTAAACGACGAGAGATAATCTTGGCAAATTTGATCCGAAGTCCGATGAAGCTAAATTTTTAGGCTACTCGTTAAATTCAAGAGCTTTCCGAGTTTTTAACTTACGAACAAAAACGTTATGGAAAGCATCAACATTGACTTCGATGATAACACCCAACCGACTTCCGAACACTCTACTTCGTAACTCAAGCTTAATACCGTTACTTCGACTATCTTTCGGGTTCCGTAGAATCCGAGATTGATGCTATTTTTCAAGATTTTCGGGCGACGAAGTTGTGTCGAAGCTATGTCACCTCCACATTTGCGGATACCGGATATTCTCCAAGCCTCGGGCATTACTCTCTCGGTCCTCGCTTCTTCGTTTCATCCGTCACGTCTATTTGTCCGTAAGTTCCCACTACTCCTACATACGCCGATCAAGAAGCTACTTCGTTCCATCATCCGAGGGGGAGACACAAGGACGGAGTGACAAAACAGATACCGTAAGGACATACGAGAAGAAAATAAAGAAGATTTTGTGTTTCCGGATGAAATCATTTCGTCAAATAAAACAACCCAATCAATTTCTCAACCCGTAATGACGAAATGGACTAAATCTCACACACCGCATCTTATAATTGGTAGTCCTTCCGAGGGGGTCGAACACGATCTCATACCGCAAATGAAGCATTCTTTGTTAATTTTCTTAGTATGATCGAACCTAAACGTGTACATGAAGCCTTAGTTGAACCAAGTGGGTGGATGCTATGCAGAAGAACTACTTCAATTCGAAAGAAATAAAGTTTGACGTCTTGTTCCTTTACCAAAAGGCAAAGTTGCTATTGGCACAAAATGGGTATTTAGGAACAAAAAGGATGAAGATGGAATTGTTGTCGAAATAAAGCTCGTTTGGTGGCTAAAGGTTCTTGTCAAGAGGAAGGTATCGATTATGATGAAACCTTTGCTCGTTGCAAGACTAGAAGCAATAAGATTATTCTTGGCTTTCTCTCGCATACAAAAACTTCAAAGTCTACCAAATGGATGTTAAATGTGCATTTCTTAATGGATGTCTAAAAGAAGAAGTGTATGTTGAACAACCCGATGGTTTCAAAGATGCAAGATATCCGTAATATGTTTATCTTCTTGACAAAGCTTTGTATGGTCTAAAGCAAGCCCCAAGAGCCTGGTATGAACGACTATCGAAATTTCGATCAAAGCAAAAGATATGAAAAAGGTAAAATCGATACAACTCGTTCATCAAAAGAGGCAAAGGTATGTTAACTATAGTTCAAATTTACGTGGATGACATAATATTTGGTTCTACTCATCAAACGAAGTTGATTTGTTTTCTAAGTTGATGGAAACCGAATTTGAAATGAGTATGATGGGAGAATTAACTTTCTTCCTAGGACTTCAAGTTAAACAAAGCACCTCTCGGTATCTTTATAAATCGTGCAAAATATGTTTCGACATGCTTAAAAAGTTTCATCTTCAAAACTCATCATCCATGAAAACACCTATCTCTCCCGGTATGAAATTAGGACTCGACTCCTCTCCGGTAAATCCGTTGATATTACCACTACCATGAGGAATGATTGGTTCTCTTTTATATTTAACAAGAAGTAGACCCGATATTATGTTTGCCACTTGTCTTTGTGCTCGTTATCAAGCCAATCCTAAAGAGTCTCATTTGGGTCGTAAAAAGAATTTTTAGGTACTTAAAAGGTTCACCATCATTCGGGCCTTTGGTATCCTAAAAATTCTGGATTTGATTTAATGGCGTATACAGATTACGATCATGCAGTTGTAAGCTTGACGGAAAAAGTACATCGGTAGCCGTCAACTTCGGGAAATCGACTTATAAGTTGGACATCCAAGAAACAAAATCACGTATCCACATCTACAGCAGGTCGAATATGTTGTCGCCGCTAGTTGTTGTTCACAAGTTATTTGGATGAAGACCCAACTCGCAGATTATGGTCCGATATACGATAAGATTCCCATCCTCGTGATTCCGAAAGTGCTATCGCCATTACGGTAAAATCCGGCTTCAGCATTCCAAAACAAAGCATATCGATGTCGTATCATTTCATCAAGGATCATGTCGAAAAGTGGTACAATCGAAATGTATTTTGTTTCTACCGATTATCAACTTGCCGATATTTTCACAAAAGCTCTTGATGAGAGACGTTTTAACTTCTTAATTAGCAAGTTGGGAATGCTTAATATGTAACAATGATTTCTTCGTAAGCATCCGAAGCCTCTCGAACTATTCTCGACGATACTTCGAAGTCATCGAAGTCTCGATGCTTTACGAACTCTTCGTAACACTTCGAAGCCTCCGAGTTACTCGATTTTCTCGTTTCATAATAATATTTTTCTTTCAAGAGAAATCATAAAGTGCGTATTGAGAAACGAGGTAAAGAAGCTACTACAGGGGAGTTCACCATTCAAGGGGGAGTTTACCATTCAAGGGGGAGTTTCACAATGCGTAAGATATTCGTCTAAGTCTAACTCGGTTAGTTGTCTTCGATTTACTATTTCACTTAAATTTTATTTGAATCTATCTCGCTCCGAGTTTCTCTTGCCGCCAAGGTCTCTTAGACTTTTGATTCATTTCAAATTTTTTAAATATAAATCAAGTCGACATGTTTTTCAACTAAATTTTCTATAAATTGATATTTCTTATAATTTCCATTAAATATATAAATTCAATCAACTCTTGCCTCCAAGGTTGTTTAAATCTATATGTTTAATGCAAATTCTTCTTTATTATTCTTTTATAGAAACTAAACTCTCATGTGATTTTTGTTTTCACTTGACTCGATTTTTTAAACTTAAATAAATAAAATTAAGATTAAAATCGTGTTTATTCAATTAATTCAAAATTAATTGATTAATTAAACGATTTTTTTATTACTTTTGTTTATTTCTCGCTTTTAAGAAAAACGAGATCTGCTACTAAATCATCATCATACATGTGTCTCGTCGTACACGTGTCCCCAATCGAAACACCGCATGTGTATACCCGCGTGCTTACATCACCAAATGAACCGTTTTTTTCTCCCCAAACTTAATAACCCCTTCCCATTCTACGCTTTCTCTCTCACATAAAACCCCCAATTTCAACCTTCATCTTCTTCCTCGCAAAAATTCCCTAAATCGTTGTTCATTCTCTTTGCAAAGACAAAGTTTTCTATTGTCAAGCATTCGAAATTTCAAAATGGCTTCCAACCGTGCCCGTCCTTCCAACAATGATGAAGAAAGAATCATCGATTCAACCGCGGATAGTACTCCCATTGTGAAACCGCCATTGAAGGCGAACAATGTGTGCATCGCTCAACCCTAACACTTATCAACCAGAATTTCGCATCATGATCGAGTTTCTACAACAACACCAGATTGAATCGAGCCCTAACCCTAACCAACCCAAACATCCCCGAAATCTATGTCCAAGAACTCGTGGCTAACAATGATCATCGAAACCGATGAAACACTCGCCGGTTCTTTCACCCATCCCGAACAAGTGGAAATTGTTGTTCAAATCCCCATCACCAAAAGAAAACTTGCCAAATATTTCCATCTTCCCCTTTCGTGATCGAAGTGGATGGGCAAACCATTCCCAATCCCCGCCCTAGAAGAAAACCCTTCCACGAAGCCCTCCTAGCCTTCATAAATCTTCCGGGTTACAATGAACCTCTTACAAGGTGTCCGAATTCAAGAGGAAGAAGTTGCCCCCAATGTGGAATCTACTCGTCTCCATTCTCAACAAGAGCCTAACCCGCAAAATAGGTTCTCTCGGATCAAAGGCTAGCCGAAACATTCGACTATAATGTATGGGATGTTCTTCAATCGACCCTTGGACTATGCAAGTCTCATCTTCCAAGAGATCAAAGCACTGTGCACACTAAGGTGATCCATCGTAGTCGTGGAAAGCCACTACCGGCACTCATGTTCCCAAGATTTCTATCTCTCATCACTCATCCCGCAATTGGGGCAATCGAAGCTCCCCCGATTCAGCCCATTCTCGCAAAATTGCATCAATGAGCTCCCATAGATCAACCATCGACAAGATCGGCTACTTCCGCACCCGCAGAATTATCCAGGTACATGCTAAACCTAATCCCATCTAGCTCTTCTAATCTCCAAATCTATAGAAGCTCTATGGTTTTCTCGGAAACGAGAGAATTCCTACCCCCGAGCACTTAGAGCCGGTGTAGGTGGTCGTGGTCCGGTGAGCATGAGCTTGAGAAAAATAGGAGTGAACATCCGAGTGCTTCTACCCATGCCGACCTTCTATTAAATGAAGGTACGAGAAGATGTCCTCGCAGACACATATGAGTGTTCCTCTCCTATTCCCCAAAGGGCAACCACAACTTCGAGGTTGATGTCACCACGTCTCCACTCATTGACTTAGAACAGACCCGGCTCAAACCACCAAGAAACCAGCCGTTCGAGAGGATACTTCTTCTTCGAATCAAATTCATCCGGGGAAAGCACCTCCACTTCATCATCCTCCCAAAAGGATGATGATGATAATATAAGAGTTCATTCGCCCCGAACTCGCCACTTCCTTCACCACATGTTCATGTCTCCGTGATCGACATACCAATACGCACGAAGATGAGTCCACATCCTCTCCTAGGATAGATGCTAATGAATTCCCATCGTAGGGGTTACGACCTAGGAATGCACCTCTTACCGGAGTGTTTACACTTCACCAAGGTAAGCATACTTGTCTTCGCACCTCATCCTCGATGATGAGGATAATGTTGAAACGATCGGAACAACCGAAGAGGAGCACGTGAATAACGACCCTCAAGGATCGGGTTGGAAGTCCTTCTACACTCAACGTCAAAACAGGTGTAGAAGGCCCCTCTGAACGCGAGGGTAAAGGGGCTCCATGTGTTGGAGATGCACCGGTTACATCTTTTGATTTAGTCACAAATGCAGCGTTCTTGGCATTTGCTGATCAAATTCAGAGATCTGTGGAAGATCTAAAATTATCCGTGACCACTAACAACTCTCTTCTTCTGAGCCTTCAATTTAAAATTGAAAGTCAGAACTCTCTCTTAGCAGATCTTCAGCGCCAAATGCGTACCTCTCAAGAAGATCAGAAGGCCTATTTTGCTGAACAATTTTTGCTATTGAATAATGGTCTTCAAGCAAATGCAGAGGCAATCTCTCAACTTCTAGAATCTCTACGTGCCTCTGACTACAGCTCTCTGGTGGCCGATATACAGAAGATTATCAAGACCATCATTCCTTCTGATGATCCCTCTGGGTCTACGCTCGTCAAGAAATCTGATCTCGCCTCTTTCCAGAAGATTATTCTTGAGCGAATGTCTTCCATCGCTTCAAAGTACTCTTCCAAGCCCTCCACATCCTCAACGGACCGGAAAATTGCGCCATCGAATCTACTCTATCTCAACTCGTGCCTCCGGTTTCTTCTATTGCCGAGGCGTTTAATGCCAAGAAGAAAGCCAAGGAAGAAAGGGCTTGCAAAAAGGCGGGAAAAGAAAACATTCGAGGATCAGGATCCTGATTCTCAGAAGGGGGAGAAAGGTCCTGAGCCTAAGCAAGCCAAACAAACACCACCAGAACCAAACACGACCACCGCTGACTCTTCAACTCCAAAACCATCACAGCAACCTTCTTCTTCAAAACAAGTGCCAATCACTCCAACACCTCTGGCTACGCATTCTGGGCCTCTACCCAGAGATCAGATCTAGCTAAGCTCATTCTGGATGTTATGGGAAAAAGCGAGAATCCCGAGCTCTCCTACCGAAAGGGTCGAAATAGTCGAGCTCACGAAGAACGAGAACGAGCTAAAGCCGCAAAGGAAAGAGCTAAAGCCGAAAAAGAAGAAAGGGCCGAGAGGAGGATGAGGAAGTGTTCGTAGCCGAAAAAGAAAAAGAAGAAGAGATAATACGCCGGAGGCTAATTGTTGAAGAACAAATAGAGATAGAGAGGGCCGAAAGAGAGAATGCGGAAAGAGAGAAGGCTAGACTTGAAGAAGAACTACGAGAGACAAAATTTTGAAGTCGAAGAAAGAGCAAGAGTCGAGCGAGAGGCCGCTCGTGGCGAGAAAGAGATCGAAGAGGAGAATTTGAAGAAAAATTAAACAAAGTTGGAAACATTGAACTTCCAACACTTGAAGTTGAGAAAAGGCACATGTATGCTCCAACAGATCAGAAGATTTATCTCATGATGCCTAACTTCGCAAACCAATACAATGTAAGCAATGAAGTTAAAGATAACTTCATGGCTCATAAACAAGACAGAAAGACGGTTTTCACTACTGCTCCAATTACAAAGATCACGGCCATGAAACATAAGCGGTTTCAAGATACACCCATTTGGTACACAATCTACGAGGTAGTCGAGATCAAACAACAAGAGTTATTACATATGTGATAATGATCCGTTGTCCATCCATCCAAATTGATCTCATTTTTCCGGAAGAATTTATGAAGACTCAAATTTTCTCGAACGCAAAGATCCACAAGACCATGTTGCCTACACTAGAATTATTCTATGTATGAAATCATACATTAGATACAAAAGGCGGTGTCGACTTCAGTTGGCTTAAATTTCAAAATGGATAATCTGGCTATCTCTGCACCAAATGAGGAACTTGAAGGGATAAGCAAATTCAGAGTGGGTAGACTTCTTACTGAACCAGAAGAGGGAATCATCTTCAAAAGACCAAATGGAAAGAGCTTCTTTCGCATCAAAGAAGCTCACAAATACTCTTCTGAGGTAGTCTACATCATCAAGTGCTATGCTGGCTTAGACACGACAAATCCAGATGTTGCAAAGAAAGTAGAGAGAAGACTTGATGGACTTCAGAAGAACAGAGAGCTTATCGATAATATTTCAAGTATCATTCTTCGTTGATCCTCTGAAGAAAGTTTTTTTTGACTTCATACTTAGGGGGAGAATGTTAGAAATTAAAGTATGAGTCAAAGAAGAGATGTCTACAAAAGTCAACACACTCTTCTTGTTATAACTAATTGTTGTTAGACGCTCCCTTTTAGACACATGGCACTTTGTAATTGGCTAACATTTTGACTTTCTGTTTTTGTATCTGTATAAATAGCATTATATTGTGTTTGTAAAAGTTGTCGATTAATACATTTACATTTTGAAGAATACTGTGCGTAATTCATAACTTTGTCTACTTTGATTCAAAGTTATCATTTCATAATCTTTGTTCTTCATTCTGTTTACTGTTCTATTGATTTAAATTGTTAATTGATCTGCTTCCGCATTTCACTTTGATTCAATACTCTCAATTAACAATCGGTTTAAAGGAATCTGGAACCAACAAAGGTATCCACCGATGTGATACATAGTTTGATGTATCACTTAGCAATTTCAAAGAGATAAGTTCTTGACTCACATCAAATGCAAGACACGTGAGCAGCAAGAACTTGGGCATCAAGCCTTAAATAAAGACATTCTCTTTTATTCTTATAAAAGGAATATTTGTCTTTTAGCTAAAAGGTTTGATGGGACTTCACAGAGCATGAAGAAAAGAAGATAAAGTTATCTGACATTACGTGCTACAAGGAATGGTTCATCCATTATTCTAGTACAAAGGGAGTGGCATCTCCCTTTGTCCAGCAGATAAACCACCAGCTAATGAAACCTTGACAGCTGTCCACATGCATCCCATGCATGGGCACTATAAAAGGAGATGAAGTCCTTCCCAGAAATCTCACGCTTTCAACAAATCTTCAAAGTGATTATTTGTGTGACTGTGGCAAAGCTGTGTGCTATAACAGTATTGTTTTAACTTCCTTAGTGTATAAGTTAATTACTGTTATCTGTGTGTTTAGTTTGATAGAATAGTGTGCCTGTTCGTTTCCGCATCAAACTACCTGTGTGTAAATTTTTAATATTTATATTAAAAAAATTTAAAAAGAGTATATTCTGTGTGTTTTATATTCAACCCCCCCCCCTTCTACAAAACCCTCTCTTAGTTAGCCATCTCTCCTTGGGGACTAACATATATGATTTTGTATGTGAATCATATGTAATTTTGTACATGAATCATATGTGATTTTATACATGAAAATTTTCATGTACAAAATGTTTAGCTCAGAATTGTCCTTGTATTCTCGTAAATTGTTATCGTTCTCGCATGAACCTCTTTCTATATATATATATATATATTGATTGATGTTTCTTTAGTAAAAATAAAAATAAAATTATAACACCATAAATTTATTTGCAAAATATTGGATATATTTATAAACGTTGTTATCTTAATAATATTTTTTTTATATTAAGTTCATAAAATACAACACTTAATGTAATCATACTAAGTAAAAAACAAATAAATAAATTCATTTAATAAAAGTGAAATAAAAATATTTTAAAATTATTATCGTAATTTTAGTGATTTTCTGGATTTATTAAATAAAAAAAGAAATTTGTTAAAATTCAATAAAAAATAGAAAAAAAATCAGAAATATGAAAAGTTTAACTCATTAAATGATTTATTTATATTTAAAAAATCAAAATTATAAGAGAATTTTGAGGCCTCAATGGAGGCCTCTCCTTAATCCACTCTTCCTTATCTTATTTTATTTATATAGATATATGTATAAAAGCGGGTTCATACGAGAATGATACCAATTTATGAGATTACGAGCACAATCCTCGGCCAATCATTTTGTACATGAAATTTTTCATGTACAAAATCATATATGATTTTGTAAGCATCAAAAAGGACACGCACGACTTTTCCCATGGCCAAGTCGCGAGAAAAGTCGCGGCTAATCATATATGATTTTGTACGTGAATCATATGTGATTTTGTACATGAATCATGTGTGATTCTGTACATGAAAAGTTTTATATACAAAATGATTGGCTGAGGATTGTCCTCGCATTCTCGTAAATTGTTACCGTCCTCGCATGAACCTCTTTCTATATATATATATATATATATATATAGAGAGAGAGAGAGAGAGAAAGGTTCAAATGAGAACTTTGTAAATTTAAAATAATAAAGGAACACCTTGTGAACCACATATGATGTGGGTCCGACATAATATTAAATCATTTCTAATTTCATATTAAATCAGAAAATATTAATATTATGTGGGACCCACATCATTTGTGGTCCACAAGGTGTTTCTTTATTCCTTTAAAAATGGTGATTCTCGTATGATCCTTTCCCTATATATATATATAGGGGCGGGTTCAAATGAGAACTCAAATTTGGTTGTGAACGTGAGGACAAATGATAGTGCGGCACGCGTCGAATAATCAAAGAAATATTCAGACTGAATAAACATTATGCAGGCTGACTAAACACTATATTCAGTTTTATTCAGCCTAAATATTTCATTGATTATTCAGTCTAAATAATCTATATTCAGACACGTGGCGTGCTCTCATTTGTCCTCACGTTCACAACCAAATTTGAGTTCGCATTTGAACTTTCCTCTATATTATATATATATATATATATGGACGGGTTCAAATGAGAACTCAAATTTGGTTGTGAACGTGAGGACAAATTAGAGCGCGACACGTGTCCCATTTGTCTGAATATACAAAGAAATATTCAGACTAAATAAATACAATATTCAGTCTTAATATTTCTTTGTATATTTAGTCTGAATAATCTACATTCAGAGATATGTCGCACTCTCACTTGTCCTTGCATTCACAACCAAATTTGAGTTCTCATTTGAACTTTCCTCTATCTCTCTCTCTCTCTCCCTCTATATATACATATATATTTTATATATATATATGAGAGAGAGAGAGGAAGGTTCAAATGAGAACTTTGTAAATTTAAAGGAATAAAGGAACACCTTGTGGACCACATATGATGTGGGTCCCACATAATATTAAATCATTTCTGATTTAATATTATGTGGGATCCACATCATATGTGGTCTACAAATTGTTTCTTTGTTCCTTTAAAAAGGGGTGGTTCTCGTATGATCCCTCCCCTATATATGTATATATATATTGATTCATCTAAAATCGAACCATTGAGTATCTAAAACCAAATCATTAGGCATATCTGTATGTTGAGCCCTTTGGGGATTTCAATCGACAATTTGAATCGGATGAAGATCGAAGCGTCACTTTGGAATATGTGTTTTGATCGGATTCTGAAAGCCAATTAGGGGGAAGGGTTTAAGATGGGCTACAAATCAGACCCTAAACATATGTGAAAATTGGGCCTAAATTTTTGGGGGCCCTGTTCTAAAACAAAGATTTAACAGGCCTAAGGACGGCCCTGTTTCTATTTAGTGCAACAACTATTCTTTTTTCTCCATCAATGTAACAAAGTATCAAAATTCCTCATTTTTTATGCATTTTTACCAGTGACCTCTTGTACGTTTATATATGGATATCCATGTCATCAAATGTTACAAGTTCAAAAAACTATTGGTCAAAATAACTACAAAATAGGAAATTTTGGAATTTCGTTACACCGACTGAGAAAAAATTATTATTAATTAAACCATCCATTGTCAAATTTTGATGCATTTGTCGTATTGTTTTCGGAACATTTTTTATTGATTTAAATCTTCATAAGCATTATGAGAAAGCTTATTTCTTATCTTCATTTTGGCCAATGTAGCTGGAAAATGATTGTCCTCTTTAATTACCCAGAATACAAAAGTGTAACAGTTAATGCCCATAAACATTATAGTAGAGTGATCTAAAAGATTGTATTTTTAATTGATGATCACTGTGTTCTTTTACATTTCAGCACAATTATAGATGCCACAAACAAAGTGTTAGCTTTCCTTCTGACAATATCTCATTTCAGACACCCTAATCAATTGCGTGTATAGTGGTTTGCGATGATTTATAGTGGAGAAGAAGGTGATGAGTTTTTCGAAGTGTAATCAAATTGTTTTTGGTTTCATTATTTCATGTATGTCTTCAATATTTTATGAGAATGTTGATGGCACTCTTTTACTATTTTTCGGCAAAGCAACAGTTTTCAAAACATAATGATGTTGGTTCGTGGATTCATGACTTTGTGCCGAGGCTATACATGTGTGAAGAGGTTCGATGG
Source organism: Silybum marianum (assembly GCA_036898165.1). NCBI lineage: Eukaryota > Viridiplantae > Streptophyta > Magnoliopsida > Asterales > Asteraceae > Silybum > Silybum marianum. The sequence continues at coordinate 21,409,872 of CM072541.1, forward strand.
TAGTCAAGTGAGCAAAATGTTATCGCTTACTTAATTGTTCCAGTTTTCAGTAATCTTAAGGTCGGATCCTCTGGCGTATAGTGGAGTATATTAACCTCAAGGGTCAGCTCAAGCGACAAATAAATAAACAATGGCCCTTGATGTTGTTGAATTTTTGTGTACTTGTATTTTTATGTGTGCCATAATCACCAACACTCATTTGTAGGCTAATGAGTTGTTTGCTTTGTTGCTGCTTGTAGATGAATTTTGAGGTCTATTGCAATTTTTGTAATAACTTGTTAAATATTACAGATTCAGTTGTAAAAGTTCATTTTTTTGTTTATGCATTTTGTCGATCAATTAACATGGAAAGCTTAAGTACTCAAGTTAAGGGTTGAAGTTTTAATGATTGGAATTTGGAAGAGTCTCCTAGGATGAATAAGGTTTCGGCACTCATTCTGTTTACTTTCTTCAACGATTGTGGCTTCATGTTGTTCGTATTTGTAAACTGAGATCGATGTTTGAAGGCATGGGTCAATTTCCTTTTATTTCTCCCATTTTAGGTTTACGTGAAATTAGGAAGAAATGAATTAAAATTGGGTTTGCTCTATACAATTTGTTGTTGATTTATTATTGTGTAGAGAGCAAACAAAATATTTGTAATGTGACTCAATATCGCCTAAAAGGAATTTTCGATTTTTAGGGCTAGTCCTACGTAAATGTGATTATCGAATTTAATGCATATTTTGAGTTTTCATATAGGTTAGGTGTATCCACAAACTTTTCCAAACTAGATGTTTGGTCCTTGCACCATGTTCATTTTCCTTTGTTATTTCTTTTATCGGTGGAGATGTTCCCAGATCCATCTTCTGACTTACAGACTATAAAAACATATACTTTGAATTAATTTATAATTCGCTTGAGATTACATATATTCATTTATAGTTGGCTTGAGGTTTTGTTTTCGCTTCAAATCCATCTTATTGTTGGGACGTGACTTATCAAAACATAGAAATTTTGTATAATTTTTATTGGGTATACCTATTATTCTCTTATATTGCAAAAAATATATAGGTCCGTTTCTTTTATGTTTATTTTTTCAAATTCCGATGCATTACACTGGGTACCCTACTAGTATTATAAAAGAACGTAAACAAACCTTAACAAATGAACTTTTACTAACGTAATCTATATATATATATATGTATATATATATATATATTAAAGGAGAAATCACCATGTATGACATGACATCTCCTCAAGCCTAGAAATCTTTTTTTCTTTTTTCTTAGCACTCCATAAATAGTTTCATTCCATTAAGGTTTAGCTTAAAAGAAAAATGAAAAAAAACAAGAAAATTGAAGAGGTGTACTATTGAAAAAACTCACCATTATTCTTTACTTAAACCTCTTTTTTCTTTCAACTTCCTTAGTAATATTATTCTTAATGGCAAACATTGCAAGTTGGTGTAGTTTCTTTGCATTACTTCTTCCTTCAATATGTGTGTGTATAAATATGTGATTATAGAAGATGGAAATAAAATTTTATTGTCAATAAGCAATCAAAAGATAAAACCCAAGCAAATGAAAGGGAGGAAGTCGGTAGCGAACTACAATCTATACCGACAATATGATAGTGATGAAGAAGAAAAGAAATCAATCATATTTCATTGATTACTTTAATTATGTATGCGAGATGGTGCTCCATGTACTATAATTTTTTATTCTTATTTTTATTGTTTTTCCTTATATTATACAATTTTTCTAACATTAGTGGATACTCCCTTACTCTTATTCCATTTTATATTTTTTTAATCTTTGATTTTACTATACATCTCATCGTTAAAATTGCTAATTTATAAAGAAAATTTATTTATAAAATATTGATTTTCATTGTATTGTATTATATTACATAACATTAGTTATCAATTAATGAATTATATTCTATCTTGTATGTATTTCTTACCAAAATACTTTGTCACCATGCATTGTAAGTTGGTGTAGTTTGTTTGCATTACTTCTTCCTTCAATATGTGTGTGTGTATATATATATATATATATATATGTGTGTGTGTGTGTGTGTGTGTGTGTGATTATAGAAGGTGAAGATATAGTTTTTGAAATATTTTCAAAATACTTTGTCACCGTGCATTGTTTTTGAAATATTTTTAGCACATAATTATCAATATATATATATATATATTAAAGAAACAATCAATGGTGAATCATGTGGCATAATGAGGTTTGGGAATTTCTCAAATTTGGATTATGGTGCTAAGTTGATTATCCCGCATTGATAGAGAGAAGAAAGTTTCACAAATGTTATAATTATATAAGTAGGAGATCATGAGTTAAAAGTTGAAAATTTGGGTTGGTCAAATATTAACTTTTAGTTACCATCTTCTTTACAAAAATCTCTTAAATTTTCAATTGTGGTATTGAGTTGATCATCCCATATTGACAAAGAAAAGAAAGTTGGATAAATATTATGAGTATATAAGTAAAATATGATCAATTGAAATTTGAAAAGTTCGGATTGGTTAAATTAGTCGTCATCTTTTTTAGAAAAATTTCTCAAATCTTCAATTGTTGTACCGGTTGATTATCCACATTGTTAAAGAGAATAAAGTTTGACAAATGTTATTAGTATATAAGTTGAAGATGATGAATTAAAATTTGACAAGTTTAACTTGTTGAAATCTATTCTTAATTTTTGAAATATGGTAAGTTTGATGATCCCATATTGGTGATAAAATGAAAAATTATATGAAATATGTAAGTGTGTATATATATGTAACAACCACAATTCTAAAATAAAGATAACTCGTAAGTTTGCAGCGGAATAAAATAACTACTGAAATTTATTACATTCTAACTATAAAACTAGGCAACTATCTAACGAAATAGCACCTCACTTCTTACTCCCAAGCTCACAGCTTCCCTTTACCCTTACTCGAGCTCTCAATCATGTGATTCCCTGAAAATGTTTTCAGTTTTATAAAAGAGATGGTTAGACCATAAGGCCTAGTGAATTCTCTCAAACACTGCAGTTAAATATGCATGGCATTTATAAGATAAAAAGGTTAGTCATGAATATTAACTCATACATGCACACTTTAAAATGTACCTGTTGTAACAGTAATTCACACTGACAGTCACCTACACTTGTGACTATTAAACGGGCCCACACTTGCCCAAAAGGTCGGGTACACACTTCCCGTAAATGATATGCGTAATAAAACATTCATTCAAAATTTAAGCACATGAAGGAAACTCACATGAATTGTCAAGTCGCTAAGCATACTTGTGTCCAATGGGTTCCCCAACCGAATACCTGAATTGAGATTACCAAATCATGAGTTTACAAACCCAAAGTAACCCCAAAAGACTCATTTACAAACCCCTCAAATAAGAATCCAAGCTATGACCCCTAACCGGACTTAATCAAAAGACTGAAAATTCACAACAACTGACAAAGTAGGTCCTGAGCTAGTCTACACTCGCCCAAGACTCGCTTTCTTCACCGTTTTACTTTCAAAAACCCACTTTATGAAGAAGAAGCCAAAACCCAATCCCAAATCAATTTCCATCAAGGTTATGACTCAAAACTCATCCCAAACACTTATAAACCATCCCCAAACATCACAGAACCCAATCCAACCATGGAATCTATGGATTATAATCCACATTTGATGATTATAATCCAGTCTGAATAATGCTTATTCAGTTTGAATAAATACTATATTCAGTCTGAATATGACACGTTACGCGCTCTCATTTGTCCTCGCGTTCACAACCAAATTTGAGTTCTCATTTGTCCTCGCCCATATATATATATATATATAACCATAGTTAATGACGTGATATCATGAGCATGAAGTATTTTTTAAATCTTGAAATATAATGATTTCTATTATCATTCATATGTAAGAATATGAAAAATTGTATAGAATATGTGAGTACATATATAAACAAGAGGAAATGATTTTTTTGTGATAACTCATAACCAACGGTATTTGATATGACATTGTGAGACTTATTTATTCTTAAATCTTGCATGGTGGTATTATTTTAGTCATTATGAGAGAATGTTAGATTGTGGAATGAACGTGATTATAAGAAATGAGGAAGGAAGGGATTTATATAAATTTGAAATTAGTTTGGCAATCCCATATTGATGAGGAAATTATATTTTTTATGAAACCTATATATTGACAAAAGAGATGATGTTTATTTGTGACAACTCATAGGGTTGATTAACCTTAATCGAACCGTTTTTTTGGAAAAGATCTTCTAAGCCTTAGTAATAACAATAGGAATATGGTTGTGTGTGACATGTCTTTTTAGTTATAAATAGTATAACAATAAGACTATCACTGATACATCTCAAACTCTTCGGAACAACCATTTGTTATCAATAATGAAACTAAACCACTTATGGAGATACATTCTTTGTTTTAAATTGTATCTCATTAATTATTGACCGAATATTTATGTTTTATCTTAACATAATCAAATACTTCCTTAAAATATTTATCACTCTCGCGCAATACATGGGCCCACACTAGTTAATAGAAAGAGATCACAGACCAGTATTCGTGTTCATTCGGTTAACTAAACGAACAAAAGATATTGTTCATATTCATTTATTTATTAAATAAACAAATATATAAGACAAATATATATTAAATAAACAAGGGGTGGGTTCAAATGTGAACCTATCTTTGATTGTGAACATGTGGATGAATCACAACCATCCATTTTAAATCAGATCAAAATATAAGGGATAAAATTCGTGGTGGCATTTTTGTAAATAAGTGGAAAACTCAGGTCATGGCTTAAATCATAAATACAACCTGACGATTTAAATAAGAACCATGCATCATCTTCTTCCCCAAATTTCTTCATCATCTTACTCAAATTTCTTCATCATCTTCCCCAAATTTCTTCATCATCTTCCCCAAAAGAAATTTCACTTCCGCCCCAAAATTTCTTCATCTTCCCTAAAATAAATTTTCGCACAAGTTTGTTTTTGCTTTGTGTTCCTCCTTTGAATCACAAGTCTTTTCAGATCCAGATTCTTTTTCTTGATAAAGTGTAAAAAGGTTATTCAAATGTTTTTTTCCCTTTAATATGATTGTTCATCATTTTATCACAGGAAGCTTCTGTGAAACACATTTGCTTGAGTTCTTGCTTTTCAAAACCTTTGGTTCCATTGTAGCTTATATTCAGACTGAATATAAGCTACAATTTGGGGTTTGTATACTTGTAGCTTATATTCAGACTGAATATAGTCTAGAATTAGGTGTTTGAATAATTGTAGCTTATATTCAGACTGAATATAAGCTATAATTCGGGTTTGTATATTTGTAGTTTGTATTCATTCTGAATATAAACTACAATTATGGGTTTGTATAATTGTAGTTTATATTCAGTCTGAATATAAGCATGACATTGAGATATCCCAATGTCATGTTTATATTCAGTCTGAATATAAGCTACAATTATGAGTTTGTATAATTGTAGCTTATATTCAGTCTGAATATAAGCTAAAATTATGTGTTTGAATAGTTGTAGTATATATTCAGTCTGAATATAAGCATGACATTGTGATATCATAATGTCATGTTTATATTCAGTCTGAATATAAGCTATAATTTCGGGTTGTATATTTGTAGCTTATATTCAGTCTGAATATAAGCTACAATTATGTGTTTGAATAGTTGTAGCTTATATTCAGTCTGAATATAAGCTAAAATTTGAACTTTAATAATCGTAGCTAAAATTTGAAGTTTGTATAATCGTAGCTTATATTCAGAGTGAATATAAGCTAAATTTTGAAGTTTGTAAAATCGTAGCTTATATTCAGATTGAATATGAACTACAATTAGGTGTTTTTATAATAGTAACCTATATTCAGTCTGAATATAAGCACTAAGACTCTTAGTGCTTATATTCAGTCTGAATATAACCTATAATCTGGTGTTTTTATAATTTATGCTTATATTCAGTCTGAATATAAGCTACAACTAGTTGTTTGTATAATTGTAGCTTATATTCAGTCTGAATATAAGCTAAGATTTGGGGGTTTGTATATTTGTAGCTTATATTCAAATTGAATATAAATATAACAATGTATTATTACAATGTTATGTTTATATTCAGTCTGAATATAAAGACTCATAGTGCTTATATTCATACTGAATATAAGCACTAAGAGTCTTACTGCTTATATTCAGACTGAATATAAGTTACTATTATAAAAACACCTAATTGTAGTTCATATTCAGTCTGAATATAAGCTACGATTTTACAAACTTCATAATTTAGCTTATATTCAGTATGAATATAAAGACTCTTAGTGCTTATATTCAGACTGAATATAAGCACTAAAAGTCTTACTGCTTATATTCAGACTGAATATAAGTTATAATTATAAAAACACCTAATTGTAGTACATATTCAGTCTGAATATAAGCTACGATTTTACAAACTCAAAATTTAGCTTATATTCAGTCTGAATATAAACTACGATTATACAAACTTCAAATTTTAGCTTATATTCAGACTGAATATATACTACAATCTGGTGTTTTTATAATTTATGTTTATATATTCAGTCTGAATATAAGTTACAGATCGACGCATCTTTAACATTAGAACCAAATTCTCGGTCTGTATTCTCGAAATATGTAACATTATCGCAATCAGTGAACAAATCACATGTTTGATCAACAAAAAGAGTAGAATTTTCAACTGGATCACAATCGATTCAATTTTCTGATGAAAAAACAGGGTCTATTGAAAAGAGGAAATCAACAATTTAATTTCAGAAATCGCAAATCCAATTAATAAAGTTCTTCACAGCAATGAATCTGATTAACAGAGAAGAAAACGATTAATAGAGAAGAAGATGATTAACAGAGAAGGAAGAAATAAGCGGAAGTGATATCAATGAGCAACTTGAATAAAAATTGCTAGAATTACCCCTCAAGCCACAATTAAAGAGCAGCTTGATATGGCTTAGATCAAAAGCCGAGATATGTCCTTATGTTCACAATCAAAGATAGGTTCACATTTAAACTTTCCTCTATCTAAATAAACAAATATATAAGACAAATATTCAGCTAGTTTGGAATCTATTAATTAATAAGACAAATAAATAAATATTTTAACTAAATTTTCAGATCTTATTTTAGACATAGGGTCCAATAGGAGACCTAACCTTTTTCAGGTAAAATATTCAAAGCCCGCAATATTAAAATAAACTACGTTCTATTTTCGGCCCAAAAATTTGGAGTAAACAACAGAGTAAATTCCAGAATTAAAATCCCAAAATTTCATTAAACCCATACACATTGGATTCAGAAATCTTTTAAGCAGGATTGATATTTTACGAGATTTCATAATATTTAATTGTAAAATGTTTTAAAATATATTTAAAATATTTGTTTTTTGATATTCAATTGGTAAAAGGAAATTTAATTACTTTATGACTATTTATAATTTGTTTTTTTTATAAAATATTTATAAAAAAAATAGAATTCAATTTCATTTTAAATTATCCAAACCAAACAAATACAAAATTCCAATCCCTTCGGTTTCTTTTAATTCTAAATCCTTTCACAAAATCCAAAACTCTTAAAAAACAATTCGTTAAACCAAAAGATCCTATAAGTTTATTATAGATTAAACCATTTTGAAATTCAAGTTTTGGGCTCAATAATAAGCATAGAGTTTACGCCAACTTTTGTTGCTCCATTCATGTAGGAGATGATTTCTGTTAAAAAAAATCATCAACCAATACTCTCAATATTGCTTTGGTGATTTGTACTTAACGTTCTATGTATATTACTCTTAAAATTAAGGTGTTGTTTGGTTTGCAGGTGGAATTCAAAACAATTTAAGGAAATTGGAATGATCAATTCTTTGACTGAATTCCAAATTTTTTTGTTTCCTTTACATATTGAAATGGATGGAATCATTTGAATTCCACAAATTAATGAATTCATTATTCCTTGATAAAAGTGAAGAAATTGAATTTCATCCATTTGCATCTAATTTAACCAACACCGCTCACCCCCTACCCCCACCATAACCATGTTCCTACTATTATTGTCACGCCAATCTGGTTCCTGACTTTGATACATCTCATACCTAACGGTACTACACATTGTTGCTTCGAATTCACCGGGTTGGGTTCAAATGGCCCTAACTCAATTCCAACTCAATATCGAGTTGCTTCAACTCGATTGAATAAGTGGTCGCTTTGGGATGAAGTAGATTGGTTTTTTTTTCGGGTTGAATTGGCTAGGTTAGTCGGGTTAGTCATGTTTATGTGCACCCCTAAGATATAGTCTAAAATGTTCTCTAAAACTCAATATTGAGTAGAGAGGAATATTATTTTAACTGTTTCCACCAATAATAATGAAAGTATTATTATATTCTAAAATGTTTCCAAGCCTCACAATGAATCTATCACAAACCCAATAAAGAAGAAAGGGACACATTTCTCCAAACCCGATTCTAAGTCTGGTTTTTTATTCTAAATTTAAGGATTTCAGGTTAGATTTTTAATTTTAGGGATTTCGATTTTGGGTTTTAAATTTATGTCATGTTTGTATCCAATGTTCTAAATAACGTGAGGCATGGTGTGACGACGAGGTCAAGCTTTAAGCCTTAGAAGCCACGACGAGCCATGACGATTTTCAAGGCGTTTCTTATGGAAACAATTTTTTATATCATATATATATGAACGTTTGTTTTCTACTATGAGTCAATGAGTTAATGATATTAAGTCTTTTTAATTATGTTATATATTAAAAACGGAAAAATAAGACACTAAAACAAGACGGCAAGGATCTCGGTGTTAGTCAATGGGTCACTCACGAAAGAATTTCCGATGGATAGGGGCTTAAGGTAAGGGGATCCACTAGCGTCATTTCTATTTTTGGTGGTGGCCGAATGCCTCCATATTATGGTAGAAGAAGCAGCGGAAAAAAGACTAACCAGAGGAATAAAAGTGGGAAAGGATGAAATTTCTTTATCACACCTCCAATATGCGGATGATGTGATATTTTTTGGGGAATGGAAGCACCGAATATAAAAAATATCATAAGGGTATTACATTGATTTTTTGAGGTCTGGGGACTTAGAATTAATTTGGGGAAGAGTAAGATGTTTGGAGTTGGTGTTGCGGAAGAGGAAGTCAAAGCTTAGGAAAGGGATTTAAGATGCGGAAGCGATTCTTTACTTTTTATCTATCTTGGTTTACCGGCAGGTGCAACAATGAGGAAGCAAGAATGTTGGAAGCCGATGATAGAAAAGATGAAAAAGAAACTTGCGACATGTAAAGCGAAAGTTTTATCCTTTGGAGGACGACGAACGTTGGTCAAATCGGTACTTGGTAGTGTGTCTTTATACTATTTATCCTTGTTTCGAACCCCGATTAGAGTGACGAGAGAATTGGAGAGTGTAAAGGGGGGGGGGGGGATAAAGACGGTGAAGTGGTATGGAAAGGTCATTCTTGGGTTAAATGGGACAAAGTGTTGGGCTCTTTTGAAAATGGGGGGCTTAATATTGGGGGTCTTAAGGATCTAAATTGGGGGCTCTTAGGGAAGTGGTGGTGGAGAAATCATACGGAGGGTGATGCCTTATGGAAAAAAGTGATTAGGAGTATTTATGGTAGGGAAGGGGGGCTAGGAGATGACATAATGAGAAAGTCGGGGGGGGGGGTTCGATGTGGCAACAAATAATAGAAGTTGGAAAAGGATTAGATAAGTTGGGTCTAGGGTTTTCGAAGTCGTTGGGGTGCTTTTATGGGATGGCTCGAGTGTAAGTTTTTGGGATGATGTTTGGGTACAAAACGAAAAATTAAAAAAGAGGTTTAATCGGCTTTATCTTTTAGAGTAAAACAAAGAGGTGTCGGCTGCAAATAAAGGGGCTTTAGCGGGAGAGGAGTGGCTATGGCAATGGCGTTGGAGAGGGATCAAAGAGGGAGAGAGATAGGAAATTAGAGGAATTGAATAGATTAGTATCGAAGAGAGCACCGAGAGAGGGTTGGAAAGATAGCATGGAGTGGAAGTTGGACCCACAAAGAGGGTATTCGGTAAAAGTTCTAAGACAAGTGTTAGAAGAAAAACGCAGAGGAATGGGATAGCAACAAATTGGGAGAAGGAAACACCGAACAAGGTAAATATTTTTGTTTGGAGACTAATGCTAGGGAGGCTTCCATCTCGTATGAAGTTAGACGAGATGGGAATCGACTTAGATTTACTACTTTGTCCAAGATCTAATACGGAGATGGAGTCACTAAAATATGCCTTAGTTTCGTTCAAAGAAGGTTAAAAGTTAAGGAGGCAAGTGGGGTCGTGGGGAAGGGTGGAGGTGGGAAATTGCAACTCGGTTAGGGAGTTAATAGAAGCTGGGAATCTGAGGGAAAACCATGAGAGAGGGAATAGAAGATGGAAGGTGGTAGTGTGGAGTATGTTATACTTCATTTGGAACAATCGCAACAAATGCATATTCAAAAATGAGAATAGGTTAATTTCGGACAACTTTTTCGAAATGCAGGCCAAGATATTCGAGTGGGTGTCACAAAGAGACAAAGAACTGAAGACTAAGTGTGTTTGGCGGTTGTCGGACCTGTTCAACGAATGAGGATCGGATCGAGGAAAGCACAACAGTTACTGGCTCAGTTTTGGAAATACACAGGTGTCGTAAACGGGGCTCGAAGTTACCTGTTTTTCAGTTGCTTCTGTTGTGTCGAAAAAGCCAATTTTGGATGTTGCACGTTGGGAGATTGGTTGGAGCTAGCTGTTTCGATGTATCGAGTGGGACGTGCGAATTCAGCACGTATAAATGGAGGGGCAATGTGACTGTAGCAGGTGGCTCGTCAACAACAAAGGATAAGCAGCAGCAGATCTCTACAGACAACAGCTGTATGGAAAAAGCTATCTGAGACGACAGTTGTTTCGTTAGTAAGTTCCGAACAGTCTTTGGCTGCCGCTACTATCTATTCTCAGCTATGGCGTGCCACGGGTATAACGTGGCGTCAGACACAAGACTTAAGCCACAACGTGCCATGGCGGCTGTCGCGGCGAGTTATTTAGAACATTGTTTGTATCACATATGAAATTGATAATTTGTTTGTTGATGTTCTTGTTATATGTTCTTGTTTGTTGATGCTCATGTACTACAATAGGTTCCTCCACCAAACCCCAATAACCAAGTATAAGCATTTGTTCAATCTCATGTGTACGGGGTATACCCATTTCTATTGATCATGGCAGCACACAATAGTAAGCAATGAGATCAATGTTGTTAGAAAGCACCTCAAGACCTTTGTCCTAGTGCCTATCGACCTTCATTGAAGTTTCTCCTCATTATATTGGCCTTAGCGGCTACCCCTCTGGGTTTCACCTCAAGGCCCAACCACCTTACTCCTACTCTTAGACTTCTCATTGGTAGAAAGTCCACTCCATTATCCATCCATCTACACATATTAGTATACAAAAATACAAGAATTCCTCATGCCAACAAATTCATAGTAATTACACATAATCATCACAGGCATATAATCTCCAAACAGGAACACTTTATGTACAAATGCTTCAACAAGATAAATCATATTATGCATAGTGTACAACTTCCACATTTGACCCTCGAATAATTGGTCCTCCAATACCACAAGATCAACATATATGGTTTACATTATAATCTAAGTATTTACACCATCTGGTCATATTTTCCCCCAAAAACCCATTAGGGAAGTCTTTGTGTGAAGAACATGACTTAACGAAGCAATATTACCTGCACAGGACTCCATCAAAACGCTTATAACCATAAAACCTCCAAATTAGTAGTCATCATGTATCAAGTATTTAGAAGTATGTTGACCTACCTTGATAGATTTGAGCGAAATTTAGGTTTAAACCAAAACCCAAAATGTAGAAGAAGCAATCTTCAAGCTTCAAATAAAAAGATTCCACTATTAATGCCCTTAGGTCTTCAATAAATGACACTTTTAACTCCCAAAAGTCGTCTTAAATGTATAGAGAGAGATGTTAAAAAATGAAAACTAGGTCAAAATGGGCTTAAACCCCGATTTAAGTGTTTAGTGCGACCCTGGTCGCCACTTCGGTTGCGGCCTAGGTCACTCGAGTCCCTCTGTATGCGCAACAGCCTTCTATGCAACCTGAGTTGCGACCAAGATCGTCGACAGTTCATCATACTCATTATTTCCATTATTCTTGCCAAGTTTGGGTTCTACTAGGTTAAGTGGCTTTAACCGTGACCTAAGTCACATGGAAAGCCTCGAGGACCCCTAGAATGCCAACAATCCCTGATTTGCAAATATCCAATAGACTTTGACAAATCCTAAGGCATAAGCATGCGTTGAAATTCTAAAAATATACATCAATTACCTGAAATTAAGTTCTGAACAATCATAAAGAATGTTTATCCAAGCACGAGTGCTACATGAATAAATAAGGACATCAACAATAGCCGGTAGGTGTTCTAGTAGTAACTTTTATTATTTTAATTTTTCCTGATACGTCAACATCACCTCAACAAAAAACTTCATAGTAAAGGTTCTTAAGAACAACCTCATCTTGCTATATGTTTATTTATAACTTTATTTCTTTTATTAGTTACTTATTCTATCTATAAACTGAAATTACTATAGCAAACTAACTATATAACTATTTGTTTACACTTTTCATATTTATTTCAATTAATCTATTTCAGATAACATATTTTAAAAATCAAAGCATAAACATGAATTTATACAATAATTAAAAATTGCAATATTACACACATACACACACACAAACATATATATATATATATATAGGGAAGGGATCATACAAGAACCACCCTTTTTTTAAAGGAATAAATGAACTCTTTGTGGACCACATATGATGTGGGTCCCACATAATATTAAATCATTTCTGATTTAATATTAAATCATATTAAATTAAAAATGATTTAATATTATGTAGAACCCACATCCTATATGGTCTATAAGGTGTTCCTTTATTTTTTTTTAATTTACAAAGTTCTTATTTGAATCTTCTTTCTCTCTCTCTCTCTCTCTCTATATATATATATATATATATATATAACTTAATAAAAAGTAATATATTTTTGTACTAAATATATTATTAGATATTATTGCAACACTTTCAATAGTTGTATAGTATTCGAAGAAAGTTATGCTAAATTTACTATTGTACTAAATTCTTTTTTTCATTTCACTATTATTGAATACAGATAAAATGATATTAATATATATGTATATATGTATATTATAATAATTAACTATTCTTAAATATTTTAACTGTTTTATAATATAATGGTTTGTAAAATTCGTTTAAATTGTTGGATTTACAATTGAAAATTGAAAACGATATATATATATATATATATCGTTTTCTCTTGAACCTCCTTCTCTATATATATATAGGGTTCTTCATGGGAGATCTAGTTAATCTGTGATAACTGTGAGATCCAATCTCAACCACATATCAAGGATAAATTTAGAAATTTATAATTTTGGTAATTTTGAAATAAATTTTTAGTTAAAGGGCATTTTATGTATTTTAAAAAATTCTTTCCTCTCTCCTCTCTCCTGTATCCGATCTCCGATCATAATTCCGATGAACACCAATTAAACAAAAAAAACGCAATATGATACCTAAAACATCAATATTGTTAAAGAAAGATATGTACAAATGACTCTCGATGTGATACCCAAAATCCATACAATATACACTGTAATACCACTGTGATACCTAAAACATCGATATTGTTTAAAAACAAGCTATGTACAAATGACTCAATGTGATACCTGATACAAACAAGATACATTGTGATACCACAGAATGTGATACCCAATACAAACAACATACATTGTGATACCATAGTGATAGTGAAAGTGATCTGGCATGATGCAGATCTGGGTTTAAAAGAAAAGCCATCGTTGTTCAGCGGCAACGGTCGTGAAAGTGACAGCGATAGAAGCAACGACGGAGGAGATACGACGGCAACGATAGCAACAATGCGCTACTGACGACGACAACGACGAACAAGGATGGATAGAGGTTGGAGACGGAGGATATACGGCGGCAACAACGCTGCTGGTGGTGGTGATACCACGGAGGTTGGGGGGACGAGAACGGCCGCCGATGGTGGCGGAGCATGGTGGTGTTGCAACGACCAAACCAGTGCCGACGAAGACCATGATTTCATATGGGTTTGATTCGAACAACGAGATATGAGAAAGAAAGAATCAAAATAACCAGATTTTATGAAGATTCATATTTGATGAAGAAGCATATTTGATGAAGAAGATGATTGAAGAAAGAAAATGCGGGCGGCTGAATTGTGGAGCAAAATAGGGTTTCATGGTTTAAGCATATGCTGGAGAGAGAAAGATACCTATTAGACATTATTGAATTACTTTAATTAGTTTTAAAAATCAATGGACTAAAACACCCCTTTATATTTATTTATAATTTATATTAATTATCTTAAGTGATTGGCTCATATTGGATCTTATAGTTATCATGGATTAAATAGATCTTATTTGATTAAGCCCCTATATATATATATATATATGTGGAGGTTCAAACGAGAACACCTCCATTTTACAAGAACCCGAGAACACCCTTATCACATGTGATAATACACGTAAGGGGACCTGGTGGTGTGCAAACGACGTGCCCCACGACTTAGGTTGCGTCAATGGTCGTCTGTGTCTATGATTTAGTATCACATATGATGGTCTCAATGGATTATAGTATCACATCAAGAACACATTTATCACATGTGATAATATATATGAGGGGGCTTAGTAATGTAAGAGCGACTTGGTACGCAACCTAGATCGTGCCAGAAGTGGTCTCTGTCTCTGATTTAGTATCACATTTGTATCATATGTGATGGAATAATGAAGGTGTTCTCGTTTAAACCATTCCTTATATATATATATATGTATATATATATATATGTATATATATATAGAGAGAGAGGGATGCAAATGAGAACTCAAATTTGATTGTGAAGGTGAGGACAAATGAGAGCGTGACACGTGTCATATTCAGTATTTATTCCGTCTGAATAATACTTATTCAGTCTGAATATTTCTTTGATTATTCAGTCTGAATAATCTACATTCAGACACATGCCGCGCTCTTATTTATTCTCACGTTCACAACCAAATTTTAGTTCGTATTTGAACTTTCCTCTATATATATTATTAAAAATTATTTAAATTTTTTACTTATTTGTACGTCTAACTCATTCAAACATAATAAATAACTTGCATAGTAAAACGTAGTATAGAAAATAATAAAAATTAAAAACATATAAAAGCTTGTTAAATCTTAAAGATTATTTGTAAATTAAGTTATTTATTGTATTAAAATTTAATGTGCAGATAACGCTTTAATACTTGTAAAGAGGGAAGCTTATTGATGTTTTAGAAGAAAGTTGTGTTTTATTTTAAGAGTACATTAGTAAAATATAGTTTGTTCCATCTGGGTTGGATTGAAATTTCTGACCTATTTTCAACCCATTTATAACCTGCTTGTAAGTTGTAACCTATTTGTTACATGTTTTCAACCCATTAGTAACCTATTTACAACTCATTAATAACCTGATTTTAACCCACTTAATATATTTTATTTTTAAAAATATAATTTTTAAATTTTAGTGTTAAATAAGAACTTTAATAGGAAAACCTAGATTCATTTAGACTTTAGAATGCCTCGATTAAAAAAGGAAAAAACCCTAGTTTACTCTCTCTCGTCCGGTGTTGTGCTCTCGTCTTCTTCCGACGTCTCTGCTCCCGTGGTTGATTTTATTAAAACTTTGAACTTTGAACAATTTATTTGGTTGGTGGCTATGTGGTGTTGATGTTTTATTAGAACTTTGAACAATTTATTTGCATTTGTCGTTGTGCTTTATTGGAACTTTGAGGTTGTGGACTTTGACAATTTATTTGTTTTGTTTTATGCATTGTAAAATTAAATGGGTCAACCCAGGTTGAACCCATTTAGTTAACAGGTTGGATTGAAATTTTGTAAATAGGTCGAACCCAGGTTGAACCCATTTAAGTTGCAGGTTTGGTTGGGTTGAAAATCTCAACCCATTTAAATAAATGGGTTAGGTTGAGTTGAGATTTTCGACCTGTTTAATAAATGGCTTGAACCCGAACGGTCGATCGATTGCCACCCCTCGATTGGACCATTGCATTTGGTTGGGCCGTGTACCATCCATTAAGCCATAATTAAATGATTCTAGCAAAAGCTAAAGAAATCTTAAGACACCTTATATCGTGCTTTTAAGCCATAAATGATGTTCTCATTAATGGAAAGAATGAAGAGCAACATAGGACACCAGAAAAGCAGCCATAATAAGTTCAACAGAACTTCCAACAAAATCCTAAAATTAAAAGGTAATAAAATCCAAAAAATTGCTATCCTTAATAATAATAACAAATAGGAAACGGATTAATATTGAATGCTTACACATACATCATTTTGAAGGGAAAAGAAAAAGTTATATAATCAAAAATGTAATCTGATTTGTCATCCACGTAATCAATTTTTTAATATGGTTTAACAATTTAGAATCCACATTATCAGTATGTTTACAAGTTTAGGAGGTTGAGGGTAAAAACATGTATAAAATAGGTAATATTGAAAGTTTGTTATATTGATTGAGAAAAAAAAAATCTTTATTACACTATATATATATACTAGTTGTGTACCCGCCGCAATACGACAAGATGCAAAGGATTTTGAAGTTTTTATGGTTTTGTTAGAGAAGATTTGAAGGTATTATAAGGATAAGATTTTCTCCCCGAATGCTACAACTCAACTCATTTTAGAAGAGGTAATAGTTATGGTTGTTATTTCTCAAGTTTCTTAGAAGTTGCAGATCACTTAAACTATATCATTAGAGAAAGAATATATAAAACAAATTATTTTTAATGATAAAATGTTTGGGACAACATATGTAATTGCATGACTTGTAAAAAATGTAGAAACATTGTTCAAAAATGACATTGTTCTTTATCAACATTTAGCTCATCATTCACTGACCACAAACTAAACTACCAACCCCTTATTTCATGACACTAACAAGTGCATGGCCACCTCCATGGTCTATATATAAATCAGAATATGAATCCCCATAATAACATGTGTATTATGATGTAAATATAGTCCAACTCCAACCTAAATCATCTTTAAGCAAAACACCTTGTTGTCAATAAAGATAGCCATGCTAACGAGCAAAAGCTACAGACAAATTGAGTAAATGTAAATGTACAATGGAATCACATCTAGGGTATAGTTCACCCAAGATCACTTACTTGTGAAGTGTGCATTTTTCTAAAATTTGAGAATACTGAATTTGAAGTCAGTGTTACGACGTTCTAATTCACTCCCCTGTGCCAACGGTATCCGGTAACCCAAGCTTCCTAGAGTTTAACTGTTCCAACCTCACCAAAGGTGAGGACTGAGCTTCATTTTCCATATACTTAAAAGAGAAAACTAACATTAAGGTAGCGTTTGCTTTTTAAGAGGTGCTGAAGTCTGAAGTCTGATTTCACTTCTGATTTATAAGAGGTGGTGCTGAAGTCTGAAATCTGAATCAGTTAAATTGTTTGTTTTTATGTCTGTCTGAAATCTGAATCAGAAATTGATTTATAAATCCATAACAATGCGGGTGTACATGAATAAGAGGAATTAAGTGGTGAGGTTACCACTTTTTTTTCAGATCAGACTTAAGAGCGTCTGAAAAAATAAAAAAAACAAACGGTCTAATTTAAAAACGTCTGAATGAATAAGTGATAAGCGGTCATTAAGAAGTAAAATTGAAAAAACAAACAGGGCCTAAAAATGTCATATAGACATCCCATGGTTGCAAATTTAAAAGTCGGGACATGTTGGTTTCCTTCGACACACTATCCAAAGACTACTCCCTCCTATATATTTTTCAGAAAGAGTTACCTTTGGATGCCAGAAGTCCTCATAATCGGATGCTAGCAATAGTGCAGTGAGACCAACTAATTGCATTTCATTTTTCTTAATAATGACAATAGACAAGTAACAATCTAATAGATATAATGCGTCTCTTGCACCAAATCAAATGTACCTGTAGAATTCAAACCAACATAGATTTGGATTTAAACAATCAGATAACCAAAACCTAGTTTTATAACTTTGTATTGAAGGAACTAAAACAAGGATGTACTTCTAGGACCTCGCATTTGAGGTATGATTTCTGTCTGGATCTACATGTAGTTTTTTGATGTCTGATAATGTGTCTGCATTCATATATAGATGAAAACCAGTCCGACGACTCACAACATTGAACACGTATAGAACAATCTAGCATCATCAGTAGCAAAATGACGCCTTGGCATTGTCAAAATTAGGACTGAAAGGTGTTAAAAAGCGGAATTGGGCCTCAAGGCTTATTACTAATATGTTCGATCAAAGAGTATATTATTACAATAAATAGAAGATGGATTAAATTCATATGTTAAAAATGGTAAAGTGTAACACAAGCTACAATATTTAACTGAAAAATATGGAAAAAAAATGATTTTTAATTTAGATTTCAACATTTAAATATCAATCGAAAGAATCATATTAGGTTGTAGGCCCAAAATTAATAATATATTTTTCTGGATGATTCATCAGACAATATATATAAGTGTAGAATCAATATTAGACACCTTGTAGGCTACAATCCCAAAAGAACATCAAGTCCCAAACCAGTTATTAGTATAGTAGTTGCCTCAAGCCAATTAACATAAGGTCTTTCCTTGAATCTGCATATATGATTCAAAATCAGTTTAATTATTAAACAATCATGATATTAGTAGTTCTTTCTGTTGCTACCCATAAAAAGCACGACAACATACATAACTCAGATAATTGTTGTTGTCTCTGAAGATATATGTGTGTGCGCTTATTTATATATATATATATATATATGGGTGGGTTCAAATGTGAACCTATCTTTGATTGTGAACATGAGGATGAATCACAACCATCCATTTTAAATCAGATCAAAAGATGAGGGATAAAATTCACGGTGGCATTTTTGTAAATAAGTGGAAAACTCAGGTCATGGCTGAAATCATAAATACAACCTGACGATTTAAATCAGAATCAGACATCATCATCTTCCCCAAATGTCTTCATCATCTTCACCATATTTGTTCAACTCAGAACCAGGCATTATCATCTTCCCCATATTTCTTCATCATCTTCCCCAAAATAAAATTTCACTTCCATCTCCAAATTTCTTCATCATCTTTCCCAAAATAAATTTTCGCACAAGTTTGTTTTTGCTTTGTGTTCCTCCTTAAAATCACAAGTCTTTTCAGATCCAGATTCTTTTTCTTGATGAAGTATAAAAAGTTTATTCAAAACCTTTGGTTCCATTGTAGGTTATATTCAATCTGAATATAAGCTACAATTTTGGGTTTTTATACTTGTAGTTTATATTCAGACTGAATATATTCTATAAATATGTGTTTGAATAATTGTAACTTATATTCAGACCGAATATAAGCTACAATTTGGGGTTTGAATAATTGTAGCTTATATTCAGTCTGAATATAAGCTACAATTTGGGGTTTGAATAATTGTAGCTTATATTCAGTCTGAATATAAACTACAATTTGGGTTTGAATAATTGTAGCTTATATTCAGACTGAATATAAGCTACAATTTGGGGTTTGTATACTTGTAACTTATATTCAGTCTGAATATAAGCTACAATTTGAGATTAGAATACTTGTAGCTTATATTCAGACTGAATATAAGCTACAATTTGGGGTTTGTATACTTGTAGCTTATATTCAGTCTGAATACAAGCTACATTTTGGGGTTTGTATACTTGTAGCTTATATTCAGACTGAATATAAGCTACAAGTATACAAACCCCAGATTGTAGTTTATATTCAGTCTGAATATAAGCTACAATTATTCAAACCCCAAATTGTAGCTTATATTCAGTCTGAATATAAGCTATAGGTATACAAACCCCAAATTGTAGTTTATATTCAGTCTGAATATAAGTTACAATTATTCAAATATCTAAATACAACCTGACGATTCAAATCAGAACCAGACATCATCATCTTCTCCAAATTTCATCATCATCTTCCTCATATTTGTTCAAATCAGAACTAGGCATCATCATCTTCCCCAAATTTTCTTCATCATCTTTCCCAAATTTCTTCACACCATCTCCTTCGAACCTCAGAATTCGTCAACTCAGACAAAGAAGAAAGGTAAGAAGGAGAACCCCCACACCTGCAACTTTTTTCTTTTCTGCTTATTTTCTTCTTTGTGCCTCCATCGTGCCTGGATTTCAATTTCTTTGACCATGAATTTCGATTGATGAACACGATTTTGGATTTCGATTTTGTCTTTGTCTTACGATTTTGGATTTTGATTTCTAGATTCGATTAAGAACTGGAGATTTTTACTCAACATTTAATTCAGATAAAAACTTCCAAAATTACCCCTCAAGCCATGTTTAAAGATTAGCTTGAATATGGCTTAGATGAAGGGCTGAGATTCATCTTCATGTTCACAATCAAAGATAGGTTCACATTTGAACTTTCCTCTATCTATATATATATATATATAGGTGGAGGTTCAAACGAGAACACTCATGTTTTACGAGAATGCGAGAACGTTTATACTTTATAGGCCTCCAAATTATTTTACCCATGAATAAAATAAAATAAATAATTAAAGATAATCATGTGATTTTGTGTTTATCTGTAATTTTGGTGACATCTTTATGAGTAAAATCACATAAAGATAATATGTTAACCAATATTAAATTATTATCACAGAAAAATCACATAATAAATAGACAAATAGAAAAATGTAGATGTGTTCATTGTTGGTTTTCGACTATCACAACATTATCACATCGTCATCACAACAAAAATCACATAATTAATAGATGATTATCACATCAAAATCACATTTTCAATTTATCAAATCATTATCACATTATTATCAAGGTAAAATTGAATCATTATCACAATATTATCACATCATTATCGACAGACATATCGACATAAAAAATCTTTGATGATAATAGCAAAATTTAATAGATAAGGATAAATCTACGATAACAGAAAATTATGGATAAATACTATTTTATTTTAATTTAACTTAATATTTATTAATTAATTTTGAGGCCTAAAAATGTTCTTGCATTCTCGTAAAATAGGAGTGTGCTCGTATGAACCCTCCCCTATATATATATACTGTATATATATATATATATATATATTCCGTGAAGGACGGATCTACAGCTTAGTGGTAGGGGTCCCAGGCCCCCAACAAAATTATTCCATGAAGCTTTAATTTTTTTTGCTTTTTAACATAATTTCCTAATGGGACCCCAACAAAAAATTGCCAAGGCCCCCACCTGATGATAAGATTTTTGTATTGCATTTCTTTCACTGTCAAAAACAACCATCTCCCTCCTCTTTTGAAACCCAAATATGAACTCAAACATATTCGTAATGCCGAAGTGACTAACACGAACTCTCAACGGAACCGAGCAGAGATAGTCGAACTTCAATCTTATTAACAAAGACTTTCCCAGCACGTGGAAGTGTTAGAAAATTTACTGCAAATAACTATAGATAAACTAGATTAAGGGGCCATTTACCAAAACTTACCCCCGGTAAGCGCTTACCAAGTTACATTATCTTACCGAATGAATATGGAAAAGTACCAAGAATCTTACCCGGTAAGAGCGAAGCAAGGAGCAAGAATCTTACCCAGTAAGTAAGTGCGACGACTCTTACCACGGTAAGCGCTTACCGGGGAAATTGTTGCATACAATGCTGTTTTTGCGGACTAAAATCTTACTCGGACAAAACTCCACGTTGAAGACTATATTCAACAGGAAGTCTCCCGACTTTTCAATGCAAACCAAAACAGTTGGAAATTCTAGTTCTCAAGCGGGTTTAGAGGCATGTAGTAAGTCGTCCGATTTCTTATTTCAGATAGTGAGCAAAGCGGGTAAGCATGCAATTCTTATACCGGGCCCCCAACAATAATTTTTTCTGGATCCGCCAATATACATATATATATATATATATATATATATGTGTGTGTGTATGTGTGTGAATAGAATAAAGGAATTAGGAAATGGGTTCTAAATCATGTTTGTTTTTATGAGTTAACGTATGGAGGTGAAGCTAATCTTTTAGTTCCAGTTTTCCGGAAAATGGTGTCGACCATGAGAGCACACGGCAACGCGAGGAAGTAATGAACAAGATTGTAGTCAGGACTCGAGTAATTCGACCACTGTTTCCATAAGAAAGATTTGAACTGTCCCATGAGAATTGAGAATTGAGAATATTGTGATGCAAAATAAATGTCTTTTGCACCTGGAGGAGGTGTGCTCAACTCCTTCACCAAACCCTTGTTCCTTCTCTTATATCAATGGTTGCACACATACTTTTATTAGATTTAATGTTTTAACATTTCCCGATGTAGAAACTGATGGAGCTAACTTCATACATCATGTTGTTGAATTGTACTTCTCTGGTACTTTTGGGACCCCGAGAATTTCCTGCAAAATTGCTCAACTTCTTAAATTTTTGCTTTCAGTTTTTTCGTTTTTTTTTTCCTGAAATTGATTCAGATGTTTGTATTGATGTTAATCAAATATAACAAATATGCCAATAAATTCAAAGAAAAGCTCTGTACCTCAAAATATTCTACGATTTTTTGGGAGTTCCTGCCCAATGGTCCAACATAAATCACTTGTCCTCCTATTTTCATTAGTAGTAGTTGGTGCCAAAACGCGACGATTAATACATATGATGTATATAAACTCGTATAATAAAGATATACGATTCTATTCAATATATAGATCAATAAAGAGAGAATTACCTCATCAAATGCTTCAAAAATATCAATGTTAGGCTGGTAAATGGTGCAACAACAGTTCTACCAGTGGATATCCATTGTATTTCGAATAGTTCTCATAACAATGGCAATTGATCTTGCATCAAGTCCAAAAGTTGGTTCATCCATGAAAATGATCGAACGATTAACAACAAGCTCTACATCAATCATTAGTCTCTTCCTCTATTCTGTTGATAAACCGATAACCCCTGGAAGTCATCGGTTTGCCAGATTACACTACAAAAAAAGGGACCCTTTTCCGACGGATATTTCCGTCGGAAATGGTGGATTCCGTCGGAAAAGGTCCAAAATCCGTCGGAAAAAATCGTCGAAAAACCCCTCGTCGGAAAAGCCTATTCCGACGGATTTCCCGTTTCCGTCGGAAAACCTTTTCCGACGGATACTATTTCCGCCGGATATTATTTGTGACGGATTCCCGACGGCTTTTCTGACGGATTATTTGCGACGGAAATTTAACATTTCCGACGGTTACCTTGTCCGACGGATTTTAGGAAACATTTCCGACGGAATATTCGTCGGAAATCCGTCGGAAATGGTATTTATGGGGAAAAAAAGTAATTTAAAAATCAAATTTCCTGTACATTTTGTACCCAGCATAAACCACACAGTTTTGAACAAAGTTGTATATAACAAACTAAATTGTTTTTAACAAACTTACAAAATAATCCGTCATAAACAATTTTAAATATTCAAAATTACATAAAAGACAACGTCATTGTATTTATTTATTCTGGAGGGTTCTGACCCTAGTTTTGGCTCTGGTTCTGGTTCTGGTTCTGGTTCTGGTTCTGAAACTGCTGCATGAATGCCTGCATCTGCTCCGGGTTCTGGAACTGCGCCATGAAGGACTCAAAATGCAGTCTCGTGGCCTCTTGTTGTCGCCTGCCTTGTTCGTATTTCTGTCACCGCTCCGCTTCCGCCTCTCGTTCAAGCCGTCTCTGTCTCCGTTCAGCCTCCATCTCGGCTCTTAAAGCCTCTAGCTGAAATGAATCCACATTTAACAAATGAAATTAATGTTAAGCGCTAATTAATACAAAAAATAATTAATGCATGCATGTATTACACCCATATTACACATACCTCTGAAGGGGTGCTTGAACAACTATAACGAGGTGGACCGGTCAAATTTACGAAATCGTCTACCTTACCGAACCCGGGCATACAATTCTTTTTAGGACCTCCGACAGCCTTTTCCCACAACCGACCCTGTATCTCCGGACTAAGGGTCATCGGATCAACATCCGGGTATTCCTCTTGTGTCATACTGCGGAACGACGCCTACAAACACCAAAACAAAAATGTTAAACTTATAGACATTTCGGTAGCATAACTACTGTAATTGGAACATATTCATTACATGCTTTTAACTAGTTTACACCTATCGTCTGCCCAACAACGGCAGCCCAAACTTATTACTACAACTTTATCCTATAAAACAAGTCAATCCTAAAAACAAATTAAATTTTGTGCAAAAACTAAACTTACCGCCCTATGCTCGTGAGTCTGATCAAGATAAATAGGAGGATCTGTGGGCGGCCCGGTCGCACCCGGTAGCTGCCGGTTCGTGCAGTGAACCCGGTCAAATACCTTACTAATCATGGGCTCACGGTTCCATGCTTCTCTCTACATTCAATATATATATACGACTTCAGTTGTTAGTAGACAAAATAAAATAATAAATTATATACATTTAATATAGTAAATGAATGATCAATACCATCCGTTCCCGATGGACAACCGTGCTAACCGAACCTCCAGTATGCCTGGGGGCCGTTGACCGCGAACGATTGGCCGTATTGGCCGCAGATTGACGCTGAAATACACCATCATCGGCGGTGGGGTGGTGGCTACGGTGGTGGGTGGTATACGGTGGTGGGTGGTGTACGGTGGTGGTAGACGGTTGTGGCGAGGGTGGTGTGCAAGTGTGGTGGGGACGGTGGTGGGTGGCGTTGATGGCGAGGGTGGTGGGCGACGGCGGTGCGAATGGTGGTGGGTGGCGAAGGTGGTGGAGAGGGTGGTGGGGACGGTGGTGGATGGCGACGGTGGTGGGGACGGAAAACGAATTTTTTCGCCGGAAATCGGCTGTTTTCGCTGGAGCAGAAGTGGAGAGGGTGAGTGGTGGACAAAATGAAAAATGTCGGCTAGGGTTGCAACTTATACCCACCTGTTTCCGACGGATTTCCGACGGAATCCGTAAAAATTTAAATTAAATTAAAAATAAATATTTATAATATTAAAATTAAATATTTATAATACTAAATATTATATATAATATATTAAATTTTTTATAGTTTATATATATTAAATATTATATTAAATATTAAATATTATATTAAAGTATTAATTAAATATTATATTAAAGTATTAATTAAATATTATATTAAAGTATTAATTAAATATTATATAGTTTAATTATATATATTAAAGTATACATTAAAATTAAATTAAATATTATATAGTTTATATATATTAAATATTATATATCAAAATTATATGTTAAAAATGGCCTTGATGGGTTTTAATCACTTTAACGGCCTACAATAGGCCTTGATGGATTTTAATAACTTTAACGGCCTACAATGGGCCTTGATGGGTTTTAATTACTTCTAACGACCTACAATGGGCCTTGATGGGTTTTAATCACTTCTAACGGCCTACAATGGGCCTTGATGGGCTTTACAACTCCTAACGGCCTACAATGGGCCCTGATGGGTTTTAACCACTTCTAACGACTAACAATGAGTCTTGATGGGCTTTAACAACACTTAAGGAACTAAAATGGGCCCTGATGGGCTTTAACAACTCCTAGTGCTCTACAATGGGCCCTGATGGGCTTTACAAGTCCTAACAGTCTACAATGGGCCCTGATGGGCTTTAACAACTCCTAACGCTCTACAATGGGCCCTGGGCTTTAACAACTTCTAACGACCAACAATGGGCCTTGATGGGCTTTACAACTCCTAACGGCCTACAATGAGCCCTGATGGGTTTTAACCACTTCTAACGACTAACAATGGGCCTTAATGGGCTTTAACAACTCTTAAGAAACTACAATGGGTCCTGATGGGCTTTAACAACTCCTAGCGCTCTACAATGGGCTCTGATGGGCTTTAACAACTTCTAACGACCAACAATGGGCCTTGATGGGCTTTACAACTCCTAACGGCCTACAATAGGCCCTGATGGGCTTTACAAGTCCTAAGAGTCTACAATGGGATTGATGGACTTTAACAACTCCTATTAAACAACAATGGACCTTGTTGGGCTTAACGACTCTTAATGAACTACAATGGGTCTTAATGGGATTTAACAACTCTTAATGAACTAAAATGGGCTTTGTTGGCCCTTAATGACTATTAATGAACTAAAATGGAACTTGATGAGACTTAACGAACCTAATTGGACTTTGATGGGTCGTATAGTACACATATACGTACATATATATAGACACATACATACATATATATATATATATATGTATACACATGTAGATACATACTACTTCCAACATATTAGGGATGAGCTCGGTACCGAACCGGTACCGAAACCGGGTATTACCGAAATATAAAGAATTGCAAGAAAAAATCGGTATTTGAGTGGAAAATACAAGAACCGAAAATTCCCCGGTTCGGTTCGGGATTTACCGGAACTAGTACCAGTACCGGTACCGAAAGTACCGAATCCCGGTAATGATATTCGGTACCGGTTCGGTACGGGACCGGTTCGGTTTCAGGATTTCGGTCCGTATGCTCATCCCTACAACATATATATACACACACATATATATATATATACGTAATAAATGTACATATAACGACGGATTTTTATAAATAAAAAAATAGAAATTAAAATTAAAATTAAAACTAAAATTAAAATTAAAATTAAAAAATCTGTCGAAATTAAAAAATCCGTCGGAAGTTTCCGACGAAAATAAATCCCTCGGAAAATTCCGACGGATTTCCGACGGATTTTTTAATTTTAAATTTCAAATATTTTTATTTATAAAAATTTGAGTCTCATTTCCGACGGAAAAAAATCCCTCGGAAAATTCCGACGGAAATAAATCCCTCGGAAAATTCCGACGGATTTTTTAATTTTAAATTTCAAATATTTTTATTTATAAAAATTTGAGTCTCATTTCCGACGGAAAAAAATCCCTCGGAAAATTCCGACGGAATTCCGACGAATTTCCGACCAATCTCCGGCGATTTTTTTTATTTTATTTTTTAATTATTTTAATTAGAAAAATGCGCCGGAAATTTCCGAGGGAAATGAATCCGTCGGAAAAGTCTGACGGATTTCCGACGGAAATTTTAATTTTGAATTTTGAATATTTTTTAATTATATCCGTCGGAAAAACATTAAATATCTGTTGGAAAAGCCCTTTTTTGTAGTAGTGTTAGACATGAATACTTCCAATAAGAAAAGTTATATGATGCAAAATTGCGATAAATTTCAAATTAAAAATGAAAGAACATACCATCAATAATTTATTATCTTGCATGTTCCCTGCAAATACAAAGTAAATGGAATGTCAAAATTGCAACTCCATAAATGGGCTTAATTTGTCTATGATTTATGATTGAGGAGTTCATTTCTAATCTAGGGGTATAGCTGAAAAAACACAAAAAAGAGTACCGATAATTGCTGATGTAGTTTTCAATCTAAGAAATAAATAGATTGGAAACAATCTTATGGTAAATAACAAACATGAATATGATAATTGAGGAGTCATGGACCCAATTGCAAGTAAATCAAATTCATCATAAAAGCAATTGAAACACATAATTTGAAAGGAAACTACATAAACATAACCTCAGATTTAGGTTGATTTTGTGCAATTGTATGCTCAAAATCCAACAAAAGAAAAATATCAATGGATCGGATCAAAATAAAATTGTACGCAATCAACAGTCAAAGATCTCTAAACAAATCAAGGTTTTGATATTATCCTTATCCTTGTAAATGTGTATCCTAAGAACCCATCAAAATGCGCCAATCATGACCAGTGGCTTTATGACCTGTTGATTATAAAAACTCCATATTAAACATGATATTTTCACTAAATTAGTAAATCCTTCAATCTATGAAAATGTGGAAACAGAAAAACAATGTGGAAACAGAAAAACAGGGTGGTATTTAGGGGTGACAATTCTCGACACGATACGAACCCGACACAAAAATAAACGGGTTAGGGTTGAAGTTTCTGACCCGCCAATTCGCCAAATAAACGGGTCATGTTCAGGTTGACCCGCCAACCCGCCAAAAGATAATTTTTAATTTTTTTTTATTTTACTTCAAATTCTCAAATAGTAAAATTGGATTTGTTTGAATTTGGTTGTGTTTGGACTTTATTATTTGTTTGAATTTGATTGTGTTTGTACTCTTTATTTGTTTGAAACCTGAATGTTTGAATTTGGTTGTATTATTAGGTGTATTTGGTTGTATTATTAGGTGAATTTGCATGTGTTTGAACTTTTTATTTGTTTGTAACTTGTGTTTGGACTTTTTGTTTAAATTTTGATGTTTGAATTTGGTTGTATTATTAGGTGACCCGCCAACCCGTCAACCCGAGCGTGTGCGGGTTAGGGTTGCATATCTCCACACGATTCGCTAAACGGGTCGTGTCTAGGTAGACCCTCCTTGACCCGCCAACCCGAACACGACCCGATTGGCACCCCTAGTAGTATTGGATTTATTGGTGAGCTAATCAAACTACATTTGCAACCAATGCAAAGTTCACGTTGGGTTCCTATCAGTGGCTTCGAGGTTAAGAAATGAACAAATACACAAATGACTCATGTAAATAAATCACAAATTGAGAAGGAGATTTAGAAATTCACATCACTACCAAAAAAATGATTTTCACCCACAAAAAAACATGTCCGTAGGTGAATACAAATGGTTTCGACAAAATTCAATGTTTTCAAGAAAATAATAACGGATTACCCAGAAATTTCCTGGGTAATATGTCACTGATTTGATTTACCCAGCAACAAATTAGACACCATCTTTTGTGACGGTTTTGTGATGGATTGCCATTTAGCGACGGACTTTCCAAGAAAATGTCCGTAGGTGAAATTCTTCCATTTTAGTAGTGCAGTACAAAGGAGAAAATGATGTTCTTCAGTCCAAAAGGCCATCTCTTCAATGCAATCCCGAGAAGCCCCCCGAGAGTCCTTCAAAATTCCAAAAAGAGAGAAATGAGTGCAATTCCTTCATATGTCTTACAATAACAAGAATAAATAAATGCATCACTCTTGAAAAGGCGGAAAGAACCAAAAATTTCTAATATCGGAAGGGGGTAACATTACAAAAAAATGACTTTCACCCACAAAAAAACACCCAGGAAAATTTTTATGGGTGATTACCACGGATCACCCAGGAAATACTAATGGTTCCGACAAAATCTAGTGTTTTCCAGAAAATACCAACGAATTACCCAGAAATTTCCTGGATAATCTGTCACTGATTTGATTTACCCACCAACAATTTAACCACCAACTTTTGTGACGGTTTTGTGACGTATCACCTTTTAGCGACATATTTCCCAGGAAAATGTTCGTAGGTGAAAGTCTTCCATTTTAGTAGTGTAATGAACTTTAGGTCTTTAACATCGAAACACATACAATCAAACCTAGTTCTCACAACATAGGATTTAGATTAGGAAAAAATAGTAGCGGGTATCAGATATTTCAGTAGCTAAAACTTACTATTAGTTTAATCAGCGATTCCTAGAGCTCAAAAAACACGAAACTAAAACCATGTGTGATTATATTGAAAGTTTGTTATATTAATTGAGAAAAAAAAAATCTTTCTTGCACAATCAAACTTTGTTAAATTCTTATCCATTTTACCCTTTTTGATTTCAAATTATATCTAATTTTGCTTTAAATATTTTTATTAAAATAAATACAATTTAGTACAAGCAAAATATATAAATTATAGAGTAAATTACAGATTTGGTCCCTGAGGTTTGAAAAATATTTTGGATTTAGTCCCTACAATTTGTTTATTACAAGATTAGCCTCAGAGTTCGTATTTTCGTATCGAATTGGTCCCTACCACTAACGGCTGTTAACTCTCATCTGTTAAGTGAGGGGCTTTTTCGTCTTTTTCTTCTTTTTTTGTTTTTTCTCATTTTTACAAGGACAATATATGTAATTTACTTTCTATTATTTATCAAATAATTATATATATTATGTATAAAGATTATTTTCTATTATATATATATATATAAAGATACCAAGAACACATCTTTTTCACCAAGAGCACACCAAGAACACCAAACCCACTTAAATAAACCAAAATTGAACTCATATCTAAAAACCAAAACCAAAATCAAACACATCCAATAACCAAAATCAAACCCACTTAAAAAACCCAAAATCAAACTCATTAATGAAAAAACGAAATCGAGATCTGAAAGAGAGAGAGAAGATGAAGTCGCTGGAAAACTCGTCTGAGAAAACGAAGTCGCCGGAAAAACTACGATGGGTAGCATATCAATCTCCATCTCCACCAACCCACCATCACCGGTTCCATCTTCGGAGACCCACCATCACCGACGACCCACCATCGGGAACAATCTCATCGGGTGGGATAATTGGATCTGGGTCTTATATATATATTATACATATATATATGCACACACAGACTTCACCATCGCTGGTCAGATCCCCCCACCCCCTTTCTTTTCCGTCGACCAGATCCCTATCGCCGGCCAAACCTCCAGCATCGACCACCCTAGGGATGAGCATACGAACCGAAATCCCGAAACCGAACCGGTCCCGTATCGAACCGGTACCGGTACCGAATAGCATTACCGGTTCGGTATTCGGTACCGGGATTTTTTCATATTCGGGATTCGGTATTTTCGGTTCGGTACCGGTACTGGTACCCATAAATCCCGAACCGCACCGGGTAATATTAACGGACACTTTCAAATTGAAAAAAAACCCTTTTCTTTTTGGATTTGTATAAAAAACTTTTTTTCCCAACATTATATCTTCCATTTTTATACCAAATCCACTAAATATTTTAAATTTTTTGGTTCTTGTAATATTCCTCCCAAATATCAATCATTTCTTCATATTTCGGTTCCGTAATTTCTCCAAAACCCGGTTTCTTGTAATATTCCACCCAAATATTCCATAATTTTGACATATATGTAACACTGTATACATACCAAATATACGTATATATACATATATTCGAACGAAGCCCACTTTCTTATCTTTACATATTTTGGATGTCAAATTATAAAATTAAAAAATTATTTTTTATTGGTATTTTTTAATCTTTTTTAGGTCAATTTAAGTTGAATGAGTTCCTCCCCACTTACTCTACAATTAGAAAAACCATTTTGAGCTATGTAAAAAAGTTAGTCGTCCCTAAAAACAGTACCAAACGGTGTTAGTCCCGAAAATCCCGGTACCCAATTTATATTACCGGTTCGGTATTTGGTACCGAGATTTTTTCATATTCGGGATTCGGTATTTTCGGTTCGGTACCGGTTCGGTACCGGTCCGGTACCAAGCTCATCCCTAGACCACCCTAACAACCTTTCCGTCTTCCTCATGTGACCATGTCTTCTTCCCCAAAAATAATCCCATCTCCGACAAAGCTCAGACCACCGTACTCCAACCACCATCTCCGGCTACACCATGCTCCGACCACTATCTCGAAATCGTTTTAGCTTCTAAATGGGTTTTTGAAATTGGTTTCTCTAATAGGTTTGGGTTGGTTTCGATCTCTGGTTTTGGTCGTCGAGTACACACTGATTGCCTATCACCGCTGCAATCTTTCTGCACCTTCCATGTGGGTTGGGTACGTCGGAAACCGGTGCTAAATGTGGGGGTTAACTACGTTGGAAAAATGGTGCAACGCGTGATTGTTGAATATGCCAGAAAATGGTGCAATAAGGGTAGGGATCGGTTCGTCGGAAAAACGGCGTCCGGTGATGGGTCATTCCAGATTTGAGGAAAAAGAAAGAGACATATTTAGTAAGTTACAATTTCAGATCGATGAATTTTTCCGGCGACTTCGTCTTCTCCGGTGAGTTTTCCGGCGACTTCATCTTCTTTCTCTCTTTCAAATCTCGATCTCCTTTTTTCATTAATGAGTTTGATTTTGGGTTTTTTAAGTGGGTTTGATTTTGGTTATTGGATGTGTTTGATTTTGGTTTTGGTTTTTAGATATGAGTTTGATTTTGGTTTTTTTAAGTGGGTTTGGTGTTCTTGGTGTGTTCTTGGTGAAGAAGATGTGTTTGTTGGTGTTCTTGATGTTCTTGGTATGTTTATATAAATAATAGAAACTAATCTTTATACATAATATATATAATTATTTGATAAATAATAGAAAGTAAATTACATATTTGGTCCTTGTAAAAAGGAGAAAAAACGAAAAAGACGAAAAAGCCCCTCACTTAACGGATGGGAGTTAACAGCCGTTAGTGGTAGGGACCAATTCGATACGAAAATATGAACTCTGAGGCTTATCTTGTAATAAATAAATTGTAGGGACTAAATCCAAAACATTTTTCAAACCTCAGGGACCAAATCTGTAATTTACTCTAAATTATATTATAAGCAAAAATTTATAAAATCGTAATATTGACTAGAGTAAACTACATACTTGGTCCCTATGGTTTATTGGTTTTAACAGTCTGGGTCCCTAAAATGAAATATCTATGGCTTCCATCCTCGTGGTTTCCATTTCATAACGTATTAGGTCCCTAAAACTAACTTTGTTAGACTTTTCCTGTTAAGTAGGTTAAGTAAGAGGGGCATTTTGGTCATTTTAAGTATAGGGACCAAACACGTAATAAGAATCACAGGGACCAAACATGTAATAAGAACCACAGGGACCAAACATGTAATTTACTCTCTATATAATTTATATATACTTAATAATTAATAATTCATAACATATATATATTGTGGGTGTATATATATATATATTATATATTTTATCAAATACTTTCACATTTTTCTTATTATAACATTTTCTTCGTTTTTTCTTATTAAAATAATATATTTTTAAATTGTATTTTTGTTATGGCATTATAGTTACATTTTTTTATCATAGTAATATACTATCATTTCTTTTTTTACACATTGTATTTTTAGTTTTTCTTATTAAATTGTATGAAAATTAAATATTTTAATGTAACATATTTTTTAAACAGACACATTTTTTTTTCCTTCAAAAAACACATACTTTTTAACATTTTTTAAACGTTAGCAATGGAAAATGTGTTTTACAAATTTTCTAAATATTGTTATATTAATGAATAATTTTGTTTTATTTTTGAATAACTTCATCGTTTTCTCTCCCGATTATTCATATACCACCTATATTATGTTTTTCATCTATTTTTTAAGAATTCCTTTAAAATGTATGAATAATCGGAAGGTAAAGTGATAAACTATCTAAAAATTTGATGTTCCACTTTATCTATGCCACGTAATTTATTAAAAAAAATATATGTTTTTTAAGGAAAAAACATTCATATATGTTACATTAAAATATATAATTTTCATATAATTTAATAAAAAAGTTTAAAAGTACAATGTCTAAATACAAAACAATTTGAAAGTATATTGTTATAATAAAGAAAAATATGTAAATATAATGACATAATAAAAAAATAGTTTGAATATATATTGCTATAATTAAAAAAAATGTAACTATAATACCAAAATAAAAAAATAATTTAAAAATATGTTTCTATAATAAATAAAAATGTAACTATAATGCCATAATAAAAAAATAATTTAAATATATATTGCTATAATAAAGAAAAATTTAACTATCATGCCATAATAAAAATACAAAATTAAAAATATATTGTTGTAATAAAAAAAACAATGTTATAAAAAATTGTGAAAATTATGGTGATAAATTATATACAATATATATATTATTAATTATTAATTATTAAGTATATATAAAATATATAGAGAGTAAGTTACATGTTTGGTCCCCGTGGTTTTTATAATACGTTTTGGTCCTAAACTTAAAATGACCAAAATGACCCTCTTACTTAACCTACTTAATAAAAGTCTAACAAAGTTAGTTTTAGGGACCCAATACGTTATGAAATGGAAACCACGAGGATGGAAGCCATAGATATTTCATTTTAGGGACCCAGACTGTTAAAACCAATAAACCCTAGGGACCAAGTATGTAGTTTACTCTATTGACTATAAAGTTATAACTTTCTATTAAAATAATAATACAAAAATAAATGATTGCAGCAGCCGCAAGTTTACAACATTTACTATGGACGGTGATTTACTGCAAATGTGTAGGAACATGATACTGCCACGTGTGTAATTGACAGATAAGATTGAGTAGTGAGTCAGGTATACTTTTCAATCCCTAGGAAGATTGAACCACGTGGCCCAACCACAGTTGAGATATTTTACGTGTGGGATCCCAACTCCCTCCTGTGCATGTATATATAACCCTCTCCAACAACTTCTTCAAATAGAAAAAATAAAAAAAAAGGGGGAATTTTAAAGTAAAATGTGATTCAAGAGTTTTTTTCAAAATCATCTTTAAAATTAAGAAAGTAAAAAAAATAAAATATTTTTCTTTAAATATAAAGAACACTTTAGAAATGATTATAAAGTAGACCATCAATATAACAATTTAAAAATAAAATATTTAAAAAAATAAATAATATTTTAATGGATGAAAAGAATATTATAATATTATAATCAATATTGTCTTCTTCAAAATGAGAAATCTGTTGAAGATGAATACAATTATTTTTAAAAAATTTAACTTTAGGTTCTCCATTTTGGAGAAATTTTAAAGAATCTGTTGGAGATGCTTTAAATTCTAAAGGGAAAGCTAATGGCATCCCTAAAATATGTTAATGACACCTTTATAAGAGCATTTTTAACAAATTCTCTAAACTTTTTCTAAAATGGAGAAATAAAAATTAAAATCTCAAAAAAAAAAAAATTACAATCATCTTCAACAAATTCCGCATTTTACAGAACCCAACATTCATTATACTATTAAAACATTGTATTTATCTATTAAAATACCATTTATCTCTCTAAATATTTATTTTTTTCAAAAAATTTTATTGGTCATCTCATTTAGTAACCATTTTTGAAGTGAACTCCATATTTGGAGAAAAAATCACTCTTTCTCCTACTTTCTCCATTTTGTAGATGATTATGGGAAGTTGTTGGAGCAAAATAAATGCTCAAAATTCTAATTTTTTCCATTTCAAAGAAGTTGTTGGAGATGCTCTAAAATGAAATCTTCTTTACACATGTCAATGTCAAAAACCACTTTTTACATTAACAAAGCTATAAAAATACAAGAAATTCGATACACGCCCTACTAAAAAGGTGTCATCAACCCTTCCCGTTCTAAATATATATGCTATATATAAGGAAAGTTTAGTTGTCAATTGGTTTTAACAAAAGATACATAATATCTAGAGTAATTACATTTTTGTAATTACATTTTTTGTGTGTTTGTGATTGAAATCCATTATCAAACCAATCAACTTTCAAATTAATTACAATTTTAGTTATTATAATTGTCATTTTATTTCACTTTTATTTCTTTTGATTAACTTTTATTGAAAAGGATAAAGAGTATTTTGACCCTTTTACCTTTTTTTGTGTTTTATTTTTTTGTTTTACCATATTATATAATAAACTACAATTTTAATTCTCATGGTTTGGCTTTTTTTTTTTTTTTTCCTAAAAAAATTATTTATCATTTTAGTAATTTTAACAAATGATACATTTAAAAATATGTATTTTATATTGTAATTTGTATTATTAGAAAGTCTTGTAGATACCTTTAAAATAAGTTCAGTATTAAATGTTTTTAAATTTTAGACAATTTATTTTATATATGTATCTGTAAATTTGTCTACACTAATCTAAAGGAAAAAGACTTTCTATTTTAAGTTGGGTTTAAAAATTTATCTTTTTTTCTTACTATTAATGTAATATAAAAATAAAAGTTTATCTTTCTTTTAATAAAAGAAATAGAGTAAATTACAGATTTGATCACTGTGAGTATATGAAATTTTGGATTGGGTCCCTAAAACAAACTAATTACATGTATGGTCACCATGGTTTTACTTTTGTTTTGAATTGGATCCCTTGCTCTAATGTTGTTAACCATTAGCTCCGTTAACTTAAAGGTATTTGGGTCATTTTCAAAAATCCATTTTATCAATAAAATTAAAACATTTAATTCAGAAAAAAGTTTCAAATTAAATATACAAGATAGATTATTTTAATACTAATATATACCATCAGCTCACTGATGGAGCACAGTTCCATTTTGCCGAGCTAGGGGTGTCAATTTTGTACCATGATAAACCAAACAATTCCTATACCAACCGTACCAATTTAATTGGTACCAATTCAGTTGGTACCAACCTAATTGGTTGGTAGTACCGTACCAACTATATAAACTGGGTTGGTACGTGGTATTAGAAATCATGTACCACGATAATACCGTACCGTACCGACTTATTATTATTATTTATTTATTAAATTTAGTATAATACAACATATTTTGATCATTTCAAATGTTCCTATTTTTAGTTTTGCTAAATTATGATATGCACGGATAGATAGCACTTGAATGAATTCATTCAACTAACTTTTGTTATACCAAAAGTTAACGGTCGTTAACTCTGTTAGCCCCGTTAGAATTATGTCGTTAACTTCGTTAGAATCCATCAAATGCACTTCACGAGACTTTAACCCTGCGGACTAACACCGTTAGCATTAATCTGTTATTACCGTTATCTATATGTTTATAGCATTTTCAGTTACAGGTCAAAGACATAATGAAGACATTAATAAAATAGCATGAATCGTGGATAACCGTTTAGCCGTTTCAGACCGTTATTCAATACTCACGAAGTCCCCTACGATGATCCTGTCGCTCGACGCTTCAAACAGCTTGAAGAACAGAACGAGAATATGTTGTCGTTACTCTCAAAATTACCTTGAGCCGCAATACCAGCTGATGTGGAACCTCCCACAGGATTCCAAGCTTCGCCTTTCGCCGACTCTATCGCCCTGGTAGACATCCCCAAGAAATACCACATTCCCACATTCACACCGAAATATTCAGGCGTTTCAAATCCCAACAAGCACGTCGCTCAATATAAGCAGCTCATGTGGACGGCGTCGATACCACAAAATTACCAAGAAGTATGCATGTGTAAAAGTTTCGGAGCATCCCTTACAGGTGCAGCATTGCAGTGGCTGATCAACCTCAAACCCAAGTCGATACGCTCCTTTGACGATCTCGTCAACCAGTTTTTCCAGTAGTTCGCCAGCAGTCGCAAGATGGAAAACAGACCAGCGATCTCTATTATATAATACAGAAGGAAGGAGAGACCGTCAGGAATTATTTCAACTGATTCAACATGGAGATGATTGGTATACGCAATTGCAATGTCAAAACGGCGATTGAAGCCTACAAAAAAGGTCTCGACAGCAGCTCAGGTTTATACCTTGACCTCACCAAATATCCCGCCGACACGTTTGAAGATGTCTGGGCACGAACTATGGCTCATATGCGAGTAGAAGACGACACCGCCTTTCGACAGAGAAAGTCCTCCGATAAAAGAACACTGGGAGTCAAGAAACCCGAGTTCAAAAGCAAGGGTGACAATCCCAGACACATATCCAACGTCCGTCATGAGAAAAACAAAGATGACAAGGTAAAACCCAAGTTCAATCAATACCTGAAATTATCAACTTATGGTTTTGTAGGTACCTCGAAGGAATTGGTGCAGACATTAAAAAATATCCAAGCTACGGTGAGATGGCCCAAGAAGAGCGACCGCCCGAATGACCAGAAAGACATGACGAAATGGTGCGATTTCCACGATGATCATGGGCACGACACCGACGACTGTCAAACTCTCAAAAAGGAAATCGCATGGCTCTCACAAAAAGGCTATCTGAATGACTTGGTCCCGACACGGACCACAGGTAAGACCCCTAGACCCACATCTCCTGAACATACTAAAGTCGTAAATTGTGTGACAGGAGGATCCGACGTATATGGACTAACGTATTCAGCCACTAAAAGACATGCGGGACAAAATTTTGACGACTCCAGTATCCCTGTCGACTATCTAAAAGAGGACGATAAGAAGCTTGATTCCATGAAGATAGCTTTCGGTGACGAAGATCTAGGAGACACCAGAAGAAGACATCACGACGGCCTTGTCGTTCAACTCACCATCGGGAATTGTTTGACCAAAAGAATTCTGATCGATGGAGGAAGTTCAGCCAACATCCTCTTTCTCAACACCCTCAGAGCTATGGGGATAAGTGAAAAAGAAATCGTACGATGATCAACAGTCTTAGTCCGCTTTAATGGCAACACATCCACGACATTGGGAGAAATTACACTACCCCTCTTTGCAAAAGGGGTCAATAAATCGACTCGCTTCAACGTGGTCAATTGTTCTTCCGCTTATAACGTTATCCTTGGAAGACCCTGGATACACGACATGAAGGCAATCCCCTCGACATACCATCAGACAGTGAAATTCCCTACTTCGTAGGGGGGGGGGGTACAGGAAATAAATAGCGAACAGAAAGACGCAAGAGAATGCTACAAGCCGCGATGAAGCCTCGAAAGCAGATTAGCTAGCAATTACAAAGCCAGGCGGACGACAAGTCCCCTGACGATTATGGACTCCAAGAAATCGCTTTAGATCTCGCCTCATCTGAACGCACGATATTTCAGGGGGCATCCTTGGGTGAAGAAATAAAAAACGACCTCACGAAATTCTTGAGGGACCACGCCGATTGTTTCGCTTGGACGTACGAAGATATGGTCGGCATAAGTCCCGACATCATATCGCACAAGCTGGACGTGGACACCAGATTCATTCCTATAAAGCAGAAGCGGCGAAAGTTTGCACCTGACAGAAACAAGGTCATCAACGAAGAGGTCGATAACTTGCTGAGAACCGGGAAAATCAGGGAAGTCAAGTATCCAGAATGGTTAGCCAACATTGTCGTGGTAAAGAAGAAAAATGGAAAGTGGCGAGTATGTATCGACTTCACAGATTTAAAGAAAGCTTGTCCTAAGGATCTTTTTCCTCTTCCGCACATCGACGCCATGGTTGACGCCACCGCTGGCCACGAACTCTTGACGTTCATGGATGCGTACTCTGGATACAATCAAATACTTATGCATCCAGACAACCAAGAGAAAACAACTTTCATAATAGATAAGGGCATCTATTGTTACAAAGTGATGTCGTTTGGACTAAAGAACGCAGGTTCAACATACCAGCGACTCGTCAATCTGATGTTCAAAGACTTTCTGGGGAAGACAATGGAAGTATACATTGACGATATGCTCGTGAAATCAAAGCACGCGACCGATCACATTGGACATCTGAAAGAGTCCTTCGAAATCCTAAGAAAATACAATATGAAGCTGAATCCGACCAAATGTTCTTTTGGGGTACGCGTAGGGAGATCTCTGGGACACATGGTGACACGTCGGGGCATAGAAGCCAGCCCTGATCAAATCAAGGCAATCATCGACTTGCGATCACCAAGGAATCTGAAATAAGTACAAGGCTTAACTGGAAGGGTCGCAGCTTTAAATCGTTTTATATCGAAGTCATCAGACAGATGTCATTTATTCTATAACGTCCTCAGAAAGAATAAAGGTTTCGAATGGACGGATAGTCACGAAAGAGCTTTGAGAGAGATTAAAGAGTACATGACGTCTCCGCCTCCTCTGTCAAAACCAAAAGATCATGAGACTCTATACCTATACTTATCGGTAAGTAGCACTTCCGTAAGTTCAATCGTGGTTCGAGAAGACGAAAACCAACAAAAATCGGTATACTACGTGAGCAAATCCCTCGTCGATGCGGAGAAAAGATATTCATCCATGGAAAAATTGCTCCTATCGTTAGTCACTGCCGTCAAAAAGTTACGACATTACTTCGAAACTCATCCGATCGTCGTCGTCACCAACTACCCGCTTAAATCCATTTTGAGAAAGCCGGAATTGACGGGTAGACTAGCAAAGTGGAGCATCTATCTAAGCGGCTACGACATCTCCTATGCTCCACGAACGGCGATAAAGTCGCAAGCAATTGCCGACTTTATCGCAGATTTTACGCCCGACCAAGAAAAGGAAGCTCTCGCGGAAATCTCTTCTGTGGTGAATCTAGACGAGAAACAATGGACGCTCCATGTAGACGGATCGTCCAATATACGTGGGACCGGCCTGGGACTCGTTCTAAAATCACCACAGGGTGGCATAATGGTATATTCGATATCTTGCGACTTTAAAGCAACGAACAACTAGTCAGAGTACGAAGCATTGATTGCAGGAAAACTGGTAACCAAATGAGAAGGACCTTATAAAATCACCCAGGTCATGGGAAAAAGGGCCTATCATTTGCAAGAAATGAATGGTCGAAATATCCCACGAAGTTGAAACGCCACTCATCTCATGAAGTATTTCTTTTAATTTTCGCAAGTCTTTCTTATCGTACGATTACTTATCTTTCCATACCATTACTAACTCGGGGGTCGGAGGGTCGTTGATCAAACCAACGACCACCAGGCCCCTAACGTTTCCATTCGATCTCAGATACGCCCAGAGACGCAATCGATCGCCAACAAGACACTTAATACTTTCTCGAATTACAAAAGTAACGAATCATGATGATAAACAACAAGCACATGAAATTTAAAAATACTTGTTATAAGTACAAAGCAAAGCGCGACAATGTCGCCCAAAAGCAAAAGGAACAAGAAAGCTAGAGTTTAAGACTGCGGTTGGCCCAGAAAGTGTCGACAGCAGCAGAAGAAGGCCCCACGTCATCCTCATCACTCTCCTCCTGGTCCTCCATGTCTAGATCGGTTGAAGTCCCGATCTCCCGAAGGAAATATGAGACATCTCCCTCAACCGATGCCAGGACATCCTTCCCAGCCAAGTGACAACGAAAAAGAGCTTCCTGGTCTTCCAACGAGTGAAAGCCTCGAGAGCCTCCATCTTCTCTTTCAGCTGGTTGACCTCCACTTGAAGCTCTCGTGACTTCCTTTCAGAAGAGGCCAAATTTTGCCTCTGCAGTCTCAGCCCGTGTCGACGCCTCCTCAGTATTGGACCTTACGACCCGGGAATCTCTTTCATTCACGGCCAAGGTCGCCTTGGTCGAAACCACCTCCGCCTCTAGAGACGAAGCTTTGATCTGGGATTCCTTCAAAAGCTCTTCGAGCCTTTCTTTGGCATGGATTTCATGCTCCCAACGAAGGGAGTAATCCTCAGCTTGCTTCCAGGCATTCGCCTCCATCACCAAAGCCGCCTGTTCCCTTGCCTTTATTTTTGGAACAAGGGACTTCACCCTGTTCATATGAGAATGCAAGTACAAGGAAGACTGGAACGTCTGGAAAACCAAAGAAGAGGGATTAATAAAAAGCACGAAAAGCAATAAAAGGAAATCATATCCTTACCAAGAACGCCAGACCCGTAGTATGGGTATCCAGATCTTCTATAG
Source organism: Silybum marianum (assembly GCA_036898165.1). Taxonomy (NCBI): domain Eukaryota; kingdom Viridiplantae; phylum Streptophyta; class Magnoliopsida; order Asterales; family Asteraceae; genus Silybum; species Silybum marianum. The sequence goes on from CM072541.1 coordinate 21,451,403, forward strand.
TCGCCTTATCATAGCGACTCTGGAGATTGGGAAGCATGAACTCCCGGAAATGAGGGAACAACTTCTCCCGCGACAGGATGTCATCCATCATAAAATCCTTCGGGATCTTGATGTTCATCGTAGTAAACTCTGATGAATCATCCCCCTCACCCCCCTCAGCAGAGATGGTTTTTTCCCCAGATCCTTCTCCGAAGGCGTCAGCGATGACGTCACCTTCGCAGCAGTCCGAACCGGCGCCTCAATGTTCTCCCTCAACACGGGAGGAACAAAACTTAGGGGCTCAGCGTCAACGACGCCCTTAGATACCCGTGCGGAAGTAGTGACGCCAGCTTGGCCGCCGCCAACCCCTAGGGTAGGGACATCGATAAATATCACCCTGGCTTTTTGGTCGGCAGATTATGTAACCCGAAAATCACAAATGGAATCCCATGCAAGTATACATGTTAATCCACTATCGTTTGAACAAGTAATAAAGTGGTACAAAGTACCGGATTATCGTTCCCACAACGACAATAAAAAACAAGCAGTATTTCTCAGTCAGGCTTAAAAAGTGATTTCTAAAAGAGAATTCGAAGGAATGCTTTTGATGGTTTGGTTAATAGTGACTTGAAAATAAAATGCTTGAAAACAGTAATTAAAGAGAGCAAGGGTGTAAGTTCAGGCTGGAGTTTAGCAACAATGTGTTGGAACCTTGCTACAGCATGACCTTGCGGGATGCTGCAGCATTGGTTCTCTACCTTACTAATGGTTTGCACAGCCTCTTATGAGGATTAAAATAGATTAATATCAGCAACACCCACTTGAGTGACCCAACTGATGTCCATACGAATTTTACATGTGCATTCCATATAGTTGTAACTTGTGAAAGCTACATGGTTCTTTATAACCTACTATAACACTTCAAAGTTCTATAAGTTTACGCTGGCTTGCATTCAAGTCCAACTCATCCAAGGTAAACAAGGTACGTCACCTCCTCAAGAATGACTTGGATGAAACATAGAAACAAGGAATGAATAGTAAGGTAAATGGCCAATAGCGAACGCAATTATCCACTATCACATCGGCCTTTATCTCCCAAACCTTTGCTCACACCCAAGCTAGGACGTTTAGTCCATCATCGCTTTAAAATAGATACAAGACATAAATGTAAATTGCATGAAATGTAAATGACTAGAAATTGTAAATCACAAGAAATTGTAAATGCGAGAAATGTAAATTGCAAGAAATCGTAAATGACAAGAAGTGTAACTGAAAGCTTTTAGATTGCAAAGAGAAAGAAATGACAATTGTCTCTAAGTAGCTAGATGAACTACTTAGTGGTTGCCTTGTCAAAAAACCCAAAATCTAAGCAAATGGAAATCGAAACTAAGGACTTAGGTGTTTTCACCGTAAGTATCAAGTAGTAAGTAGCAATGTGTCAAGGTATCCTTAAAATATTATAAATGACTTCTATTTATACTAGGAAGAGGCATCTTTTTGAGGAAGGTAAAAAAAGTAGGAATATGATTCCTTAACACAAAAGTACTCAAAAGATGTCTTCCACACCACCATCATGGTTATTCTTCAAAGGATGCTCTTCCAGCTGGTCTTAGGTTGGAAATCAGCCATGAGGAATCGATTCCATGCCAAAAAGATTATGAAAGCAGTTGCTGCTTGCCTGCTACGATATCCTGCTGCAGTAACTCACAGTGTCACAAAACCTCTTAAAAAGCACAAAAACAGATCAATTCCTCAAACTCAGCTCCAGACACAAGTAAACATCAAATTAGAATAAAAGACTCAACTTAAGCTAATTGGGAAAGTAAAATAACGGGAATATGAACAAATAAAGTTTTTGTCTTTCACTACCATCTCTACTCTTTTAGGCAAAAAATTTGCATTGTTTTTAGTTCATTTATTATTAGTTATATATTTATTTATTTATATGTTTATGAAATTTTGGTTTTCTTAAGAAGTTTACCGAAACGTAACTTGTTTTAACGATTTCAAAAAAGGAAAATATGACCATAATTTAGCTCTACTTGTTCGAAGCTTAAGAAAATTGATTAGATTGATCTTATTTTGAATAATCAATTCGGTTTTAAATCAATAACTGGTTGGAGGATAAGGTAAAAGTCGATAAATAGTTTTACTTATATAAAAGTCAATCCCAGTCACCAAAATTTCTGGATCCGTCACTGATCTCAATCCTTGTTATGCTTTTTATCGGCTAAAATTCTAAGTCATTATCATATTTACCCAAAAAAAAGTTGACATCCTTTAATAAGCGATCCCATAATTTTGGTTTTTCAAAAATTTACAATATCAGTTTTCAACCCTAAATTACTATAGTTGCCTCCAGTCCCTATTTTGTAATGACATGTTTTTTATTTCAAAATATGACTCGGACATATATTAAACTAACAATTCTACAAAGTAGGGTTTCCCAATTCCCAATAATTGGCACATGTGAGAGAATCTTGCTTATTATAGATCTCACCACTATGCCTATTTGGGAAAGCAATCTTTATCTAATTTAAACAGGGGAGTGACATGTATGAACCTTTTAAGGTAAATTAATGTTATTTTCAATTATCTCTACATTCATGACCAATGGGAAACAACAAATTGAATTTGAATTCTTTTGTACTATTATTTAAGTAATATAATTATGGAACCATTGAGAACTCGAAACGTGTTGTAGCATAAAGTAATTTTGAATGGAATTAAAAAAAAACGTATATTAAATGATCGTTTCATATAAATATGACTACTGTGTAACGAGGTTAAAATAGTATTCTTGTCTCCTTCAGTCCTGATATACCAAAAGATAGAAGGAATTTAATTTGATTTAGAGTTACTAAATCTAGTAGTTCTTAAATAAAACAAATGATTTTAATGAAGATTACAAGTGAAAGAGATGATTCGTTAATTGAATACTTAAGGCCGAGACTTATTTGAAATATATTAAAGTAGGATCAGGTTTAAGGGAAAATGCCACAGAAAAAACTGAAGAATACTTCAAGAGCCCTTCATCTGAACGGTATGCACTAACGAATACTGGTAATTTATTCATATGACTCTTACTATAACTGTTTGATGTTTTTCAAATAATTATTATATTAAACTTTTTATAAAAAAAATTATTAGTTTACCACGCATTATTAATATCGTTGGCAAAAATTATTATTTTCATGGTCAACTTCTATAATGACTATATAATCAGGCCCGTTTCTGACATTTTTTGGGCCCTGGGCGAGATGTAAAAAGGGGCCCTTGTTAAGTACGGTTTTTTTTTCAGTACATTGTTTTTTTGAAGCATATAATATTTACATACGACAAATGAAACAAATAAACACACACATCCTCCTTGCCTTTGGTGAAGTTTGATTCCCTGACCTCCTAGGAAGCCAAAGGATATGATACGGTTAGGCCAAATGCTTATTAGATAATAAGAAATCAATAATGTAATAAAAAAAATTAGTTTTGAAATTCTAAATATAGACATAAGTTGTATCGTTTCATATGGTTGATAAACTTTTTCAAATGTTAGAATTTTCTTAGTTAATAATAATAAATCTAGTATATTTATAAAAAAACATTGAATTCATGCGGATGAAATAATCAAAAAAAGTTAGTGGGAGATGAATTATAGAGAATATATCAATGTATTGTTGTCTACGCAAGGTAGTTTTATATTTTTGTAGATAAAAAGCTTAGAGAAAAAAAAACTTAAGAGAAACAATAAATAATACCATAAAATTAACAACCAATTAATTTTTTTACGTATTTTCTTCTTCAATATAATTAGTTGATACATGTTTGGGCCTTTAATATAATGCTATTTTTTTGGATCATGTTAGATACTAAAAGACATTGTGTCCTTTTTATTTATTAGTTTTTTTGAACCACTACTATATATTATATAGTAAACATGAAAAAAACCGGGCCCCTATTTCTCTTGGGCCCTGGGCGTACGCCCGGCCCGCCCTCCCCCAGGGACGGCACTGATATAATATTCAATTCAGTAGTCTATGGCCAAAATTTAACTATTTCGTGTGACCGAAAGGCAACAAATAGCCACAGTTCTACAATTTAGCGCAACCATACATCAAGGATTGCCACGGTTGATATAAAATGTGTTGCTATAATAGTTTATTGCCACATTTTTAGTTTTTCTGTGTGACCAAAAGGCAACAAATAGCCACGGATATTAAAATTCTATGTAACCATACATCATGAATTGGTCATGCTTACTATGAAATTTTGTGTGGCTATAATGTAACGTCCCAAAAATTTATCTTAAATAAAACATCCAAAATATCAAAGTATCACGAGTCTAAAATATTTCAACGCAACGGAAATTTCTAAGATAAATAAAACTTAAGAAATTAAAAGTCTAAGAACATCAACATGTAAAAGAATCCCAAATGTTGCTCCTCGGCGTGCCTTTATTCCTTGAAGAACAGGTTCTAAGCTTTCTCCTTCCCCTTACTACTACTTCCGAGTATGAGATGACCTGGTCGCATAATTATTTTGAAAAAGGAGTTGGGTGAGCCAAGGGCTCAGTGAATTCACGGTTTTTTGCATATATATCGTCAATAAACATATTTCACAAAGCCTCATAATTTATCATGCATACGATTTAAAACAATATATTTCACAAACAACGGCGTTATGGGAAATGTCTACCTCACACAGCTTTACCTGGCGAACTCACACAGCATGTCCGCTCTTACGGCTTAAGACAAGCTCACACAGCATGCTCGTCATCTCATTATAAATACCATAATACATTCCCATTGCCACACAAATATTCAACACGTATAAAAAATACCGAACGTTATGTGCATGCATGATATATTAAAATAAATCAGTTACTGATAAAATCCAAAGCAAGCTTGCATATAATTATAAATAAAGCGTGCAACCATTTTTAATAAAAGTCACGTAAAACTCACAGTCCAAGTCGTTGCCCAAACCGTTTTTTTTTTTGAAGTGGCTAGCGTCTCCCCTACAAATCCAAGGCCATAACTTTAAGTATAATATAAGATACAACATCCTTTTAGAAGATCGAGTGGTTCCCTTGACGTTGTCTAATTTATCAGTCCAAGAGCCTACATCTTTTCTTTCACAATTTATTTAGCATCTACATACATACGTGGGTAGATATATAGTGTATATATATATACTAAACCATGAAACAATTGATACATGCAAAACCCATTTCAAAAGACTCCATATATGAATGCATGTATACACAGTAACCTTTAAACTAATGCAGGACTTCCACCTTGTAACACCATTTATATAAATATATACTAACCTTCATGCAAGGATGGCATGCTTATGCATGCGTGAAGTATTTATATCCTTATACTATATATAAATATATATATATATATATATATATAAGTATACATATTTTGATTTTTCAGCAAACCCACGAACCCATGCTACTGCTTCAATTTAACTTTTCCTTCCTTTATTTCAAATACAGTGACCATCAACAGGTTTTATCTTGCTTAAGGATCTGTAAACACAAGGTGTTCTTCGATCCCTTACAACGACCAATCGTCGGTCCATCCGTTATAAACTATGATGGTGATTTTACCGATACACACACAACTACAAATTATATCCTTTAGAACCGACATGTGGGTCCCAAATTGGCAACCCGATGTCAACGAGATTACCGTTGTGAAAAACGGTAAGGGTTCTTGCAGTGACCGTCGACCACCGATACTCGACGGGAACCCACCCGCATGACCGAAATACTAGGTGTATATCTAAATATTTCAAGGCAGAAAGTACGAGTACTTACCGATTAACGCCAACCGCCGACTTCCGTTTCGATCTCCGTCAATACCTTAGCTTACTGTAATGTAATCCTCCCTTTCACCAAATTGTTTACTTTCTTCTTCAAGTAGAATACTACTCTCACCCCTTTATATATGTAAGGACCATGGGTTTTAAAAAGAGGAAGTTGTCATAACTTTTTGGACGTTCACGTCCCTTGGTTTCTTAAGAATTGATTCCACAGTGAATCCACTATCAATGCACATTAATCACTTCAACTTTCAATTTTAATAATATATATATATACTTTAGTTATTACAAACTTCCCCTCTTAACAAAATTTCGTCCTCGAAATTTGTTTTATGCAAACAATTGAGGATACTTCAATCTCATCTCATTCTCGGGTTCCCAAGTTGCTTCTGGACCTCTATGATGTCTCCATTGAACTTTCACTAGAGCGATCTCTTTGTTTCTTAATTTCCTTACTTTTCTATCAATGATGGCTTCCGGTTCTTCAATATAGTTCAAATTCTTGTCCACCTTTACATCCTTAAGAGTTATCTCGACACTTCCTTCTGCCAAGCACTTCCTTAGATTAGACACGTGGAACGTGCTATGGATGCCTTGAAGTTCTTCAGGGAGCTCCAACTTATAGGCAACCTCACCTACTCTTTCAGTTATCTTGTAAGGACCAATGTAACGGGGACTTAGTTTCCCTCTCTTTCTGAAACGAACCACGCCTTTCCATGGTGAGATCTTGAGCATAACCCTGTCACCAACTTGGAATTCTATTGGTTTTCGTCTTTTATCAGCATAGCTTTTCTGCCTGTCTTGAGCTATCTTCAACTTTTCCCTTATTTGGTTTATCTTATCGCTAGTCTGCTGGACGATCTCAGGACCAGCCAACTGTTTTTCTCCCACCTCATTCCAGCATAATGGCGTTCGACATTTCCTTCCATACAAAGCTTCATATGGTGCGACTTGGATGCTGGCATGATAGCTATTGTTGTAAGGAAATTCTATCAATGGAAGATGACTTTCCCATGACCCTGAAAAGTCAATAGCACAAGCCCGTAACATATCTTCTAAGGTTTGAATGGTCCTCTCACTTTGACCATCTGTTTGCGGGTGATAGGCTGTACTTAGCTTTACTCGTGACCCCAACTCCCTTTGAAAACTTTGCCAAAACGTAGAGGTAAACCGGCTATCCCTATCAGACACTATCGATAACGGAACACCATGACGTGTCACAATCTCGTCTATATAGAGCTTAGCGAGTCTTTCCAACGAATATGTTTCTTTAATTGGCAGAAAATGTGCTGACTTAGTGAGTCTATCAACGATTACCCATATTGCATCATAACCCTTTGGTGTTCTTGGCAGCTTCATCACAAAATCCATTGTGATGTGGTCCCACTTCCACATCGGGATTTCTAAAGGTTGCAGTTGGCCATACGGCCGTTGATGTTCAACTTTTACTTGTAGACATGTCAAACACCTTTCGACATAATGAGCTATGTCTTTCTTCATCCCCGGCCACCAGTATAGCTGACGAAGGTCTCGATACATTTTGTTATTACCCGGGTGTATAGAATACCGAGATTTATGGGCTTCGTCTAACACTTGGTTACGAAAGTTACCTAATCGAGGGATCCAAATTCTACCCTTGAAGCACTTTAACCCCTGATTATTATCTTCAAGAGACGAAACATTCCCTACCATTCTCTCGCCCTTCAATTTCTCTTCTACAAGAGCTTCTTCTTGAATTTTCTTGAGTTCCCCAATCCAACTTGGAGTAACCTCTAACCGCATTGCTTTAATCCTCACACGGTCGTTCCGTTCTTTACGACTTAATGCATCAGCCACCACGTTTGCCTTTCCGGGATGATACAAAATTTCACAGTCATAATCCTTTAGCAACTCCATCCACCTTTGTTGTCTCATGCTCAATCTCGGTTTGTGAATAGATTAGAATATCGTCAATGAATACAATGACGAACTTATCCAAGTAGGGCTTACATACCCTATTCATTAGGTCCATGAAAGCTGCAGGTGCATTTGTCAACCCAAACGGCATTACCAAGAATTCATAATGCCCATACCTAGTCCTAAAGGTTGTCTTAGGCACATCCTCCTCTCGAACCTTTAATTGATGGTAACCCGATCGTAGGTCGATCTTCGAGAAATAACTGGCACCCTGAAGTTGATCGAAAAGATCATCTATCCTTGGAAGAGGGTACCTATTCTTTATGGTTACCTTGTTAAGCTCCCGGTAATCGATGCACATTCGCATCGTACCATCTTTTTTCTTAACGAATAACACAGGCGCTCCTCAAGGTGAGGTGCTAGGGCGTATAAAACCTTTGTCTAATAGCTCTTGCAATTGAGACATTAGCTCCTTCATTTCTGATGGTGCAAGGCGGTAAGGTGCCCGAGCAATAGGTGCGGATCCAGGTACTAGATCAATCTGAAACTCCACCTGCCTCTCCGGTGGTAAACTTGTCAGATCATCCGGGAAGACTTCGGGAAACTCTCTTACTACCACAATGTCTTCCATACTCATTTCCTTTTTCTTAGCATCTATCACGTATGCTAGATAATTATGACACCCCTTTCTTACACATCGTCTTGCTTTTGCCAAAGAAATCATACTAGATTTTCTAGTTCTTCGGTCTCCATATATAACTATGGTTTCACCATCAGGCGATTCGATTTGGACAATCTTTTTGTTGCACAAAATTCTTGCCTGGTTTTTGGCTAACCAATCCATCCCAACTATTATATCAAATTCCCCTAAGGTCATAGGGAGTAGTTTTAACGGAAAAGAATGACCGTCTATCTCAATATTGCAGTCATCATACTCTTCTCTAATCATTACTAGATGATCATCGACAGTTTCTACTTCTAAGGCGGAGCTTAAAGGTTTCGGTACTCTATGCAGAAAATCACAGAATGTGGTAGATACAAAAGAGCGATTTGCACCAGAATCAAACAATACTCTAGCATGCACAGAGTTGACCAGAAAAGTACCTGTCACCACGTCGGGTGTCTCTTCAGCCTCTTTTGCTGTCATGTGGAAGACTCTTCCCTTTGCCTTCGATGCTTCAGATCGTTTTTCCTCCACTTTACCATATCGACTTTCACTTTGCCCGGTGGTGTACCCGCTCTTTTGCTGAGGGCAATTTGCTTGTATATGGTTAGGCGACTTACAGATAAAACATAGTCTCTCTCTCCTCTCCCCTTTGCAATCTTGAGACAGGTGCCCTGGCCTCCCACATCGGTAACAAACTCTCGGCCTAATCAGCTCTTCTCTGGACGATACTTCCAAAGAAATCCCAAGCTCGGACCCTCTTGGTATAGATACTTCCAACTAGAAAGATAACCCCTGATCAACCCTGCATATTCCGAAGCCGCTCCTCGAAAGTAGCGAGCCCGGTCACCTAATCTCACTCTCCAAGATCGAGTTGCGATTCTCCTTTCCCACTCTAACTCTTTACATATCCAAGCTAATTTGTGGTTGCTTCCCCAAAGTTCATCATTTTCTTTTAATCTTATGTTCATCTCCTCGCTTAGATTGGCATGATCCGCTTGCAAGTTGTTCTTTTCCTCCTGAACTTTAGACAATTCCTCCTTCAGATTTGCATTCTCACTATTCAGATTCGCTATGGTGTCATTCAAATCCTCACAGGTAGGCGTACGTGGGGTGTATTCCTCAGAGGGTTCCTCCGATGGATCATAGGTAGAATAATCTATAGGTGTGCTTTGGGATGACTCAACCCTCAGAACATTTGCACTCCCTCTAGAACGGCTCCTCAAACTCCTAGTGCGGCTAGAGCTCGTGCAATCGCGATCCCCAACTCCACCTCTTGGTGCTAACCCAACAGCTACCGCACGGCTTCCGGCCCTACCCCCACGACGGCCAATGTGCCTAGTTCTCTTGGTGTAAACCATTGTCCTACAAAACCACAATAATAATCTATCATCTTTCGGCACAATGTCAAACTTAGAAGTAATTTAAGCCAAGCTATAACATTATTTAAATCATATGACCTCACTCAGTTTAAGCTTAGGCTAAAATTTATAACCTATTTCTCTTAAACTAAGGCTCTGATACCACTTGTAACGTCCCAAAAATTTATCTTAAATAAAACATCCAAAATATCAAAGTATCACGAGTCTAAAATATTTCAACGCAACGGAAATTTCTAAGATAAATAAAACTTAAGAAATTAAAAGTTTAAGAACATCAACATGTAAAAGAATCCCAAATGTTGCTCCTCGGCGTGCCTTTATTCCTTGAAGAACAGGTTCTAAGCTTTCTCCTTCCCCTTACTACTACTTCCGAGTATGAGATGACCTGGTCGCATAATTATTTTGAAAAAGGAGTTGGGTGAGCCAAGGGCTCAGTGAATTCACGGTTTTTTGCATATATATCGTCAATAAACATATTTCACAAAGCCTCATAATTTATCATGCATACGATTTAAAACAATATATTTCACAAACAACGGCGTTATGGGAAATGTCTACCTCACACAGCTTTACCTGGCAAACTCACACAGCATGTCCGCTCTTACGGCTTAGACAAGCTCACACAGCATGCTCGTCATCTCATTATAAATACCATAATACATTCCCATTGCCACACAAATATTCAACACGTATAAAAAATACCGAACGTTATGTGCATGCATGATATATTAAAATAAATCAGTTACTGATAAAATCCAAAGCAAGCTTGCATATAATTATAAATAAAGCGTGCAACCATTTTTAATAAAAGTCACGTAAAACTCACAGTCCAAGTCGTTGCCCAAACCGTTTTTTTTTTTGAAGTGGCTAGCGTCTCCCCTACAAATCCAAGGCCATAACTTTAAGTATAATATAAGATACAACATCCTTTTAGAAGATCGAGTGGTTCCCTTGACGTTGTCTAATTTATCAGTCCAAGAGCCTACATCTTTTCTTTCACAATTTATTTAGCATCTACATACATACGTGGGTAGATATATAGTGTATATATATATACTAAACCATGAAACAATTGATACATGCAAAACCCATTTCAAAAGACTCCATATATGAATGCATGTATACACAGTAACCTTTAAACTAATGCAGGACTTCCACCTTGTAACACCATTTATATAAATATATACTAACCTTCATGCAAGGATGGCATGCTTATGCATGCGTGAAGTATTTATATCCTTATACTATATATAAATATATATATATATATATAAGTATACATGTTTTGATTTTTCAGCAAACCCACGAACCCATGCTACTGCTTCAATTTAACTTTTCCTTCCTTTATTTCAAATACAGTGACCATCAACAGGTTTTATCTTGCTTAAGGATCTGTAAACACAAGGTGTTCTTCGATCCCTTACAACGACCAATCGTCGGTCCATCCGTTATAAACTATGATGGTGATTTTACCGATACACACACAACTACAAATTATATCCTTTAGAACCGACATGTGGGTCCCAAATTGGCAACCCGATGTCAACGAGATTACCGTTGTGAAAAACGGTAAGGGTTCTTGCAGTGACCGTCGACCACCGATACTCGACGGGAACCCACCCGCATGACCGAAATACTAGGTGTATATCTAAATATTTCAAGGCAGAAAGTACGAGTACTTACCGATTAACGCCAACCGCCGACTTCCGTTTCGATCTCCGTCAATACCTTAGCTTACTGTAATGTAATCCTCCCTTTCACCAAATTGTTTACTTTCTTCTTCAAGTAGAATACTACTCTTACCCCTTTATATATGTAAGGACCATGGGTTTTAAAAAGAGGAAGTTGTCATAACTTTTTGGACGTTCACGTCCCTTGGTTTCTTAAGAATTGATTCCACAGTGAATCCACTATCAATGCACATTAATCACTTCAACTTTCAATTTTAATAATATATATATATACTTTAGTTATTACATATAACTAGTTTATCGTCATGGTTTTGGCTATTACATGTGACAAAAAGGAAACAAATGACCACGGTTTTAGCAACTCAGTGTAACCATATGTCACTAATTAGCCACGGTTAATATGAAATGGCCGTGGTTATAAGTAGTTTACGGCCACGATTTCAATTATTTCATGTAATCAAAAGGTAAGCAATAGTTACAGTTTTAACATAAATGACAACGGTTAATATGAAATTGTGTGGCTATAAATAGTATATGGTCATGGTTTTAGCTATTTTGTGTTACCAAAAGGAAACTTAGCCACAGTTTTTAACAATCTAACGTAACAATATGTCATGAGATGACAACGGTTAATGTAAAATTTGCATGGCTTTAAGTATTTTATGGTCATGATTTAAGTTAACTCATGTCGCTAAAAGTTAATCAATAGCCACATTTCTAACAATTTAGTGTAATCAAATTTTATGAATTGACAATGGTTAATATGAAATTTTTGTGTGGCGATAACTGGTTTATCGCTACGGTTTTAGTTACTTTATGTGACCAAAATATAATCAATTGTCATGGTTCAAACAATTTAGTGTAACCATTCATCATGAAATGCATAGCTATAAGCCTATAAGTTGTTTATGGCTTCATTTTTAGTTATTTTGTATGACCAAAAGATAACCAATAGCCACAATTATAACATTTATGGTAAACATATGTCATAAATTGGTGACAGTTGAAATAAAGATTGTGTGACGATAAGTAGTTTATGGCCACATTAAAACAAACATACATGATTATAGGGTGATCATTGGCCACCTTAAAAATAAAGTGTGTGGCCATAAGTAGCTTATTGTGATGATTTTCTTTATTTTGTGTGACCAAAAGGTAGTTAATCGCCACACTTATTAAAGTTAAGCATAAATATACATAATGGATAGGCCATGTTTAATTTGAATTTGTGTTGCGATAAGTAGTTTATGGCCATAATTATAGTAAAAGTGCTCTAATACAAACTAGGTACTTTCATAGCCATGGTTTTTAGGCTATGGTTATGGTTTTTCATTTGATATGGTGACGCATTTTAAGCGTGGCTATCAATAGTCACTCAAGAATATGCTACGGTTTAATTGAAGAAAAAAACTGTGGCCAATGTCCTATCGCCACGGTTTTTAACCATGGCAAATGTGAGTTTTTAACCACGGTTTAATTGAAGAAAAAAACTAGTGTAATGTTTGTCTTTCACTCTTTGGTGGATTAAAGATTTTTTATTATTTTTTTATTATTTGAGTTGTCTATATGATTAGTTCAATTTGTTAACGTGTCTATCTTGGTTTCGCATTTGTATTTGCTTTAAGCTTGGGGGTTGATTTGTGCTCATTGTTTATAATACTACCAAGCTGATGATTCCCTCCAATCGTTCGATGAAATGCCACGAACATAAACTCTGTGATATTCTTGTTATATTACTTTAAAATACTGAAATATTGGTTACATAGTTTGATTCTTTATCTAAAAAGTATTAATTTTACTTGTTTTCTATGTGTTTATACGGCATTTATATCTTAAGGGTAGTAATTACAATTCATCAAGGTCAATATAGGAAGCCTACAATTAACCACACACCAACTTTTATGGACAAAACATGGTTAGGGATATAGGGATTATGGCAAATTAACCCCACACCAACTTTTGAAATTGAGTGTTGTATATGTTGCTTATATTATTAGCGCTATTATTTAGTACATGAAACAAAGTTATACACATAATCAACCACATCACTTTTATAGCATGTTGACATATTCTATTAGATGCATCATTCATAATATATTAGTAATCACGTTGTTTTAATTTCGTTTATTAAGTATATAACAATGGCATAAATCTAATGGTTTCTCTATTTAATGAGTTGTTTGTCAAATTGATTTCATAAACACTAATTCCTATATCGTGTTAAATATGTTTTTTAGATTTCTAGCTTACACATCAAGTTGTCTAAAAGTTGAGTTTTATACACGATTGTGGAACCGCATACAAAAGTCAGAAACTTTCACAAACACTAGTCTTATACACGGTTCCAAAACTGTCTACCCAAAACAACCGTTTATAAAAACCTATTTTCCACTAGTGAATGTATTCCCAAAATATTTCTTAAATAATCTTTAGTTTCCTCATGTGCATTAATGTACAAGATATATTTACAGTCCTTTAGGTAACAAACTTTTCCACTTATCTAGTAATTTTTTGCATATATGTGTTGATAAAAATGTTGACATTTGAAAATTGATTTGTAAGTGGCCCATGGCGAGTGGTGCTAGTGTGGTTTCTTTCATTTGAAAACTCACAATTCATCGGTAAATTCTTGATCCTTTAGAAATAGTGTGTTTTGTCTGTTTTTTTATGTTAGGGGCAATTTTTAAGATTTTTCGCCTAGGGCATGAAAAACCTCAGAACCAGCCATGACGGTGGAGATGGCTGGAAAAGACGAAGACAGGAACGGGCCTTGGTTTTAATATCGAAGATAGGAATGGGTCGGTTGTAGAGGTGATCAGTGACCAACGGATGTTGATGTTGAAGATGGGACATTGTGGGTTACCGTATATTGCGGCTAGTTTAATTTAATATTATTTTTTTCACAAGCTTTAAACATTGATACCCAAGCTTTACTCATAAAATAAAATATACTTAGAGCATCTTCTACTACAATGTTATTTTAGAAATTTTGAAGATTTGAATGTAGGAAATTCCAGATTTTGGAAAAAGACCCAAACATGTTGTGAGTCACCTTTTTAAATAAAAAATTAATCGATTTTAAAAATTCCAATGATTTATTTGTTCAAAAAAAACCCAGCTAGAAACTTAAATACACAAAATGGAGAAGGTCTTTGGAATTTTCTGGATCTTTTTAATAATATTATTAAATATTATATAAATTTATTATCTCAATACATTTCAAAAAAAATTATAAAAAATAATACTACATTAACCTTTATTTTTGAGAAAAGAATTAAAATTCTTTTTTCGCATTAAATGTCAGAAAATCATCTAAATTTAGGTGATTTCATATTTTACCTCCATTTTAAGGAGAATCAATAGCAAAAATATCAACAATGACTCTATTTTCTATCTTCTAGGGTATCTTTTGAAGATACTTGCACTAAATTTAGTGTAATAATATTTACCAACATTTTTTTGTTAAGATTTTAATTGTTATAAGATGGTTCTTCGATTTTAATATGTATTTTTATCTATTCATTGTCTATAACATGTTAATAAATTAGAATTATATTTAATTTTAAGTTTTAATCAATTTAAATTTTAATGCATTCAACTAATTTTAAATATAATATTAATTTATAACAATACAATTACATATTTAATTAAAATACACCACCAATATATATCATGGCGAAATCAAATAACAACTTCATAACTCAATAATTTGTAACAATAACATGTAACACCCTTAAATTTAAAAAGTGCGACTAATTTAAAAATTTTAATATTACATCAATTGAAAGATAAATCACTTCCTATAAATCAATAATGAAGTTCCTCAAATAATAATCCGGTATAAACCTCTACAAAAGATATATCAAGTCTTCTACTAAGGCATGATTACGGTCGGGTGTTACTAAACCCAAATAGTCGCTATCTCCGAATGTGGAAACGTCCTAGCACTCAATACCACACGTGTCGCTAGTACCAACCCCATTGAGAACTTGATGCACATGTCGACAAAGAAAAAGGGTTAGGCTTAACGCCTAGTGAGCTCAAGAGTTTATAACATATTTATAATTGATTTGAAACCAAAAGATTTGCTTGATAAAAGATAATTCTCAAATGAAATAACTTTATTATAAAAACAACAACTTTCCAAATTCATTATTTCCATAATAAAAGTTTTAGACCAAAATGACATTAAAGATGAAAGCTTTAAATAGAAATACTTATTTAACGTGATCCACACCTAATACTCACTCAACCATGAATAAGTTTATAAACGTAAAGATAGAGACATAACTTCAACCAAGTTTTATAAACCGTTAACTCATGCATACCTTGGAAAGGGATATATAAAATATTCGGAGATAACAGGGGAGACCCGTATACCATTTAAAAGTGATAGGACACGTAGGCAAGCCACTTTTAAATGTTAAGAGTTCTTTCTAGGACCCCGAGGCGTAGGAAGCAACCTACCATACAAGCCAATATGACTTCCGACGGTTCTAGTCAATAAGTCACGCTAAGGATCAAAGGCTTAAAGGCAGCGACCAATCGTACAAACAAGTACGGCATAGGTTGATTCCATCTAGCGACGTAAGGACCAATGGCTTAAAGGCAGCGACCAATCGTACAAGAAAGTACGGTCATGAGTTGATCCATTACGTTGACCAAAATGGGACGACAAATCCCGATTTTAAAGACCGACTAATATGTCTATAGATCCAGTACATTATAGTCTATAAATCAAATACATCAAGCAAGATATATTGATTACTTCCCAACACCAATTCTTTGCTCAAAATATTATTTCACAATAATCAATTATTTCTCAAGGTTGGAAGTCATATAATTACACGACACTAAATGAATGACCCACGCACCCAAAACGTGTAAAATATTATTTAAACTAGACAAATGTCCATGAGACTCATTTTAGTCAAAACCGAGGGAATGCTCTATAACCCAACACTTTTGTAATTACTCGAAACGTTAGTTGAGACGAACCATTTTCCAAATGAAATCATATTCATGTATTTCCAAAATGTCCCATAATGCAATATCATGTATTTTCCAACGATTTATGAATCCAATACTTCTAAAGATGCAAATACAACCAAATGGTTTTAATTTAAAAGATAATGCACCAAAACAACCCACACTTATACTTTATTCGACAAAGTGTAAACCCAAGTATAAGCCTCTTACATGATTTATAAATCCTTTTATACCAAATACGCAAACTTACCCAAATACTCACACATTTGATAAATAACAAGTAAAACATGTTAATAATTCAAAAATGGACGTTTTTGGCATGCACAAAGTTTTCACAAAGTATCTTGAACTCACCTTGCTAGATTTAGGCTAGATCTAGGTTTTACCCAAAAAGCTCCATATGAAGAAAATGTCCAGATCTGCAAGACTCCTTCACTAGAAATCATATCTAGTTTAAAAGCAACCTAAATATATTAACAACAACTCCCAACAATAAGATCCATGAAAACCCTAGTCAAAAACCTCAGATCTCTTAATATGGTTAAAACTCCAAAATCTTCTAAATACGAGTTCCATAGAGCTAACAAGGAAGATTTCCACAAGAAATAAGGTTTAGAAGAGTTAAGATGACTTTAAAACTTGATTTGGGGAAGAATCTCAAATTTGTTCAACAATGGTGGAGAAGAGATGGAGAAGATGAAGATGAAGCCTACTCCAAAACGTTCTAAGATCAACTATTGAGTTTACTCCATCGATCTAGGCTTGAAGAGCTCCAAAAATCGAGAATGTAGGAAGAAAAATCGCCAAAAACGGAGTTCGTATGAGGAAGTTATGAAGAAATGAAGATGAGACCGATTTATGAAGAATCTGCGTCCAAACAGTGAGTTACGCGGAATGGGCCGTGACCTGAAGTCGCGGCCAAGCCGCGCGCTAAGGGAAGAGGCCCAAACAGTGAGTTACGCGGGCTGAGTCGCGACCTTAAGTCACGGGCCAAGTCGCGTGCGTCGGGTGAGGCCCAAATAGAGCATGTCGGGCCTTCTTTTTGTTTAAATAACACCTAGCAATTCTTTTATTTATTTTTTTCTATTCAATTTTCTTTTATCAACTGCGACATTGATTTCGCCTCGGATATGTCTCGATTTTTCCCAATGGCTCTATCATTATTATATAAGTTGCTCCAACAAACCAACTTCATATAAAATAATTTCCAATTAATTACCAAATTATTCTCAAAATCAAACCAACCATTATTAAACTTTTAAAATATGATCTCACTAGAATAATTTAACTTCCAAAAATTCCGGGTGTGAGCAATTCATTTAAGATAATTATGTTATTTATAAATAAATAGAAACTGGTAATTTAGTAATACAAAACTAAACAACTCATAAATGCATCTAAATAATTTATTGTGTTCATAAATAGAAAACTCATAACTCCCATTACTAGGAAATCTATAACCCTCCACCGTGTGTTATCTTTGAATCTTTGATGCAGTAACGCAAAGTGCATTTTCGTTGTTTCGTCTTTTCCTTTGTATCACATTCTTCTTTTTTGTTGTTTACGGTGTATAACTCTATGTATCTTAGGCTATCACAATGTATATATATACACTGGGTATCACAATGGAACGTATGAGGAGAGAGGATAGATAAGATTTCTAAAATACCTAAAATGTCATTATTTAAAATTTGAAGTCAAAACTATTAATTTCTTAATTTTAACTTTGAAAAGATGTATGAAAATTACACAATTTATCACAATACCTATTTCCAGATTATAAAGAGATAATACAATCTTTCCCATAAATAAAGGATGAACTGGAAATTACACACTTTATCACAATGTCTATTCCCAATAAAACAAAAAGGAAACTCAAGTTGTACGACTTGAGAATCTCATCCCTTATATGCACCATTAGACCGACTTATATGCCTATGGATCCATTACATATTAGCAATAAAAGTATACGACACTAAATGAATGACTAACACACCCAAAACGTGTATTATATCAAATAAATATGTCATAACTGCATATAACTCTAAAAGTCCGACATGGAGCAATTTAAATCGAACAAATGTCCCCAAAACTCTTTTAGTCAAAACTGAGTAAAAGTTCAATAACTAAACACTTATGTGATTACCCAAAAAAAAAATCTTTGGTTAAGACAAACTATTTTCCAAATGAAATCATACTCCATTATTTCCAACCTTATAATGCAACTATGTGTATTTTCCAAACGGTTTATAAGATCAGAAACTCCAAATACGCATATAACACCAAAAGATCCCCATTTATGAGATAAAACATTTAAACAACCCACTATGATTTATTTGATAAAATATGCAATGACCTCAAATATATGCATTTTTCAAGATGTAATAACCCAAAAGCACCGTGTATGTAAATTTCATCAAATACTCAACACATTTGATAAATAGTAAGTAAACATGTTAATAATTCAAAATGGAGATTTGTGGCATGTACATAGTTTTTACAAAGTAACTTGAACTCACCTTGCTAGATTTAGGCTAAATCTAGGTTTTACCCCAATCTTCAGCTTCTAAAGTTGGAGACTTGAGTTTCAATAGCTAGACCTCCAGATCTATGGTGCAAACCCTCTCAAGAACACTTCATTCACTCCCAAAACATACAAAAACAACCCAATGTACAGAATGAGAGTTGTTGGTGCAAAATAACCAAACCCTAGATTCAAAGGACCAAAGATATGATCTTACCTTCACTTCTATGAACTCCAAAATAAACCAATAACCTTTAATAATCCTTGTTCCCATGTTTAATAGCTTCAACATACGAATCCATAACAACTTGAATCACCCAAATCGGAGTAGAAATGAGAACGATATGGCTAAAATGAGGAAAACCCGATTTTCGGTCTTTAAAATGCTGAACAGAGGCGTTCACTATTTAGTTCGCTAGTTATAACTAGCGAACTAACCAGCCTAGGAAAACGGAAGTATTGGCTACTTATCAAGATAGTTTCAACTCTGAAACTCACTTCGTAACCAGCTTGACCCACTTTTTCTTCCAAAACCAATCATTACCTTGAGTTTTGAAGCGCCAACACTAAAACACCGAAAAACATTCAAAGGGGTTTACCGTAAACCCTAAATAACTACCTTTATAGATGAACCTAAAATGAAAGATAGTAACGAAAATTCCGGGTGTTACACTACCAAACCTTTATGTGACACTCTAACAACATTGAGTTGTGGCACACTTTTGTGTCCCGTCACAACTAGTGGTAAATTGGGTCTCCCCCGTCATATTCGGATGTTTTACGTCCTTCCAACGGTAAGCGTGAGTTAAATGTTTATAAAATTTGGTTAAAGCTATGTTTTCTATTTTTATGTTTATAGCTTTATTCTTGGTTGTGTGAGTATTGGGTTTTAACCTCAAGTTAAATGGGTGTTTTGGCTAAAGTTATTTCATCACGAAAATGGTGGGTTTTAGAAAAATGTCGTTTTTATATTTAATACATTTAATTTGGAAATTTTGATTCAAACAGAATTTTCCAGTTTACTGGTTTATATAAATGATGAAAACTCTGGAACTCACTAGGCGTTAACCCTAACCTTTTTTATTTCTCGGCATGTGTATCAGGTCCTCGTTGGGGTTGGTTCTAGCGACACCGTGACGAGATAAGTGCTAGTTAAGAGGCTCAAGAAGATTTTTGTTATTCGTTGACGTCTTCTGCAATTGGAGATAGCGAGAATTATTGGGTTTTAGTAACACCCGACTTTGACTTAGTCTTTATATAGCTTGGTCTATCGTTTTGATGTTGATTTTAGATTTGTTATTCAAGGAAATTCAAGTATTGACTAATAGGAAAGGGACTTACCATTTGTTTAATGTACTACTAAAATTTTTAAATTAGTCACTTTTTCCAGATTTGAGGGTGTTACATAATATATATATATATACACACACACACACACATAATAGGATCAGGTTCAAGGGAAAACGTCAAAAAGAAAGAAAACTGAAGAACACCTTGGAAGCTCTCCATTTGGACGGTATGCACTAATGCATACTGGTAATTTGTAACATACATTTGTGCATATGTACTAATGCATATATATGCATTGGTGCATAGAAAAAATATGGATGGTATTCATTAATGCCGTCAAGATGGAGAGCTCCCAGGGTGTTATTCAATTTTCTCTTTTTTAGTGCATTCTTTTGATTCCCCCCCCCCCCTCTCTCTCTCTCTATATATATATATATAATATGCAGTCATTCAAGAGAGAACTCAGTAATTTACGATAATTATGACATCCAATCTCGACCACAAATCAAATGATAAATTAGGAAATTAACAATACTAGTAATTTTAACTTAAAATATTAATTAAGTGCATTTTAGAGATTTTAAAAGTCTTGTCTCTCTTCTCTCCGGCAAACCTTATATGAATACAAGGTACACATTATAATTCCTAAAAAACATCGTTAAAAAAGTAATAAAAACGAGATTCACTATGATACCCAGATATACATATAAAATGCACATTGTGGTACATTTCTAAAGCAACTAAAATACACACTGCGGTATATTTTATAAAGCAAAGAAAATAACGAAAATACACATTGTGATACATTTCAGAAAACAACGAAAATACATTGTGATACATGTTATGATACATTATGAACATTATTACCATGATATACTTTGATCTACAAAACCTCTTTAAAAGACAACATATATTAGGTAGTTAAAGTTAATTAAATATTTCTTTTTAAAAAAATAATTAAATCATATGATGAGTTGATAAAATTAAAATTACTAAATTACTTTTTTACCTTATTTAAAAAATATTCTTAACTATCTCACATGAATGACTTATATTGGACCTTACGATTATTGGAAACTATAAAGTTTTTATTTGTTCAAGCCTTTATATATTGGTTTTTTATTTGGTCCTTTGTAATTTCTTATGATTTTATTTTTTGTTGCTTTATATATATATATATATTGTTTTATGATATATTATAATAAAAGTAATTTATTGTTTATACTATTATTTTTGTTTAAAATAATACAAAATTTGGTTGGTATTTCAAATTTAGAATATTTTTATACATTAAAAAAACAACCAGTGGTTGTTCCATTCACATGATGTTGTTTAAAGTAATAGAAAATGTCAAATGAATTGGAATTTTAAAAAAAATAAAAATAAATATTATCAGGTCGGTTTGATCAAATATTTGATTGATCTAAAATAAAATATAATATGTCAAATGAATTGAAGTTTGTTTATTTGGTTTACAAAATGAAACTTTTATAGATTGAGGGGAAATAAGAAAAAATGACCAAAATATCTTTTTCTAATTTTTCTTAAATTATAAATAATAATAAAATTAACATTAAATATGAAAAAATAAGTAAATTATCATTTATTGAAACAAAAGTAAATTCCAGATACATTATAATATAGTATAATATATATGATATGATATAATACAATATGATAAAATAAATCGGCACAGTTTGACAAAAATTAACTGACTTATAAGTTATCTTATTTTTTAAGTAATTCTTTGGATACAAATAAGATAACTCATAAGTTAGCTTATAGCTAAGCAACTTGGATTAGTTTATAAGGAACTTTTCGAAAAAAATTTCCAATTATAACCTTAATTAATATTGTTTATTTATTATTATTAAAAAATTAATTATTAATAAATATTAACTATTAATTATTAGTAAATATTAAAATATATATATATATATATTAATCATTCATATTAGTACTTATTTATAGTATTAAAACTAATTAATTTTAATTATATAGTACTAATTAATTTTAGTAATGACTAGTAATTATTTATTAAGATTATTAACTATATTAATTACTATTTAATATATTTAGATATCAAAGCAAATATAAAAAATTAAAAAAATGTTCATGTAAGATACATAAAAATTAAAGTCATACCTATTTTATTTCATAGATGATTAAAATATGTCAAATAATTTTAATAAAATATTTAATTTAATTATTAATTATATTTCTAAAAGTATCAATTAATTAATTAGAATATATGAAGTTGATCAATTTTATTGTTATTCATATTATGTGTAATAGTTAATGAAAATTATAGATTAATGTATATTTTTTCTAAAATTTATAATATATATAATTATTAATTTTAAATTCTTTTAATTAACATTTTATATTATTTAACCTTTTTACTATATAATTTATATTAATTAACATATTATATTAATAGTAATTTATTTTAATTACTTTATTAAAATTTTATTTGAATTATATTATGAAATTTATTTATCTCTTTACATTTTACAAAAAACTGACATTTTAGCTCCTTAGCCAAACAAGGGTTTCTATAATGGCTTTTAATTTGTTAATTATGATATCTAATTAAGAAATTGTGTTGGATGTGACTTGTTAGAGTGATTTTTAATAGAAAAACAATTTTTGGATAATACTTGCTAATGTCATATCAGTACTTTTTGCTAATATGACAGTTAATAGAATAAGAAATTAATTGTACGATATAATTTCTTGATAAAAAATTGTTTTATTTCACATCATACTTTTAATGTTTTGTGAAATGTATTTCTAAAAATGTATGAACATTTTATTTAATGGGATTTTGGTTATTAAAAATACAAATGTTTGATCGTTAATTAATATTAGTATAATTTATTTATTTATTGAATTATAAATTTAACATTAATATATTATTGAATATTAACAAAATGCAATATAATTTATATTACGATGAGAGAACTGGAGAAATAATAAGAGCAAGTATAATCATGTACAACATGATCATTGAAGATGAGGGTCATGTTTATATTCGTCAATTTGATGATTTAGATGATGATGTTAATTTTTATTCAAAAAAAAAGATGATGATGTTAATTTTACTATAACTATATCTCAAATCTCTTATAGCATGCTTATTGAATATCAAAATTATCTTCAAAATCACATATACGTACGTATTAAGTCAACAAATCATTCACTACAAGAAAAATAATTTTCACCCACAAAAAATCACCCAGGAAAAATTTCTTTGGGTGATTATCACGAATCACCTAGGAAATATTAATGGTTCCTTTAAAATTCGATGTTTTCAAGAAAATACTAATGGATTACTCAGGAATTTCTTGGGTAATCTGACACTGATTTTATTTACCCACCAACTTTTACGACGATTTTGTAACGAATCACCCTGTAACGATGAATTTCCCAGAGAAATGTTCGTAGGTGAAAGTCTTTCCACTTTAGTAGTGATTATTTACATTTACATTCGGTTGACGAAATTTTGCAAAGATTCGAGGAAGAAGAAAATGACGATTAATGAAATGTTTTTATTTTGTTTGAATTTAATGTTTTAATATTAATAAACGTTATGTATTTAAATTAATATTTTATCAATAAATGTTGTCTATTTTTTTTTTTGAACTGACAAGTTAGTAGTTAGAGATTCGAAACCACAGTGACATCCAATTGGGCAGTATGCGGGACCCGAACCTACGCCTAATGGGATAAAACTCCACGCCTTTAACGCCTCAGGAGGAAAACCCCCACGAGAAGGCTCGAACCCAAGACCTCCTGCGTGTGGTAACAACCTCCTGACCAACTCTGTGGTGACTGCGGCTTAAACGTTGTCTATTTAATATTTTTTATTAATAAATTAAATATATGTAAATAAATAAAATTACAAGAAACATTAAAAAGTTTAAATTTTCATGTATAATTATAAACAATTATTTATTAAATCAAAACATTTAATAGATTAAATTAAATACTTTATTCAATTAATTTATTTCATTATAATCATTTAATTACAAAATAAATAGATATTAAGTTTCTATAATAAATATCAATTATAATTTTATTGTTATTTAATTAAAATATAATTTTTAATAATAGGTTGGCACTCTAAAAATTAGTTAAAAATCCTTATAATAAAAAATAATTTTCTAGAAATTGTATGGTAACGTATCTTCTTTTAGCAAATTTATTTTTTTCCAAGTATATGAGCTTTTTTACTATATCGAGCTACAAAACAATTAAATAAGGTCGGGTGTGTGATGAGGTGTTCTCATACTTGACCGCCATCTGTCCCTAACCCACCTGGCCCACCACCCATAACTTGACGATATAAACCCACCGTCCTTCCCCCTCCCACCACCGCTCCATCCTCTCAAACTCTTCAACCCATCGCCGCCGCTTATAATCTCCGGCCACCGCATAATCGCCACCGACGATGTCTTTCTTTCCCTTTGTAGCTTCCGTCTTCTTGCTGACGATTCTGATCGTCTATAACATCATCCGCCGTCGCTGCAGCCTGCCGGAAAATGAGAAGCGAAGGCTGCCGCCTGGTTCAATGGGTTGGCCATATATCGGTGAAACCCTCAGTCTCTACACACAAAATCCCAACACTTTCTTCTCCAAACGTCAAAATAGGTTCATAATTATAACTTTTTCCCTAAATTCTCATTTGAGAACAGTCTGTTTGTTTTTGTTGAGACGTCCCTCGGCCTGTTTCATGAGACCGTAAGAACATTTGAAACTTCACAGCAAACAGATGTCAGTTGAAGACATCATAAAGGTAAAAATAAAAACCTCCGTAGAAAAATGCCATATGTTTTGCTGTGAAAAATGATCTCACGGTTCTTACAGAAATAGTCGGGTGCATCTCAAGTGTATATATTGTATGACATAAGGGGCGGGTTCAAATGAGAACTCAAATTTGGTTGTGAACGTAAGGACAAATAAAAACATGACACGTGAAAGCAAGACACGTGTCATATTCAATTCAGACTGAATAATGAAGGAATTATTCAAAATAATAATATTATGTAAGTATTATTCACACCGAATAATGCTATTATTCGGTATGAATATTTTCTTTATTATACGGTCTGAATAATACAAATTCAGATACATGTCATGCTCTCATTTGTTCTCACGTTTACAATCAAATTTGAGGTCACATTTGAACTTTCCTCTATGACATAAATATCTTATATGAAAGAGGTATATCTGGTGGATGCATTATGATTTCTTTTAGTGTTTTTAATTAATAATTTATTTGATTAAATAATTATATTATTGTTGGTGTGAATTGAATTTGGGTAGGCATGGAAAGATGTTCAAGAGTCATATATTGGGATGTCCATGTGTGATGATATCGAGCCCAGAGTTAGCAAAGATGATCTTGGTGACTAAATCTGATCTCTTCAAACCAACATACCCTACAAGCAAAGAGATGATGATCGGTCCAGAAGCCATATTCTTTCACCAAGGTCCATATCATTCTCAACTCAAGAAGCTCATTCAATCTTCCTTTCTTCCTTCCGCCATTAAACCTCTAGTCTCCAATATCGAAGCCATTGTTCTTGATCTTCTTCCCAAATGGGAGCAAACCAAAACCATCAACACCTTGCATCAGATGAAGAAGGTATATCTATATTACTATATGTATAATATATATATATACACATATAGAGAGAGGAAAGTTCAAGAGAAAACCCAAAAAGAATAAAAAATTCGAAGACCATGATAACCATTTATCTAGAAAATACACACATGTGTTGTTTCTTGGTTTTTATGCACATGTGTATACCGTACAAATTACTTGTACGCACATATGCTTAACGTCCATACCATTTTTATTTTATTGCGGTTTTCTCCGGAACCTAATGCTATATATATATATATATATATATATGTTTGTGTGTGTGTGATGGATCTGATGATTTGATTTACAGTATTCGTATGCAGTGGCGATGATATCGGTGTTTGGGAAGAAGATGGAGGTGGGAGAGGTGGAGGGATTGAAGGATTTGTATCATTGTATAGAGAAAGGATACAATTCGATGCCTTTGAATCTTCCTGGAACTCCATTCAACAAAGCGATGAAGGTGAGAAACACACACACATACATATATATATATATATATAATATAATATAACCCCCATAATGAATAGAATATATATAGTCTTGCATCATTTCCTTAAATGGTTAATTTTTGGTATATCCCACATGCTTCACCAAATCAACAACAATCTCTCATTTTTGTCTTCAACTACACTTGTTGCAAATATAATATAATTTATATAAAATAGTCAAACTGTAATCATAAATATTTAGAAAATCGAAAAAAACCAATGTATGTATGGAATTTGATGATTATATGCATTAATGCATTTGTACATATGCATTGATGATATATATATTAAATAATTTATAAATACATATTTTGAATAATTTTGATAGTGTGTGTATATATATATACTATTTTTCATATATAGTTCTTAAAATATATATTTATTAGTTTTTATTTTAACATTTTCATATGTATATATATTGGGATAATACAATGAGAACTTTAAAAAGATTACGAAACATGAGAATCAATGATCATTTATTATTTTATATATTATAAAAAAATACATGTGACAGTACAATATTGTTTTAGGATGTCAAACAAAAATATACATTAAAAATAATCATATTCTAAAACTGCATTTTACTTTCTCATTTAAATTCATAATGTGAAACGAACACATGAAATCTGGTTTTTATAGTTCTCAACCTCTTCAAAATGTATATTTGGTTATCCCCCCCCCCCCCTCTCTCTCTCTCTCTCTCTATATATATATATATATATATATATATATCAAATTAATAAACTCTAATCATCTTCCATAAATACCCAAATAATAATAAATAAATCCATAAATATCTCAATTTATTGAGTGGATTTGGTTGTACAAATAGGATATGTTGCATTTGATCCATCATCTCTCTATCTATATATATACTTAGATTTGGACTTGGGATCACGTGATACTAGACTGTTTTTGTGAGACCCTTAAGACCACCTAAGAAACACAGAACCTTCACAACAAAACATTGTGAAGGTCCGAAGTTTCTTTTACCTTCCCAATGTTTTGTGTGAAGTTTTAGTGTTATTTTCTGGTCTCACGGGTCTCAAGTGAACCCAACCACATATATATATATATATATATAGTGTTGGGTTTCAGTGAGAAACGTAAGAAAGGAATCTTTACCCTTTGATGCACATTAGGATGAGATACACCGAGATGCACCGGATCAATCTCTGTATCAAACACGATTCATGGGTGAGTTTGAGACTAAAGGTGATCAACGGTCCAAATCTTTTCTTAGGCTTCTCACCTTTAACACTTCTTCTTACACGATCATTCGCCTCTCCATCCATATGAATAGAATCAATTAAGTTTTGGAGTTTTCTAGCCACTTGTTGAATAGAAATGTAGGATAGTTTTATTTATTAACACCATGAAATTACAGGCAAGGAAGCTTCTGAATGAAAGATTGAGGAAAATGATTCAGAAAAGAAGGGAAAGTGAAGATCATGGTGGAGGATTGCTTGGAGTTTTATTGGGATTAAAGGGAAAAGAACAGTTGACTGATTCACAGATATCAGATAATATTATTGGAGTCATATTTGCAGCTCATGATACAACTGCAAGTGTTCTAACATGGCTGCTTAAGTACTTGCATGATCATCCACATCTCTTGGATGCTGTTAAGGTACGTAATTAAATAAATCTCGATTGAAAATTAAACTTATCCACCCGATATCCGCTCAAAAACGTACTCAAATTCCAAAAATAAACTAGGATGGACTATATCTCGGGTTTTAACCTTTTCTAGAAATGTTATCAAGCGAGAGAATAAACCGACCGATTTTTTTCGGTCGGAATCTATTGTAAAATCGACGGATATATCGTTTGTAGATGGTAATTTTAACTTGAAGATTTATGTTAATGAGAATCAGTTTAATTACTCTTTGTATTTAATTTACCAAAGAATGAATATGATCATATATATATATAGATGGAACACGAAGATATCAAGTGTAGGAGACTCGAAACCAACCGTGGAATTACATGGGACGATACTCGAAACATGCCGTTAAGTAACCGAGTCATACAAGAGACACTAAGGGCCGCAAGCATAATATCGTTTACATTTCGAGAAGCCGTTGAAGATGTGGAAATCGAAGGGTATTTGATCCCGCGTGGTTGGAAAGTTCTTCCGCTCTTTAGAACCATCCATTACTGCTCAGACTTCTTCCCGGACCCCGAAAAGTTCGACCCTTCAAGATTTGAGGTCTCATTATAACCTAATTATACCGTTTATCGTGCATTAATCTTGAATTATTTCATTTTCTCAAATTATTTGGTTCAAATCGATGTTGATATATATGGGTGGATATGATGCAGGTCGCACCTCGTGCAAACACGTACCTGCCATTCGGGAATGGAGCTCAGTCGTGCCCAGGCAACGAGCTTGCGAAGGTGGAGATGTTCATCCTCCTCCACCACCTAACCACCTCCTTCAGGCAGGCTTAATTACTTGCACCTTCTTCCTAGGTTTAATTAAGCTTTTATATACACACACACACACATATATATATAGGCATAGGATTGTCTAAGAAGTGAAGTAAGGTGAGAAGCGTAAAAAGAGATCTTTGACCCTTGATCGCTTTTAATCTTGATCGCTTTTAATCTAAAACCCGCCCATGAACCGCGTTCCATACGGGGATTGATCCGGTGTATCGCATCTCAGTGTATCTCATCTCGGTGCATCTCATCCTAACGTCCATCCAACGGTGGAGATCCCTTCTTACCCTTCTCACCGTAACTTCATTTTCACCGGAACGCAATCCTATATATACATACATATATATATATATATAGGATTGGGTTCCGGTGATAAGGAGAGTTATGGTGGAGAAGTGTAAGAAGGGATCTCTACCTTTGGATACACGTTAGGATGAGATGCACCCAGATGTAGCGGATAAATCCCTGAGCGCGATTCATGAGTGGGTTTGAGATTAAAGGTGATCAAAGGTCCAGATCCTTTCTTACGCTTCTCACCATAACTCAACTTCTCACACGATCCTGCGCCTATACACACACACACACATATATATATATATATACATATATATAGGGCAATAATCAAATAAAAACCACAAAAATGTAACAAACTCGTGAAAACCGATATAAAAATAAAAAATTTCACATGATTTATTTCATCAAATGCTAGGATTTAAGATATTATTTTACATATATTTGTTTCATAACATGAAACCTTCACATGTATTTGTTTCACCATATAAATATTTTTTACGCATATTTGGTTTCACTAGGTGATTCCAGAAAAAAGTTCACATGTAATTATTTCATAAGGTGAACCCAAACATATGTGAAACACTATCTTAAATTATAGGTTTTGATGGAAAAAATCATGTAAAAAATTATTTTTATATCGGTTAATTTTTATGAGTTTGTAACATTTTTTATGGTATATATATATATATATATAGAGAGAGAGAGAGAGGGAGGGAGGTTCAAATGAGAACATTGTAAATTTATATGTCTGATTTAATGGTGGCCCACCATTGAAAATCAGATATGATTTTTTATTGGCGGGACCTACATCATATGTGGTCCCAAATGAGTCTCTTTGTTCCTTTAAACTTACAAAATTCTCATTTGAACCTCTTCCTATATATACAGGGGAGGGATCATACAAGAACACCCCCTCTTTAAAGGAACAAAGGAACACCTTGTGGACCACATGTCCGCTAGCTATGCCCTGCTTGGTCCCCCGGCACGGTGGAGGTTCAGTAGCGCGTCATGAGCACCGGGCTAAGGGGCGGTTGAGCAACTCAAGCCACCCTCTCTATCTATCTCTCAGATGTTTGGATTTTTCAAAACTCCATGATGATATAGGTTCCATACATTAAAAAATCATATCTGATTCAATGGTCCCACCATTGAATCAGATATGATTTTTAATTGTATGAGACCCACATCATATGTGGTCCACAAGGTCCACATCTTGTGGACCACATATAATGTGGTTCCCACATAATATTAAATCATTTCTGATTTAATATGATTTAATATTAAATCAGAAATGATTTAATATTAAATCAGAAATGATTTAATATTATGTGGGACCCACATCATATTTGGTCCACAAAGTGTTCCTTTATTCCTTTAAAAATGGGTGGTTCTCGTATGATCCCTCCTCTATGTATATATATATATCGACCAACTATCTGTATAAGATTAGTTAACAAGAACGTGCATTATTCTTTTAACTTGGTTTTCGAAAACCTAATTTCCGGGATTGATTAATGTTTTTGTAGTAGTGGTATAAAACGAATCCGTTAACATGATAAGATCTTTATGAACTTACAAACCCTAAATCATGTTCACTTTGCAGGTGGGATGTGGTCGGAGAAGATGACGGGATACAGTATGTTCCCTTCCCCGTTCCCGAACAAGGGTTGCCTATCAAACTCAAACGCATTGGTGAAACCTAACTTCCTTAGGGGCTAAATAGATAGGCGTCGAGGGGAACTGAAACATAGAATAGACGGAAATAAATATTGGCGTCGTTTTTGTTTTTGATAGTGATGTTTTATTGTGCACAGGAGATACAATTGTTGCAACCTTTTTGGTCCTGTTACACATATGACAAAACTATAATCGATTGGATAAGTAATATATAAAACAAAATATAAAAGTTCAAACCATATATTACCTCTTCGATTCTTTTTTCCTTTTAGATTTTTTGATATTAGGAAATAGTTATCATGTTTTCCAACTCCAGACGACATTATGAAGAACTGAAGTCTATAGACGATAAATAATATAATTTAGTGCTCAAATAAGTTAAAACTTATAAGAAAATCAAGAAACAAAACGTGTCTTTTAACTTCCCTAATCTATGATTGTTATTGAGCGATTGAATGTCTATGTGAGTGGTTTGTTTCATTCATACCATACTTGATATTGACCCTGCCACTTAGAATTGGTAGGTAGGTCTGTCTTTCTTTAAATCCTTCTAAACTTAAAGAAATGATACATATAAAAGAAGAGTTTAGATCCAAACCTGGCTCTCGAAAGCTCGTATGACCAGAAGTAGGAAGATATGGGTTGTAAAAGCATGATAATAATTACCGCGGGAACTTCTTGTGCTCATCTTCCCCCTAAAAATGGATTTAACTTAAGGCTCGGTATACGAACCTACTAGTGACAACAAACAAATAAATTCATATCCAAATCCAAGGATTAATTGACCTCTGAGCTTTTGTTTGATAAAAGTGAAAATGTGTAAATCTCCTTGCGTTAGGAGCTACATATTGCCTTCAATAAAAAGGACCAATACAAGGTAAATACCAAAAATACTACAAAATATTCACAAAATATTCATTAAAAATTTCATCAATCCTTTCTTATTCTATCACACCCCTATAGTCGGAGCAGGAGAAGGACATACACTAAGACATGACCGGAAGTCAAGAAAAAGTTGTCGAGGGAGTCCATGAATATATTTGCGTACTGGTAGGATGAAAGAACATGAAGCACTCGAACTTTGTCCGTTGATGTTAAATGTGGTTGTGAGACAAGTGGATCACACTTACATTGTCATAGTAAACTAATGTTAAATTCTTTTTGGATCACATTAGAAACTAAAAATACTTGTCTTCCTTTTATTTGTTAATTTTTTCGAACTACTATTATATACTATATAGACTATAGTTATACGGAAATAATGGGGGCTCTATTTTTTGTGGGCCCTGGGCATACGCCCCCCCGCCTCGGCAAGACCCTGGGAGCATTAGGGTCAACAAAGCCCGGTGGTTGATGCATATAAACAGTCTCTTGCAAGTTACCATGGAGGAAAGCATTTTTAACATCAAGCTGGTGGATGGACCACGTGTGTGTCGTAGGCAAGCTTAATACAATACGGATATTTGCAGGTCTAACCACCGGACTAAAAGTCCCACCACATTCAATACCCACTCTCTGTGATTTGCCATTGACTACCAACCTAGCCTTATGTTGTTCAAAAGTACCATCCACCCGGAATTTATTTTTAAATAACCACGTGCACTGGATCATGTAAACCCAGGAGGGCGAGGTACCAAGTCCCACGTGTCAGTGTACTATACTCATCGCGCATCGTTGCATTCCATTTAGGGTCTTACAGGGTTTGGATATGGGAACGAGGTACAAAAGTAGTGACACTGGTCTTGAGATTGAAGTGTTATTTAGGCTTATAAAGTTCGTTTTGGCTTTTGGCTTTTGGCTTTTGGCTTTTGGTTTTTGATAGTTTGGGGAGGTGGTGAAGGGGTTTGTATGTGGCTGGTGTGAAGGGGTGTTTGTTGAGTAGATGTAGGGTCGATGGGTGGAGGAGGATGGGGAGAAGGAAGAATTATAGAGTGGTTTCGACGACTATAGACTTAGGTAAGAGGAGGTAAGGTGGAAGGGGTTCAACCTGTGTATTGTACCGGTGGGTTATAGGCATGGGGACAATGAGTTGTTAGTAGACCGAAGGACTAGTGATTTGTTGCTGGCAGACTGGAGAACCAGTGGTCTGTTGCTGGTGGGTGAAGAACACTAACGGTGGACTGGGAATGGACTATTAGGGAGTGGGTGGTTACTGGTCGGTTGTGGGCATCGATCGGGAAGTATTGGATGTGGGAAGGTAATTAGTAACGAAAGGAGAAATGATGACAAATTATGAAGATGGTGCCCTAATTTGATCTTTCAAATCACTATTCATCAGAAAGTATGTTCCATGCTTCCTCTTTGTAGAAGTTACAACCGTAATGCATTAATGCAAAGTTTACCTCGTTAAAAGCAAACCTTGCCACATTAAATGGTAAGTATGTCGATTGTCCTTTTAGGGTTGACAAAAAAACAAAAAACACTTTTGGATTTGATATGTTAGATTTGTACCTTTGTCCTTGTTGTCCAAGATAACCCTTTAGTTGGCAGACCTTTAGGTACAAACATCTTCAGCTGATGATTGGACCATTTGTTAAGACATCATTTGCTAGCAGGATCATCTGATGTTCGATGAACTTTGGTTGATCAGGGAGGGAAGGCTTCCATCTGATATCTTTATCAATGTTCAACACATGTATGTTGATATGGAATGATTTGGTTCAACTGATAGGTTCATAATCTGTTATCATCTGATAGCTTACTCTGATCATCTACATATGTAATTTGTTCCATCAACTGCTAGTGGTTGATGATCTATCAGATGACAGATAGAAAAGTACCGTCACTTGATACTTGTTTACTAGCTGATCTGTTATCCTCAATATTTCCAAAACTACTAAGGTCTCATTTGGTTTGCGAGGTTGTATTGGATTTGAAGGGATTTAGAATTGAATTTCATTCCAATCCCATGTTTGGTTTGAAGTATTTCCTAGATTTGAAATCACATGATTCCATTGAGATCCCATAAACATAGGATTTTGAAATCTTTCCCTCAGGGTCCTTGGTTTTTCAATTTTCGTAGGATTGTATATAGTAATCTTTTAAAAAATGTTAATAACATTTGTTTTGTAATAATCATTTAATAAAAATGTAATTTAATTATTTTTGTAATTATTTATAAATTATTTTCTAAATTATTTATAAAGACGGAATTCTATTCCATTTCAAATCCTACAAACCAAAGACACCAAAAAGATTCCAAATCCTTCCAAATACGAATCCCTCCAATTCCAAATCCCTTTACAAAACACAAATCCATCAAAACTGTTTCATCAAACCAAACGCCCCATAAGTGTTCTCTTATAATGTTTGTCATACATCAAATCTTCTAATTTGATTTGGACCTCAAAAAGGACAATCGTGTTCATGTGTGGATTACTATAGAGAAAATTTATTTTGATTTCTAGAGCTCCGATCAGAATGTACTACAAATCCTAAAAGGTAACATCTAGACACCATATAGTTTGTTTACAATCGGTTAAATGTGTTATTGGATCCGAAAAAGGGATTCTCTTAAGAAACGTTTTGTACGATAGGCAACTTAAAATTTGTTTTCCACTGCATTTTATCAAGGTTACTTTTAAATTGAAACCCTACAATTAACTAAAATAAGCTCTTAAACTCCTAGGTGCAATTAGCTTTACCGAGTGAGAAGAATACCAATCAAAGTTATAGACTCGTAAACTCAACTTAAAACGACTTTGACTGCAAGATTTCAAAAACCCATTTCAATTTTTTTTAATCAAGTGGGTTCAATTATCACTTTATCAGAATCACTAAAAATTATGTATCTAGGTTTTTGACTAACAAACATTCACATGAACATTAATAATTGGACAAATCAATCAACATTCAAGCAAAATGAACATTAAACATAGAAATCCAACATATAAACTTGTCTCAATCGATTCCAATGGAGTCTCAAAGTAAATGCATCAAAGGCTAATAGTTAACCATTGTTGGAAAGAAGAGATTAGCCACACATGACTAAACGATATTTACAACTTAAAATCAATGAGAAATTTCCAAAGATGAGTAGAAATCAATGCTTGATGCCTCAATTGCTCCCTTCATGCTTTTATAAGGATATTTGTTCGAATCCCCCCCCCCTCAATATGGTTTCTGAACGCCTAAATATGAGCCTGCTTTAATTTGAATATTGCTATAAAATCGAAAAATATACGATTTTAGTCCATGATGCATGAGCTCTCGCAATCACACCTGCAACCTAGGTCGCGTCGTCACTCGTTCAAGAGAATGAGAAGTCTGTTCAAGGTGTGGCGTCACGTGAAGGGTCACGACACTGGTAGACAGTAACTTGGGCGATTTCTAACGTGACCTAAGTCGCACGGAAGGTCGTTAGGCCTCCTATTTGGCTTTTTTCTCGCCCTTTTCTTGCCCTAATCAATATTAGACTTGAATTAGGCATTGGAATACATAACTTGGGCATATTAAAACATAAAAAAATGAGGATTCTAAGCCTATTAACATATATAAAAACATGAAATTCGATGCTATCATAATATAAACTATACTTTACATTATAACCCACTAAAAAGAAGGGTTTCTAGCATAATAAAACAAAATGACGAAATGTTTGCTCTTTCTAACCATTTCGAGTTAATATGTTACAACACATTTATTTTTATAAGGACAATGCTTTCTAGGTGTTATTTGAGACCAACCTATAGTATAAACAAATAAGTATATAAGTGATCACATAATCGTCACTTTGTCATATTAGGGGGGGTGTTTGGGATTGCTTATTTGAAACAACTTATTCTTTTTTACAAGAGTGCTTATCAATTTATGTAGCCAACCTGGAATTTTATAAAAAAGTGTTTGGATAAGCCGATAAGTTGTTTTGTAGTGTTTGAGAAATTCAACTTATAAACGTAAAATGACAAAAAGACCCATATTTCAAACACCCATCTCCCTTATACGCAAAACGCTAATACAAAATATTCTTCTTTATCGAGAGCAACTACCCAACGTACACAGGTCAGTTCCTTCGTTAGATCCTAGATTGAATTCATGGAAATTCCCAAAATCATAACATAATTCTTAATTTATTATGTCAAAAAATATAAAATAAATTGGAAAGAGATAAGGGGATAGAGAGAAATAAGTATGGCAGTTTGGTAACAGAGACGTGGAAGGAGGGATTTATGGAGGGCTTTAGGAGGAACAAAGTCAAATGTTAAATATTATGGTTTCGTGTTCTTCAAGCTCATCAATGGCGGCCTTTTCACACTCCCCAATAATTTGTGGTAGTTCTACAGGGACGAAGATAGGGTTCTTAAATGGATTTTGATTTTGATTTGATTTTGCAGGTTAAGGTTGATTTTGATTTAGCTTATAAAAACAACTTATTGACTTATTCCGATGTGGCACCGGTAATAAGTTATTTTGAATGTTTGGGAAAAACAACGTATCTGGTGTCAAACCGGTGATAATTCATTTTTTAAGAAGTTAAAATTTTTAACTTATCAACTTTTGGTAACCACTTTTTCTCACGAAGTCAATAAGTTAGTTTCAAATAAGCTAATCCAAACATCCCCCTATAACTTATTAAAAAATCCTTATCACCGGTATGGAATCGGTATAAGCTCTCTTTTTTCTTTCCAATCCAAACACTCAAAACAACTTATTACCGGTACCACACCAGAATAAGTCAATAAGCTGTTTTTATAAACAATCCCAAACAGAAAGTATATGTCAAGATATAATATATTGTTCATGTCGGAAATAATTCTTTTCTTTTTCTCGTCCTTCCGTTTACCCATATCCTCTGTTTTCTTTGAGAGAGTGACATACATGTACCTTTTCTTTGTCTTTGTACTTAGTACTTAGTATGATAGTTGGTTTAGGAAAAAAAATGATAATGTTACATGTTTATCCCCTAAGGGGGTGTTTGGTTGGGTTTCTACTAAGGGAGTGTCTAATTAAAGGTATTAAACATGTCCTTAATCAGATTAAATGTAAAAACCGGTTTAGTTTGGTTTGATATAATATAATGGATCCATTCCCACACAAGACTATCATCTTTATTTGAAAAATTGCTCCAAATGACCATTTCACACCTTCAAATTGGTCTTTTAACCATTTCTTTCCCGGGTTGATCCAAATGTCACTACTTTCGCAATATGCTAAAAGACAAAAAAATCAAATTCAACCAATTTACCGTCGCAATTGCAGACTTATGTCGTCGACATTGGGAACCTGACCGTCGCAATTGCAAATTTGTGTTGGTTTTTTTTGCCTTCTAGTTAGGTCCGTAATATTGCGGATTGGATATGCGGAAGTAGTGACAGTTGGGTCAACCTTTGAAAGAAATGGTTAAGACATCAACTCGAATGTGTGAAATGGTCATTTAACTCAAGTGACTCCTTTTATTTTCATTCATATTTTCACTCCCCTGCATGAACCAAACAACCCCTAAGGCATTGTTTGGCAAAAATAAGGTGACTTATAAGTCACCTTATAAGCTGCCTTATTTTCTAGGTACATGTTTGGAAAACTAACTTATGACTTATAAGCTAGCTTATTGATAAGTTAGTTGGGAGTGACTTATTGAACTTTTTATCATTTTCTTC
The DNA here is from genome assembly GCA_036898165.1 of Silybum marianum. Lineage (NCBI taxonomy): Eukaryota > Viridiplantae > Streptophyta > Magnoliopsida > Asterales > Asteraceae > Silybum > Silybum marianum. The sequence goes on from CM072541.1 coordinate 21,488,800, forward strand.
CGATTATACCCCTGATTAATATTAATTAATATTATTTTGAAGCTACTTTTTGGTCATTTTACATGTTTATAACTACTTTTTGCCAAACGTGACTTATTCATCAGCTACCTTATAAGTCACCAGTTACCTTATAAGTCATCAGTTACCTTATAAGTTATAAGCTACCTTATCAGTCATAAGTTACCTTATCTATAAAGATTGAAAATCTTTTTGTCAAGATTTTAAATAGTTTGAGGCGTGACGGCGAGGTCAAACCTTAGCCTTTGAAGCCACAACGAGCCATGACATTTCTCAAGGCATGTCTTATGACAACAAATTTGTATATCTTATATAATATTATACATATATAGACCTTTGTTTTCTACTATTACTCAATGAATTAATGATATTAAGCATTTTAAATTATGTTATATATTAAAAGGAGAAAAATAAGACACTAAAAATGAAAGAAAAATTAAATATGGTGTTACAAAGATCACCCATTGAGCCATGACATGTCACAGGCATAACATATCGTCAGATACAAGCCTTAAGTCACAGCGCGCCATGACGACTGTCATGGTGAGTTTTTTTAGAACATTACTTTTTGTTTGAGAGTATCTTTATAAATGAAAAGAACGTGTTTTTTTAAATAGAATGAACAAATTATAAGAAAAAAACTTAGATTTCTGTATAAAGTCCGTTTATCGAATAACCATTTTATATTATTAAGCCACTATAAAACAGTCACCTATAATTTTTTTTTAAACTCATTAAACTCATAACAGAAATACCCTGTTCAAATATTAAACAGTTTATGTTGATTGTTCGATCAAGCATATGGGGTTTATAGAGTGGACTACTTGTCTTTTGTATATATGTATTCGATCAGACTAATCTTGCAATGGGCCAAACCCAACTTGGGGTCCAACTACACAGTTCAGATTTAGAATCATTTATATTTTATTTTAAAATAAATTACAAAATATACATTAGTTTTTAATTAATATTATTATTATTTTAAGTATGTCGTAAATTTAACTAGTTATGCATATTTATAGGTTGCAATGTGATGCAAAGCTTTATTATAGACATATAATAGAAAGTTAAATTATTTGAATAAAATATAAATTATAAATGTTGGTTGAACATGTATTGTTCATTCTAGAGTTCTATAAAAAAATCTAATAAAGTATATTAATGTTAAATTGAAATTTATTAAATTCTTGATCTTGAAATAAATTATTCAGATCAAAATTTCATTATAATTTCAATATTTTTAGAACAAGAATATAATTTTTTTAAATTTTTTTAAAATTAAATATTTTATCGTATTACTATATTCTAATGTTTTTATTGTATTTATCAATTAGTTTTTCTTTCCTTGTGCTAATATAATAATATATCTATCCGAGTTTAAACATTAATCTTTATGAATATGTACATATGCAATAATAATTTATAGATTTAAACGTACAAACATATCCAAAACATTCTCCTAAATTTCTAACAAAAAAGGAATGAAAATAAAAAATTTCAATTTTTTTTACATAGAACCCTAAGCGCATTTTTGTTATAGATCTAATAATATTAGTTATATTATTAAAATATTTGATATATTTAATAAAACTAGAAGTCTACTGGTATAATACAAATCCATTTTGATAATTAAGATATTTTATATTTAAAGATAAAATGACGACAAAATTTAATTAAATAAATAAGAGGTTGTATCAGATCAAATTAATCAATAAACATAAATATAAAGTTTTAATAAAATTAATTTTTAAAAGGTTAATCCAAATGTTATACAGTATAATATAAACATGGTAGAATTATATCAAAAGCTTTACGATATAATATATATATATATATATATATATATATATGGTAGAATTACTCCTATTTATACATGGATTATATTATTGCTTTCCTTATCTCCCTTATCTGATCTCCTTCTCTATCTTTTTATAAATTGAAGTCTTGAAATTTATGATGCGTTGTAGTTTGGACTAACTAAATAAAATGATAAGTAGGATAAAAGCTTTACGATATAATATAGATATGGTAGAATTATACAAAATTAATAGGTAGGCTTTGTAATATATATATATATATATATATAATTAATATACGATTTGATGGACAACCTTGGTTGACATAAAAAGCTTGCTACCCAAGTTTTAATAGATAAAATTAATAATAATCGTAATAATGAAAAACCTACACTTCCCCTTAGCCGCGTTTCATATCTACCGTCGATAGTCGTGGCCTAAACCAGAACAAACAAATATCTGGTATTTCGTCGAACACCTCATAGGCATCATCATCATCAAACAACCTCTGCATCTTTTCTCCCAAAATACACACATTAAACCCCAAGAATCATATGTTAATTCGTTGACGGATTCAATCGATTTTATCATTTAAGCTATTATGATGTTTTCAAGACTTGGTCGGACAATCTCTCGATCATCTCGTACAAGGGTAAGTCTTTTTTTTCTTCTATGATGTTTAAATCTGTTTGCTTCTTCTTAATAGTATGTGGCCTTTTCTGATCTTGTTGTTTTGAATATTTTTTGGGTGATTTGGTTAGAATGTTTTGAGTGGTGCAAATGGCGGAAGATCGCAGATTTTGACCGGTTTTTCAGTATATCAATCTCGATATATCGGACAAGCAGATGATAACCTAGGGTTTTTGAAGCGTTATTTAGGTTCTTTAGCAGCTAACAACGAAAGACATGGCTCTGTGTTATCATCCAAGGTGTATATATCGGATATAAATTCCGTTCTTGCAAACCCTAGAATTCGAAGGTTCTTCTCCAGCGAGGCTCCCAAGAAGAAGAGTAAGATTAGCTTTCTTCCTTTATGTTCTGTTCTTTTACTGTTTGAAACTAGGTGGCTGTTCTTTTACTGTCAGTATGCTTTATTATTTGGGCTTAATATCAAAGCTTGAGTTCAGACCACTTATGGCACCTATTTATCTTGTTGAAGGGGAATCTAACAAAACTAGTATTTGGATTGCTAAAAGCATTTGTGTTGCTACCTAAATAAAAGCAAATTGAACATTTGAGCAATCTAATATTTTTGTATAATCACTTAACCCTGCTGTGTTTCACCATCTTTTTTTTTCAGATTATGAAAACTTCTACCCCAAGGAAAAGAAGGAAACCCCAAAGGGGAATAACCAGAAATCTGAATCTAAAGGTTAGTTTTCTTGATTTCTGAGTATAGATGCTACTATATGGAAGTTCCAATATTGGGTGTTGAATAAGTTGAATAAGTTGAATAGGCAACAGTTAGCTTGTTAATGCTATGTGGATGTGCTCTTATTTTGGTCTTTTGCATCTTTTTATTGTTCATTAGGGGACAAAGTGTGCCAGAAATAGACTACTCTTAGGGGTCTGTTTGTTAGCAGCTTAATGAGCTTAATGGAATTCACTGCTTATTTGGTCAGCTATACATAACTGTTTGGTAATGATATAGAAAGTGGCTTATTCAGTAAGCTTCTAGGGTGGAGCTTTTTGCAGAAAGCCAAGTTTTTTTTTCCAAACCTGTCCCTCCCAATTAAAAAACACGTTTCTTCCATCTATGAAAAAGCCCTCCCGAACAGAAACCTTTACAATCTATAAAGACAAATTAATCCACACATACAGCTTTATCCATACCACTTTAACCTTTGATTGTTCTCATTATAAATGACAAGTTTTGTTACATGTATCCTGTAGCTCTATTCTTAGTTTCAGCTTCTTTTTTGTATTTTATTGTGATGGAATTTCAGTATATTCTAACTAAATTTAACAGTTTAAGCAGCAATGTCTTTTAGCATAAAGGATGAGCTTATACTGGCTGTTACCTTTTGAATGCAATTATGTTTATATATATAGCATCAGCTTGTGTTATGTGATTTCAGTAGCAAATGTAAGAAAGTAGTTGTTTATTAATTTGCACATGATGTTTAAAGCTCACTTCTTATGCAATATGCACAGAGGAATCAAGCACTGAAGATGATGGAAGTTTCTTTCCAAAGCAATTCCAATTCCAAATACCGATTCCATTACTCGTGATTGGGCTTTTGCTTTTTTCATCGCTCTCTTTTGGTCCTCGTGAACAGAAACAGGTTAGCAAATATTATTACATTTAGAGGCTTGATTTTAAGTTTTTAACTTCTTGTTTGGGTTGAATGACTGATAACTTGGAGTATGATTGTAGTCTGTTATATATATATATATATAAATATATATATATTTTATTTTTAAAAGGCAATCTGTTTTATGTCTTGGAACCCTAGGAGGTTTCCCTTTTCATAATTTCTTGTTTCAGTTTTAGAAGTTAGTTTGGGATGAAAGGCTGATTTAATTGGAAGCCCTCTTTAATGGAGCTTTATCTTTAGCTGGTCGATTTATTTGGCGTTTAGTTGGCTGCACTCTAGGTCTCACCTAAGATCGTCACCAAGAATTTGATAAATTTGAACTTAAATTTTTGTCATGACTCATGACACTCGTTTATTGAGTCCGTATTAAGTACTAAACAAGGTTAATAGCTGCTTTTGAGGAAAAATTAAGATGGACTTTTAACGTCAACATACATTGTCAATGAAAAGTTAGGAAAGGAAATTTCTGGATGAAATTCATTTAATCATGTAATGGTAGCTTTACGATCAAAGGAAGCAACATCTGAATTATGTTTATATACAGATACAAGTATGACATTCAGTTGAGTTCATTTAGTGTCCTCATTTGTATAACTATTTATGTGTTCTGTAGCATCCGTTTCATACATATGGCTAACCTACACTTTCATGGTTTTAATTCGAAGTAACCATAATCTTGAATTCAATTTCTTGCTTCTATCTGATTTGTTAAAATTACCACATATTAGGAGTTACATTTTATTGAAATATGACCATATCTTTTATGCATATGATCATATTTAAACTACTTGATGTTGCTATCATTTTCTTTTCGTTTTATTTACAGATAAGTTTCCAAGAATTCAAAAACAAGCTTCTGGAACCCGGCTTAGTGGATCATATAGTTATTTCTAACAAATCAGTTGCAAAAGTATACGTTAGAAACTCACCACGCAATCAATCAACCGATGGTTCTGTTGAAGGAACTTCAATCGATTCACCTGCAAAACTTAATACAAGCCAGTATAAATACTACTTTAATATCGGAAGTGTTGAATCTTTTGAAGAAAAATTAGAGGAAGCCCAAGAGGCATTGGGGATAGATTCTCACGATTATGTTCCTGTGACATATGCTTCTGAAATGGTTTGGTATCAAGAAATTATGCGATTTGCACCCACACTTTTGTTATTGGGATCCCTTTGGTACATGAGTCGAAGAATGCAAGGTGGACTAGGTGTTGGAGGTGGCGGTGGAAAAGGTGCCCGTGGAATATTTAATATTGGAAAGGCCCATATTAATAAAGTTGATAAGAATGCGAAAAATAAGGTGATTTTTTTTTATCTTTGTATGATATATAATATCTTTCTCTTGTTATTAAGGTATGCTCAAGGGAGGAAAGTTCAAATGAGAAATCAAATTTGGTTGGGAACGTGAGGACAAATGAGGGCACCACACGTGTCATATTCAGACCGAATAATGAAGGAAAATATTCAGTCTGAATGTAGTATCATTTAGTCTGAATGTAGTATTATTCCGAGTATCATTTAGTCTGAATGTAGTATTATTCGGACTGAATAATACTACATTCAGTCAGAATGTAGTGTTGTTAATTCAGTAATACTACATTCAGACTAAATGATACTACATTCAGACTGAATGTACTACTCTCTAGTCTCTCCGTCCCAAAATACTTGTCCACAATTGAAATGGCAGACGGTTTTAGACATTCATAGTTATTACACTTTTTGGTTAACCAAATGACCTATTTACCCTTATTTAATTTATCTTTCTTCACAACTTTTAAATATTTATGCATTAATTAGGGGTAAGTTTGAGAATTTGACTATTTACTTTTGAAAGTGGATACTTATTTGGGACAAAAATAAATAGAAATACGGACATTTATTTTGGGACGGAGGGAGTATTATTCAGTCTGAATATTTTCGATCATTATTCAGTCCGAATATGACACGTGTCACGCTCTCATTCGTCCTCACGTTCACAACCAAATTTGAGTTCTCATTTGAACCCGCCCCATGCTCAAGGTAACTCTAAAACAAATAATAATTGCTTTTCTTGTTTTAATCTATACTTCTATCCAGGTCTTTTTCAACGACGTTGCTGGATGTGACGAAGCAAAACAAGAAATCATGGAGTTTGTGCACTTCCTTAAAAACCCAAAGAAATACGAAGAGCTGGGGGCCAAAATCCCAAAAGGCGCTCTATTGGTGGGCCCACCGGGAACCGGAAAAACCCTTTTAGCAAAAGCAACAGCAGGAGAATCCGGTGTGCCATTTCTCTCGATATCCGGATCCGATTTTATGGAAATGTTTGTGGGTGTGGGTCCATCAAGGGTTAGAAACTTATTCCAAGAAGCTAGACAGTGTGCACCTAGCATAATATTTATTGACGAGATTGATGCAATTGGTCGAGCCAGGGGTCGTGGGGGGTTCTCGGGTTCTAACGATGAGCGGGAAAGCACTCTTAATCAGCTGCTTGTTGAAATGGATGGATTTGGAACCACGGCTGGTGTGGTGGTTCTTGCTGGAACTAATAGGCCCGATATTTTAGATAAAGCTTTGTTAAGGCCTGGTAGATTTGATCGACAAATAAGTATAGATAAACCTGATATCAAAGGGCGTGAACAGATATTTCAGATTTATTTAAAAAGAATCAAACTTGATAACGAACCATCTTATTTCTCCCAAAGACTTGCTGCTTTAACCCCGGGATTTGCTGGAGCTGATATAGCAAATGTTTGTAACGAAGCTGCATTAATTGCTGCGAGAGGTGAGCATGTGAAGGTGACTATGGAACATTTTGAAGGAGCCATTGATAGGATCATTGGTGGGCTAGAAAAGAAGAATAAGGTAAAACACGAAGCTACATCTATATATATATAGAGAGAGAGAGAGAGAGAAGGATAATCCTTTAGAAACTTTTTAAAGAGTAGAAACTAGTGGAAACCAGTATAAAATCAATGTAAAAAAAAAGTTCATAAATTTTTTTCATCAAATCTTCACATATGTTTGTGTTCATATAGAAAAAAAATATTACATATAGAAAAAAACACGTTTTGTTTCACCATATGAATTTTGTTTCATGTGATAGTGAATCAACGTTTTCTTCTACATGTAATATTTTTTTCCATATGAACACAAACATATGTGAAACAACATCTTAAATCATAACATTTGATGAAAAAAAATTATGAATTTTTTTATTTTTGTATTGGTTTCCACGAGTTTCTACTCTTTAAAGAGTTTGTAAATGAAGAAGCCTCTATATATATATATTTGAATATAAGGCAAATGCAACAAATAAACTCACACACCCTCCTCACCTTTGGTGAGGTTTGAACCCCTGACTTTCTAGGAGGGCAAGAGCTATCATAGTTACTTTCTCTATAATTAAATTTGCTAGAATATATGCATTATTTAATATGATTTTTTGTTGAATATAGGTGATAAGTAAGGTTGAACGCCGGACTGTAGCTTATCATGAAGCGGGCCATGCTGTTGTGGGGTGGTTTTTGGAACACGCTGAACCTTTGTTGAAAGTGACGATTGTTCCTCGTGGTACGGCTGCACTTGGTTTTGCGCAATACGTACCGAGTGAGAATTTACTCATGACTAAAGAACAGCTTTTTGATATGACTTGTATGACACTTGGTGGGCGTGCGGCTGAACAGGTAATGTTTTTTTTTTCTTTTTTTCTTTTTTTTCTACACTGGCTTAATAAGACTACCCACAATGACAAACTGACCCAATCAGATTGGGGATAAGACAATACTTTTTGAAAGAAAGAAAAACAAACTTGCAATCTTATCCAAACCATATCACCAGGTGAACCAAGATTGGGTTCATTTTTGACATTTTTCTTTTAAATGGAATTTACACATGTCATGAGTCATGACATGATTCTATTAGTTGGATTTACTTACTTTTATAATAAGACTTAGGGACAAGTCTACAAAAACCCAACGGACTTTCGGATTTTGAGTGATTTAAGTCCTTGGACAATTGTTTTGAATAAATAAGTCGTTGGACTTTCTAAAACTTGTTAAATAGGTCATTTTAACCTATAAAACCAGATAAACTAATTAGGTTTATTCAACTTAATTTAGGTTCTCTTTTATTTTCTAAAAAATTATTTACCTCAACAGCAGGTAGCCAGTAAATTTATCTTATCATAAGGACCTATTTAATCAGTTTCCGAAAGTCCAATGATTTATTTGGTTAAAAAAAATTGTCCAATATTTAATCATTCAAAACTCGAAAGTCCATTGGGTTTTTGTAGACTTTTCCCTAAAACTTATTTATTAAATAAGTGACTTTAACAAAAATATTAAAAGGAAAAAATATACCAAAATTCATGTTTTTCTTAATTCCCTACAAATAGAGCCCAATATTGGCATATTTCAGCACACCAATATTTCTCTTTTATTTCATTGCTTCTTATTATTTTTGTCCTTATTTTTTTTTCAATGGTATGGTAAATTATATATATATATATATATATATATATATATATATATAGAGAGAGAGAGAGAGAGAGAGGAAAGTTCAAATGGGAGCTTAAATTTGTTTGTGAACATGAGGACAAATGAGAGCGTGACATGTATCATATTCAGATATTCAGACTGAATGTAGTGCTATCCAGACCGAATGCAGTGTTATTCAGTCTGAACAAATAATGTATGAACTTCACCTTCATTATTCACTTTGAACCCGCCCCTATATATATATATATGGTAAAATATTAAATATATAATTTTTGTAAAATACTTTTTGAGATTGGGTTAGATTATAAATAAAGTATAAAAAATGTTCCATTGGGAGTGGAGTTGAAGATTGTGTAGGTGATAGAGAGAGAGAGATAAATTAGTTTTTTAATAAAGATTGGATTGAGTTGGTTTGTTGTTAAAAGACATTCCAACACTGGATGTGGTTTTGTTTGATTTAGTCAAAAGTTCCAATGCAATCACCATTGATGCAATTTCAACTCCTCATGGTTGGTTGGTTAAAACATTATTTCTTGATTTTTAGGTCATAATCGGAAGGATTTCAACCGGAGCACAAAACGACTTGGAAAAAGTAACAAAAATGACATACGCTCAAGTTGCTGTGTACGGGTTCAGCGAGAAAGTAGGTCTCCTTTCTTTCCCTCAAAGGGAAGACGGAATGGAAATGACCAAACCGTACAGCAGCAAAACTGGCGCAATTATCGATACCGAAGTTAGGGAATGGGTAAACAAAGCTTATGAACGTACAGTTGCACTTGTGGAAGAACACAAAGAAAAACTTTCTCAAATCGCTGAACTTTTGCTCCAAAAAGAAGTCCTTCATCAAGACGATTTGCTAAAAGTGTTGGGTGAACGACCATTTAAAGCGAGCGAAATGACGAATTACGATAGATTCAAGATGGGTTTTGAGGAGGAAGATGTGAAAACCGGACTGGCGGCAGATGGTGGTGGTGCCGCTAGTGGTGAAGATAACGGGTCGCCACCACCGCTAGAACCGGAAGTAGTTCCTGCTTAATTATAAAAAAGTGCATTAAATGTTTTAATTTAGAACACACTAAAAAGTTGCTTCCCCATTTGCATTTATGAAAAACTCTGTTTTTGGAGAAGAGGGAATGGCACAATGATCTTGTATTTGGTGACATAATTTTAGCTTTGTTTTTGCATAGCTGAATGTTATAAGCAAATGGTGCTGAATGCTGATATGCAAAAAGAACACAGGATGTAAAGTTTTTTTTTTTCATGTGGTGCATTTTCTTACTTTTTTTTTATGGATTTCTTTGTTAGTTGGTTTTTGTCTTTTTTAGTTATAATAATTCAAAATCTAACTACAGATGGCGTAAAATTTGGTGTAAACAATGTTTTAGGACGTGTATTTTATATTTGTCCTCATTTTCGGATTTATCATATAATAATAATACCCATTATCCAATAAAATTTGTTTTCTTGACAAGTAGGGCATCTACGAGAACTATTTTCTACTATCCATTCGAAATAAACCAAAGAACGGGTATTCAACATCCGATCCATGAAAATGGAGCTACGACAAACCATAAAAGAAGCTAGAAATTGTTGTTTCATCATAACTAGAACAAACTATCAGGATACAAATAATGGGTACTTCTTGGGTATCTGGGCCACTTTAGGTGGATAACATTTCAACTGAATACGAAAACTAATAATTAAACATGATAAACTAGTTGGAAAGTTACATTTGCAACTAAACTATGAAGTTTTCAAGCAAAAAAAGTATTAATAAAAGCATATTCTTAATTGACTAACATATTCTTTAGATGTGTAACCTAAAAGAGATCAACCCCTTTTTCTACGATTCTTGGGAGATCTTAGAACATTCCAATCCAATTTTCCTCGCTTGGATGGCTTATGAGAATTTTTTTCTACTATTATTTGATGAAAACTCTGGTTGCCTTCAATAATATTGGGTGATTTACTGGAAATTTGTTCATCTGTGATAACTTCAACTTGTTTCCTTTTGAGATCTCCATTGGCTTTATTGCTATTTGAAGTTTCTTCTTTCAAGCTCATTGGTTCATCTTCTGCTAATGCATTTTGACTGTAACAAAAAACATGATGACTTTGATGTGGAACTTTAAGCTAGGATGCAAGGAAAAAAAAAAGAATATACGTTTAAGCGTATAAACATAGCCTTCATGCACCATTAGCATTCAAAATATATCATATAAATAAACATGTACCCAAATTGTATAGACATAAATCCATGACAATTACGTTTCAAGTTACTTATCTAATTTGAAATGTTAATCGGGTGTTCATAAGGTGCATAACAACAAACAATATAGTCTAATTTCACTTCAAAATCAATTGCACAAATGAAAAGAAGATGCAAGATATCTTTTGAATCTTTCCCTTATGAGAATTGATAGAAGTGCTTCTTGTAAGCAAAATGCAGAAGAACTAGGTAGTGTATCATTTTGTTTCTAATATTCAACATGATAAACAAAGGGGCATAGTAATGTTTAATGGGGGGTTGTCAATAAAATGGTCATATAACAAGATTGCTTAATTTGACAAAAAGTTAACAAGATTAGGGTAATATTCCTCATTCTACAACACCAACAACACAAATCCTGAGCCTCACATTTCAATATGCCGATATTTTTAGTTAATGTTGCTGACATATAACATTTCAAGGCTGGCTACACAGAACTCGCTAAATGTCAACTCTTGACACATGATCCCATTCCACTAGTTTCATTCTATCTCTAGCCAGCAATCAGTAACTCCGTCTCCTACTTTTCTCAATGTACGACTCCACTCCAGGTTTGTATTAAATTATTTGGACAATAGATTATATTTATGTTAATGTTTGTAACTGTAACTTCAAATTTTGAGATGTTGGTACAAAACCGTACCAACATGTACCAACCCAAAAAAAGTTGGTACCAGTTAAGTTGTTACCAAGTAGAGTTGGTTGGTACACGGTATTGGACCTAACAATTAGTGCCGGTACAAATACGATATGCCTGTGTTAGATATAGAGAAGTGGATGCGGAGAAAGAGAAATATATAATTTATGTTTATTCGAAAGTTGGCGATATCTTACCATCTTATGGCATCAGGAACAAGGGTATCTTGGTTTTTCGGTCCTAGATGATGTAGAAATATTACCACCTTCTGGTGTCAGGAATAAAGGTTGTTGTACCAGTAAGAGGCCGGTAAGTGTGTCCGAAAAGATTGAGTTGAAAAGCGAAGATATGCAATGTGGACAGTGTACCGGTCATGACTCTTGCAATTGCCCTACTGTGCGAGATTCATGAATTTTTAGAGTTTTAAGCATTTATTCTAAGAATTATCATTTTCTGGATGTTTAATTTTATTGGGACTTTTAGTAATGTTACTACTATGTGTTATTTATGTGTTGTTGACATTTGTTTTATACATGGTTAATCCTATTAATTTTAAATTGAAATTTAATTTTAAGCTTGTTTTACATTTATTATATATTTTCAAAATTATTGAATTTGTAAGATGTATATGGAAATTGATTTTCTTTTGTTATTTGACTGCATACTTTATACTATGCTGGAACAGATAGTGAACACATGATAAATATTTTTGTTTAGTTACCAAATGTAGAACACTTTAATTGTTGTTGCAGCCTTCCGGTCGTATAAATAGGGGATTTTTACCAAACTAGCCCAAATGAAAATTAAATTTACAAAAATAACCTAAAAAATTAAAATTTTCAAAAATGACCACTTTTGTGCGCACCGCGCACCATCCGGTGCGCACAAGTAGTAAATCTCAAAAAAAAGTTACCTCAAGGACTAAAATGCAATTTAAAAAAAAAATTGACGCTGACGAGACAACACACGCCGCCGGTCAAGGCCGGTCAAAGGCTTGTGCGCACCAGCCGGTGCGTGATGCGCGCTTGCACGCAACCGGATGTGCTTTTTCACTTTTTTTTGTCTTATCTTCCATTACTCTCTACAATTATAAAAAAAAATTTAAAAATTAAAATATATATTTATATTTTTTAAAAATGTCCATATATTATTATTTTTTTAAATTATTAATTTTTTAAAAATCCATATATATATTTTTAAATTATTTTTTAAAATTCAATTAAAAATTGTTATTTATTTAAAAAAATGAAATTGGACTTTAGAAAAAAGTTAATTTTTACTCTTTTAAAATAATTTAAAAATACTTTAAATTTATATAATTTTTAAACCTATAAAAATATTATTAATTATTATCATTTTTACATTATTTTTTATCTCTATGTTTTTTTACTTTTTAACAGAGAGATAAAAAATAATGTAAAAATTATAAGAATTAATAATATTTTTATAGGTTTAAAAGTTGTATAAATTTAAAGTATTTTTAAATTATTTTAAAAGAGTAAAAATTAATTTTTTTTAAAAATCCAATTCCATTTTTTAAAATAAATAACAATTTTTAATTGAATTTTTAAAAATTAATAATTTTTAAAAATTAATAATTTAAAAAAATATATATGGATTTTTAAAAAATTAATAATTTAAAAAAAGTAATAATATATGGACATTTTTAAAAAATATAAATATATATTTTAATTTTTAATTTTTTTTTATAATTGTAGAGAGTAATGGAAGATAAGATAAAAAAAAGTGAAAAAGCACATCGGGTTGTGTGCAAGCGCGCACCGCCCATCGGCCGGTGCGCACAAGCCTTTGATCGGCCTTGACCGGCGGCATGTGTTGTTCCGTCAACGTCAGGTTTTTTTTTAAATTGCATTTTAGTCATTGAGGTAACTTTTTTTTGGGATATACTACTTGTGCGCACCGGATGGTGCGTGGTGCGCACAAAAGTGGTCATTTTTTAAAAATTTAATTTTTTAGGTTATTTTTGTAAATTTAGTTTTCATTTGGGCTAGTTTGGTAAAAATCCGTATAAATAGGCTGACTTAATTTCTTATCACTAGAGATGGTCAAATGGGCTCGGCCCGATCCATGACCGGTAAGGACTGGTTATCGAACCGAAAATCGGGATCCGGTTATACTTTTGGAGCGACTCGTAGGACTGGCCCGGCCCGAGATCGGTTATGGGACCGATTGGGAGCGGCCCGATTTTTACCAAAAAAATGAATTTATATATATATATTTTTATATCTATTTCTAACTTTCTAAGTGTATTTGATTGAAAACCAATTACAATTTATAATAAAACGTATTTTTTAAATGCATTTGACTGAAAATCAATATAAAACTAAAATAAACGTATTCTTTAAGTGTATTTGTTTTGAAATCCAATTATAAAACTACAATAAAACGTGTTTTAAGGTGTATTTGAGTGACCAAATTACATATATAATATATCAAATTAATCCCGGTCCAAAAATTACTGTTGAGGCCCGGCCCGACCCGAGCCCGGTTTTTGGCCATCTCTACTTATCACTATGAAAACACCACCAACCCTCCTAAATGGTATTTGCACTCCGTGACATGAACATCGTCTTGCTACATAATGAGGTTACGTTTTATTAATAACCAATATACTTTAACATATAATTATGGTAAATAACTAAATATTACACCATTATAAAGGACTCCAACTGATCCTGAAAAAGGACGTAAGAACGAAAAAGACTCCAACTGATCCTGAAAATAAGCTACTTCGACTATAAGGTCAAGTTTGACTTGTTCTCTTAGTCGAACTAGGTATATGGAGTTGAATGCTTATAAGTTAATTCTTGTCAAGGTTAGTCACCTCATTATCAAATCTGATTGAATTGAAGATGAATCAGAGTTCGTTTACATTGCGGAAGAAAGATATATATATATATATGTGTGTGTGTGTGTGTGTGTGATATTATATATTGACTAGTCATATACGAGATACAAATATATCTATTTTTTACATGCAATCACAAATCCATACTACAAATTCAAGTCGACACAACCAAGGCAAAACACAATCAAAAGTTAAGATTTCCAACCGAATACTCAATGTAAATGATGTTTTATGTAAGTTTTATTTATAAACACTTCGATATATATGTTAAAGCATTGAAGTTTTCTAGTTAGTGGTATTTTATTTTTGTGATCTCAGGGCTTCGAGGCTTGGCCATAACCGACTTCAGGCTCACCAAGCCCCCACTTTTTCGGGTCGGGTTCACTAAACCCCCACTTTTTAGGTTTGGGCCTTTTTATACATCTCTAATTAGAAAACATAACTTACTAAGTATGAAATAAATCTTGCTTTTTTTGTATCCCTAATTACTTTAGTTAACTTCTAACCCCCTTTTCTAATCCTCCAACTCTTGAATATGAAAAGAAAAAAGTAAAGGAAATGGATGGAAAAAAAGAAAGAAAAGGAAATAAATTTTTTTATTTACATTCTTGAGACAAAGGGAAATGAAAGAAATTAATTAAATTTTCATGTTTGTAAACATAAGATAAATATAAAGAAAGATGTGAATTATATAAATGCTTTTATTTAAATTTTCATCAAGTCATAATTGATAAGTAAATATGTAATTTTATAAATATTTATCGTTAACATTTATTTTCTTTTATTTTCCTTTTTTTTTTCTTTTGAAAGAAAAATTTTAGAAGGAAAAAAAAATCAACATTATTTTTGTTTCCTTTTCTTGTTATTTTTCTTTTTAAAGAAAACTAAAACACAACATTTTTCCTCCAACTTTTTCCCCTTTCCCCCCTTTTCTTTTACTATTAATCAAAACCCTAAAATTTGTTCCATATCAATAAACCTGAATTAAAAAAAAAAACCCTAACCAGAGGCCCACCCTCATCCTCACACATCGTCCCTATTCGGAAGACATCGCTCCTCCTCTGACTCGCTTGCAAACCCTCGCCAAGCACAACCTTATTCAGGGAAGACAGACAGTGGTGAAGGGTTCTGCCGTAACCCTAATTTTTCATAAATCAACAATGGCCAAGCGCGAGTTGTCAAGCACATTGAAGAACTTGAAGGTTGTTTTTTTTAAATTCTTGATTCTTTTACCGAATTTCTGATTTAAGTTTCAATTGTAACGATACTTTTTTCCTTTTCGTTCTATTTTGAAATTTGAGGTAATCATCTTCGAGCTTAATTTGGGATTGTTCTTATATATATATATATCTGTATGATAGTTCATGCAAAGGGGAGCTAACAAAGAGGAGAAAACCAAAAAGGAAGAAGAGGTCATACCTGATGGAAACTTCCCATCTTTTATTACCACCAAAAAATGGTATTACTCGTTGTTAATTTCTTAGTTTTCTTTTTGTATCAGCTTTAGTTTATGGGACTTGTATTTTGTTTTTGGAACCAATTTCAACTCCATGTAAAAAAAACCACACTTAATAAATATTGGGATCAATGAGCCATTCCAATTCCAATACTGAATTACTGATACAAGATTTCGAACAATTTGCCACAAAAAAATCTAGCTGCATTTGACACTATTTTCTCTGTGGATTTGAATGCCACATTGTAGGCTTGTAGTAGTGATGATATTCATTTAACATAATATTCATTTTGGTATCAATGAGCCATTTGACAAGTGTATCCCTTTTGGGGAATGGAAGGAGTATATTCCAATCAACAAACTTTGTGCATTTGGTGTCCTTTAATTTGGTTTGATGCTTATCATGAATATTCAAGTTCTTTTTCTAATTTAAATTCACATGAATTGCTAGTTGAAATTGACTTCAATGTTTTTTTTCCTTTCACGAAAGTACAAAATTGTGGACTTGGGTCTATATCACTCCATTTTTTGGGAGTACTATTATGTCCTTGGTGAGTTTACTTAAGATAATATATGAATTCAGAATATCAAATCCTAGTACAAATGTGTAATAAACTCAGGTTAAAAAACGTTGGAGGGAAATAATATCAACTATATCATGTGATTGGGAATGTAAGAACATTTGTGTGAAAGTAGAATACTCCAAATTCGGGAGTCAAAAAGTTTTATAAACGTTCTTGGTGGAAAAAAATGTGAATGAAAGATCCCATTGAATTGAATTGGGTCCAGGAATTTAAGAAATAGTGAGATTCTTGATCTCTCTCAAACAAAGTTCGTAGAATATTTATAGTTCTGTTGCAATAGCCATATTAACTAGACATTATGTCACACTTAATATTTACTTCATTGACAAAATTAATTTGCAAGTATTCATCTCTTTATGGGGATAAATTTGACTGTTCTATAAGAGGGGATTTCTCGTTGTAAGTTGTTTAGTGTTTGATTTTATTTTTCTCATAAAGGTGCAATTGATGTTCATATAATTATGTTTATTTGTCCCATATCAGTAAATTACACACTCTTCGCTAATCTTATGTTAGTCATTGTTGTTCTTAAGTAAACCTTTATGATTTCTTCTAATTGAATTTGAATGCAATACAAATGATCATATATAATGTATTCCAAGTTTTTGGTGTTTAGTCGCGGATCAGTTAAGTGCAAGGGTAGTCATTGATTATCTAGCTGAGTGCAATCTCATGCTGAATCTATAAACCATATTGGTGTCATTACTCGTTACCAATTCATGAATAAATTTCCATAAAAATAGAAACAAAGAAACATAAATCAGCATACTTCCCTTTCTCTCTATTGAAATTTAACTTTTCTATCTATTTTTTATGGCCTTACTTTTCTTTTTATTGTAAATTATTTTAATTAACAAGTCTTCTACTCTTGTATTTTTTAAAACCAAATAGTAGAGATTCATGTGGTGATTATTGGATTTAATCAGTGCAGTCTCTTTGTATCTAGAATGTTTTGGTAGATCATAGACGTCTGCCTATATTAGCAGTTCACTATTTACCTTTGCCACAATTATGCTTCTATTTTCTAGTTATCTTTAAAACTGTTTCTACATGCAGTGTGGTCATTATGGAAGGTGATCCTACTCCAGGGGCCATTAGAGGCCGAATGTCATTTCAGAGTTTTAATCCTTCTATTGATGTAAGTATAAGACCTGAGTGATGAAAAATCTTATATGAGTTTTTATAGTATATGCCTTTTTTGGTTTATTTGAAATTTTGTTTTTGTAGAAATTGAATGATGAGGCTTCAAACCCAAGACAATCAGGAAGTGATGCTACATGTTCTGAGGATCAAAGAGGAAAACTGTCTAATAGGTTGGTTATCATTTAATTTATTTAAAATCACCATTTTTTTATGTTTTCTCTGTACAAATATATCAATAACTCTAGAACCATTGTACCAATAGACCATGAAATGCTTTATGTTTTGTTAACATGCGT
The DNA here is from genome assembly GCA_036898165.1 of Silybum marianum. NCBI lineage: Eukaryota > Viridiplantae > Streptophyta > Magnoliopsida > Asterales > Asteraceae > Silybum > Silybum marianum. The sequence continues at coordinate 21,506,670 of CM072541.1, forward strand.
CTATTACTGGCTGGAGATAGAGTGAAACTAATGTGGACCGGGATCATGTGTCAAGAGTTAACATTTATTAGGGGCTGTTTGTTTACCTCTTAATAGTTCCATTAAGAGGCAGCCTCTGACTCGTTAAGAGGTGAATCCTGTTTGGCAAAAAATAAGTCGGCCTCTTAATGGTCTAAAACCCTCTGAATCATTTTGTATCCTGGACCTCCCTGAACCATTAAGAGCTTTGATTACATCCCGAACAATTACCAAACAATTATATTTCATTTTGCACTATATCATAAGAGCCTCTTAATCATTCTGATCACTTAATCATTCTGCATCAAACCATTCAGCAACTGCCGAAACAGCCCCCAGTGAGTTTTGTTTAGCCACCCTTGAAATGTTATGTAGGCAACATTAATTAAAAATAGTGGCATACCGAAAGGCGAGTCTCAGGCTTTGTGGTGTTGGTGTAGAATGAGGAATATTACACCAACCTTGTTAACTTTTTGTCAAAATTAAACAATACAAAGTACTAAAACCAACTGATAGACATAACTTATATATGTCAACGGTTGAGTTCTTCTCATGGCCTTATCTCATTTATCACTTTAGTGTTTTATTTTACATATAAATGAGTACCATGGCAGTGGAATCCCTTCTGCTTATGCATACACCATAAAGTGAAATTAGGATTATGAGCCCTGATATTGCATCAAATATTGAAAACCAGGACTAAAAGCCAAAGAGAACTTTGTGTAAAACAGAATGATTAGCCAGGAAAACCAAGTTTGACCTGACCCTACTGGAGACGGATGCTAAAGAATCATTAAGAACCCAATAACATGAGTTAAGCACTTCATTGGACATGAACAGTTCTGACAATCTCAGCATGATTGTTGAATGGAGTTGGAGATTCATTTTGACTACTTTGGTCAAACCCATTGTTTTAAAATCAATATGATTAATTCTATGTTTCTTTCATTCTTTTTAAATAGTATGTTCTATTTTCTTCTTAGTTAATAAAATTGTTGTTTGACAACAAAAGTCCTGTAGACTTTCTAATTTTAAAATGGAAAGGGGGTAATTCACAATCTACATAGGCCATCCCTGCAATCCGTATTCAAAGTGGCTAACCTTAACTCTGTGGTTTTAGTGTGCATATGCAACATAACTTACCGTCTATCTGTCAGATCTTTCAGTTTTATACTAAGCACATCATGAATTTGAACCCTGATAAATGCATTATTCTTGGTGACAAATTATATGACCGTTTTATTGAAAAACCCATTAAACTTACTATGCTCCCTTGTGTATCATGTTAAATATTAGAAACAAAATGATACACTTCCTAGTTCTTCTGCATTTTGCTTACAAGAAGCACTTCTCAATTCTCACAAGGGAAAAACATCTTGTATCTTCTTTTCATTTGTGCAATTGATTTTGAAGTGAACTTAAACTATATTGTTTGCTATTATGCACCTTGTGGATGACAAATTAACGTTTCAAATTAGATAAATATCTTGAAATGTAATTGTCATGGAAATCTGTATATACAATTTGGTTACATGTTTATTTACATGTTATATTTTGAATGCTAATGTTGCATGAAGGCTATATTTATACGCTTGAATGTATATTCTTTTGTTTCTTGCATACTAGCTCAAAGTTGCACATCAAAGTCATCATGTTTTTTGTTACAGTCAAAATGCATTAGCAGAAGATGAACCAATGAGCTTGAAAGAAGAAACTTCAAATAGCAATAAAGCCAATGGAGATCTCAAAAGGAAACAAGTTGAAGTTATCACAGATGAACAAATTTCCAGTAAATCACCCAATATTATTGAAGGCAACCAAAGTTCTTCATCAAATAATAGTAGAAAAAATTCTCATAAGTCATCCAAGCGTGGAAAGCTGGACTTTAATGTTCTAAGATCTCCCAAGAATCGTAGCAAAAGGGGTTGATCTCTTTCAGGTTACACAACTAAAGAATATGCTAGTCAATTAAGAATATGCTTTTTTTTTGCCTGCAAACTTCATAGTTTTAGTTGCAAATGTAACTTTCCAACTAGCTTATCTTGTTTAATTATTAGTTTCCGTGTTCAGTTGAAATATTATCGACCTAAAGTGGCCCAGATACCCAAGAAGTACCCATTATTTGTATCCTAATAGTTTGTTCCAGTTATGATGAAACACCAATTTCTTGCTTCTTTTATGGTTGTGGTAGCTCCATTTTCATGGATCGGATGTTGAATACCCGTTCTTTGCTTTATTTCGAATGGATAGTAGAAAATAGTTAAGAAAACAAATTTGTTGAATAATGGGTATTATTATATGATAAATACAGAGGCATTCATTTGATATTACCCTATAATATTATAAGCATACATTATTTTTAGAGGGGATCTTCTTTTACTCTTTTGCCCATGATGAAAGTGCTATAAAGAGCCTGTGGGGGCAATTTTGTCTTTTTTGCTTTCACTCGACTTTTCTGGTCGAAAAGTACTTTTCTTATGTTGATTTATCAACGGGATTTCTTTTGAGTTATGGAAACTATCTTGAAACAGCTTTAAAAACTCATGGTATTTCTCAAAACATTTTGAGTTACAATGTGTTTCTTGACAGTTAGCTTATGTGTTTTTGGTCAAACAATACATGCTGTAACTTAATGGTGTTTGTAGCTGTTTCTATTCATAGAAGTAAAGTAGTACATATATATATATATTCTATAAAGTTTGAATATGATGCATTATGATGTTTGCCTTTGGACCCTTCTTGATTTTTATAACTATAAAATAATCAGAACTGGAAACTTCCTAGGAAATTTAGGCATACTGAAAGAATAGACCAGGTTCGATGAATTATCAAGGTACAGTGCTTTGAAAATGACATCATGATGTTGATGTTATTATAGATAAATATAATTATATGCCGAAAATGACAGGCCTTAAGTTTAAGTATGCAGATAAACACGTGCCGAATACATTATTAATAAACATAAATATTTGTTCTTTTCTATCAACAGTTCGTTAACCTGCAACAGACACTTTTAAGAAACACCATATAGCATATATATATATATATAAAGATTGGTTAAATTGTATTTACTGCTGAGCTTGTTGCTATATTATCTGTGATCTTACCTGTGTTGTAGTTTTTTTGATGGATTCACAGCCTTTGCTCTGAAGGGTCAAAGTCAAACTACATCAGGGTACGCTCTATTTTCGTATTCTGGTTTTACTTGAAAAAGTCCAGTTAATATATAATTATATATGCTAATAATGCTTGATAAAGCAATGGATTATTATAATTTGCTTTAGGATCCCGTTCACATTCTGTTTTTACTCGGATTTTTTTTATAATGTTTTTATTAAAATTACCACCGGAGCTTATGCATGGATTACTAAGATAACACTGTTTTGCTTTTTACCATTTCCGAGCTGTCACTAGAAGTTACTGTCTGGGATTTCTGGTTACTATCGGAAATTATGATGGATGTTTCAGGTATGTCTGCATACACTTCACGAATCTTGCTGTTCTTATTAACCATTTCTAAGTTATTGCTAGAATTTATGCATGGACTTCTAATTCTAAGTTAGCACTATTTTACATGATTTCTTGCTGTTTTTGAACCATTTTATAAGTTATCGCTATCTATAAAAATCTGTTTTTATAGGACGCCATATTATGTCTAAGTATTATATAATAGTCTGGATAATAGGACTTAAGTCCATAAGACCAAAAAATCGTGTCTTATAATACGTTGACAGGACAATTTATTAAGAGGTGTTCATTGGACATGTCTAAAAAGTGTCCAATAAAAAAACTTGACTACACACACACACATATATATGTATGTATATATGTATAGGATCAGGTTCGAGGGGGGGGGGGAGCGCCAAAATAAGAGAAAAATGAAGAACACCTTGGGAGCCAGCCCTCCATCTGGACGGTATATACAAATGCATACTGGTAAAATTTGTAACATGCATTTGTGCATATGTACTAAATTACTAATGCATATATATACACTGGTGCATAGAAAAAAAAAACAACTTCAATCGCTTGTATGCATTTGTGCATACTGTCCGGATGGAGCGCTCCTAGGGTATTCTTCAGTTTTCTCTATTTTTTAGCGTTTTCCTTTGAACCTCCCTCTATATGTATATATAGCAAGTACAAGTATTTGATGCTATAAATTTAAGTCCTATAAAGCAGTCTATTAGGACATTTAGATATCTTTAGCATCTTATAAAGCCAGTTTTGCTGTCGTGTTAGCTGATTTAAACAGTTTCGAAAATGAAGCATCAAATTCAGTAGGAAATAAATATTAGGAAGATTTCTGATCTTGGCTTACACTAGAATTCGTAAAAAAAAAAACAACAAAGAACACGAAAAAAAGAATTTTAAAAATGCATCCGGGGTTTCTTTTTCTTCCTATTATGCCGGTTTCCATAACGAAAAAGAAAAAAGAACCCTCCCTTTCCATCCTTGTAAAATCCATTTACCATCTTCATCCACAAGAAAATCTTTATGGTAATTCATTTTTACCTTACTCCTAACTTCCTCAACCTTATCACGGAACATCGGAACCTGCCGGAATCCGGCTCGGATGTTTCTAGATTGCCATTGTTTATAAGTTTCCGGCCGTTCTACTCTAGTCGTACCTTCACACGCCACCACATTCATCACTTCCCTTCCGAACACCTCTTGCTCGTATAAAAACCGATGTTGGCTTATTCGTTCAGCCGTGTTATCAAACATGTCGAAAAGAGTCGAGAAGTGGAAAAGCGCTTCTCGAAACCGGTTCAGTAAAAACGGTGCGTTGTGGGTCCCGTTTAGAATCCCGAGAACGAACATATCTGGGTTAATCTGTCTGATTAACTTTAAGACCGTATCCCTCGGGCTGCTCTCCACGACCGTCTCATCGTGAATATTCCGTAACCGGTTTATAGAGTTGACCACGGTCAACTCGTTTTTATCGATATTTAGATCTTCGATTCTAATCTCGTCCCATTTCTTTGCTATCCCGATGAACTTAAAAGGCACGTTAAACCTTTTACAGTATTTCGCTAAGCGTTTACCGGTTTCTTCAACTCGTTCGGCTGGCCGGAACCCGGGTTGCGGAAGATCGATGCCGGTAATTTGGAGCATCGGTGGGCCCCCGGATCTCGTAGATAAATTCTTTATAAAACACGGCCATTGGAACCCGTATAATATCCCGAAATCTATAATGTGAACCTTTTCTTTACCTCTAGATAGTTTTTCGATCGACCCATTTGCTAAAATATTCGACATTCGGTGAAACGGGCATGCCATTAGGTAAGAATGGTAGGCTTTTAGAATCTGGGCGGCCGATATTTTTTTTAAATTTGACGCTCGATAAATCTCGGCCCCATTGCCAGCTAAGCGGGCTTCGATGGCTTTTACGAAATAATACGCTAATCTTTCAGTAGAATCTCCATATGGCGTACAATGTGGTCGGATTTTGTTTAAAATATCACAAACGGAAATCGGATTGTTGTTTGTGATGGCTTGTGCACATTGAGTTAGTAAATCCCGTAAATCGACCACGATTTCTTGTGTAATAATCGTGTTTTTCTTCCCTTTTGGCCGGCCTCTTTTCGATGATTCGTTCATCTTTTTGACCAGTTCGGTTGAAGTGAACTTTTGGGGTTCGTGATCGTATAGTAACAGATCTTCATCGTACGGTTCTGGTTGATCGGATTCGACGTCTGAGATCACTGCTAGTTTCGTATCTCGGATTTCTTCTCCAGGAGGGCTTCGTTTTCTGCTACTATCTAACTTATAGTTATAATAACCACCGTTATCGATTACAGAAACCGTAGAAAAGTTGTTACTGATGGTGGGTCCCGCTGAATAATCCGATTGGATTTTTTGACAAGCGGGAAATGGGTTTTGTTCTTGGGAAGATTCCGGATTGTTGTTCACGAGCACATCGTATAATGATTTTTCGGCGGCTTCGACTTGTAGCGCCAAACACTCGTTGTACATACACGGCTTTTCTTGCAAGTCGTCTTCTTCCATGAGCATCTGGTTCAGGAACTTGAGGACCGAGTCGTAGTGGTCCTGATTTTCTGAACCATCCCCCTCTGCGGTTGCAGAGGGGGATGGACCCTGATCGGACACGGGTGTCCGATCAAAGTCGTGGTGGTTTACGTGGGTTCGGTCGAAAGACGGTTGAACCGAATGGTGGTTATAGCTATTGATATAGTTGTTCATAGCGGTTGCATAGAGAGTGTCCATAGAAAACACCAGTAGAAATGACGGTTGGTTTCAGGGTGGTATACTGAAAAGACCGGTAGAAATGACAGTTGGTTTCAGGATAATATACTGAAAACACCAGTAGAAATGACAGTTGGTTTCAGGATGATATACTGACTAAACGAGTGAGTGAAAAGTGTAGAGTTTTTGAAGTTTGAAATGTGAAACATAAGAGGTGAGTTAATGGGTTCATATATAGAGTAGAGTAGAGTAGAGGAGAGTTTATCCAAAGGAGACATGAGTACAAGTTTTAATGCATGAGGTACAAGTGGGTTTTATGAAATCATCTGTGGTATATATAATAAAATATATAGAAAATGGAAGCCTCCTAGAAGGAGAGGTATGTGGAAGAATGATAACCAATTAAGCCATCTTGCAATATTTTTTTACCGGCAACCGGATGGTCCGGTGGACAGGAAGATTCAAAGTTGGAGTTGAGCCAACTTGGAATTCACATTTGACTTGTGGATAATAACATGATGATGTTGATATCAACAAATTATATATATATATATATACACTACTTTTTTTATGTCATATCTTGCTCATTAAGCCTTTATATAAATAAAATGTTTGAATATCTTTTTTTTAAAGAAATGGTCAGGATTAATGGTTTTAAGTGATAGAAAATTTCAATGTTTAATTTGATATATTAAAATTAATAAAAGTATTTATTAAATTTGTGTATTAAATGCATAATTAATTTCTCTATCCACTTTGTTTTTTATTTGATTATAAAGATTTTGGTGAGTGGTTGAGGGAGAGAGAGAAAAGTTGGATATAATAATATTTCTGGATTTTTTTGACTTGGTGCCCACGTACATGTCATCTGTCACTTTCTACGTCTTTAATATTCTTGAAAATTCTTGTTCACATTTGTGTAGTCAAGATTTCCACTATTGGACCATCTCTTGAAATTATGTGTTCACACCAAATCTTCACCAAAGGGTTATTCTAACATGTTATCTGAATATGGGTTTAAAGAGCCGTTTACCAGAAGCTTATCTGATAAGTGTTTATTAATAAAACAGGGTCTTTGGCCTAGCTATATGACTATATCGCAGCCCTTGCCCTTCTAGGAGGTTAAGGGTTAAAACCGTACCAAAGGTGAGGAAGGTGCGTGAGTTTATTTGTTGTATTTGTCGTATATAAATATTATGTACTCCTTCCGTCCTAATTTAAGTGTCTACATTTCTATTTATATTAGTTCCAAAATAAGTGTTCACTTTCAAAATTAACTAACCAAATTTTCAAATTTACCCTTAATTCCACAAAAAAAAGGTTTAGAATTGCAGGGAAACCCAAACCCCGTGGCCCAATTGGGCCCAACTGACCCTCCACCAAGGACCATACTGTCCTCGCGTCCAACACAATGAGTGAGTCCAGATTCGAACCCAGGACCTTCTTCCACCAAATCCCTCATTGACTAGGTCAACGGAGCATTTACGGTGGGTGGCTATGCCGTTGGACCAAAGGCCAGTTGGCCAAATTTACCCTTAATTAATGCACAAATATTTAAGAGTTGTGAAGAGGAAATAAATTAAATAAGGGTAAAGATGTCATTTGGTTTATCAAAAAGTGTATTAATTATACATGTCTAAAACTGTATGCTATTTCAGTTGTGAACACTTAAATTGGGACGAAGGGAGTACTAAAAAAAGTGTTTATCAACATGAGACATGAATATAGGATGAATATTCACATGGATTATTGGTAAGGGTTTTGGTGAGGATGAAAATTATAGAGAGAAGGGTAAGAAATGATTAATCCTAATTGAAAAGATCCATTAGATCAACTATTGAGATTTACATTGGATTAATTTCTTTCTAAAACACAACTCATTGGTTATTGGTTGTTTTAGGATTAAAAGTGATCAATGGTGAAAATCGGTTTTTACACTTCTTATCTTAAACTCTATTCTCACATGATTCTTCGTCTATTTTGTAAATGTTTGTTATTATTACTAAAATAATTAGCAACTACAATTATAAGTTTTTCGATCATTATATTAAAATAAGTAGTAACAAAAATAATCACAAACCACTAATACTTCCTAACATTATAGTATTATAATTAAAACAAACTATTGACATGTTTCATTGCATTAAAATAAGTAGCAAAAAAATGACTATGACATGTAACTCACTTGGCAAAAGAGTGGGTGACTTTGCCAAAATACAAGACAAGTCCGGAATATGACCCCCTTCTCACCGCTAGTCTCAGCTGTTGATTGAGTCAAAAATGCCCTCTTATATTGGTGTTAAGACAAGTCCGGAATATGACCCCCTTCTCACTGCTAGTCTCAGCTGTTGATTGAGTCAAAAATGCCCTCTTATATTGGTGTTAAGACAAGTCCGGAATATGACCCCCTTCTCACTGTTAGTCTCAGCTGTTGATTGAGTCAAAAATGCCCTCTTATATTGGTGTTCATGGAGGCAGGCTCCGTGTGAGGCTGGTTATGGTTGTCAATAATCAACTTTTTGTCCAAATAAATAGCAAGAAAGATGACAAGTTTTTATAACATCATATTAAAATAAGTAGCAACGGAAATAATAACAAACCACAAACCAATTTCAATTACTTAAGTTTAATAGGCTTCTTTGCATCCCATATCATATTTGCAATATATATATGAATTTCTTGGATTTCATGACTTTACCATAAACTTGTTTCATCATCTAACTCTATTATATGTACGCATACATGATGTTGAATGATGTTGAAAATCATATCTGTCGTGTCATTCCTTTGAATAGAATTTTGAAAAGCTAACGTCGCCACTATAACATCTATGTGTTGTCTTATTAAACCTTGACATTTTGTTCAACATTTTTCATCTCTTCTTCAAGACTCCAAATTATCGTTGACTACAGCTCCACGAAGAGACGAATGTATACGGTTGAAAAGCCTCTTCAACATTAGTCGGAAGAACATATTCAAATTGTGACAAGTGAACTCTAATTCGAGGATATGGTTCTAGATATCCTCATCAGTCAGAATAATCTTTTGTCTGTGATGTAATATTTTCCTAGGAGGGAGAAAATAAATTCATTTTTCATGAGGTAGTTAGTACATAAATTATGATAGAATGTCAAATTAGTTGTACATTTTAGCGGTTTAGGAAAATGTATAATATAACTCGGGTATCTGATCCTCCTCATTCAATCAAGAGGTACATTATTTTAGACCTACAAGATTTCACGAAACTAATTAAATTATTTACTTTTCACGATATTCAAAAACTATCACAATTAATATAAACTCATAGCAATGACAAAGAATATATTATTTACCTTTCTTTTTTAAACCGACCCTATATACATATATGATTTATATACATATATAATTTTTGTGTGGCATTTCATCAAACATGTTTAAAGAACATAAAGCTTAAAAAAAATTCATGCATAGATTTTTTATCGAAAAACTATTTCAAATAACCTTTAATAAACTAATTTATAATCTGTTTAAATTACGAAAATATTAAACCATAAGTTAGGTTATGGTTACTTAGACATGGATTTAAGAGGCTATAAACGCTTAGAATACACCAAGTCGTTGGAATAATATTTTTTTAGCTTATTCGTCGAACTGACTATTAAACAGATGCATTTTTTAAACGCACAAATTAAACATTCTCGATCCAAAAATCACGATCATGGTCGATCGGCCGGTGTCCATAACGAGAGTGCGTAAAGGACTCTGCCCTTCCAACCCTGCAACATCCAATTATTATCTTCATGTACCACAAAATCTTTATGGTACTTCCTCTTTACTTTCGTCCTCACTTCGTTCACGAGACCCGAGTCCAACTCAAGTTGCGAAAACCCGGCTTTCGAGATACGTAATCCCCATTTTGGATACGTTTCCGGCCGCTCCACCCGACTCCGACCCTCACACGCCACCACGTTCATTATATCCCTCCCGAACACCTCTCGCTCAAAAATAGCCCGATCTTCATCTTCATGTTTTACGGTCGACTCAAACATGTCGAAAAGCGTCGTGAAATGGAAAACCGCTTCTTTAAATCTCGTAAGAAAAAAACTTGCGTCGTAACTTCCGTTCAATACACCGTGCACAAACATATCGGGGTTTAACTTTCGGATAAAATTAAGTACCGAATCCCTCGGGGAATTCTCGACCACGGTCTCGTCAAGTACGTTCCGCATCTGATATATACTATTTACCACAAGCATCTCTTCCGGATCGATCTCTAAATCCTCGATTCGAACGTTTTCCCAATTTTTAACGATCGGATGGTATTTCAATTCGACGTTGAATCTCTTGGCGTATTCCATTAATCTGCAACCTGTTTGTTCGACCCGCTCTGCGGGTCGAAGACCAGGTTGCGGAAGATCAATTCCGGTTATTCGTAGTTTAGGAGGCCCACCGGGCCTCAAAGAGAGACCCTCGATGATACAAGGCCATTGAAAGCCATATAAGATACCGAAATCAATTATGTGTAGCTTATCTCGACCGTTTGCTAGCTTTGCGATGGATTTATTTGCAAAGATGTTCGACATCCGGTGGAACGGGCATGCCGTGATGTACGCTTTATAAGACTTCAAGATTTGAGCGGCGGGTGTTGTTGTGGAGGAGAAGGATCGGTAAACTTCGGTTCCGGTGCCACGTAAGCGGGCTTCGATAGCGTTTGCAAAGTAATGCGCCATTCTCATAGATGAAGTCTCGTAAGGCGACAAGTGTTTTCGTATCGTTTTTAGGGTTTGAATGGCTACATTCGTATTTCCGCTAGCCATTGTTTCCGCACACCGGATTAACAAATCCGCTAAATCCACCGTCTCCTCCACGTATTTTCTTCTCCGTTTCTTAAGCGGTTTACGATTGGGCGCCACGATCCCGAGTAAAGCACCGGAACGGACTTTGTCTAGCCAGAGACGGTTAAAATCGTCACAAAGAACCGCAGCATCGTAAGCTTCCAATGGCTCATCGATTTCTTGAAAATGGGGATGACCATGATCGATAAGAACATCATGAAACGATTTTTCGGTAGCTCGAAGAGCCAAACTGTCGATGAACATGCAAGGGTGCTTATTGAGTAAGTCATCTTCTTCCATGAGCATTTTATTCAAGAAATTGAAGACCCCATCAAAGTAATCGATGGCCACATTATGACAATTTGGTTCCATTGTGGTTGATAGTACTGAATGGATGGAAGGGTTGAAAAGAAGTGATGAATCATGGTCGATTGAGATTGTGTAGGTCTTAGCATATATATATATATATGTATATATATAGTTTGTGTATAGTATAGAGGTGATATAGATGATGATGATTAATTGGTCTGAGAGAGAAGGCACATAATGTCGGAAGAAGGGTGGTAGTGCGGCGGAGAAGGGAGGCAGAAAAGGACGAGGGTGGTTTCACATGCGGTAGCTAACATTATGAAGAAACTATGTTACACTTGGCATGGCAGGGTAGCCGGTGGTAATACGGCTCGGTGGCGGATAACGATGCCTCACTTCTTTCTATACGTGGGCGCTGTTTTGCTGCATATATATACAACATGAGGAATAAATTAATACGCCAACTCAAATATATACATACATACAATATACATATATATATATATATATATAGATTATCGAGAGGGGGTAGGTGGGATACCTACATACAATATACGTACATATAGATTATCGAGAGGGGGTGGGTGGCTTAGGGTTAAAACTTAAAAGTGTGAAATAGGAGACGAACCATTATATATATCAGAGTAAATTACATTTTTGGTCCCTTAGATTGTTATGCACTATCAATTTTCGTCCCTTTTTTGAACCAATTACAGTTTTAATCATTACGTTTGTTATTTTGTTTCCCTTTTAGTCTCTTAGGCTAACTTCTATTATAAATATGTCCGTTAACTCGAAGAGTATTTTCGTATTTTTAGTTTTTCTTTACTATTTAATTAAAATAAAAGAATATATATAAAAAGAGGTTCATACGAGAACGATAACAATTTACGAGAATACAAGAACAATTTTCAGCCAATCATTTTGTACATGAAACTTTTCATGTACAAAATCACATATGATTCACGTACAAAATCATATATGATTAGCCGCGACTTTTCCCGCAGGACTTTTCCCGCGACTTGCCCACATGAAAAGTCGCGCGTGTCCTTTTTGACGCTTACAAAATCACATATGATTTTGTACATGAAATTACATATGATTTTGTACACAAAAAATTTCATGTAGAAAATGATTGGCCAAGAATTGTTCTCGTATTCTCGTAAATTGCTATCGTCCTCGTATGAACCCGCGTCTCTCTCTCTCTCTCTATATATATATATATATATATATATATATTTATACTAAAAGGGTACTCGTACAATGCAGCGAAATACATCTCGATTTTAATATTTCGTTTTTTTTGTCTCTATCAATGTTATAATGGTTTTATGTTATTTTGAGAAAGTGATTTTAATGTTTCATTTAAAAACTTTCTTTTTATGTAATTTCTAATTCAATTTTTTATTATATTTTAATTGATGTTTAATAAGGAAATAATTTATTTTTGGTTTAATAATATGACTTTTATAAAAATAATAATTAAGTATTCTGTTAGAAGTCAATGATTATTCTACTTATATATTCCAGATTTTTTATATTTAAAATTAGATGTATATCCTGTATTTGATTATTTTTATCTGTAGTTAGTTACACGAATTCAATGAAGCTTTAATAAGTTATACTTATGCATAATTTACTTGTAATCTTGAACTTTAAGTAATATGTATCAATAAATAGTACTATATGCATAAAAAATAGGTTTTAAGAATTTTTACCAAATGTTTTTTTAACAACTTTCATTAGAACGGGCCTAGCAAGGCGCTAGAAACCCAACAACGACTAAATTACGACTCGGGATTACAACAACGACCAACAACGACCAAATTACCAAATGCTTTATAATATAGTATAGATATACTAGAAGAATACTCGCACAATACAACGAGATACATCTTAATTTTAATATTTCATTTTATTCTTTGTATTTATCGATGTTATAATAAGATTTTATGTGTTTTTGAAAAAAAAGATAATACTTTTATTATTGAATAAAATATATACTTGAAATTAACTATTTAAAAGTTTTATTTTTATGTAATTTCTTTCATTTTATTTTCAATAATGAATTAAATTTTTTGTTTAATAATATAATTTTTTACAAATATTAATAATTAAGTATTCGGTTAGAACTCAATACTTATCCTAATTATAGTTTAGATATTTAAAATGATATGTTTATTTTGTATTTGATTATATTTATTTGCTATTAGTTACACGAATTCAAACATTTATCTTTAATAAATTGTACGTACACATAATTACTTGTAATCTTGAATTTTAATGCATAAAAGTAGTTTTTAAAAGTTTTTTTTTATCAAATGTGTTATAATATAGTATAAGATTATAATATGAAAATATTAAAAGAAAGAACAAATTAAAATCCCACCGATTTGTTTCCTCCTCCTTCCCTGGCATTACATCGGCCACCACACCCATCTCTGAGTGTCTTCTTCGGTCTTGTCTTGGGCGTCCTCACTCCTCTCTTCGATTTGGGTTGGAAATATGAAAATATTAAAAAAGGAACAAATAAAAACCCCACCGATTCGTTTCCTCCTCCTTCCCTGACATTACATCGACCACCACACCCATCTCCGAGTATTTGAAAATGTTAAAGGGCCATGGACTCTGAGAGGAGTCACTAAATGCACGTCAATTCAAATGATTTGGGAAGTAGACTTGAGAGAGTTGCTGACAAAAATATTTGTTATCTATATTATTTAAATTGATTAATTCTCGACGGGTTGGTCATTTGTCTAAGTGTTAAAGTGTAGTAGGACTCTGAGAGGAGCCACTTGGAACACACCAACTTGAATGATATGGGAATCTGCTCAAGAGAGTGATTTTATACAATGAGATTTGTTGTCCATATATTGAGGATTCCATTTTGCACTGCCACTAGTACTGATACTACAGAGAGAGATATGTGGTGGAATCTAAACAATAGTGCAAATATTGAAGTCCGAGAGAAATACCCTCAAAATAGATGGTGGAACTTGTTATTTTCATATTTTGAACTACATACCGAGAGTATTGGTCCACTGGAATTTTTTTTATGTCTCACCACAAGTCTTACACCCATGTTGCTTTCTTTATTCTGTTATTTCATTAGTGTTAACTCCAAACCAAACAAAGTCTTCAAAATTCGCCATCTGAAGTTAGTTTTTCACTTTGAGATCTTGCAACTTGAGATACCTATCCCTGTGAAATATGATACTTGCTTCTTATCATTTTATTTCTTGAAAGACGATACTGAGACCATATTGTATACTTGCTTTTGGTTCCAATTATCACATGTTTGTAGGTGTGTAAAAAGCACTGTCATCCCCCAAGACAACAAAATCGTAAAAACCAATATAAAAATATTTTTTTTATCAAAAGTTATAATTTAAGGTATTACTTCACATTTGTTTGTGTTCACATTATGGAAAAATTACATGTGAAAAAAAGATTGGTTCACTTTTACATTATGAAACAAATATTCATATTGTGAAACAAATATATGTGAAACTTTCACATTATGAAACAAACATATGTGATACAATATCTTAAATCATAACATTTGATTAAAACTCATGATTTTTTTTATATTGGTTCTCACGAATTTGTACCCTTGGGGGAGTTTGTGTTTGAAAATGTGTGTATATACATATATATACAACTAAAAATATATATACATACTTATATACACCAACGGTATGGTTGGTTTACACCACAAAGAAAAATATTCAAACTATAGACCGGGCCACCCCGTAAAACTGACAAAACCGGTTTGATTTGTCTAGGTCCGACCAGTTTTCATGGTTTATCAGTTCTTTTAACACCCCTAGGAGAAATCAATGTTTACTCTCTCTTAGCAGAGTTGTTCCAATCTTTTTGGAGACTCTGTTACACTTGTTCCAAGATAAGATATAAAAGTTCACACCATATATTATATTTAAAAGTCTTACACATTAAAACAACAAAAATGACTCGAAATATCTTAAAAGGAGAAAGTTACACAGAAAATTCTCTTAATAAAATAATTCTCCTAACATTATTTGAAACAAAATCTTCAATTAGGCTTTCATAATCAACTTTCTTCAAGTATTTGTTATTAAATTGAAAGATTAGCACATATAAGTTTACAGACTTTTGTTTACTTCATGTTCTCAAGAAAAAAACTAGCTCGCTCTTAGGGCCAAACTCTCCCTCAACTCTCAAATTTTCTATGTGTTATCAAAAGGCTATAGTGCATTGAAGAATGATGATCAATATCATGATGATAGAAGTCAATGAAATTGCAGGTGAGGATGCTCGTCGAACAAGAAAGAGAAAAAAAACAAGAAAGATGAAAGACTATTAGACAAGGTGATGTATAGAACGAAAACAAAGACTTCCACGTTCATTCTACGAATACCTGTGGATAACCTCTTTTAGGAATCATTGATTCGACAAATATCGATCCTAGGTTTCAAATCAGAATCCAAAAGAACTCCAAATTTGAGAAGAAAAATCAAAGATCATAATATTCAAGTACGACCATCCAACTTACATAAGACAAATATAAATATGAAGGCCAAAGCAAAACAGGCCTGAAAAAGAAAAAGGGCCAAACACAAAAACCAAATAAAAAAAAGCCCAAAATGAGGAAAAAACGAAATTGTCAAAAAAGCACGCTTAAACAGACACCCGGAGCGAAAGTTATGGCCATTTAAGTCCGACCCTGTTTGGTAGCCTGATCATGATCCTCCAAGAACAATAGGGTCCGATCCTCTACGCTCAAGCCCGCATCATATGGCCGTGCGTGGTACTTTAATCATAAAACCAACCATTGGAAAAACAAAGATGAACGAGTAGCCGACTATTAGAAATCTAAGAAGAAGAAATTGCAAATTTGCATTCATAATCTGAATTCCGTGATTCGACAAATCTTGTAGAAAAGGGAAGAGATTAGGGTATTGGGTTAAATTGCTAAAACATTATAATTTCCAAATGGACTAAAATAAGAGGGAGAAAATCGGAAGGATTAAACTAAAATATGGACTAAAAATAAAAAAACTATATAATTTGGTGCATGTTAATATATATATTGGAGCAAAAAACGTGTATTTTCCGGACACACAAACTAGCCCACACAGGCTGCCAATTCCCAATGTGAGGGGCATACCTGACTCACTCAGCGGAAAAACGATTGCGAGGGGGCCTGGGATCAAACCCAAGACCAACGACCTATTGGAGTAAACATCTCCTCGCCCCTTAACCAACTGAGCTACACACCATTGGCTATATATATATATGTATGTATAAATGGACCCCAAAACATTTTGGAAATTAGGGGGGGGGGGCGTTCAAAATCTCAGATTGAAACACCCTCCAACACGACCTTGCTTGTTAGATACAAAGTGCATTTAGAAGAATTGTCGCAAGCAGTCGAGGATTAAAGTATTTGGAAGATAGAGAAGCCTACATGTTCATAACAAGAAGTGTTCAACGAATTTAAGGTAAAATTACATTGAACGTCTCATTTAAACAAATAATCAATAATGTATGTTCTTCTAAAGTTGTTTGACACATACGTCCATCCATTTGTTGATATTGTGTTCATGGTGGGTTGTAACATTTATAATTTTTAGAAAATGAACTGAGAACGGTTGGAAAATAGTGGGAAAATGATCGAAAATTTGTCGGAGAACGACCAAAAACGGTCGAAGAACAGCTGGGACAACGGTGGGGAAACGGTCGAAACACGACGTAAAACGGTGTGGTATGCCGCACGGCTTAAGCCGTGAGAATGTGTGTCTGGCATGTTTTTGGGTACGGGCGACCTGGCCCATGACTTAGATCACGAAAATCTATTGGAACATCTTTTTAGCCCGATTTTTAGGGGTTTTGACCTAAATCTTCCTCCACCTCCCCCCTCCTCTCTTGGCGATTTTAACACTTTGGAGACGTTTTTGGAGCAAATGAAGAGGAGAACCTTCGAGATTGAAGGTTTATGGTGATCAGCCTTAAGATTGTTGAAGAGGTAAGTTTTGGGTGTTTTGAGTTATATTTGGGGGTTTTGTGAAATTAAAGCTTGTAACCATATTTGTTGTATTTCTAAGTTTGATTGTGACCTAGATAAAGTTTCTAGGGATGTTTGCTTGTAGATATCAAGTCTTCATTTTGGAAGATAAAGATTTGGGTTTGGAATCTAGGTTTAACCTAACCTAGCAAGGTTTGTTCAAGTTGATTGTGAAAACTATACACATGCCAAAAATGTTCATTTGGGAGTTTTAAGATGTTTTCTTGATATTTATCAAATGTGTTGATTATCAGATGAGACTATATCTTTGGTACATCTAATTTTATAAATCATGTGAAATGCCTATATTTGGGTTTTTTTATTGGCATTTTGAAATGAATCATAAGTGTGTAAATTTGACGTTAATGCATTTTTAGTATATTTAGTTTTATAAACCATTTTGAAAATGCATATTATTATATCATGGGGCATTTTGGGAACATAAATGATATGATTTTATTCGGAAAATAATTTATCCCAACTAATAATGGGTTTTTGCATTGATCATACTCTTGGAGTACGAGTTTGCCTATTTATTGAGTAAATGAACTATATTGACTTATGTTGGCTTTTATTTGAGTAGTCAAATAAGTTGTGGTGTTTATTGATTTGATATTGGTCTAAATGAGTTTTTGGGATATTTCTCTAGTTTAAATGAATCAATGTCGAGTTTTGGTTGTGGTTTGTTATTGCACATTTATTGGAATATACATGTTTTGACTACATTGACCATTCAATTGGAATAATGTAATTTAGACTATAAACATTGAATCCATAGTCATATGGGTTATATGATGTCATTATATATAGATACTGCGGAGATAGACCCGTGTAGAGTCAGACTTTGGGACCTATGAGTTGTCATTGCGATTTTGTATTGCGGAGGTGAACTTGCATAGAGTCGGACTCCAGGAGCAATGAGTTGATGTTTGTTGTTCAGGTGAGAAATTTTGATGTTTACACAAAAAAATTTACTGAGTGGCCGGTCACCAAGGCGACGATTTGAAAAACTTTTGGTGGTATTAGTATGAGTCGTATATTGAGCCATGGTCTTGTGGTGGTACTAATATGTGTCGCATTCGAAGATTGTTTACTTTTGTGGGGGAGACTCATCTAGAGGAAAAGTAGGAACCATGGTCACCCTAATGTTTGCGGTGGTACTCATTAGAGTCATATTCAAAGTTGGGGCTTGCAGTGGTATTGATTGGAGTCGTATACAAATAATGGGTCTTACGATGGTACTCGGTAGAGTCGTATACATAGCCCATTTACCTTGAGAGAAATCAGTAACGTTGATGTATGACTTACTTAGTGTTCGCAACATTCGATAGATATGGGTCTCCCCTGTCACTAAAAGGTGTTATTTTTTGATAGTGTATCATCCATGTTTTCGGTGTTGTTTTGGATATGAAGTGCTTCCATTATTTATGGTTTTTCTATATTGGAACATGGTCATGTTTCAGTGTTTTCAATAATTGTGTTTTATCCATGTTTTAAATATTTAGAATATTATACCTTATTCATGATTTGTGTGAGTATTAAGTTTTGGTTTCATGTTTAAATGGGTTCTCTCGTCACCAAGTTTTAATCACAAAATGGTGGATTTTGTGAAAGATGTTACTTTATATTAAATACATTTCATTTGAGAAATTGTGATCTAAATAACATTATTTCATGTTTAACGTTTTATATAAAACATGAAAACTACTTGAACTCATTAGATTTTAAGCCTAATACTTTTTCCCTTGTCGGCATGTGCATCAAGTACTTTTTGCATAATGGTACTAGAGTCACTGTGAAGAGTTGAGTGCTAGTTGGAGGCACGAGAATAATTTATCTATTCGGCGACGTCTTTCGTGTTTTGGAGATAGTTATTGTTATTAGGTTTTAGTAATAGTCGTTAGACTTTGTGTAAGGTTTGGATTATTATTTGTTGATGTTAAATCCTAGATTTCCCTTATGGGTAATCAATTATTGTTGATGTTAAACCCTAGATTGCCATTATGGGTAATCAAATGTTGATATTTAGAAATGAATTTATTCCTTATTTGATTGTTTGTAAAAAAATTTAAATTACTCGCTCTTTCTAGATTTGGGATATTACAAACTTACAGTGTGACCAATGAATTATGCGAGAAATAAGTTGGTATCTGCCAAAGTCCTTGCGACTATGGATTACACTAGATCATCCGTGGTCGCCGGTGAATAAGTTGGTGCCAACAAGCTAGCGTGGCAACCCATGGTTACCAAAAAAAAAGTTGGTATGACCGAATTTGTTCGTAATCCGGGTAAAATAACCATTGATGTCGAATGCAAATTTTGAAGTTACCCGAGTGAATACTTTCGGTGTATGCAAGGTTCAGAACTCACCAGGGAAGTCGCCCAAGTGAGAAGATGTGAATCTAAACTCGCTATGGAAGTTGCTTTGACCAATCAACCTGAGTTGGGTCATAAGTGTTGTTCGGTATGTGTGAGACCGAACGTGACTTTTGAAGTCGCCCATGAAGTCATGTAAGATTTATGTTACTAGATTTTGACTAGATTAATATACAATGATAAGTTAAATTAACATTTCAGCTTAACTAGTCTAACCTACATGGACTAAATGTGAGTTTAATGTTAAATCTATGACACACACACACACACATAGAGATGTACAAGGCCAAGATTTTAACCGATTTTAAAATGTCCGGGTATTTTTAGCCAAAAAGAAAACTGGGCCACAAAAAGACTGGTTGGACCTTAACCGGTCGATCATTGGATTAAAATTTAGGGCCAAATCCGGCCCGACAGTCCTAACCGGTCCTTCTGGGATAAAACAAATAACATCTAGAATTAAAATGTGTGTGTATGTGTATGTGTATGTGTGAAGGTTCAAATGAGAACTTAGAAAACATATGAATATACCTCAATCTCTACCTGATTTAGTCAAAGGTTGAAAAGAAAGGTGATAATCTTGTAATATTGGAAATTCCCTACTATTTTATTATAACAGCTAAAAGTGATTTAAAGGCAAAATTAGAATAAAAATCATTTTCCCAATTGAATAATTCGCAAATGTAATATTAGGGGCATGTTTTCCATGATTATCTCAATACCTTCAACCAACACCAAAGGTTGTCTGGTCTAGCGAGTATTAGGTAACATCCTATGTCGCCAGAGGATGGTATCCCTGGTTGACGAGGGTTCGAACCCCATGGTTAACAATTCTGAGGTATCCAGCTCTTGGGCCGGTCCTTTGGGCCGATTCAGGGGCGAGTTCATGGGCCAGTTCATAGGGTAAGATCATGGGCGCATAGGATTAGTCGGTGCCCGTTTGGATCCGGATACCCCTGGGATGTGTGAGTGTGTTAAATGCCGTCCAAAAAAAATACCTTCAACCAACACTTTCATCCCAAAATACAAAATATTGAAGAAGACTGTATAGTTATTCATGAGATCGAGATGATGAAATGTCGGATAAATGAGCAGGATATCCGCAATTGAAAAATGAAAGAGTATCTGCCTCTTGTACATTGAGATTGAGATTGAAGAGGCTAAAAGAATTCACTTCAGATAAAATATTTTTGGTCAAATACTGTAACACCCGGAATTTTGGGTATGAGCTAATGAATTTTGCATCCTAAAATTATGTTTTTTTAAAGCTAGTTGGAATGTTTTAAGGGTTTAACGTTGGGTTACATTGAATTGGAAGAAAGGAGCGAGAACCAAACACGAAATTGGTTTCGGTTTGGGCGATCATGACAGGCTATCTTGCCATGTCATGATCGCAGGGCATGATAGCAGGAACATCAAAATGTCAAAAATCAGATCAAAACTCGCGGTACACATCTCGCGATCAAGACAGGCGATTATGTCATGTCATGATCGCATGTCATCATCTCCGAACGCACCAGGAAGCCAAAAATCAGTCCAAACTCGCGGTACATGTTTCGTGATCATGACAGGCGATCATGCCTTGTCATGGTCACCAGGCAAGATTGCTCGACGGGTCTGAGAGCTGATTAAGTGCGATTTTCAGCTTTTTTTTCTCATTTGTCAGATACAAAAAATATCAGCTAGGGTTTTCTAGGGTTTAGTTCTACCACCTACTTCCTCCCATCACATTTTTTGTTCTATTAAAGGGAAGGATTCAAGTCAAGCTTCAAGATTTAAAGCTTCAAGTGCTCATCTTCTTCACTCCTTCATCATGTTCCACCATTTTAGGGAGATTTCTAGGGTTTACCTAACCTTAGCTTTGTGAGTTCATTCTTACCTATCTAAAACTTTATACATGTCAAAATGATGTAGTTTTATATATCACAACACATTTATACAAGTATCTCTATACTTGGTATATTTTGGTAAACTAGGTCAAAAGGTGTCATTTAGAGTTTCTCTTTGAAATGATGAAATGTGTACAAGAAATGGTTTTAAAACACTCTCATGAGTTTAATGTCAAGAAAATATGATGTTTGGAAACTAAATGCTATTTTTACCTAATTTTGGGAAAGAAAGTTTTGGAACAAGAACTTATCATACAAAGATTTGATATCGAGAATTGACTAGTACATTGTTTGAATGTATGAAATGTCTAGGCTAGTGTAATGGATCCATAGGCACAATAGTCGGTCTTATATTGGAGATGAGGCAAGTAAAAGATCCTAGTATGGGTTGAGCTTGCTCAGATTGGTTATTGAGTAATAAATCCACGTTTATGGTTGAACTCTTTATCCGTAAGCCGGAGATTTCTATCCGTTCGAGCTTACTGAATTACTAATTTCTATCGGTACAATTTGCGGGTCGCTCCTGTATGCTTCCCTCAATTGCGTTTCTTTTAGGTGTAAATCGCGCGCAAAAGAAAAATGATTTAAATGGAAAGGCTTTTGGTTAGATGTCGATTCTACTGTTTTCACTTATTTACTGGCTTTCCATATTTAAACTGTTTGTTCACACTAGACTTTAAAGCCTAACACTTTTTCTTAAAAATGTCATGTATATCAGGTGATCGTGCTAGGGGGGCTTCAAGGGATTGAGTGGAGCTAGATGCCGGTAGAGGCATCCTTTTTGGAGTACATCCTCGTGTGTACAGTTAGAGTTGCATAGAAGTTTATTTTGAGGATTTAGAGACACCCGAACTTAATCTGTATTTGAGAATTGTATAGATTAATATGTTGTCATCTAGTATCCGTTTGTGGTTGTTAACTCTGTTACTCCTCCCCATTTCTATGGGTGTTGTCTATTCATTTAGTATTATTTCGCATTTTGTTTGGTTTAAATTAACTCCCAATTTTAAGGGTGTTACAAATACATTTTCAATAATTAATTTACGTTTCTTGCATGTCTTCGATGTTGGATATTTATTAGATAATGAAGAAACTGAAATATGACCTATCTTTTTTGAGGTGGCATTTTTATTATCGGAGAAAATTTGTTGTATCCTTTATTTGAATATTTTTCCCATTGTTTGAGTAATTGTATTCTTTATGGAATTGTAAAAAAATTAGAGTAAACTACGATTTTCGTCCCTGTGGTTTGAAGTTTATAACGATTTTCGTCCCTGGTATTTGAAAACAGCTTTTTTCGTCCCTATGGTTTTTAATTTCTTTCATTTTTCGTCCCTAAGACTAATTCTATTAAAAAAGTCAAATCAGTGAAGGGCACATTTGTCTTTTTATATGAGTTTGTTTTTCCTTAAACTTTTATAAAAAAATAATATACTATATTATACACATGTATACTATTGATGAATGGGTCAACAGAAATCATGGGTCAACTTTCTTGTTTCTTTATTTTCCTATATCAATCCTATTAAAAGCAATCTGTTACTTGCAGGTTAGAACATATTGATGAATCCCCTTACCGGCCACCGCTATTGACACCGTTCTACATTTCCCTTTCCCCATCGCGTTTGATACATGTATATTATACATGTATCAATCCGTTGACCCACCTCTCCTTCATCGATGCAACCCTGAAAAAACCATCAGTGTTCTCCCTTAAAACCACCCAGTGTTCTCCTTGAGAATATAAAGACGGTTGGCCGGAGATGGCCCCCTGGTCTAGGAGTATCGCCCCAAACAATGGATAAATCTCTTGCAGCTAAAATGCAACATTTCTTGCTAGTTTGTTTATCAAACGAGAAGCTCTGTAAAATACTCATCAAGATTCAACCTTCCAGAGTCAAATCCCAATTCTAAGCCATAAAAAAACGAACCCAAAAACCGATTGATGAATAGATTAAAGGAAATTAAAGGAAATCAACACAAAATTAAGTTGAGAACCCAACCTTATTTCCGCCATCGATGATGAGTGGACGATCGCAAAGACGTAAAAATAGAAGTTTCTTCGAATAAGAACTTAGTGAATTGCCACCGTCCTCTTCCTCTCTTCTTCTTCCCAAATCACCGCCTCCTCCAATCTACTCCATCAACCGTGACTGATTTCGCGTTATTTTTTTAATTTCTGGCTCTATCGTATGTGTGAAAAGAACAAGCCGGTAAGGTGTGTCGGTATGGTCTTAGGTCGTCGGAGCATCAATCGAGAAAAAAAAGTTGGTGAGGTGTGTCGGTGACCGGTCAGTTGAACTCCCTCTGTCTTCTCTGTGATGTCCTCTTGTTCTCCAACGAGGCTTTATCTGATACCCAGTTGATAAGGTTTGCCACACAAACTCCCCCAACCCTCTTCCACCACTGCTCCGACGATCCCCATCACCCTAATGCTTCGATCGATTTATTCCCGTAGAACGGTGTCTAATGGCGGTGGGAGGCGGCGGTGACTATGGGTTTTTGTTGTTGTCAATTTTGATTATTAAATCTGGTATACTGAAGTTTCTCCAATAAAAATAATAGAAAAAATAAATAAAAGTAGAAATGACCAAAAAGTCCCCAAGTTAATATACCTTTTTTAATAAAATTAGTCTCAGGGACGAAAAATGAAAGGAATCGAAAACCACAAGGACGAAAAAAGCAGTTTTCAAAGACCAGGGACGAAAATAGTTATAAATATCAAACCACAAGGACGAAAATCGTAGTTTACTCAAAAAAATATTTTGTCATAAAATAATAACATAATACCTAGTAACTATAAAGTTAATTGCAATAGTGGTAATTGTTACAAATTCACGAATAACGTAAATACGAGATGTTTTCAAGCATGATAGATAAAGCAATAGTAAAAGGGGGTTTGGTTGACTGATTAACAATAAGACCATCTACAAGGGGCTTGCAAATCATATTGCAAATAAATATTTCATGCCACATAGGATATGGATTTCAACACTTGCAATTGCAATTACAAGTCATTTTGGGCCCCATTTTTAACCTTTTAATTATTTAAAAAAGTTAATTTTTATATAAAATAATATATTTTATGACACCTTTTCTAATTAAAATTAGAGTGAATTATACTGGTGGTCCTTGCGGTTTGCTCTAGTTTTGGATAGGGTTCCTTAAACAAACTATCTACATTGAAGGTCCTTAACTTTTCATTTTCATAACACCCATAGTCCCTCGATTTAACATTGTTAGTTCGCCCACCGTTAACCCATTATATACCTTTTACATAAGGGGCTTTTTTGTCTTTTTATCTCTTTCATTGATTAAAAAAATAATGACTATTTCAAAATAAATAAATAATAATAACCCTCCCCCACCACTAACCCACGCCCCGATCCTTCTAACCGTAAACCCATATTTCATATCCCCTCTGATTCAACCTCATTGAAAACCCAAATCGCATATTCCAACCACTAACAGCCACCTTCCCTCTTCCCCTCTCTCTATCTGAAACCTATTCATTTTCTTCTTATTTTCTATTCACTCTCCTTCACACTACCTGCAAATTGGGGCTGTAAATGCACAATATGGATGGGACCCAAATGGAGCCTGTAAATGGATGTTTAAAACTCAGCCGTTCTCTCTCGTTTAATGGTGATAGTGATCATGGGTGGTGGTACAAAGATGAAACAGGTGTAGGTTCGGATTTTGATTTTAATTTCGTGATAGGGGCTTTGGTCTCTTCCTTCGATCCACACGACAATAGATTACGGGTTTTGATTTTGATTTGGGGTTCCTTGATGAATTTGGGCCTTGTTCTTGGCTCGAACCTGAATCTGGCTTGAACGAAAAAACCCTCAAGATCACCACCAACCAGATATGGTTTTTTGTTTTTTTAGATTTAAGTTTTTAATTTATATGGATTTTTGTACTGTAGATTTTTTGATGAATTTGTTCTTGATGTTAATGCAATTTTTCTTGATATTTTTCATGATTAATTTGGATTTAAACTTGATAAAAATGCCAATCCATATTTTCTTCTTCTCTCCGTTTGAAGAGATCTGTGATTTTCTTCTTCGTCAAACTCATCTGCATGTTTAAGAATGATGTTCTGGGCTTTTGATACGTGAAATTTATTAGGGTTCATGGTTCATTCTGTTGAAGAAGAGGGAGGGGGAGAAATAAAGGTAAAAATACATTTTTACCCTCATGTGCAATGCACATGATGTCACTTAAAATTAATAAAACTAACAGTGTTAAATTGAGGGACCATGGGTGTTATTAAAATGAAAGTTAAGAACCTTCAGTGTAGATAGTTTGTTTAAGGGACCATATCCAAAATTGGAGAAAACCACAAGGACCACCAGTGTAATTCACTCTTTTAATTATTTAAATAAATTAATTTTTATATAAAATAATATATTTTATGAATTAATAATGTTATTTTTTATTTTATTAAATCAATTATTCTTATTTAAAACTACAATTATTAATGTAATATTTTTTTTCTATATGCAATCTCTTATTAATGTAATATTCTTTTTTCTATATGAATTATAAATAAAATAAAATAATTATTGTATATTATTATATCATGATTTATTAAAAGATTGAGTAAAAATAAAAAAATTATGTATCATGTATTTATTAAAAAATAATTAGAATATATATAAAAAACAAGTTATAAAGTAATTAATAAATCTTGTAGTGGGGACCACTTTTGAAAGTGTAGATGAATTGCAGGTGTATAATATGGAATTGCAAAACCTGATATGAGTCAATTGAAAGTGTAAATAAATTGCAGGGATGTGGATGGTCTTAGGGGGTGCGACCTAATGATTTTGAGAAGTTTGTAATTTGTGGAATGGTTTGGAATCTTTAGAAATCTCAATCTTTGTGGATGAATAATTAAATTATCATTTTATTAATTGATCACATATTTTAACACATTATTATAAACAAATCCTATAAAATCCCGTAAAATATCAACAAAAAGAATCATCATAACCCCTTTATCAGGACCGTCGTGATTTCACGAATGTATTACTCCCATGGAATTTTTAAATCCAATATTTATAAGATTTTATTTAAATACCAAGATTTTGATTTTAAACTAAACACAATATTAAAATAAATTTTAATTTGTAATTCAAGAATTGTGATAGGACCATAAGTCCTAAATTTAGAAAGTTTTATAAAGAAGGAAACATTTGATTGTAATATTCTTTATTAAGGTAAATATCTTATGGGTTTGGGCTTACATGTAATAGATACCTAGTATATAAAGGAGTCTAGGGTAGACGATTCGTTAATGGGAGTCGTCTAGTTACATTCGCGTTTGTAGTTCTTTAATGCTTTCAATAATAAAACATACGACTCGATAATTTGCATATGAATTCCTCATTGATCTTGTTGAATCGGACCAAACAAATTGTCATTCATTTTATATACTTAATAGAATGAACAATTGCATTAAATAAATTTCAAAATGTTTAATTTGATCCAAAAATTTATTATTATTATTATTATTATTATTATTATTATTATTGTAATTGTTGATTATTTTGTTAATTTTATTATTCCCCTTTTTTACAATGTTCATGCAGTTGCTTACGAATTCAAGTTTGAATGCCCCTTCGAAGTCATGCACGCTCTTTTTGATAGGAAACAGGCTGGGTAACTTCAGTCGGTGCTGGCGCCGCCTCTCGTTCTAGAGCCAGCGGGTTCTGAATGACCCCCTCTCATAGTTAAAAACAACATTATTTAGTGAGGATGTCTCTTTGGATGTGTTCGAGAAAATATAAGTAGGCCTACTCCACTTTAAATTATGATGCAATTTTAGAACCTTTAAAACTTTTTTATGTTTCCAAATTATAAATTGTATTGCATATAAGTTGTTAATCTACGTATTATGATTTCAAAAGTGGAAAGACCGTAAAAATTAACAAGATTGTGTCAAAACTTTTTCACTCATTTCTAGGTTCTTCAACAGGCACAAGCACACATGTTTATTTGATAACCATGAATATTTTAAGAACCAACTATTGATGATTTGAGAACCGCAAAACAAAATAGGTTTACATGGTGTGTTTTACTTCTGAATATCCATTATCAATTGTGGGAAAAATAATTTCACCAAAATAGAATTATAAATCTAATTAATAGAAAAGAAATTCATAAACACAAATCAAATATTGAGTCGAGGCCTGTGTTGAACACGGTTTCCTTAAAATTGATTTACCCTCAATCGGGGACGTCGATTTCCCAGGATACAACGAATCTAAACAAAATTGAATTCTGTCGGACTTCCTACTCATGCCCGAACTCGAGAATCTATGTCTCGGTTTTCCACTTGTACTCTCTTTTGTACTCATTGGTTCCATTTCATATATCTTAGAACTTAAGGTTAGAGTTCTTTATATATGTAAGAACACATTTGTAAGATATAAAAGTTTAATGGTCACTATAATGAAAATTAATTTTCACTAATTGTAACCGAAGTATAACTTGTAACCGAAACATAATTTACATTCAATTTAAAAAATCATGTTACTTTTGAGCCTTCCCCCACATGAATGAAATTATCATAAACATCTTATAATTCATGTTACTCAAGTTCAATAATTCTGCAATGGATAGGTAGGCGTTAACCTTTGAGCCTTCCCTTATGAAGCATATCTAGTATACTAGCGAATCAGTAGACAAGATGTCCTTGAACTATTCTACCATTTGTGTAAACATTAAAACACTTCACACATGATTCTTCCTGACATGATAAAGTCGCCATTGGTGTGTTCGTTATGGTCATGAATTGTTAGAACCAATCAACCGACAGATTACAGACTTTATATAAATAGCAACAAAACAGAATTATAAAAACAAAGTGAATGAAAGAAATCAGAACCTTATACGATGAAATCGAATCCAACATTGATCAGATAGAGGCCTGCCAAGCAGTGTCCTAAGACGAAATTTCGTCCCCAATCGTGCGTTAGTGCAGGACGTCGTCTTGAGGATTCAACTATCTAATTGGATTGATGCACGTCAATCCAATTCCATCGAATCGATAATATGTTTCATCACAGCAAGAAGTTTAAGAAAGAAAAAGGAGGGAATTGTTTCTTTGTTTGAAAATTGAGGGAAAACGGGGTTTATATAATGTCTAAAAAATAACCGTCCAAAAACAGTTGAGTAACTGTTTTTTTAGTCCGACATAATGTGGGACGCGACTTACTGAAAGACCTGATATCATGAGCCGACATCCAGAGGGACCCGATATCATGAGCCGATATCCAATGGGACCCGACAACCATTGAGACCCGATGAGACCCGACATCTGATGTGACCCGACATCCGATTGTCATAAAAAGAATATCGGGTTTTTGATCAACATAAAAAGGCCCAAGGCCCAGTCTTTGATCGTTTAATATCTAGTAAGCGCACACTGAATTGTAGCCCAAACCACTTCCTTTGGCTTTTGCCCATTTTGTTAAGTGGTAAGGCTTAAGCCTTATAAAACCATTTTGTTTTAAGGAGTTTCCTATGTGGGACAAGTTTGCAAAGCAAAATCCCAACAATACCCCACATTTTCTATTCAAACCCCTAATAATACCCCACATTTGAATAGAAAATAAGATAACATAGAAACTTATTTGCTATTTCATTAAGTTAAATATGATATACATCAAGAAAGGTGTCTTTTGGACTTGAACCGTCCGTAGTGAGTACAAATCGGATCTACTTTGTGGGTAGTGAACAGATGTTCTTGAACTAGCCACTTTTTGTAATAAATCGAAACAAATTGTATCACATATATCATATCTCTGCATATATCTATTCTTACAGTTGTGTTCATTTCGGTCGTGAACAGAATCCTTTCTTCATGAGACTTTTAGAGAACTTAGCCATCTCGGTTCCCAAAGATGCGACAACACATCAATCTCACCTAGTTAATGTCAATCAGGAACATTCCGTAGTATTCCACTGAAAAGCTATTGACATTATTAAGAATAAATATTCAACCCTAAAGCATCAACGAAAAACACAATTGAGGACATCATAGGAATAAGCATACCTTTGTGTTTGAGCGCTTGAGTCTTCCATAACTAGTTTGCCTATTGAACCTAGGCCATGGGATCTCAATGTTGCTAGGTTAGGTTTCCGCCAAGGAGCGACTCTTGTATTGGCTTTAAGCCCATTCCCCTCGATGTGAATATGACTTGTTCTCGGTTTAGGCCTTTTGTCAAAGGATCAACGATGTTTGCCTTTGACTTTATGTAATCGATGGAGATAATTCCATTCTTCAACAAGTCTTTTATGGTGTTATGGCGACGCCTTATGTGTCGTGATTTGCCATTGTAAATTTGGTTCTTTGCTCGAGTTAGAGCAGCCATGCTATCACAGTGTATGCAGATGGCAGTGACTGGCTTTGGCCATAACGAAATTCCCTCAAGAAAGCTTTTGAGCCATTCAGCTTCTTCAGCGACTTTGTCTAAAGCGACAAATTCAGCTTCCATGGTTGAACAGGTATTAACCGTTTGCTTCGAAGATTTCCACGAGACCGATGCTCCACCAAGGGTAAAAACATACCCACTTGAGGATTTGCTTTCCGAATTATTAGAAATCCAGTTTGCATCACAGTATCCTTCTAGTACAGGAGGATACTTCGTATAGTGCAGTCCATAATTAATTGTGTGTTTAAGATATTGGAGCACTCGTATTAATGCAAACTAGTGATCTTTTCCAGGATTGTGAGAGTAGCGACTTAGTCTACTCACCGTGTAAACAATATCCGGTCTTGTACAGTTCATGATATACATCAAGCTACCAAGAACTTGAGTGTATTCTAGTTGTGATACACTGTCTCCTTGATTCTTCTTCAGATTTGTAGAAGTTTCAAATGGTGTAACAACTGGTCTATCACCATTGTGACCAAATTTCTTAAGGATTTTTTCAATATAGTGTGATTGTGTGAGAGTATATCCTTCAGAACTTTTGTGGATCTTAATGCCAAGAATCACATCAGCCACTCCCAAATCTTTCATATCAAATGCAGAGTGTAGCATTTTCTTGGTTTGGTTTATTATATCCATATTAGTTCCCAACATAAGCATGTCATCTACATATAAGCATATGATTACATATGCATTCTTCGATTGCTTAACATACACACATTTATCACACTCGTTTATAAAGAATCCTTGAGATAGAAGTGTGTTATCAAACTTCTCGTGCCACTGCTTTGGCGCTTGTTTAAGTCCATATAGGGACTTAACCAATTTACAGACCTTATTCTCTTGACCTTTAACAACAAACCCTTCAGGTTGTTGCATAGAGATCTCTTCATCCAATTCACCGTTTAGGAATGCAGTTTTCACGTCCATTTGGTGTATCTCCAAATTGTGAATTGCTGCAATAGCCATCAAAGTTCTTATTGAGGTTATTCGTGTAACCGGAGAATAAGTATCGAAGAAATCTTGACCTTCTTTTTGACGGTAACCTTTGGCTACTAGACGAGCCTTGTATTTTTCTATTGTACCATCAGGTCTAAGTTTCCTTTTAAAAATCCATTTATGACCTATTGGTTTGTGTCCCGGAGGAAGATCAACCAATTTCCAAGTGTTATTTTGGATAATGGATTCTATCTCACTTTGTATGGCTTCTTTCCAATAAGAAGCTTCGGATGAATCCGTCGCTGCCTTATATGATAAAGGTTCTCCTTCCACATTAAAAGTCATATAATCTGGTCCAAAATCTTTGGCTATTTTTCCACATTTACTCCTTCTTGGTTCGATTTCTTTTTGAACCGTAGAGGTCCCTTCGCCGTTTGGGTTACTTGTATCAAACTCATGTACGGATGTGTCATCTTCATTTCCTCTTTTTCTTGAGAAAGAGATTATTTTCTTTTTTTCCTTGTAAGGGAATGTTGTCTCAAAGAATTCTGCTTCGGCAGATTCTATTACAGTATTTATATGCACATCCTCTACTTGTGATTTATGTACCAAAAATCTATAGGCGGCACTATTCTTGGCTGGACCAAGATAGACACAATCTATGGTTTTTGGTCCAAGTTTATTTAGGTAATGGAATTTGAACTTTAGATAGGCAACCCCACACTTTCATCATTTTAAAGGAAGGTAATTTACCTTTCCATAATTCATATGGAGTGTGGTTATGTTTCTTATGAGGACTCTTATTTGATATAGAGTTTGCAGTAAGATAGGCTTCACCCCAAAGACTGTGTGGAGCCCCGGAAGTGATTAACATTGAGTTAATCATATTTTTTAATGTTCTATTTTTCCGTTCGGCTACCCCATTTTGTTGAGGAGTATAGGGTGTTGTGGTTTGATGTATTATACCATGAGAAGCACAAAATTCAGCAAAGTCATGGGATTCATACTCCCTTCCTCTATCGGACCTTAGAATTTTGATCTTCTTGTCGAGTTGATTCTCGACTTCGGCCTTATATGTTTTAAACATATTGAGAGCCTCATCCTTGTTATGTATCAAGTAGATATAACAAAACTTACTGCAATCATCTATAAATGATATATAATAGTTCTTTCCTCATCTAGTTGGTGTTGCCTTAAAATCACATAAATCGGTATGAATTAAGCTAAGTACTTCATTAGATTTGTCAACTGATTTGTGGGGGTGACTGATTTGTGGGGGTGACTTGAATTAAAGAGCCCCTCGTGAAGGTAGTCCTTGCCAACAGACACCACCCTTGGTGATGACGAATTTGTCCGATTCAAATACAATTTTGAACCCCCTTATTGCTAAGCATGGGGCCATAAATCTAATTCTTGCTAATTTCAGGTACATGTAAGACATTAGAAAGCACAAGTTCTTTCCCAGAAGTGAGCTTGAGGGTCACGCTTCCTTTCCCTTCCACCTTAGATGCAGTAGCATTCCCCATGAACAGTGGTTCTTCGTTTTCAACTCGTCTATATGATGAGAACAAATTGTGGCTGTTGCATATATGCCTTGTCGCACCCGTGTCGAGCCACCAATCAACAGAATTGGTTATCATGTTTGCCTTGATCACTTCAATGAACCTGTTTTCTGTATCAATTATGTGGGACTGGTTGGAACCACCCGCTCCTCCGGTTCCTCCTCCGTTCCCGTTATTCTTTTTGAAACGACAATCTTTGGCTCTATGTCCTCCCTTACCACAGACCCAACAAGATATTACTTGATTTTTGAAGGGTCGTTTAAGAGAGGATAGAGAGTTTTTCGGATTGAAAGGAGGTTTAGAACCATTTTTTCCCTTTGATTTGTTGAAGCGTTCGTTGGTGAATTTCTCCTTGAACGATTTTCCAGCCACCATGTTGGCGTTGGGTTCCAAGGAGATTGCATCTGCCTTCTCATTTTTCCTGTTATCCTCCTCAACTCGGAGTTTCAAGACAAATTGTTCAAAAGTTATATCTTCAGTCAAGTGTTTAAGATATAATTTGAAATCCTTTCACGTGGGAGGCAATTTATCAACGATAGAACTTACCAGGAAATCAGGAAATCTGAGTTTATTCCCATGCCCTCCATGTCAAGTTCGTGAGCTAAGATTTGAAGTTCTTCAACTTGTTTGACGATGGATCGAGATTCTATCATTTTGAAGTTCAGAAACTTCCCCACCACGAATTTCTTAGAGCATGCCACTTGGGTTTTATATTTCGTCTCCAATGATTCCCATATCTCCTTTGCTGTATTGCATATGGAGTATATATCATACAGAGAATCATCCAAGGCTTTTAGAATATAGTTTTGACAACTATATTCATTGTTTACCCAAGTGTCCATAGCCCTTTGAAATTCGGCCATTTGGGCAGCGGTATGAACGTTTTGCCCTTCACTTTCAGGCGGATTGGTCGGAGCCTTTTCCGTTAAAAGGTTCGATACTCGCAGCGTGGTTAAGTAGAATAACATTTTCTGTTGCCAACGTTTGAAATCCGTACCTTTGAATTTTTCGGGTTTTTTCACGTGGTTTTTCAGAATCGCTGATTGATCAATTTGTTTCTATTATCTAGAAACAAATTTCGTCTTAGATTGTTAGAACCAATCAACCGACAGATTACAGACTTTATATAAATAGCAACAAAACAGAATTATAAAAACAAAGTGAATGAAAGAAATCAGAACCTTATACGATGAAATCGAATTCAACAGTAGATTGATCAGATAGAGGCCTGCCAAGCAGTGTCCTAAGACGAAATTTCGTCCCCAATCGTGCGTTGGTGCAGGACGTCGTCTTGAGGATTCAACTATCTAATTGGATTGATGCATGTCAATCCACTTCCATCGAATCGATAATATGTTTCATGATAGCAAGAAGTTTAAGAAAGAAAAAGGAAGGAATCATTTCTCTGTTTGAAAATTGAGGGAAAAGGGGGTTTATATAATGTCTCAAAAATAACCGTCCAAAAAACAGTTGAGTAACTGTTTTTTCAGTCCAACATAATGTGGGACGCGACTTACTGAAAGACCCGATATCATGAGCCGATATCCAATGGGACCCGACAACCATTGAGACCCGATGAGACCCAACATCTGATGTGACCCGACATCCGATTGTCATAAAAAGAATCTCGGATTTTTGATCAACATAAAAAGGCCCAACGCCCAGTCTTTGATCGTTTAATATCTAGTAAGCCTACACTGAATTGTAGCCCAAACCACTTCCTTGGGCTTTTACCCATTTTGTTAAGTGGTAAGGCTTGAGCCTTATAAACCCATTTTTGTTTTAAGGAGTTTCCTATGTGGGACAAGTTTGCAAAGCAAAATCCCAACATGAATATTTACCTGTTGTTAGGAGTTTAGCTCTCATAATTCCCTTAGAAGCGACCCCACTTCATCTTATATAGGTGATTCTAATAAATCATTAAAAGCTAATTCTTGATGATTATGAAGTCTTTAATCAACGGCTATAGGTTTAACCTTCATCACTGTTTTGTTTTAGGAATGGATTGGAGTTACCCCCACAGTGATTCAATTCAGTTATATGCAATTAGGTTGTCCCTTTGAACCTAGATCTTGGGATCTCTGGTCAACTAGACTGGGTTTTCCTTCGTAGAAACTTTCCATGGGATTTAGTTCCATTCCCTTTACGACTTATTCACCAACTCTTGATTTCACAAATCGGTTAGCGGATCCGCAATGTTATTCTTTGTTTTAACTTAATTAACAAAGATAACCATAGTTGAGAGTATTAGTCGAATGGTGTTACATTATATTACACCATTTTATTATTACAAGTGTGTCATCTTATAATTTAGCGATTCAGATTCTTTTACTTTTCCATAGCTATGAGATCATATTCCATAGTTACCATGTGTTTTAAAAAATTCCCATATTATACAACACCTCCAAGTGTGATCACAAACCAATCGGTTGCTTGGAGTCCATAATGTTCAAAATCCATTATGAATCGCTAAATCCTTGGTCAAACTCTTGATGTCCTTGTATTAAGAAGTGATTTTAAGTCATACATTTGAAAATAAAACTTTTCAACCCTTTGCTCATTTTTTGGGACTTTTTTTTTATCAATAATCTCTAAAGGTCTCCAACTTTATTAGATTTGCATGAGCATCTTTGAATCCATACTAATGAGCAAGGAAGCGCTAGCATTACTATGATTGTATAGCCAATGAACATGGTCAACCATCTTCACATCGATTCTCATTTTCTTTGACAAGACACCTCTATATTCAAGGTATTCAACCATTCATTGTGTCTTGATTTTCTTTATCGTGGGCATACTTTTAGAAGTTAGATACTTCTTAGCATCATAACATTTAAGTTATGACTATTAACCGAGATATGTGTGCGATGTTACTTTGTGAATCAACATATTCACTATCATGATCACTTCATCATATAGTAAACTAGTGATCTACCTCTCATTTGTATAGGATAAAATTCTACAATCTTACCATTTGATTTGAGTCATGTAATTCAATCACATTGATACATTATGAAAAATCACTTATTCATAAAACCACCTTCAATATTGGTCGATTACGAAATTAATTGGTATTTAAAAACGATATTGAAACACAACATAATGTCAATTCAATATTGAAATTAAATCAATATTATTCCAAAGTTTGGTTACATTAGAATACCATATCATTAAAAATTTATTTCTTAACAATATAAAGATAAACTATTTTTTATTTTATTACAAAACCAAAAATCCACCAACCACAAATCAAATTGAGTTTTTTTTTCACTCAAAACGTCCCACTGTTTAAAATCTTCATATTAGAACTTTTGTTCTCGAGTATTAATCTATGCATCTTCTCTCGGATGTATCTTATGTGCAACATAAGTGGTTTGCAAAGGTTGGGAAGTCTCAATCTTCTCGGTAGTCATTCTTGCAAAATAAACACCAAATCAAGTGCTTACAATAACCGAGATATACCCGCACACTATACAATTGCACCAAAATAGTTTTGTAAAACAATACAAAACCGCAGAAAATTTTCAAATAAATCTGCAGACATTTTTTTTCTCCGTTAAAAACTGCAGAATTTTTCCTGTTTGAAACTGCAGCAAATATCTATTTAAAAAACTGCAGAATTTTTTTTGTTAAATCAACAGAAAACTGCATAAATATTGGAATTAAAACTGCATAAAATATATAGCAGAAATTTTTTCTGTGAAAACGCAGAAAACTGCAGATTTTTTTTATTAAAAATAGCAAAAAATTGTTGTCAAAACTGTCAAAAAATTATATTTAAAACACCACCTTAAGAGTTTTAGAAACTACAGCTTATATTGATCGTATATGTTCTTTACTTATGAAACTTCTCCACCGCTTTTGAGAGAATACAATAAAACAACCCCCAATGTTTGAATTTTAACCCACATATGCATGATTTTTAAAATATAAACACTTTTGTTGAAATTAGAAGAAAAGGAGCCCCAGTTGTTAAACAATGATCACGAATCCGCTTGGTGAAACCGAAGACTCGGTTTTAAGATTGTAGGAAAAATAGTTTCACCAAATAGAATTATAAATCAAATTAATAGAAAGAAATTTGAAAACACAAACCCGAATATTGAGTCGGGGACGGTGATTTCCAGGATACAACGACTCTAAACAGAATCGAATTCTACCGGACTTCCCACTCATTCCCAAACTTGAGAATCCATGTCTTAGTTTTCCATTTGTACTCTCTTTTGTATTCATTGGTTGCATTTCATATATCTTAAAACTCAAGGTTAGAATTCTTTATATATATGTAAGAACACATTTGTAACCTACGAAAGTTTAATCATCACCATAATAAAAATTAATTTTCATTAATTGTAACCGAAACATAACTTGTAACCAAAACATAATTTTCATTCAATTTAAAAAAAATATAGAATTTTTTTTCCCCAACATTTATTTCATATTTTCATATGAATGTTGGCGTTTTTCCATCTCAAGGTTTAGTTCTTTTTTTCATGTGAATGTTGGGATTTTTGATCACATTCATGCTATTGAAGATTTGAGTTTTGATGTGAATGTTCGGTATATTTTGTTGGGAAAGTTCGTTTTTTGCTGTAAAGGTTTGTCTGGATAAAAAAAACCAGCCAAAGGCTCACAATGTGTCTCACAGGACTCACGGTTTCTTTTTCCAAGGGCTCATGGGGCCGTACCTTTACTTCACATGTCTATTTGCATCATCATAGCATTGAAACCTTAACATATTCAATCCACCTAAGAATGATTAAGAGTTTGTGAAAGCAGGGGCGGATGCACCATAGAAAAGGGGGGTCGAAGGACCCCAGTAAATTGTTAAAATAAATTATACATGCTAAAAATATCAAAAATACTAAATTTAGTCTTAGTTTCCCCCCAGTAAAATTTTCCAAGGGACCACATCTTGCACAAAAACACTAAAAAAGCCTCTTGAAATCAATAAAAAACGAAAAAAAAAATTCGAAATCAATAAAAACACTAAAAAAATCTTCAAAATCAACAAAAACACTAAGAAAATCCTTTGAAATCAACTAAAAAACTTAAAAAAATTCCCGAAACACGTCGGGTGACTTTACGCGTCTTTAGTATACCTTAAAGAGATCCCAGTGGACAAAAATTCTGGATCCGACATTGTATGAAAGTAGATATCGGTGAAAGTAGGTAAAGATAATGAAAGTAGATGAAGGTTCAAGCTCGCTTACAATCACACTACCAAAGTTTATTTTATTTAAAAAAATTTCCAAATCACAATAATTCTCGTTAAACTCAATTATTCTCACATGCAATTATACCTAAAAATTTATTACGATATTTGACTAACACATAATACTTGTTATAACTTTAATAAGACAAAAGTTGGAGAACATACAAACTAACTAATCTTTTAAATATATTATAAAAAAGTTCTATGTCTAAAATAATAATAATTAAATTATTTTGAAGCAACATAAATTTGAGAATTGGTATTTTTTTTGCATGTGGGCTTAGGGCTCTGTTGCTTTTGTTCTTAATATATCGATCTATCTGGAGTTTAGCCGCCGGTGAAGTTTTTCTAAAGGAGTGACGACCAAGTTCAAAGTATGACTTTTAGTTTACTTTTTCATTTTAATAATTGATTATTTTAATATTTTTTTTTAACAATTCTGTCTTTTATTGATTGTGTCTAAAATATTTTAATTGTTTTTAGCTGCTAAAATTTATAGAACTTAAGTTTATTTGATCAGATTCATACGAAAACGTTAACTATTTAAGAAAATAAGAAAAAAATTCATGTACAAAATCATATATGATTAGCCACGAATTTTCTCGCGACTTAGCCAGCGGCAAAAGTCACATATGTCACTTTTTTAATCTTAGTACAATATCACTTATTGATTTGTATATGAAAAAACAAATCTTATTTTCTTATATTGTTATTATTCTCGTATGAACATTTTCTAAGTTTATTATATATATATATATATATACATATATATATACATATATATATATAGAGAGAGAAAGAGAGAGGTGGGTTCAAATGAAAACTCAAATTTGGTTGTGAATCAAAGAAGTATTCAACCTGGATATATTATTTATTCAGATTAAATAAGTATTATTCAAACTGAATAATCTAAAGACACGTGTCGTGCTCTTATTTATCCTCACGTTTACAACTAAATTTAAGTTCGTATTTGAACTTTCTTCTATATATATATATATATATATTTAACTAGGTACAATTTTTTGTAACTCACAAAGAATATAAACAATACTCTACACTTTTAAATCAAGAGCTTTTTAAATTTTATAAACAATAATTGCATTTATAACGTTGTCTGAGATCTCAATCTATTGACAAGTTAAATGGTGATTGGACCCATCCACTATATCGTTGTCCATTGATTGGTATCATGTTGTTATTTATTTTTATTTTTTATTATATTATTACAAGTTAACCGTCTATTTATAAAAACCGGAACCAATATAAATCAAGTGAAATCTATATGCATATAAGATTAAATCCATTCAAATAAATTTAGGTCGAGTTGGCCTTGTCATGATATTCGACTAGACCGTACTTTAACATTCAGATTGAGTTCATTGTGTCTATCCATTAAGAACACATAAGTCGACTAAGGCAATTCTCGAAGTAAACTTGTAATTTTCTATAATAATGATGCTTTAAAAGTTAGCCAGGTTCGCTTGGTGGCTAAGGCCCAATTATGGTTTTAAAAAGCGGATTCAAGCTCGACTACAAAGACCGATCCAGATACATTCAAAAAATACTAGTTGTTATCTGATGATTGTATAATTAGTGGAATGTTGTGTATTCTTGAAAAATTAATTCGATAGTTGTAAGAGAATCCAACATCAAACAACACTAAAGTTGGAGTTTGACAACGTGGAAGAGGATATCAAACAAATCGAAATCGACCAAAACCTATTAATGCCTCTAACAACTGATTACCAGCAACACCATTGAAGACTATGTCGATCAAATTGATGATTAAGATTGAAGGTTAGATGAAAAAACTCTGACGATTGAAGACGCGAGTGATATAACTCGACACTTAAAAATAACGAAGATTGAACT
Organism: Silybum marianum; assembly: GCA_036898165.1. Lineage (NCBI taxonomy): Eukaryota > Viridiplantae > Streptophyta > Magnoliopsida > Asterales > Asteraceae > Silybum > Silybum marianum. Next base: position 21,546,364 of record CM072541.1, read on the forward strand.
GAGCATAAAAAATAAAGATAAAAAGAAATAAAATGACGAGTGAAGACTAATATACTAGATGAAACTATTCATTATATTCCAGGTTTCCAACAACCACCGACAAAATACCAAATGCCTTCATTGTAAATTTGTAATAAACAATTTAAAATTATAAACATTTGAAAATATAATTTTAATAGAAAAATGAAGTTTGTAGTTTATTTAAGTGGCTAAATTGGAAAAACTGTGATAGGGATTTGAATTTGTGGAAAAAGGAATAAAAAAGAATTTTTAAAAACCCAACCGGTTAAGGGCCGCCGGAACCGGGAACATCTGGCCTAGATCATAAGTAAAATATTTTTTTGAGAAGAACCGGGAAAAAAAACCGATTACCGTTTTAAATTCTTTAACAAGAGACTGGTTAAGACTTGGACTTTCGTCATCTCTACCAGCAACAACACACTCCCATCATTGCCCTTGACATGCCCTATCACCCACTGTAGCCACAATATAACCTTATCAAGAACTCATTTACACTCGAGAAATGGGGACTCCATGCTCATTTAAATTTTATGTGATCAAATTACATTGTGATATTGTTTCTTACAATAAGTTCGAGATATCTATCGATTTCCTCATTTTGGTTAGTTACTCTACAGGTATTTGGGTCTTCGGTCCTCCAAAAGGTTAGAGGTTCAAACATTACCAATGTGAGAATAGTATGAGTTCAATTATCGTATATAAAAATTATGTACTCAAAAAAGTTGGTTATCGGAGCAACTTTATCAGAAAAATCATGTCAGTGAGGCCAGAGAGTTTACGACTTGTGTTGTACAATATAAGACATTGCTTAACAACTATAAGTCAACTTTTTTTAGAGTTTAATGAAAAAGTCCCGGTTAGATGGCTTATTGATCAATGCTACTTCAAGCAACGTTTTAATAAACTCCACGAGCTTTTTAGCCGATTTCTACCATTTATCATTTATGCATCTAATTACCATTTTTATAGTTACTATTTATTATTATTTAATGTATCTTTTCATAAACTATTTAATTATTAATTAATATTTATTTTGAGAAAAAAATCTATCATATATTTTTTTAAATATTTAATTATTAGTTCATTTTGTAAATAATTATATATAATGGTTGTTTAAAATTATTAATTACTGTGACAATTTCTAACCATCATATTTGGTTACACTATTTGATAATTTTATAAAATTCGTTACATTCCTTAAGATGCGATGCTAGTGTCATGAGATGTGAAAGTTTTGTAATAATCTTACAAATATGATATAAAATACAATAAATGTCCATTAAACCTGAATAATTTAAAACTTCTTATCTTTACTACCATTTATTTTAATATGATAAATATATTAATGTCTTTTTATATTTGAGAAATTTATTAAAAGTATTTTCTTATGTTATGTTATAATAGATTAATTTACTAAAAGTATTTAATTATATAACGTTAGAATTGAGTAGTTTTTAAATGTCATTTTGATTCTTTTATTCGTTACTAACTTATCAATTAGTTTTGGTCAATCGTGATTAATTTAACAATGAACTTTCCATTATAACTGATTTATCATATAACAGTTAGTTGTTTAATTAGTTTGTCAAACATAAGCTAAACCTTATTGCATAAAAACTTATTAAATTTTACAAGAAAATACTCTTAAACTTATATCATGGTTGTTTTTCCAATAATACCCAAAATGAGACTTATTTATAAATTTTAATGACTAAAAATTGTAATAAAAGAAACCTTACTAGCCAACACGAACGTTCATGAAACTTCATTGTCATTTAATATTTATGATTATATGATAATCATTAATAAATTAGCAAAAGACATGGATTTGAGTCAAAGAGGAGTAAGTGGGCATGGGACAAAATAATGGAGGGTGGGTGACCATCATATATAATGTTGAGTCAAAAGCGAGGGCTTTAATTTTCCTTTCTACTTTTTATTCTCTATTAATTGTTTACATGATATTTAGACATAAAAATTAAATGTAGAAGTTTTGTGTTATTTAAATAATCTTAACCATTTCAAAATCTTAATTTAAAAATATAATTGTTTAATAAATATAAATAAGTAAATAGGTATAGTTTAAAGAAAATATATTATAATAAATTTAATATAATCAAAAGAGCCATTTTTTTTTACCTAAATAGACATTATCTCTTTGATTTTACGAAAATAACACAAAAACCAACGAAATACACGATATCGCGGGGTTTGTACAAAAAACCAGATCCCTTCAAATACCCAGATTTTGCTTGGTGTAGGGTTAAAAGTGAAAATTTTATATACAAACCCCCCCCCCCTCCCCCTCTCAACCCATCGAAATACCCAGCGATTTCGCGGGATATGTTCCAGGTTTACATTCCCATCTCCATAGCACGAGACCGTCATTGGGTGCTCGGGGTGCTGGATCTGCCTACCATGGAGATGGTTGTATTCAACAACCTTCGTAGCTCATTGCTACAGCTGATGGAAATATTTACCAAGTGGTTGACGAAATTAATAAAAACGATTAAATATTGCTCTGGCAAATACAGTCTGGACGCTATAGAGATTGCGGAGTCTGGGTTTGTAAAAACATGGAATCATTGGTTGATGGGAAAATGATTTTTGGGAACATACCTCGCGAAAATTGAGTATACCCTGCGAAATCGTTGGGTATTTCGATGGGTTAAGGGAGGGGGGTTGTAAATAAAATTCACTTTTAACCCTACACCAAGCAAAATCGATGGGTATATGAAGGGATTTGATTTTTTGTACAAAACCCGTGATATCGTGTATTTCATTGGGTTTTGTGTTATTTTTGTAAAATCAAAAACATAATGACTATTTAGGTAAAAAAAAATAAAAAAATTGACTCTTTTAACTAAATTCCCATAAAAATCAATTTAATAAAATATTATTATATTATTTTTAAATGAGTGAGACACCATTACTTTGTGAGGAAGATTTGATGTGGATGGTAAAGTGACCCCCCCCCCCCTTCTTTTTTTTGTCAAACCAAATATTCTTTTTTGTTCATAAGGTTCCACAATGTTAGAGCATCGAACCATCATAAAAATGACTTTAATAAAATATGAAAATATAAAATCTTTGTCCCACTACCGCTACCAGGAACCGAGCTAAAAAAAACCGTTAAGGATGGTCTATCTAAATAAGGATAAAATGCATCAAAATAATAAATTTTAGTTTGGTTCCTATTTAATGTAAAGAATAACTTTTTCTCAATTGCTGTAATTTTTTTTTAAATATTTATATTTTGTACTCATACGGACCAATAATCTATTGATCTTGATGTACATGGCCGTTTACGAAAATTTTAACTTTGTCATTTAAATGAGAAAACAATTTCTTTGTTATAGTAAATATAAACTAAAACATACTTAGTTTAGAGTTTTAATATACTATATTGATAGAAATACATATACACACTATATTAATAAAATCAAGAGTAAACTACAATTATGGTCCCTGTGGTATACAATTTTCTTTGAAACAAGTCCCAGTGGTTCACTAACTACAATGGTAGTCCCTACCGTTTCACTTTTGCTTCGAAAGGAGTCTCTACTCGTTAACTCCGTTAAAAAATCTAGTTAAGTGAAGGGTACTTTCGTCTTTTTATCTCTCTCACAGATATTTTAGTCTCTTCTCTCGTATCTTTTCTCTCGATCCATATCTCTCTCTCTCTCTCTCTCTTTCTCTCTCTCTCTCTCTCTCTTCTCTTTTTAAGTAGGTTTTTTAAATTTGGGTTTGATTTAAATTTTTGGTTTTGTAATATGAGTGTGATTTGATTTAAATTTCTAAAACTGATTTGATTTGATTTGATTTAAGTTTTTAAAACTAATTTGTTTTAGGTTTTAAAATCTGATTCATGTTCTTGGTGTTTTTGGTAGAGAAGATAATGTTCAAAGAAAAATAATTATAACTAATAATTTATAGTTAAGATAAACAAGAAAAAGGAAAAAAGAGATAAAAAGACGAAAGTACCCTTCACTTAACTGGATTTTTTAACGGAGTTATCGAGCAGGGACTCATTTCAAAGCAAAAGTGAAACGGTAGGGACTACTATTGTAGTTAGTGAACTACTGAGACTCGTTTAAAAGAAAGTGGTATACCACAGGGACCATAATTGTAGTTTACTCTAAAATCAATATCATTAGTGGGATTTTAAACTAATTTGTAAAGAAAGGTGGACATGTCACATGTGCATGGAATGTAGTTTTATAAAAGAGTAAACTACGATTTTCATCTCTGCATGTGGTTTACCATATATAACGATATTCGTTCCTGTGGTTTAAAAATTGCTTTTTTCGTCCCTGTGGTTTTATTTTACTTCCATTTTCGTCCTTGCATTTAACAGAGTTAAAAAGATCTGTTAAAAAGTTTCAAAAAATTACATATTTAATCCTTGTGTTATAATTTTTCTTAATATTTGATCCTAAAATACTAACTTGACACTTATATATTATTGTTTTTGTTTTTTATTTCTTTATTATATTTAATACTATATATATGTGTGTGTGTGTGTTTTTCTTTATATATATATTTTAATACTTTTTCGTTTTTGATATAGTTATAATAATTAAAAAAAAACGATATAATTAATAAAAGTAAATACGTTTTTTGATATTTTATATAATAACCTTTTATTATTATTTAATCGAAATTTTATTTATTTTAGACCAGTTGGTATTTTTATTAAATTTATTTTAAAAACAAATTGGTTTAAAATGAAAAAAAATTCAAAGTATAAAACCCTGTTAAATGATAATTTAAATGCAATTTACTTTTACTATTTTTTTATTAAGTGCAATTTACTCTCACTAGTTTTTAAAGAAAAATAGCGAGATGATAATTTAAAATAAATATAAAACTTTAAAAATATTGATAAATAAATGATATCTTTTTTTTTCAAAGTTTATATTTATTTTAAATTATCTTCTGAAAAACTTTAATGAAATTTGAGAAAAAAAAAACCGTTTTATTTAAGATATACCTTATTTATCAATAATTTCAATGATTCGAATTATTTTTCCATTTTAAACTAATTTGTTTTTAAAATAAATTTAATAAAAATACCAACTGGTTTTAATTAAATAAAACTTCGATTAAATAATAATAAAAAGTTATTAATTAAAATATCAAAAAATTTATTTATTTTTAGTAATTATATCGTATTTTTTAAAATTATTATAACTATATAAAAAAAAGTATTAAAATATATATAAAGAAAAAAAACACAAACACACACACACACACATATATATATATATAGTATTAAATATAATAAAGAAATAAAAAACAAAAACAATAATATATAAGTCTCAAATTAGTATGTTAGGATCAAATATTTAAGAAATTTATAATACAAGGACTAAATATATAACTTTTTAAAAGTTTTAACAGCTTCTTTTAACTCTGTTAAATGCAAGGACGAAATTGGAAGTAAAATGAAACTAACAGGGACGAAAAAAGCAATTTTTAAACCACAGGGATGGAAATCGTCATAAATGGTAAACCATAGGGACGAAAATCGTAGTTTACTCTTTATAAAATAAAAAAACCCTACCCTGACTATGTATAATATAGGAGTTTGAGCTTTCCGGGTGTGGCCAGGATCCCCCTGGGCATTAGTTGGCTCCGCCAGTGATCACTACACCATTTTTCTTTTTTGAAAAAACGTGTTGATAAAAAAAAGTCTTCTTCACGTTATCACTCTATTTATCAAATCTTTTTCAAACTATCATTGAAGATATACTAGTGTTCGGTACCGCGCGTTGCGCGGTAGCGATAATTTTTTTAAAATATTCAAGTTAGGAGGATTGTTGATCACATATTAGATTTCAAATTGATATAAATCGATATTACACTGATATGAAGTTGCTTCATCATATCATCAATTACTTTTTTTGATGCATATAATTAATTCAATTTTACATTATCAAACTTTCTAATTGGCTTAAAGTAATAAAATATTTAGATTCACCATTCAAATGCGGTGTTGTTACCTAATTTTATATAATTGCAAGACATTTTGATAATTTGCTTACATTTGTTGTAATGTACTCTTTTGCAAATTTGGTCAAAAACCCTTCTTTAAACACCTTCCTTCCTAAAACTACGATTGCACGAAAGGTAATAGTAGTCGTCAATATGTGACCAATTCAACTATAGGCAAGTCCAATTGAATAATTTTTTATTTCATTTGTTTGAGTTTTTTCGATCTACTTGAGACTGTTTCTTCATAGTTTGGTTTCTCAGTAAAAAAATTCTTAAAAAATATGTTTTAATCCTTTAATGTCAAATGAAAGATGTTATTCGATTTTGGTTATATATAGTTTGATTTCAGTTTAAATTAAAAAATGAAACCAAAATAATTTATATATTAATGAAAAACCTTGGTCAATAAAATATAAGAATAGGGAAGAAAATTTTGAAACTAAACTTTCATCAACAACAACATATAACCCACATAAATAATAAGAAAAATGTAATAGTTGTTACTTAGAAAAGTTTAGGAATAACTTTCGGTATGGACAATAAAAAAAAACAAATGTAACACTAATTAACAAAATATAATAACATGGAGTAAAAGTTCACACGTCAACAACATATAAACCACACAAAGCATAAAATAAAATGCAATAATTCTTACATGGATGATTAACACAAAACACATAAAAACATAAAATAAACGATAAAAAATGTAGTTTCCATCTTAATTAGAAATTTGATTATACAATTTGCAATATGATGGAGGACTCGATAAAACAAAAGAAAAAAAATGTTATCAATAACATATAAACCACACAAATCATAAAATAAAATGCAACAATTCTTACACGGATTTTATGAAGGAAGAACAATGGTATCGACGATAAAAATATTTTGCAAAAAAAAACACAAAACACATCGATAACAACACTTAACTCACATAAAAAATAAACCATATAAATGTAACTTCCATCTTAATTAGGAATTCAATTGTATAGTTTGCAATATGATGGAGGATTTGATTAAGATAATTTAATTATTTTGACCATTTTAGAAAAACCATTTACCAAAATGACCGTTTTTTTTACTTTACCAAAATAACCAAAATACAATCGAAATACAAATCAGATCGAGTGGGTTTGCAGTACCATCAAAACGACGTCGTTTTGGGTTGAAATCCTCCGCCAAAGGTACAACTTCTCCGCCAAACATTCAATCCTCCGCCAAATTTGGTCGGGTATAATTTGTTAAATTTTTCATTTACATTTTTCATTTTCTACCCTTAGAGTTAGTTAATAAATTACTTTAGGTACTTTACTTTTTAATTTTTCGTTTTACACCTTTATCACATTAACACACATACTCGTATAACAATTAAAATACGTTTTTATTTTAACAAGTTACACCATTATAATCGTTTCGACAATACCTTCGAAATGAGCCCAATATTGAATATTTTTCGATTTAATTATATACTTTTAAAGCCAATTATCCTCTTGATCGGTGAATATGAATATTTTTTACAAAATTCGGAATATTATTAAAATATAATGCTATTATTTTTGGATAAATTGCATTAAAAAGTAATGTACTTTGTCTTGATTCCTATTTTGGGTAACATACTTTCAAAACCTTCATTTTGGTACCTGAAATGTATAATCACAAACTTTTAAGTACCTAGGTGACCGGTTTAACCATTAACCGGTTACTATGTTGACATGAGAGATGACACGACATACACCTCAACACTATTTGTTGACGTGTCCGATGATGCGGGTTTGTATAGTATATATAAAATGAATATTAATATATTTGTAAACATTTATATAATAACAAAAAAACCTAATTTTAAAAGAGTTATTTATTTTGTAGTACACTTCGTAAATTAGAAAAAATAACATAATTCTTATTCCAATCCTTTCCCCTATCTATATTCAATCCAGAACTTCGTCGGAGAAGAAATACTCCCCCAAATTAAAATCAAGATCCTGTATGTGGGTGTGATTCTATAAATGGTTATCGATAAGACCATACTACAAGAGATTTGATCGAAGAGAGATTTTCTTGATTGATTGCAAAGAACAAATCAAACAGAAGTCTCCATGAATCCTTGTTGCGAAAGATTGTTTTCTTTGACGGAATCATCAGAACCACAGACAATCCCCGTGAAGTTGCAGATGGGGGTTTCTAAACAAATGGGAAACCAGATTTGGGAGGAAGGAGATACCAACAGTAGAGATGATGAAACCCTATTTAAAAATTTTAAAACTCGAAAAAACCCTAATCTTGATGTTGACGACGAAGATAACAGATGAAGATCTTGACATGTTGTTAACGAAGATGAAGACGAAAATTGATTCAATAAATGAGAGTTCTAAATTGTTCCTAACCTGTGTAATAAATAAATAAAATACTCAAACAACTTTAATTTGGGTTTTTTTAAGATGTGTTTTTTAGGCTAGAAATATGGAGACTCAGAAGACGTTTGGTTTGGGAAGATGGAGGTGGGGAATCTCAGAATTAAGGTTACTGTTTGAAAAGAATATATTTTTTCTTGTTATTAGATGTATTAATATTAATTTTATACATACAAATCCATGTCATCGGCCATGTCAGCAAATAGTGTTGAGGTGTATGTCACGTCATATGCCATGTCAGCACGGGAACCGGTTAATGGTTAAACCGGTCATCCAGGTACTTAAATGTTTGTGATTATACATTTCAGGTACCAAAATGAAGGTTTTGAAAGTATGTTACCCAAAATAGGAATCAAGACAAAGTACATTACTTTTTAATGCAATTTGCCCATTATTTTTTACCGACAAAGTATAATATTATGGATATATAAAGAAATAAGATATAAATTATAGTGAATTTGTATTACTTTTGTGTTTTTGTCATTTCTATAATAAAAACTATATAAATTAATATTCATGTAAAAAATAACACATAATGCATCGATTCTTAAGGTTATTATAATATATACTATAATTAACCCATTTTTTTAATCAATGATAAATTTAAGGTTATTTTAACCCATTTTTTAATCATCGATTCTTAAGGTTATTACAATATATATTCTTAAGGTTATTACACAGTGCGAATAGGACTACAGAAATAAAATACAGAAATCTTTCAAGCATATTTTCATGCTCTCCTTCTCCAATACCTTTCATGAGTATGTTTTTCAGCCTCAATATAATATTTTAATAGCCGGAAAAGGCGATCAACTTACAAAAAATAATAGCATTATATTTTAATTAATATTCTGAATTTTATGAAAAATATTCATATTCACCGATCAAGAGGATAATTGGCTTTAAAAGTATATAATTAAATCGAAAAATATTCAATATTGGGCTCATTTCGAAGGTATTGTCGAGACGATTATAATAGTGTAACTTGTTAAACAAAAACGTATTTTTTAGACGTATTTTAATTGTTATACGAGTATATGTGTTAATGTGATAAAGGTGTAAAACGAAAAATTAAAAAGTAAAGTACCTAAAGTAATTTATTAACTAACTCTAAGGGTAGAAAATGAAAAATGTAAATGAAAAATTTAACAAATTATACCCTCTAGAACCAAATTCGGCGGAGGAATTGAATGTTTGGCGGAGAAGTTGTACCTTTGGCGGAGGATTTCAACCCAAAACGACGTCGTTTTGATGGTATTGCAAACCCACTCGATCTGATCTGTATTTCGATATGTATTTTGATTGTATTTTGGTCATTTTGGTAAAATAAAAAAGAAAACGGTCATTTTGTTAAATGGTTTTTCTAAAATGGTCAAAATAATTAAATTCTCTTTGATTAAACAAAAGAAAAAAATGTTAGATGAAATATAATATATAGATGGGATAAAAAACAGAATAGAAAACTGAAAGGTCTATAACTTTTATAACTTAATAAAATACAATTAATATGAGAAAATAGAAAAGTGGAGGTTAAATAAAAAGTTAAACATATTTAATAAGAAGCTTTTTAATTTAAAAAAATTCAAAACTATGAGAAAATAGAAAAAATTGAATAGAGCAAAAAAACAAATGTAACACTAATTAACAAAATATAATAAAATGGAGTAAAAAGCCACTCGTCAACAACATATAAATCACACAAATTATAAAATAAAATGCAATAATTATTACATGGATTTTATAGATGAAGAACAACGGTATCCATGATAAAAAAATTCTGTAAAAAAAACACAAAACACATCAACAATAACACATAAAAACATAAAATAAACCATAAAAAATGTAGCTTCCATCTTAATTAGAAACTTGATTATATAATGTGCAATATGATGGAGGACTCGATAAAACAAAAGAAAAAAAATGTTATCAATAATATATAAACTACACAAATCATAAAATAAAATGCAACAATTCTTACACGGATTTTATGAAGGAAGAACAACGGTATCGACGATAAAAAAAATTCTGCAAAGAAAAACACAAAACACATCAATAACAACACATAACTCACATAAAAAATAAACCACAAAAATGTAGCTTCCATTTTAATTAGGAATTCAATTGTATAGTTTGCAATATGATGGAGGATTTGATCAAACAAAAGAAAAAAAAATTTAGATGAGATATAATATATAGATGCGATAAAAAACGGAATAGAAAACCGAAAGATCTATGACTTTTATAACTTAATAAAAGATAATTAATATGAGAAAATAGAAAAGTGGAGGTTAAATAAAAAGTTAAACTTATTTAATAAGAAGCTTTTTGATTAAAAAAATTCAAAATTATGAGAAAATAGAAAAATTGAATAGAGCATTCTTATCATGCCACTAAGCAGCTTTAGGTTTTGTTTTTATGCATATGTATAGTTATAGATTCTCTTAGTGTTTTCACTAACATTATTAATATTTTTTTAATTCGTATCATCTTCAATTCAATAATTTAGAAACCCCAATATATTTTTACTATGAAAAAAACTTCTCTCAAGCTTTTTTAAATCATATATTTTTTTAGGATTTCACCATGTTAACTTTATATCGTTACACACACATATATATGTAGAGATAGAGAGAGAGAGAGAGAGGAAAATTACTCAAATTTGGTTATGAACGTTAGGACAAATGAGATCGCGACACATGTCTGAATGTAGATTATTCAGAATGAATAATCAAAGAAATATTCAGATTGAATAAAACTGAATAAGTGTTTATTCAGTCTGAATATTTCTTGATTATTCAGTCTGGCGCGCTCTCATTTGTCCTCATGTTTACAACCCAAATTTAAAGTTTCGTGATTATTTGGTTGTTCGGGTTCCTTAACTGTTCTTGATCAAATTTTGATCAATTATTGCTATTTGATGCAAATTAGTGTTAATTGTTTCATTAATCTTGTTTCTGCATGAATATCGAACACCAAAATCAACTTTTAATCATCTGTTGTTGAGTTTTTTAGATTATAGGTTTTAAAAAGTTAAAGTTTTATTCAAGATCCAAACATATTGAACGATCCATCGAGTATATCGCACGTTCTTCAATACATCCCTCATTGTATCGCACAAGAACTATGTGACATATAGGTTTATCGCACAAATCATCGTGTGACATTCTGTTCCGTGCGACATTTGAGACAAGTCGTGTGCAACATCTGTAGTGTGTGCCATTTCAGAATATCGCACAAGCCGTGTACGACATTTGAGAATATCACACAAACCGTGTGTGACATTTGAGGATATCACACAAATCGTGTGCGGCATCTGGTAGTCTGCAACTTAAAAAAACGTTTATGGGGTTTGACATTAGGTGTTGACTTTGACTTTTAAATCTGATTTTTCCGCATTGACTTTTTGTCAAATTCTCATATTTTCTGATAGTCGATATTCGATTAACGATCATTCGATCAGGTTACACTGTCTTCTTATCACGATTCTTAAAAGCTAATTTCTAACTTGAATGATAAGCTTGCAAGTTATGAGTCAAGACAGACGAACAATGTGAAGATCATTATTAAACTGTCAGAGGAGAAGGCTTATCTTCAAGAAGATCTTAAAAATGTAGAAAAAAAAATAAAAGTTTTGGAAAGTGAAGTTTGAGACTGAAATCTTTGAAAATAAAATGTCAGATTCAGAAAAATCCTTAATTGATGAGAAAAGTTTGTTAGAGGAAAGTGTTTTGAATCATAAGAAAAAAATCTGATAATGAAAAAGATTTTGAGAAGGAAAGAAAGATGTTTGAAAAAGTGAAACTAGTTGACTATTGGAAAACTTTCAAAATAAATATCTGATTTTCAGAAAGTATTAGTGATAAAATGAAATAAGTTTGAGCTTGAAAGAAAATCTTCTGAAAATAAATTTATGAAGTTTTCAAAGTAACTTTTTAATCTTCAGAAAATTCTTGACAATGAAAGAAAAGTTTTTGAAAATGAAAAGAAGAATTTTGTAAGTGAAAGAAGATTAGCTGAAAAACAAAATAATGGATTCTTTAAAAAAAATATCTAATAAGAGAAAGAAGTTGGAAATTGATTTTGAAAATGAGATAATGAAATGCTTGTTATTATGATGTAATTTGTTTAACTAAGATATTAGTTATTTTTTAAGATAATTTAGTTTAAAATTTAAACGGTAAAATTTTTTTAATTAAAAAAGAAAACATAAAGTCAAATAAGGTAGGGGTGATTCAAGTTTTAAATTGACTCCATATTTTTCCCAATCACTTTTTAAGTGACCATTTTATGTTTTAATCATTTATTTAGTTTGATTTTATTTTGATCAACAGTCAATTTGTCATTTGGTTTACGATAAAAAGTATTTTTTGTTTAAACCTAATTTTATATTATATATATATGAGTAAATTATAATTTTGGTCCTTTATCTATATTCGTTTTTTGATTTTGATCCTCCAAAGGTAAAATTACATTCTTGGTCTCTCAAACGAGTTTTTGATAACACCCTTGGTCCTTCCGGCTAACGCCGTCCATATTGCTGCCGTTAGGCATCCCATGTGCCCCTCACGTGAGGAGCATTTTCGTCTTTTCTTAAATTTTTATTTACTTTAGAAAAATAAAAAAGTTATATTATAAAAGCTTAATATTAATTTTTTTTATTATAAAATAAATAAATAAACTCGTTTGCATCATCAGCCTAAGCCCAAATCTTGATCTCCATTTTCATCTTCAAAACCCCTCATCTTCTTCTTCAAAAATCTCTCTCTGGATATTTCATCTAGGTTAAATATATCTTTGGTCTGAGTTCTAGGTTAAATATTTCGTCTCCTTTCTTCTCCGGCGATGCAGACCCAAATGTTGATCTCCGACGATACCCTTCGTCTCCCCTTCTTCTCCGGTGATGCAGACCCAGATCTTGATCTCCGACGATACCCCTCGTCTCCCCTTCTTCTCCGGCGATGCAGACCCAGATCTTGATCTCCAGCGATACCCCTTCGTCTCCCCTTCTTCTCCGTCGATGCATACCCAGATCTCTAGCATCCTAACCGCACCTTCTCCGGTTGTAACCCACCCAGGTGACGTTTTTCAAGTATTGCAACCCACCCTCCACCTGTTAGATGTTTTTCAGGCGAACCCCCTCCTCCCTTCACCGTCTCTCCAGCAAACCCAACCTCTTCATAAAGACCCACTTGTTCTCAATAATCCATTCTAGATCTATGAAAACTTCCTTCCTCCCAATTAGTGAAACCCTTTGTGAAAATTCTTATGAAACCCCTGGTTTTGAAGAACACGTCGATGGATAATGAATGAAGATGAAGATGAAGAATGAATCCAATAAATTCAAAATGAAGATATGGTGCATGGATTTCAATGGATTCAAAATCAATGGTTTTTCTTGTTTTTTTTTTTTTTCTAGATTTAGGTTCTGGTTCATTTTTTATTTTAGGGGTTCTTTTTATTTGTATTTATTTACATTTAGTTTGTGAATTAGGGTTTCAATATTCTTAAATCATGGATTTTGTATTTTATCTTTGGATTTGATTAAAGGATTGATTTGTGGATGTTCTGTAGAATTATTATTGACTTGTTTGGATATATGTTTAAATCTAGACCTGAATTTATTTAAATGTGGTCTAAATTTTGTTCAATCTGAGTTTCACAAATTTGGGTTCTTGACTTTAGGAAGAAAGGAATGTGAGGAAGACGACTTGTAAAAAGACGATGGAACACTTGAGGAGATTGAGCAAATCGGATTTGATTCGAAGAACAAGAATGAGTAAACAGATGTAGAAGATGATTGCCATCAATATTTTTGAGGTTTTTTTCTTTTTGTGAAGGTTCTTGAGTGTGAGAAATTGGGGATGATGATGAATTGTGGGAGATGATGGTGGTGGTGGTTTACTTTTTTAATAGAAAATTAAAATAACACAGTAAAAAGACGAAAATGCCCCTCACGTGAGGGGCACATGGGATGTCTAACGGCAGGATTTTGGATGGCGTCAGTTGGAGGGACCAAGGGTGTTATCATAAACACGTTTGAGGGACCAAGAATGTACTTTTATCTTTGGAGGGACCAAAACCAAAAAGCGAGCATAGATAAAGGACCAAAATTGTAATTTACTATATATATATATAGAGAGAGAGAGAGAGAGGGGGGGAGGTTCAAACGAGAACTTTTTGGTTTTAAAGGAACGCGATAATTGGTCGGTCAAGTAGGAAATCATATATGATTTTGTACTAAGTTCCGAACGATTTTCCATGCCATTTAAGTGGCCCCAAAAGTCGTCCGCTACCCTTAGTACAAAATCATATATGATTTTGTTTGTTCCTTTAAATAGATATGTTTCACGTATGAATCCGCTACTATATATATAGGGGGGGGGGGTACAAATAAAAACTCAAATTTGGTTGTGAACATGATGACAAATGAGAGCACGACCCATGTCATATTCAGATTGAATAATCTATATTCAGACCTGTGTCGCACTCTCATTTGTCCTCACGTTCACAACCAAATTTAAGTTTGCAATTGAACTTTCCTCTCTCTCTCTCTCCCTCTATATATATATATAGAGAGAGAGAGAGAGGGAGAGAGAGAGAGAGGTTCAAGTGAAAACCTCAAAAAAAATTGAAAAACACTATATGAGAGCCCTCCATCTTGACAATATACATTTGTGCATACACGGTATGCACAAATGCATACATACATTTTTTTTCAATGTATAAGTACATGTTATGCACGAATGCATGTTATAAATTACCAGTATGCATTTGTGCATACCGTCAAGATGGAGGCTCTCAGGGTGTTATTCAGTTGTTTTTAGGTTTTTCCTAAAAATGACCATATATATAGGCATGGGATCATGTGAGAAATGGAGTTAAACTGAGAAACATAAGAAGGGATCTCAACCCTTGATAAATTTTAATCTCATACCCACCATGAATGGTGGGGGTGTTCATCCAAACCACCTACACCACAGCTCAAACCGCGGTTTAGAACGTTCGTGGTGTGGTTTGCATTTTCACCGAACTGCATTATGCGGTGCGGTTTTGAGATATCAAACCGCGGTTCAATTCGCACCACACCACATATTTTTTAATTTTATATGTAACATATATATTTATATAATAATTTATTATTTATGTAATATTTTTGGACCTTGTGTTTTGGACTTTCAGTTTTATTCAATACGATAATTGACAATATTAATAAATTAGTAGGACAAGTCACAACTTACATGTCCAATTTAGTTTGAAGTTTATTTTTTTACTTCTTAGACTATTTTTAATCATGCAACTTGTATTTGGGAATCAGATGTATTAAACTCTCTATTTTTTGGACTATGGTCACTTTATCGTTGATTTTATAATGTAATTTTAAACTTCCAATTATTGGATTGTAGACATAAATTGCGATAGGTACAAACCGTAAACTGCACCGCAAACTGCGGTACGGTTTGAGGTTTATGCGCTGTGGTTTGAGATTTGGAAAAATGCTCAAACCGCATGTGGTTTGCAGTTTGGCCACAAATCGCACTGCGAACACCCCTAGTGAATTGCGCTTTGTAAGAGAATTGATCTGTTGCATATCAAGTGGAGGTAATGCAATCCAAGTAGAATCTAATGGGTGTAAGATCTGATCAAACACTCATCAAGAAATCCTCCATTTTTCTTAGACAATTCCCTCTTAACTTTAACTACTAATTTATACGAAATTATCATGAAAGCACGTCCATTTATCGTTTAATTTTCTCTCCTGAGGTCTAACATGAACATCCATTAGCATTTCAAACAGAGCACAATAGCTATGATCAACATTCTATAAACACCCTTCCCATCTTCGATTCCCGAGGTATTACATGACTAAAACACTATTGAGAGCACAACGAACAAAAGTGTAAGCAGAAACTAAAGTGAAATTCTCGAATTAGATTGGGGGAGAAGGAGATTCGTCCTTCTTGCATCATACATGTGAAATCCTTGAAGCAGATCACGGGAGAGAAAGAAGGCAGATACGGGATGGGGCTGACGATGGTGGTGGTTTATCAAGAAACGAAATCAAGATCTGGATCGTTCCCTCCTTGCAGACTTTGAGATTGCTCCGTCATCCCAGATCTGGGCTTGGTTCCAAAACCAATCCTTAATCAACAAACCATCTATATTGGATCCCGCCCCCACCCGTGTTTGATTTTGTCCCGTTTAAATCTCACCACAGTGCATCTTTTAGATCCCATCGCCACCGTAGCTGTTAGATCCCACCAGGCCCGTTCCTGACATTTTATAGACCATGGACGAGATATAAATATGGGCCCTCAATAACTATGAAAAAAATTCAATATATTGTTTTTTAGAAGAGTATCCCTGGCTATGACTAAACTAATACCGACAAATTATGACTGTAAAAAACTAGCCTTGATAAACTCAATGACCACAATTGAACTCATCAAATACAAATAATTCATATAAGCCGTTTTTCTAAGTATTCCTATACGCAAAATCAATCAATAATACTTCTAAAGTAATATTAAGTATCATATCATTTTACATTTCATTGTAAATCCGTTCCACCATCAAACACATTTTATGATAAACCTTTTAATACATAGATTGACATCATTTAGGGTCACATTGTTGAATATTCAGAGTAGCACTTTATATAAATCAATATAAATCAGTTGGATTTCCATGTCACTTCATGTTAACGTTTTCATCACAATTTTAAACTTTTAGGCTTAAAACAAACTTTTTAGGAGTGCATCAATCTTAGAATCAAAAGCACATCCTTGGTTATAACTTTAGATCTTATTCTTATTTTCGAGATAGAAGTGTAGTTAAATTTCAGTTATTAAATATTAGGTAATAAAAAATCAATAATATATGAATAAACAAAAATAGTTGTAAAATCTTAAATATAGTTATAAGTTGGATCATTTAATATGGTTAGTAAAAACACATTAATGTATGAATTTATTTGTTAAGAACAAGAAATCTATATATTCCAATACAAAATTAGAATTCATATAGATGGAAAAATCAAAAGAGTGGTGAGAGATGAATGATGAAAAATATATCAATGTTTTCAAAACAAAATAGTTTTAGATTTTAGTAGTAGATAAAAAAAACTTAGAAAAACAATGAACAATACTATAAAATGAACATCCTGTTAACTTTTTACATATTTTATTATCAATGTAATTAATTAATGCATGTTTGGGCCTTTAAAATAATACTAAAATCTTGTTGGATTATTAGATGTTAAAAAAATTTGTGTATATTTTATTTACTAACTTTTTTGAAGTACTACTATATAGTATATACGGAAAAAAACGGGTCCCTATTTTCTGTGGGGATCGGCCCTGGATCCCACCACATCTCTGTGATGCGTACACCTTGACGGAGAAAAGAATGGAACCAGAGGGGGAGGGGGAGGGGTACACTGGTGTGGTTCTTTCTCCTGCGCCGGTTACTTTCTCCGGCGGTGGTTCATTCTCCGACAGTGGTTAATTTCTCCGACGGTGATTTATTTGTTGGTGGGGAACTCATGTATACATTTATGTATATTATGTATATTATATAATGAATGTGTATTATATTAGTATTTAATATATTAATTTATATTTGTTTTAAAAGAAAAATGAAATAAATGAGTGAAAAGACCAAAATACCGCTTACTTAACAGACAATTTTAACGGAGTTACGAGCAGGGACCATTTTCAAAGCAAAATCGAAACGATAGGGACGACCTCTGTAGTTATTGAACCACAGGGACGAGTTTCAAAGAAACGTGTAAACCACAGGGACCAAAATTGTAGTTTACTCTTATGAAACAAATATACGTATAATAATATCTTAAATGAAAATAAATACATGTGAAACTTTTACATTATGAAACAAACATATGTATAATAATATCTTAAATCATAACATTTGATGAAAAAAATTATGAAAAAATTTATTTGTATATTGATTTGAACCAATTTGTATAATTTATACCATTCAACTGGTTTGTATTTGAACTTCCCTATATATATATATATGTGTGTGTGTATTTATATATATAGGACACGTTTCAATTGCAAACTCTTCCATTTATGCAAACTTTGCAAAAGATTATATTAGAAACACTTGTGATATTTATGGACAATTATCATAATTCATTAGTTATGGTTGAGATATATAAGGAAGATGATAAATTCATTAATTATGATCATGACATTTTGAATTAGAAAACAAAATAAAATCAAATATTTATTAGACTAGATGGAGGGCTAGGATTGATTTGCAAAGTTTGTTTGAATTGTCGAGTTTGCAATTGAAAGTAGAGAGAGTAGAGATCATTTTCAAGCTTCAACATTTATAAAAACTATACAAGGCTTGTTGATAAATTATAAAGGTCGATTAAAAGTTGAAAACTCTAAACTCGTTGATAAATTATAAAGGCTTCTTTCAATCAATTACATATTTTTTCGGGTTTTAATTATAAAGGTTGATTAAAAGTTGAAAACTCTAAACTCGTTGATAAATCTTGGATTAAAGATTTTTATTACTAGATTATATTAATAAAATCGTTTAATTTGGCTTAGAATTGATCTAATGAACTTTATAGAAGTCAAGCATATCCAAGTTCAAGACCTATACAATTTGCACCATTGTGTAGGATTTGATAGTCGGTTGGTACTGGTGTGTGGTTTGGTGTTGGTGATTTGGCACACTCGTGTGCTATCATGCCCAAATGTGGCATGACAGTGAGATACATCGAAATGGTTGTGTTGTGGTTACTGTAAAACTTGTACAAGCGAGTGAGACCAAGAGCAGTTTGGCATAACTGTATGGCCCTATGTTATTCATTTTTTATTTTCAACTTAGTAAGATTTTAGTAATGTTTGGTATCAGCTAAAAGTTGTTGTTTAGATGACTTTATGTTATGAAAGAACCCATAAAAAAAGTAATTAATCAACACAGTAATCTTATTAAACATAGATAAGTGCCCATACTAGTAGCATACCAATTTCTCTACCACAAGCACATCGAGTGAGTCGTCATACGTTTTTCAAAATGGGATACATGACTATTATTGTTCTTAGAAGTACATATATTTTATGTGTTGAAGTTAAATTAATTGCTTTAGAATGTTATTAGTATTCTTTAAAGTGTCAGTTATTATGTATATATATAATAGTAATATAATATAATAATTTGTTTTTAAACTTTAAAATAAAATAAGAAAAATAAGTACAACGACTAAAATGCCCCTCTTGAGTTAAGCTACTTAACATATGCTTTTAACGGTGTTAAGATAAAGGGACCAAAGACGTGTGAAAATGTAAATTAACCACAGGGATGTTTTTCATAATTATTTCAAATTAGGGACGCACAGTGTTATTTTTTATAAACCACAGGGACCAATCAACTAGTTTACTCATATTATTTTAATGGGGTCCCATCCCCCATTACTTACCAACTAGATCTCCGCCCATGTTTGATGGAATCCAAATGAAATCCAACCCCTAGCCTTTCTTAATCATTCAAGTAATCCTTTTTGTGGTGTTTGAATCATTGTTTGAACCTTTGTTTTGCATACTTACTACTAGAAAATTGAGTATTTTCAACGGAAAATATCGTTGAAAATTTTCTACGAATTTTCAACGAATTTCCGTTGAAAATCTCTCACAAACATATATGCATTTTCAACTAAAAAAATTTCAACGGAATGTCTCGTCAAATTTTTTTTGGTTCAAAATGCATTTTGTGAAAGATTTTCAACGGAAATTCGTTAAAAATTCGTAGAAATTTTATGTTTTGTCAATAATCCCTTTAAAATTCATAGAAAAATTTTCAACGACATTTTCCGTTGAAAATACTCAATCTTCTAGTAGTGACTTGTTTCCATTAGATAATTAGATTTACTAGTTATAACTCAAATTACTTTATCACACTACTAGAAAATTGAAATTTTTTTATCAATTTTAAAGGGATTATTGATAAAACACAAAATTTCTACGAATTTTCAACGAATTTCCGTTGAAAATCTCTCACAAAATGCATTTTCAACCAAAGACTTTTTGACGAGACATTCCGTTGAAAAAATTTTGGTTGAAAATGCATATATGTTTGTGAGAGATTTTCAACGGAAATTCTTTGAAAATTCGTAGAAAATTCGTAAAATATTTATGTTTGTCAATAATCCTCTAAAATTCGTAGAAAATTTTCAACGACATTTTCCGTTGAAAATACTCAAATTTCTAGCAGTGTCAGTGGTCCAGTTAGAAGTTGTAGTAACTTTGTGGTACTTAACCTCATAGTTCCTTGGATCGACACTCGTACTTAGTACGTATCACTTGATTGACACCGTACACTTACAGTAGATTTGGATGCATAAACCATCTATCACTTGATTAACACCATACACTTACCGTACACGTCACGAAGGCCACCATACGTAATCAACTATGGAGCATAAAATGTGGTCCCCACCATACAAAATGGTTATGAAGTTCTCACATATGCATTTTTCGGGCATCAATGTTTAAGTAAAGATCGGTAATTGTATAACATAGTTTGTGAAAGTGTATCAGTCGTATTAAGTATGTTATGCGTGTATCGTTATATTATGTTTACAATATCATCAACATTAAGAATGCCATGTTTTCAGAATTTATTTAATAAAAAAAGGACGAAGAAAACATTGAGTGCAGATGAAGATAGCCAACAACCTGCATACTGGTTTGAAATTTGTAAATCATGCAAAGAACAATTTAAACAAAGTAATATAACCAACTAGTGTCATATATCTTAGAAGAATATCCCTTATATTTGTAGCAAGAGTAAGGGAAAATTCTACTTTATCTATATGTAATATTTTCCAGTTTTATATATTTTTAGTTGTGTTTAGTTTATTATTTTGTTCTCGTTTGGTATGGGACAAAATAAGGCTATCATATTTCAGGATTATTTCCACCTTGTAAGGTTGACTTTAGTTGTTCCAAATCATTAAAATATTTTGTGTTATTGAATATTTATGCTTCATGATCTTTGACATCAGAATGTTATCAAATATATGTTGTAATTACGTTTTCAACAGTTTTTCTCATTCCAAGATTTAAAGAAGGTGTTGCAAATAACGTTGTGCATGTTCTTAGAAGTGAATATTTCTAACTCCAATTTTGACGTTCAGTGTTTATATTTCTAACTTTTAGTTTTTCTTATTACAGTAATGTACTTTCAAATTAATTTTTATTAGAATATTGTACTTTGATAAATTTACTTATTATAAATCGTTGTTAGATTAGATGAGCTGAAGGATGTGACTAAACGAATGGTTACAATAATATTTTTTAAATTAAAAACTCTTACACCCACCTATTTTTACTCGAAAAAACAAAAAAATAAACTTTTTTTGTATCCAAAGTAACAATCATATATTACATCCTTATATTACACCAAAGTAACAATCATATATTACTTTTTAATATCACATCCATATATATTAAAAAGTAAAACTTTTTTTTGAATCCACATAAACATGTAATTTAAAGACAAGACATTTCTATTCGCTTTCACATAGGACTACTCAGTTTATCATGCAATCTTCCATGAGGAAATAGCATAGATCACCCTCCCTTTCCACCCTTGCACCATCCAATTACCATCATCATCCACCATGAAATCCTTATGAAACCCTATTTTCACCTTAGCCCTCACCTCCTTCATTATCTCCCGGTTCATCGGCACCGACATGAATCCGGCCCTCTCGTTCCTCGCTTGCCACTGCTTATACGTCTCTGGTCGTTCAATACGTCGAGTTCCTTCGCACGCTATCACATTGATCACTTCGCGGCCGATCACCTCCTTCTCAAACAACAACCGCTCCTCGTCTTCGCGTTTCATTGCCGCCTCGAACATGTTGAATAACACCGAGAAGTTAAAGTACGCCTCACGGAATCTCGCCAAGAAGAATGGGGCATTGTAGTTCCCGTTTACGACTCCATGGAGGAATAGATTTGGCTTGATCGTCTTGATCAACTTCAAAACCGACTCTCGTGGACAATCGATGGATCCAAGTACGGTTTCATCAGGAACGTTTCTTAAACGGTATAAGCAATTAACCACAAGGATCTCATCCTCTTGGATTTTGAGATCTGCAAGTTTAATATCATCCCATTGTTTTGCTATAGCGTGATATTCAAATGGGACGTTGAATCTTTTGCAATAGTCAGCCAGGCGCCGTCCTGTCTCTTCGACTCTTTCAGCCGGACGAAAGCCCGGCTGAGGAAAGTCAATTCCAGTGATCCTAAGACTAGGTGGCCCACCGGGCCTTGCTGACAGGCCCTGAATAAGACAGGGCCATTGGAATCCGTATAGAATTCCAAAATCAATGATGTGAAGCCTTGGCAAACCCCTCGCCAGGTTTCCAATCATTTTATTAGCATAGATATTAGACATTTTCTTAAAAGGACAAGTCGAGACGTAAACCTGATACGCTTTAACGATATCTAAAGCCATGATCTTACTCGAGGATAGATTCGCGTAAAGATCCATTCCGGTACCTGCATAACGGGCCTCGAGCGCGTCGGCAAAGTAATGTGCCAGCCGCTGGTCGGAATCTCCCAGAGGAGAAGAATGGTTTCTAATCTTCTTGAGAATCCGTTCGACTCCGAGTTTGTTGTTTGACGAAACGGCTTGTGCACATTGAGTGAGTAGACTCTTCAAGTCGACGATCTCCTTGGTGGCATCCGACCTCTTTCTTCTTTGTTTTTCGGCTATTAGTAAGGGATTCACCGGCCTATCAAAAGGACAACAAGCAAGCTCATCGTGCAATCCAACATGGCTCGAACCGGGACAAAGCAAGAGCTTATCGATCATAGTCACGATCTCCTTCGTCTCCATTTGTTCTTCCACCGGCAGACCACCCGCCACGTACTTGTTACTCCGGTTTTGCTCATAACCACCACATTCCGTCGCTTGCCGGTTCTTCTTTCCCCTCGAAGAAACATCCCCAATTGGGTTTGAAAAAGATTGTATTAGAGGACGTTGTAAGGTATCGAAATCGAGATCCAAAGCTTCAACGGTGGAAGGAAAAATGGGTTTCTCTTGATCAAGAACATCGTAGAACGATTTTTCGGTTGCTTGAAGAGCAGAACAATCATGGTACATAGATGATTTGTTCATTAAATCATCTTCTTCACCCATGAGCATATCGTTAATGTAATCAAGAACAGCGTCAAAATAATCGTGTGGAACCGTCGGATCATCGCATTCTGTGCAACCACAAGAACACCACCCTCTTTTCTTCTCCGGCTGATTAGGTTTCGGAGATAAAACTGTGTTCAACATATTATTATCATTTGGGGTTGGGCTGCACTGAAGCTGGAGGAGGGTGTTCATCGTTGTTGTTGGTGGCTGAATGGAATAAGCATGCAAGGGGTTTATATAGAAGAAGAAAACCTACTGATCTTAACCTAGAACTATAGGTTTAATTATAATATATGGATTGAATCAAGAGAGAGATTTCGGATCTTGTTAGCTAAGAAATGGGAAGTCAATGGTGGTGGTGGTGGCCTGGAGGGAGGAGGTGATGAATGTTAATTAACTAGTCGTGGGTGACGTAATTGTTAAGCAACCACCGTTAAGTTAATTCATCACGGAGAAAGGGGGTGTTCTGCTTTGTTTTCGGTGTTAGTCTGTCATCTGCTACTTTTTTAGCACGATCGATTATTAATAAGTTTACATATAAATATATATATATATAAATATATATATATATAAAAGAAATCGTTGTTTATGTTCTTTGTTTCTGTCGTTAGTTTCAGTGGAGGAGGTCTTGAGGGCAGGGCCTCATTTTTTTAGCTTCTCTATGCTCCATTTATTGTATAAATTATATATATATAGGAAGGTTCAAATGAGAACTTTGTATTTTTAAAGGAATAAAGGAACTATATATATATATATATATACGTGGAGGTTCAAACGAGAACACATTTATTTTACGAAAACACCAAAACATTCTTATCACATGTGATAATACACGTGAGGGGGACCCGGTGGTATGCGGACGACGTGTCGTCAAATATTGTCTACATCTATGATTGAGTATCACATGTAATGGTCTTGATGGATTATAGTTTCACCTCAACAACACCTTTATCACATGTGATAATACATGTGAGTGGGTTTAATGATTTAAGGGCGACTCGGTCCGCAACCTAGATTGTACCAAAAATCCGCCCGCGTCTCTGATTTAGGATCACATGTGTATCACAACTGATGATTAATAGTATCACCATGTGATTGTTTATAGTAACGGTGTTCTTGCATTCTCGTAAAATGAAGACATTCTCGTTTGAACCCTTCTAAAGTTTCACATGTAATTTTTTCAGAAGGTGAAATAAATATATGTGCAATCATATCTTAAATCATAACATTTGATGAAAAAAAATAATGAAAAAAATTATTTTTCATATTAATTTGCCAAAATTTCTATAGTTTCTATCGTTTGTCTAGTTTTTAAATGAACCAGCCCCCTCTCTCTCTCTATACATACATACATATATATATATATATATATATATTTGGATAATAATACATGTTTGTCCCCTCCAATAAGCTAGCTTTATCAAAATTTGTGCAAGCATCCTAAGATAGTCATGACACTTGGTGTTTTTAATTAATAAAATTATATAAATAATAAAACAATACAGTTCATTCATATTATAATAAAATTATTAGTAATATAATAAATAAATAAACAATTTTTTTTTGTGTTATCTATTGTAATGTTGTTGTTATGGTGTATCCAGGGGTGAGCTAACACATCGCAAGAGTTAGCAACCGCTAACCCTCAAATTTTGAAAAACAATTGTGCATGTATGCTAACATAGTCCTAACACTTGGTGTTTTTAATTAATAAAATAATATAAATAATAAAACAATACAGTTCATTCATACAATAAAACTATAATAATAACACTAGGAGTAATATAATAATTTATAATCTTTATCAAAATCTGTGTAAGTATCCTAAGATAGTCATGACACTTGATGTTTTTAATTAATAAAATAATATAAATGATAAAGCAATATATAATAAACTATAATAATAAAATTATGTGTAATATAATAAATAAATAAACAAAATGTATTTTTTTGTGTTAAGTATTGTAATGTTGTTTTGTTGTCATGTTATATTCAGGGATGAGCTAACACATCACAAGAGTTAGCAACAGCTAACCCTCAAATATTAATTTTTTTTTTGATACAATGATAAATAGTTGTTGTGGTGGAAAGCTTTTTAGAGTATTCACAGTTATTATAAACTTTTTTAAAAGTTCATCATTTTGTTATATCAGTTTTTTCTTTCTGTTACATTAGTTTTCTCTTTTCTGTATATGTAATAGACCTTTCATTCTCGGTCATGGACCGGTCGATGTCCTATGATAAAAACTATACTAATAAAAAATTTAATGATTAAAGTTTGTTTGTTATATTTAAAAGAAAATAATTAAAAACTAATTATAATTTATAGAAAATAATTAAAGATTGCAATAACAAAATTTATAATAACTGAAAGTTATCATAACTAAAAATTAGTTCAATTATATATTAGTCTACTTATTTATTAAATTATATTAAGATAGATTATATATTTAAGAGATAACAAAACCGTAGTTTGATTTTGATTAATTAAATGGGTGATGGGTGAAGGGTTTCATTATTTAAATATTAAAGATTATGGATGAGCGGAACGGACCGAAATCCTGAACCGAACCGGTCCCGCATCGAATCGGTACTGGTACCGAATTTCATTACCGGTTCGGGATTCGGTATTGGGATTTATGAATTTCGGTTTTCAGTACTTTCGGTTTCGGTACCGGTTCGGTTCGAGATTTCGGTACCGGTTTGGTTAAGTGATTTTGGTTTTTGTTATTGCGTTTAATGGTCAATGATGAAAAAAAACCTTAGGCGTTCAAGAAAATGATACCAAACGGTTCTCACTACTAGAAAATTGAGTATTTTCAATGAAAATTTTCAACGGAAAATGTCCTTGAAAATTTTCTATGAATTTTAAAGGGATTATTGACAAAACATAAATTTTCTACGAATTTTCAACGAATTTCCGTTGAAAATCTCTCACAAAATGCATTTTCAACCAAAAACTTTTTGACGAGACATTCCGTTGAAAAAAATTTGGTTGAAAATGCATATATGTTTGTGAGAGATTTTCAACGGAAATTCGTTGAAAATTCGTAGAAAATTTATGTTCTGTCAATAATTCTCTAAAATTCGTAGAAAATTTTCAACAACATTTTCCGTTGAAAATATTCAATTTTCTAGTAGTGTCTAGTCCCGAAAATCCCGGTACCAACACCGGTACCGAATTTCACTAATCAGCTCGGTATTGGATTTCGACAATTTCAGTTTCAGTACAACCCGATTTCAGTACCAATCTAGTCCCAAGCTCATCCCTGTTAAAGATTTATAAGAGAGTTAAATACAAATTTGGTCACTGTGGTTTACAAATATTAACACATAAGGTCCTTCAAAGATTTTTTTAACATCCAACATCCCTGTGGTTTTTATTTTATAACACTGAAGGTCTCCATCCAACTTTTCCGTTAAATATTAATCTTTTAGCATATTTTCTTTATTTTTCAAACCACATGGACCAAATCTGTAATTTACTTTAAACTATATAATTATATTAATATTTTATAAATTATATAACATATTTATATGCATCTAATATTTTTATTTAAAAATTATTTATATATTTATTTTTGATAAAATGTATTTTGTATTTATATTTATATAAAAAATACAAATAACTTTATAAAATATATGAAATGTTCAATTTATACAAAAAACAGTTAATTTAATTTAACTGAATATATGGAAGCTTCAAAATTCAAATATATAAAATATATAAAAATATAAAATATAAATACAAAATAAATTTTTTAAAATATAAATATAAAAAAATCTTAAATATATAAAGAATTAATAATTTGTAGATATACATATATACGATGAATAATGATGGTGATGAATGCGAGACGGTACATTTTTATGAGGATCATTTTGATGACAACGAAGTTGTATATGCTTGAATTTAACTTTTATATTTATATTTACCATATATATTTATATCTACATATTATTAATGTTTGTATATTAAAGATTATATTTTATAAAATTTATTTTGTATTTTTATATATTTATGTATTTAAATCTTCCATCTATACATATTTTGTATAGATGTATATCTATAAATTATTAATTCTTGTATATTTAAGATTATATTATATAAAATTTATTTTGTACTTGTATTTACATTTATATTTTTATATATTTTATGTATCTGAATCTTGAACCTTTGATTTATGTAATTTGTATAGTGGTCTTATTTACTGTTAATGTATTTGAATTTTGAAGCTTTCATATATGCAATTTGTATAATTATTTGTTTTTAATATAAATTGAATCTTCCATTTATTTTATAAAATTATTTATATTATATATATATATAAATATAAATATAAAATACATTTTATAAAAGATAAATATTTAAATAATTTTTAAAATAAAAATATTAAATGCATATAAATATATAATATAATCCATGAAATATAAAAATTATATAATTAATAAGACATTGATATAATTATATAATTTAGAGTAAATTACAGATTTGGTCCATGTGGTTTGGAAAATAAAGAAAATATGCTAAAAGGTTAGTATTTAACAGAAAGTTAGGATGGGGGACCTTCAGTGTTATAAAATGAAAATCATAGGGACGTTGGATGTTAAAAAAATCTTTAAAGGACCTTATGTGTTAATATTTGTAAACCACTAACCAAATATGTATTTAACTCTTTATAAGACAAGCACTTTAAGCCTTAAGGAGCGGTTCATTAAGGTTTCTCTGTAAGAACCTTTTTAATGAGGTAGCACTATGAACCTCTTACACTCAATGGTAAACAATTGGATTAACCGGTCCACGAGAAACACGTTGGCATCATGAACCTATCAATATGGATGTTCTTATTTAATAGATCTTAAATATTACCCACTAACTTAAATAGTTTCTATTTAATACATGTTGGTCCCCTCCAATAACCTTAATTTATCAAAATCTGTAAAAGTATTCTAACGTAGTCCTAACACTTGGTGTTTTTAATAAAAAACAATTTAAATAACAAAACAATACAGTTTTTTTTAAAGGCAGTTAACATACTCATACATTCTTTCCTAGGGTATCTGGACTTCCATTTAAGGGTGTCACCCGACTAATCCCCAACGCCCATGAACCAGCCCTGTGGACTGGCCCATGAACTCGCCCATGGTCCTGCCCAAAGAACCGGCCCACTAGCTAGGATACCTCAGAATTGTCAGCCGTAGGGTTCGAACCCTCACCAGCCAGGGATACCATCCACTGGCGAATTAAGATGTTACCTCCACCCGCTAGGCTAGATAACCTTTGGTATTGATACAATGATATTAGCCACCAACTTAAATAGCTTCTAATTAAAGCTAATTAATAAGTTTACATATACATAAAAGAAATCGTTGTTTATGTTCTCTTTGTTTCTGTCCTTAGTTCAGTGAAGGAGCTCATATTTTAGCTTCTCTCTCCTCCATTATTATTAACCATTAATGGTTTAAATTAAGAATGTATATATTTGGATAATACACTGTTTGTTCACTCTACTAACCTTAATTTATCAAAATCTGTGAAAGTATTCTAAGATAGTCATGACACTTGGTGTTTTTAATTAATAAAAATAATATAAATAATAAAACGATACAGTTCATTCATATAAAAATTGATACAATGATATTACCCACTAACTTAAATAGCTTCTATTTAAATGGATAAAGATTAAAGGCCACGTGCTACACACTAAAACTAAAAGTAAATCCAATTAAGAAAACAAATGTTATTGTTTTCCTACATCCCACTTCCGAGTTTTGATGCCGTTGACTTGTGGTCAAGGCTTCGTTTGACAGCAGCACATAACAGGTTATATCATCTATTCATCCCAATGTTTTAAAACCTGGGTTAATTAATCCGGCTGGTCGAACCGGTTGGATCGGGACCGGGGATCCGGGATAATGATCAGGTTAACTAACGTCAGGTGAATGTTAATGCCAAAAAATGACTTAACGGTAGCCGGATGATTCGGACCTTAATCAACTAAAGAAAGGAAAATCACTTCTAAAAACCAATAACGGAAAATAAACAACATAAAGAATTGTTGACGCAGAAAACCCTCTTCGGAAGGAAAAAACCACGGACGACCGTAAAGAGGATCGTCGGTGCACTATGGACGTCAAACAGAGATGCCGGCCTTTAGAACAAGTAAATAAAGTTACAAGGCAAAAGTGTGCGAATGTGTAGTCGTGAGTCCAAGACTGGTGTCGTGACTCGTGCTACAGTTGTCGAGACTGTCGATGACGTTGTCGTGAGCTTGTATGAATGTTCTCAGAATGCTTTTTCGGGTATTCTTCAGCTAATTAGTCGTACTATTCCTGCTTGTTTAATCTTTTTTTTTTATACTTGATCTTGAGATTCCATCTTTAATTGCTTTCTAACGGCTATAACGGTCGCGCCTTGATGATTAGTCTTCATGACTGTCATAATATCGTTGACCTGTAACTGAAAATAACATAAATGTATACGTAACAGACATAACGGTCGTCTGTATCGCCGTTAGGTGAGTTTTACTAATGTTCCGTTAGTTAAGTTACGTTAACTTCTGACGAGACTAACGATAGTAACGGAAGAATCCTTAACAGAGTTAACGAAGTTAACGGTATAATTTTTTTGGTATAACAGTGAATATGATCGGTCCATTTTAACCCGGCCGGGTTCCTCAAAAACCCGGTTAAATCGATGATAAACCCATCTCTCAAACCCGGTTAACCCGTTTTTATATTAAACTTGTTGTTTGTGTATTTTTAATGTTAGAACTTGTAAACATCAAATTATTACTTTGTATGTATGTAGGAAAATGAAAAAAATACAAGAGATTAAGAAAATTATTGAAACCAATTAACCCGGTGGTTGAACCGGTTGAACCAGTTAACCCGGAACCCGATCACCACACCGGGTCAACTAAAAACCCGGGTTTTAAAACATTGATTCATCCTCCCTCCTTATTTATACACATATATAGTTATTTATTTTCATTGATTAATTACTAATTGGGGTTAAAATTAAATAGAAAATTATTGACTGTAATTGAGTTTTGCACTGAAAATAGATTTATTTATCATCAATCAATATTTTTTTTCAATTAGTTGGGGTTTATTGAAAATGGATTTGTTAATGTTAATTATAAATTGTTAATTACTGATTGCTAGTAATTTTATTTTTTTAAATATTAACCAGTTTAACATTTAACAACCATGGATGAATATTTAATAAAGAAAAAGAACAACTGGTGATCGTCATCTATGTCAGATAAGCATATTTATGATAATTTCAAAAACGAAGTCGTATGGAAATCAATTTAGACGATCTTTCCATTGAACCGGGGTTACGAATTAGAATTCTGGATTACAATCCTAATATTCAAGACAAAGTTTGCATAGCATATCTTTGTAAGGGGTCTTGCCAAAGATGTTTTTGGTGAAGTAAATAATGAATACATCATAGATAAATTTCAAAAAAATCAAAACTCGTCGAGATCACTGTTGAAACTGTATAGGTTGTTGTTTCAAGAGTACATAATGGTTATTTTTAGTTGCTATTTTCAAAAAAAGTCGATATTTACTTTCTTTTTAATTTATTTTATTTATAATTGTTGCGCCCCCTACACCAAAACCATGCCTCCGCCACTGGTTGTATTTGATATATATATATATATATTGATGAGAAAAGTTGTACAAATTTAATGAAATAATTATATTTTATTGATATTTTTGAATTACATACTACTATACTTGATATTTTTGAGTTACAGTGTTTTTACTACTTTTCTAATGTTCGAGTGAAAACGTGTAACACTTTTTTTTTCAAAAAATAAAATAATAATATTTTGAATTATTTATATTTTTGTTACTTTATATTTGATACGTAGGTTGACATGAAATATTTTTTAATGTTCATGGTCTTTTAATAAAAATTAAGCTTGCAATTTTTTTCTCAAAAACCTAAACGAATACAATAAATTTATAATAATCCTATAATTGAGAACCCCTATAAAAAGTCCAAAAGAAAAAAAAAGTTGATTTGGACCCGTGTTAGTTATTGAGATTTTTGTTATTATTCTTTGAACTAATAGTGTTTTTTTTGTAATTTGGGGAGAAAATAAAATAATAATAAAATGTGATGAAAAAAAATGAGAGAAAAAAGAAAGGAAAAGAGGGGTTGAAAAAGAAAATGTTAAAAAAAAAAAACTTTTTCATGTTCTTAAATAGAAAAGAAATAAAAGGAAAGATGTAATTTTTACAAGCACATGTATCTTTAAAAAATGTTTTTTGTGATGAAAAGTTGGGTGATTTTAATAATTTTTAAATTATTTTAATTTTGTTCATTTCTTTTCCTTCATTTTTTTTTACGTCTAGAAAGAGAGTTTTGATTTGGAAGGAAACTTATTATTATTTCCCTTTCTTTTCTTTTCTTTCCATTTTAAAAACATTTCGAGAACATTTATTTTCCTCCTTTCTCTCATTTTCTTTTGCTTTCATCCAAGAAAACGTTTTCGAGATGGCTTCAGTTTTATTGTTTGTTATCGTTCTTCTAGCTAGATGGTAACAACAGAACTACTATCTTGTATCAGTCACATTTTTTTAATATAATTCAAAATTAAAATATATAGAGTAAATTACGGTTTTCGTTCCTAAATTTACAGTTTATTGTTATTTTTGTCTCTAAACTACTTCTTGTCTTTAGGTATCAGTTGGTACGCAAACATAATCGAAAAATAGTGGACATGACATGATTGGACATGACAAAAATACACGATGGAACGAGACGTGACATGACAAAACTGGGGAGGACAAGCGTGCAGGAGTAGATGGGATAAGACTATACTAGACTTGACAAGACTAGTATCTGTATGGTGTTTCATGTTTTATACCATCAGTATTGGATAAGACATAACTAGACAAATTGGCTCCAAAGTTGTTTAATAATTTCATATATTATATAATAGTTATAAAGTGACACAAATAGAGCAAAAATTTAAATAATTTAATTTATAAACATTTTTACAAAATGTTCATATACATAAATATATATATATATATATATATATAATATATAGGGCGGGTTCAAATGAGAACTCAAATTTGGTTGTTAATGTGAAGACAAATAAGAGCGCGACACATGTCATATTCAGACTGAATAAATACTATATTCAGTCTGAATAATCTACATTCAGACATGTGTCGCGCTCTGATTTGTCCTTACGTTCACAACCAAATTTGAGTTCGCATTTGAACTTTCCTATATATATATATATGTATATATATATATATATATATATATATAAGGCCGTTATTATACAACTCATTGCATTCCTACAACATTTACAGCAAAATCAGGAACCTCTATTTGATCATCGACGGTTATTATTTAATTTGTTGTAACAACCCTTAATTTAAAATAAAAAAAGGAAAATGAATGGTGGATAGCCTTAAATGCGGTTTCAATTAAATCCTTAACCTTAAATAAGATTTCACTTAAATCTATAACTTTCTCATGAGTATGAACCTATTTCTCTTTAATAGGTCATAGTCACGCGGTTTAAATAAAATTCATCTAATATCAAATACTTAAATGACATTTCTTAAGAGATGCTGGAATATGAAGCCCTATTCACTTTTGACTGATGTAATGTTGAAGTCCAAAAATAGAAGTCTTTTGTTGCTATTAAACTTATATTCAAACAACAAAATTTTAAATATTACATATCTTCAACAATTTTACGTGTTTGTTCATAATTATTAGGGAAAAGTTCAAAAAAAACTCAACAAACTATTACATTTTGAATGATTAAGTCTAATATGTTTTTTGAATGAAAAATCCATTAAAATTTCTCATTTTGAATTATTAAGTTCTTAAACTGTTGTTTTGAATTAAAAAATCATTAAACTTTCTTATTTGAAATGATTAGGTCCCAAAACCTTTTTTTGAATAAATAAACGATCGGACTTCTAAAAATTGGTTACCTATATCTTTTTTTTAAAACTAGTTGGGTACCCATGCGTTGCGACGGGATTTTAATCCGTAATCCGTAAACTCGAATCCTTAAGTAGCATCTTTATTTTTATGATTTTATATGGTTATCAATTGCGAATTGGCTCATATTGTTGTTAATATATCGATTACCAAAGGTTAATTGTCTAATTGTGGGAAATGGAGATGGGAAGGGATTGTAGGGGTTGGAGTGTGAGTTGGTGTTCACATGGCTTAAACAAGTTGTACACTAAACATTTAAATTTGTACTCATGAAAGACAATTCATATTGAAATATATAAATCATTGTGAAATTGGTACATCTAACATATAAATTTGCACCTTTTAAATTTTTCAAGGTAATAGTAAGTGACCTTTTTATAGAGGAGTATTAAAATAAATATAGATTTAGATAGACAAGAGTTTAATATGAAAAATGAAAAAATAATGAATATAAAAAATAAGTTACTCAAAATATAGAAACTATATAAAAACAATATTTTGTGGACTGTAAAATTAAAGTATAGATAATATAAAATACAATAATGAAAATTTAAAAATAGAATAAAATGTAAAGAGAGGTGCATAGTATGTTTTAGAAGAAAATAAAGTTTTATTTCAAAGTTATATACGTAAAAAAAATAGGTTTGTTCCGCCTTGTTTTGTGTTGTTGGTGGAACATGGAAACACACTTGTTCTGGTTTGTTTTACATAGAAGTCCTGTAAAGGGGTGTTTGAGATTGCTTATTTTAAAACAACTTATCTTTTTTATTTTGTAAAAATGTTTATCAACTTATGTATTGGCAAATCAAAGTTTTTTTAAAAAATGTTTGAATTAACTTATGACGGTATCACACTTGAATAAGTTAATAAGTTGTTTTTAGAGGTGTTTGGGATTGCTTATAAATGTAAAAAAGTGTTAGAAAAAGATTAAAAGTTATAAGCAAATCTTGATAAGTCTAGGTGTTCAACTTATTAAAAACATCTTATCACCAGTGTAGAACCGGTATAAGCTTTTCTTTCTCAATCCAAACACTCAAAACAACTTACTACCAGTATCAGACCGGAATAAGTTATTAAGATGGTTTTATAAGCAATCCCAAACACCCCTAAATGTGAAATAATTATTTATGTTCTGTTCTTTGTACCGAAGGTCCCATTTGAATCAAAAACTCTCTTCTTGAAATGTTAAAGCATAAAAATTCTTGCTTCACTTTTCTTGAAAACTTTGAGAATTGAACTACATTAAAATTTAGAACATAAATGGCATTATACCAGAAAAATGAGCTTCAGCGACGGTATGTCTCAGAAAGAAGCTATTGCAACGACATGTCGACTTTATAAATTGTTTTTGACGATAAAACCCCTATTTCTCGAATTAGAATTGTTTAAAAGGCATGAATCATGAACTTAAATATATAAGTTTAACCTCAAAGGTCAAGATGCTGGTTTTTAGGTTTATTTAAACTTGCCAACATTTATAACGCAGACTCTAAAACTCCATACGAAGCTTCTGACGCAGTGGGAAACGCGGAAAGGCCGACAGACGTCTAAACCTCAAGGTAACGAGCCTTCACAACGGAAAACGCTCAAGTAATTTAAGAGAAACACTCAAAAGAGAATTTTATTAATTGAAAGATGATCCATAAAGAAAACTAAACAACTCCTTAAGTAGGGACTAAAGTAAATATAACTAGACTAGGAAACAAAAGACTAATGTCTATCTAAAACGATAAAAGGAAAGAGATATTATAGTTGGACTAGGAAACAAAAGATTAATGTCTATCTAAAACGATAAAAAGGAAAGAAGTGTAAAATGGAAACAATCAGATCAAAGTGATATGTTTATCTAAATTTTGGCCATCTCGACAACGATCGATCATTTCTTCAAAGCTGATGGCTATCTCCTCTATATCAGTCTCCTCCACTTTGGAAGAACTCGACCCTGAGTTCTCAAGAGGATAGATGGCCTTGTCTTCATGGTACGTATAAATATCCGCAACGTTGAAAGTATTAGAAATGTGCAATGAATCCGGGAGGGTGACAACATAAGCATTTTAAATGGGCCATATTTTCGTGGTTGCAGCTTTCCGTAAGTACCTATCGGGAACCTCTCTCTTCGTAGAAAAACCATGACGACGTCTCCTTCGTTGAAAACCTTTTGTTTTCTGTGTTGATCAGCTTTAATTTTATTGCTCAATCCAGTCGCTTCAAGTTTGGCTTTGACGGTTTCCTTAGTGGCGTGTATGTCTTTCGCCATATGTGCTGTTGCGGTGCTAAATTCCGGGGATCGTGGGAGCTTGGCAAGATCAACAACATGTTTAGGAGGGGATGTGTACACGAGAGAAAAAGGTGAGCACCCAGTGGCGGTGTGAGTGGCACTGTTGTAGGCAAATTCAATTTGAGCTAGTGCTAAGTCCTATTGTCTTGGCTTGTCTCCACAAACGCTCCGTAGCATGTTACCTAGAGTTCGGTTGGTTACTTCGGTTTGTCCGTCCGTTTGTGGATGGGCGGTGCTACTTTTGTTAAGGGTGGTTCCGAACATGCGCCATAGGGTAATCCAGAAATGGCTAAGGAATTTAGTATCACGGTCCGATGTGATGG
Organism: Silybum marianum; assembly: GCA_036898165.1. NCBI lineage: Eukaryota > Viridiplantae > Streptophyta > Magnoliopsida > Asterales > Asteraceae > Silybum > Silybum marianum. Next base: position 21,582,577 of record CM072541.1, read on the forward strand.
ACTTCAGAACTCCATGAAGGCGGACAACTTCTTTAAAGAACAAACGGGCGTTATTGCTGGCATCTGCGGTTCTTTTACAAGCAATAAAGTGCGACATATTGGAGAACCTGTCGACAACGACAAAGATAGAGTCCACGCCCCTTTGTGTCCGTGGTAGCCCCAAGACAAAGTCCATGGAGAGATCCTGCCAGATATCATCAGGGACTGGTAAGGGCATGTAAAGACCCGTGTTTTGAGAACGCCCCTTCGTTGTCTGACATATGTAGCATCTCTGAACTAGGTTGCTAGTGTCTCGCTTTAGTTGCGGCCAATAATATCGTTCTTCCAGGCCTGCGATGGTTTTGTCTCGCCCAAGATGGCCACTAAGTGGCCCTCCGTGTAGATCTCGAATGAGTTTCTCTCGTAGTGATGAGTTTGGAATGCAAAGTTGGTTCTCTTTAAGGAGGTAACCGTTTTGAATGTAGAAGTCTTTGCTAGGGTTTCCTTGGCTGCACTTGGACCAAACATCTTTAAAGTATGTGTCATCTTTATAGAGTTCTTTAAGGACTTCAAACCCGACAATTTCTTGGGTAAGGGTGACAAACAAGGTAGCCCTCCTACTTAGAGCGTCTGCCACTCGATTTAGGGTGCCTGACTTGTGTTTGATAACGAATGGGAATTTCTGTAAGAAGCTCACCCAACGTGCATGCATCTTATTAATTGTTTTCTGGCTATTGATGAATTTTAGTGCTTGATGATCGGTGAATAGTACGAACTCTTTTTGTATGAGGTAATGCTCCCATTGTCTCAGAGATCGGACTACCCTATAAAATTCCTGATCATAGGTGCTCCATTTTTGCCTTGCATCGCTCAACTTTTCGCTGAAGAAGGCAATTGGTTTATTTTCTTGGGACAGGACGGCTCCTACACCTATTCCGCTGGCGTCGCATTTGACTTTAAAAATTTTGTCGAAGTTTGGTAGGGCTAAGACCGGTGCGGAACATAGTTTTTCCTTGATGAAGGAAAAACTATCGTCTTGATCGGGTCCCCATTGAAATTTACCTTTTTTGAGACAGTCGGTGATTGGGGCCGTGATGGTACTGAAATTTCTGATGAATCTTCGATAAAAAGTAGCTAAACCATGAAAACTACGTACCTCGGAGACACTCTTTGGAGAAGGCCAATCTCGTATCGCGCGTATTTTCTCGTCATCTACTTCGATTCCTTGTGACCCAATGACAAAACCAAGAAAAAGGAGCTTGTGGGCGCAGAAAATGCATTTCTTCAGGTTGACGAACAACTTGTTTTCATGGAGTGCAGATAAAACCTGTCGTAGATGTTCCAAGTGCACCTCTTTGTTGGGGCTATAAATGAGAATGTCGTCAAAGTAGACTACTACAAAAGAGCCAATAAAGGGGCGAAGTACCTGATTCATCATTCGCGTGAAGGTACTAGGCGCGTTTGAAGTTCCAAAAGACATTACCAACCATTCGTAGAGCCCGAAAGGTGTTTTGATGGCTGTCTTCCATTCGTCTCCGGGTCGGATTCGTATTTGGTGATAACCGCTACGAAGATCGATTTTTGAAAAAATGGCAGAACCGGATAGTTCATCGAGCATGTCTTCTAAGCGGGGAATTGGGAATCGATACTTGATGGTGATTTTATTGATAACGCGGCTGTCGATGCACATTCGCCACTGGTTCCCTTTCTTTGGTACTAGTAGAACGGGAACGGCACAGGGACTCAGGCTTTCTCGGATAAAACATTTTTCTAGCAAATCTTCGACTTGTTCCCTTAAAATTTCGTTTTCTTTAGGGCTCATTCGGTAGTGTGGAAGATTTGGTAAACTGGCACCCGGGATCAGGTCAATCTGATGTTGGATGTCCCTCATTGGGGGAAGCTCGGGAGGTAAGTCATCAGCCACTATCTCTTCAAATTCTTGTAATAATTCTTTGACTTCTTTCGGGATTTCGGGCTCGGTCTTCTCGGTAGTCACTAGTCCTTTAACCACCATAGGGTAGAAGGCTCGAGCTTCTTTGACATCGGCTTCAAGTATTTGTTCATTGGCGGTCATAACTAAAAAAGCGTTGTTTTTCTTCTCCGGGATCTTTTCAAAGTGGGGGACAGTGGCCATCGCGATCTTTCGGTCACCCCACCGGAATATGATCACGTTGTTTCTTCCTTTATAGGTAACATCATTGTCGTACTGCCAAGGTCGTCCTAGAAGTACGTGACAGGCATCCATATCGAGAACATCACATATAACCTCTTCTTTGTAATGTTTTCCAATAGAGATGGGAACTTTGCATACTTGTGTTACTCGGACCTGGGGACCCTTCTTAACCCATCCCAAAGAGTAGGGAGAATCATGAGGTTGAGTTTCGAGCCCTAAGTGATTGACCAATTTCTGAGATACTAGGTTCTCACAACTTCCATTGTCAATAATTAAATTACATACCTTTTTATTAACCGAGCAGTGAGATCGAAAAAGGTTCTTGCGCTGTCCTTCCTCTTTCGGTGCTAGTAAAACCCGTTGAAGCACGATGTTGACCTTGTCTTCGAGGTTTTCTTCTGCGAACTCGACTCCGTCATAATCGTCGTCTTCATGCTCCTCTTCGCCATCCACCAATCCCACTGTTCGGCGGTTTGGACACTCATTGGATCTGTGACCTGGTTGGCCACATCGATAACATTTGATCCCCATGGGTCTAGTGTACGGGTTACCTGTCTTCGGGGTGGTTGTTGTGTTTTGGGTATCAGCGGCATTGTATCGAGGAGTTGAGCTTGAAGTTGCTCCTTTGCCTTTGTCAATGGCCGTATTGGTCGGGTCTGCCGAGATCTGTGATGAATAGCGACGATAGGAAGACGTTCGGGTTGTTTTCTCCATTAATTCAGCTTTTAATGCGAGACTGGATGCTTCAGTCACCGTCCACACGGCCTGAAGGCCGATCTTCTCTTGGATCGTTCCTTTAAGTCCGTTGATATAGCGTGCCACTTGCTGACCCTCGGTTTCGTTGATTTCATTGCGTTCGGAGAGACGAATGAACTCAGTTGTGTAATCAGCCACTGTTCGTGTTCCTTGACTGCAGCCGATATACATCTTATAAAGAATCTGCTCGTAGTCTTCTGGCAGAAATCGTTCTATTATCAGCTGTTTCATCCGTCGCCAAGACCGAACTAGTCCTCTGTGTTGGCGCTGTCGTTGGACTACCAATTTGTCCCACCACACGACCGTAGTGCTTTTCAAACGGAAAGCTACCACCTTTATCTGTTTATTTTCTGGTACTTCCATGATATCGAAGAAACGGTCCACTTCGATCTGCCAGTCTAAGAACTCTTCGACTCCCATGGTTCCATAGAAGAGCGGAATGTCTGCTTTCATACGGTAATCATGCTCGTTTTTTTGTGGGACCAGTGGTTCTTCTTCTTCCTCTTCTTCTGATTCTGAGTTAGGGTCGGGGGTTCGGTTTCTGTGATTTCTTCGAAGTGGTTCTTCGGGTCTGGTTCTTCTTGGGTTGTTGTTGAGATTAGTTCGGAGTAGGTTGATCGCTGCTGTCAGATCAGTTAGTGATGCGGTAAGGTCCGTAGACAATCGAGCTAGATCTGCTTTGGTAGCGGGTTGCTGGTCTGCCATCGTTAGTGCTAGGGCAGGCGAGTCCTGCTCTGATACCAACTGACGCAGTGGGAAACGCGGAAAGGCCGACAGACGTCTAAACCTCAAGGTAACGAGCCATCACAACGGAAAACGCTCAAGTAATTTAAGAGAAACACTCAAAAGAGAATTTTATTAATTGAAAGATGATCCATAAAGAAAACTAAACAACTCCTTAAATAGGGACTAAAGTAAATATAACTAGACTAGGAAACAAAAGACCAATATCTATCTAAAACGATAAAAGGAAAGAGATATTATAGTTGGACTAGGAAACAAAAGATTAATGTCTATCTAAAACGATAAAAAGGAAAGAAGTGTAAAATGGAAACAATCAGATCAAAGTGATCTGTTTATCTCAATTTTGGCCATCTCGACAACGATCGATCATTTCTTCAAAGCTGGTGGCTATCTCCTCTATATCAGCTTCCTAAAATATCCCATCAGACTTGTAAATCCATTTCCAACTATAATAGACACAAATTGATTCACACTGTAAGGGGCCGTTTACCAAACCTTACCCGAGTAATCGCTTACCAAGTCATATTACCTTATCGAACGAATATGATAAGTACCAAAAATCTTACCCGGTAAGAGCAAAGACATGGGAAGTAAGGACCAAGAATCTTATCGGGTAAATTGTTGCATTCGATGCCGTTTTGGTGGACTAAAATCTTACCCGGTAAGTAAGTGATTAGAATTAAATAAATATCATTTTATTTATATTTTTTTCTAAAGTGTATTGGAATCCTAAAATCGTAGAATATTTAAATAATATAATCAATGATAAAATCTTTAAGATAGAGAATCTATTGGAGGTGATTGCAATTTATTTTAGAGATTTTTACATTTACTTCTCTATTATAGAGAAATTATAAAGAAGCTGTTAGAGATGCTCTTATCAACTATATGTTGTAATTATAATTTCGACACTTTTTCACATTCCAAGATTTAGGGAGGGTGTTGCAAATAACGTTGTACATGTTCATAGAAATATTTCTAACTCCAACTCCAGCTTTAATGTTCATGGTTTTTAGTTTCGCATGTTTGAAAAGAAAATTTATTTTTTTCTAGAATCCGTTAATTTGTTAGAAGTAATTTAAATTTTGAAATTTGAATCTTGAATCTTGAAATGTTTGAAATCACAAATAATATAATTTTAACAATTATGAATATTATGATAAAACTTTTTATTTATTATTTATTATTATATATAGAGAGAGAGGATAGTTAATTAGGAAGAAATCTTAAATAAATGAAAAACAAAAAAACACATTGTCAATCCTTAGATTAGATAATCCGATTATGATTTAGCGAACGATTATAACAATATTTTTTAAATTGAAAAACTCACTCCCACCCACCTATTTATACTCAAAAAAAGACTGAAAAATAAACAAAATTAAAACAAAATAAATTATACCAAAATAATAATCATATATTTTTTTGTTAACATGATACCTTTACATATTAGAAAGTAAAAACTTTTTTTTAGTGCACATAACTTTACCAACATGAAATTTGAAGACAACACTTTTTTATTTGCTTTCACATACTACAAGTCATATAATGTATCATCATTTAGATATCATGCAATCTTCCATGAGGAAATAGCATAGATCACCCTCCCTTTCCACCCTTGCACCATCCAATTACCATCATCATCCACCATGAAATCTTTATGAAACCCTATTTTCACCTTAGCCCTAACCTCCTTCATTATCTCTTGGTTCATCGGCACCGGCATGAATCCCGCCCTCTCGTTCCTTGCTTGCCATTGCTTATACGACTCGGGTCGTTCAATACGCCGTGTTCCTTCACACGCTATCACATTGATCACTTCACGACCGATAACCTCCTTCTCAAACAACAACCGCTCCTCGTCTTCCCGGTTCATTGCCGCCTCGAACATGTTGAATAACACCGAGAAGTTGAAGTACGCCTCACGGAATCTCGCCAAGAAGAATGGGGCATTGTAGTTCCCGTTCACGACTCCGTGGAGGAATAGATTTGGCTTGATCATTTTGATCAACTTCAAAACCGACTCTCGTGGACAATCGATGGCTCCAAGTACGGTTTCGTCGGGAACGTTTCTTAATCGGTATAAGCAATTAACCACGAGGATCTCATCCTCGTTGATTTTAAGATCCGCAAGTTTAATATCATCCCACTGTTTTGCAATAGCGTGATATTCAAATGGGACGTTGAATCTTTTGCAATAGTCAGCCAGGCATCGTCCTGTCTCTTCGACTCTCTCAGCCGGACGAAAGCCCGATTGAGGAAAGTCAATTCCTGTGATCCTAAGCCTAGGTGGCCCACCGGGCCTTGCTGAGAGACCCTGAATAAGACAGGGCCATTGGAATCCGTATAGAATTCCAAAATCAATTATGTGAAGCCTTGGCGAACCCCTCGCCAGGTTTCCAATCATTTTATTAGCATAGATATTAGACATTTTCTTGAAAGGACAAGTCGAGACGTAAACTTGATAAGCTTTAACAATATCTGAAGCCATGATCTTACTCGAGCCTAGATTCGCATAAAGATCCATTCCGGTACCCGCATAACGGGCCTCAAGCGCGTCGGCAAAGTAATGTGCCAACCGCTCGTCGGAATCTCCCTGAGGAGAAGAATGGTTTCTTATCTTTTTGAGAATCCTTTCGACCCCGAGTTTGTTGTTTGACGAAACGGCTTGTGCACATTGAGTGAGTAGACTCTTCAAGTCGACGATCTCCTTAGTGGCGTCCGATCTCTTTCTTCTTTGTTTTCCGGTGCTTAACGGATTCACCGGCCGATCAAAAGGACAACAAGCAAGCTCATCATGCAATCCAACATGGTTCGAACCGGGACAAAGCAAGAGCTTATCGATCATGGTCACAATCTCCTTCGTCTCCATCTGTTCTTCCTCCGGGCGACCACCCGCCAATTGCTTGTTACTCCGGTTTTGCTCATAACCACCGCATTCTGTCGCTAGCCGGTTCTTCTTTCCCCTCAAAGAAACAACCCCAATTGGGTTTGAAAATGATTGTGTTAGAGGACGTTGGAAGGTAGGGAAATTGAGATCCAAAGCTTCAATGGTGGAAGGAAAAATGGGTTTCTTTTGATCAAGAACATCGTAGAACGATTTTTCGGTTGCTTGAAGAGCAGAACAATCATGATACATGGATGACTTGTTCATCAAATCATCTTCTTCTCCCATGAGCATATCGTTAATGTAATCAAGAACAGCCTCAAAGTAGTCATGTGGAACCGTGGGATCATTGCACTCTGTGCAGCCACAAGAACACCACCCTCCTTTCTTCTCCGGCGGGTTTTGGATTTGTGGGGATTCGATTTGTCTTCTGGGTTTCGGAGATAAAACTGTTTTCAACATATTATCAACTGGGGTTGAGCACTGAAGCTGGAGGAGGGTGTTCATCGTTGGTGGCTGATGGTGGTGGCTGGTGGCGGTGGTGATGGAATAAACATGCAAATGGGTTTATATAGAAGAAGAAAACCGACATGATCTTACTCTAGAACGATTGATTAAAATATGGATTGAATCAAGAGAGAGATTTCGGATCATGTTAGCTAAGAAACAGGCAGTGGGATGATGTGTTTGGGGGAAACAAGGAAGACGAAGAAATCAATGGCGCGGTGGTGGCCTGGAGGGAGGGAGGGAGGGAGGACGTCATGAATATTAATTAGTTCGATCCGGCCGTCATACTCGATCGTGGGTGACGACGCAATTGTTAACAACCACCGTTGATCACCGGAGAAAGGCGGTGGTCTGCTGTCGTCTCTAGTTGCGGTGTCAAATCCTTGGCCTTATGGGTGCATGCATGCTATTTTTAGGACGATCCCATATTAGTTGGTGTATATAATATCTATATATATTAAATCGTTGTGTATATTATTTTTGTCGTTAGTTATTAAGCTTTAAGTTTTCATTTTGTTGTTTATCGTTCTTCTATCCAGATGGCATCACAACAGGACTGGTAGTATCCGTCACATTTTCAATATAATACAAAATTAAAATATTAAAGTAAATTTATGATTTGAAATTTCCATTTTCAAAATGTGGTTTAGAAGTTTTGATTTTCATCCCATAATTTGTATTTTAGTCACTGAATTAAATTTTATTATTTGATAATATTTCGTAACTTGACATGATTGAACATAACTGAACAGGACAAGAGTGCATGATGAGACCAGACAAGAGTGGTGTGCAAGACTGGACGAGACTGGACTACACAAGACAAGTATCTGTTTAGTGTTGGGTACGGTTAGGACTTGATATGACATAACTAAACAAGTTGGTCCTAAAAGTTATTTAATAATTTTATATATATTATATAATAGTTATAAATGACACAAATAAATTATAAATCATAGAAACAAAAATAACAATAAATTACAAACTATAGAGACAAAAACCGTAGTTTATATACCATAAGGACAAAAATCAAAACTTTTATCAAACCATATGAACAAAAACCGAAATTTTTAGACCATAAAAACAAAGTAGCGTAATTTATTCAAAATATTATTGTATCTCTCAACCAAATAAGTACCTATAATTTTTGCTAAATGATAACCATTTTCTAGAAAAAATAAAAATAAAAATATGTTTTCTTCAAGTTCCCTCTTTCATTCCTATCTACCAATTTTATGAACGTTTTTATGTTTGGAAAGCAACATCATTCGTTTTTGTAAGAAAAAAGAATAAACAGGATGAATTAAATGAATTTACATTAGATAAAATAATGATGAGTAAATAGTAATCGTATACAAATAATCTAAGGTTAATAGATTTTTATTCCAAAAAACCTTAATAGTAAATTATTTCAGGTAAACGTTACATACATTTACGTTAAAAACTTTGATAGCAAGGTAATGATTGAATTTGAGAGATCAAGTTTTGTATACATTCCCTTAACTCTTAAGTTTTCATAGTATGAATAACTTGAAGCATTTAATTAAAAATTAAACCTTGATTTGTATGATTTATCAAAACTTTTTTATATGTCATCTTAGCTTTAATAATTATTTTAAATTATCCTCTATTACAATATTTCTCAACATAATTTATTGAATGAGCTTAAACATAGAAATACTTTGATAAAAATTTCAAAAATAATCTAAAGATATACCTGTTTATCACAATGTAATATCAAAGTATCAATTTATTAGTTATATATTAATATAGTACTAAAATAAATTAATTATTTCAATATAAAATTGAATCATATATATTAAAATATATTTTATTTTTTATTTAAGGAATTTTTTATAATATTATAAAAAGTATTGTTAAGTAATTATATGTGCTTTTTAATTTAATTTATTTTTTAAAAGCAACCAAAATATTGTTACACATTACATTTGTAATACAAATATACATTTAGATCTGTCATAACTTTCTTCTTTTCTAAATCGTAGGCAGATCTTATGAATTAAATTGATTCTATTAGTTGAACTATTATGTATCCTAATACGATTTGAAGACGATACACATAAGTAATCAGAAATAAATACTTTAAAAATTCAAAATTAAATAAACCAAATGCATTTCCTTTGAGAGGAATATTAAATAAGTAATATATATTTTTTATAAACATATATCATACATTATCAAAAATTAAGTTTAATGTAACATAAACAATTTTTATATAAATTTGAGCCAATCAGCAATTACTAAAATTGAATGTTATTTTTTTCAATAGCAACCAGATTTTATTAAAAAACTAACAATAAAATTGAATGGTTTTAGATTTATGTCACACGTCAATATTAATCTATATGTTGTTTGTTAAAAGGTATTGCAGTTTGAAGTATTATTTCAATTTTAATTGATAATCAATGGTGTTGAAATCTAAATGCAGAGTCAATCAAACTGTTTGTTTTTCAAACCCATTAATTAGTGAATCTTATAATTGTCTATTTTACCACTCATACCATAAATTATATTTGAGATTTTTACTCATAAATATATAAGATAACTATTAATAAATTTTTTTGCCAACTATTACACTTAAGCAAATTATATAGATACTCCCTCCTACTTAAACCTACCAATTTTTCATACCCAACTCTACGCTAAAATGTTGTTTGTTTTTTAAGGTGATATTTAGGTATATAGTCTTAAATACGGTTTCAATTATATCTATTACCGTAAATGATATATCAATTAAATCTATAACTTTCTCATGAGTATGAAGATATTTTTTCTTTAATATGTCAAGTGGTCAGGAATTTAAATAAAAACTCATTTAAGATCAAATATTTAAATGACACTTTTTAAGAGGTGTTGAAATATGAAGCCATATTCACTTATGTGAGGTAAAGAGTGGTGTTGAAGTCTAAAAAAAGAAATGTTTTGTTACTATTAAACTTATATTCAAACAATAAAATTTTAAACATTGTCTTGTCTATTTCAACATATCTCCAACAATTTTTTACATGTTAGTTCATACTTATTATGTTAATTTATAAGATATAACTTAAAATACGATAAATTAAGCACGCAGATTTCTTCCAGGATATCGATTCCTCCACACCCTTCGAATCTTCGATCCTTATTTCTTCTAGGCTATCAATTCTTCATCGTCTCCATACCTTCGATCTCGATTTCTTCCAGAAACGATTTTCATGGTTCTAGACGTCGATTTCTAACCATGGTCTTCGCATACCTAATTTCCATGGTTTTGGAAATTGATTTTGATGGTTTTTTTATTTCCATTGTGACTTTTAATTGCAACCTTCCAGACTTCGATTTTCATTGTGATTACTGTGACTTCTGATTTCTATTGTTTATTTCCATTATGATTACTGTGGCTTCTGATTTCTACTTTTTTTATTTGGTTTACCAAATGATTTGGGTTTCCATAGTTTTTTTTTTACCGTGAAGTGAATTAAATGTTGCTACTGTGACTTCGATTTCTACTATGGTTTTCCATGGTTTGGAGTTACTACTGTGACTTCAATTTCTACTATGATTTGTTTCTATTTCATTATAAATAGAAATGATGCCACCATGAATTTGGTTTTCCATGGTTTTTGAGTTTCATGCTACTATGAACTTTCATTTTTATTTCATGCTATTGCGAATTTTGTCGTCGAATATATGATGTTACTATGGATTTTGACTATTCTTTGTTTTGTGATTTTTGTAGATATGGATCGGAATCACTTGGAAGAGTTTGTGAAACCTATATATGATTAGGACAAGTAATAGCCTTAAAATGTGGTGAAGACAATTATATGATATTAAAAAAACATTAAATGATATTTAGGGGCAATCCTGTCATTTTAATAGTTTTGTTTTGTCCCGTCCAGCTTACAAAACGCAAAACAAACAATTACTCAAATTTTGTTTGTAACATACCAAATTCTAAAACCAAGAAAGAATAAAAATTCAAAGTTCAAACCATCAAATGATTAACGAACTAAAGATTAATTCATTACAATCCTCAATTCAGAATAAACAAAAACAGCTGAATACTAAATAAACAAGAAACTAAACTCTTTAGATGCTCTTTCTACATACTGCCCTTTCCCTTATCCCCTTTACCTGCAACATACCTGCCTGAAAACATTTTATTTTGAAAAGAGATGGTTAGACCAAAAGGCCTAATGAATTCTCATAAAAACGGTTAACATTTTTAGCAGTTTATAACGTTTAAAAATATGCAATGATTTCCCAACAAATAGACGCATTCTCATAAAGAGGACAATTACGTAATGGAGGAACATGGCAAGATAAGCCCATCGCAAACCCTTAGTGACAACCCAGTCCATAAGGACCATACTTATATGACCACAAACCCTTAGTGGAGATAGGATTTTTAATATATAAAGACCTTGCCATGAACCCCTAATTAAAAAAATGATGGTGCACATGTCGACCCCAAAGCTTATAAAAGTGATCATGGTAGTTTTTGCATATAAAAAGGAACAATTAAGAACCATAATCAATAAGTAAGCATTTGTAATACACCACATTGCATATTTAAGTGATAGGGAACTCACCTGAAATGGACACACCTTGCCCCAAGCTTAAACGGCTAAATTCTCCAAACCGAAAGCCTATATTCGAAAGCATAAAAGGGTTGTTAACCCCAAAGAAATACCCCAAAAGTCTTCTATTATAAGCCTAAGATAAACCTCTAACTTAACGGCTCCACCCTTGCTCTTAAACGAGAAACGAAATGGACAAAGTTGCAACAAAACAGTAGGCCACGGGAGTAGCCATGCTACCTACCCACGTCAGCCCCTGTTTGGGCTTCTTCGTCCCAGCAGCTCCGAAACTCCCAAAAATCACATACAACACTCCCAAATACTGATTTCAATCATCCCCAAAACATGTTTAAAGATATTATAAACTCCAAAATCAATATCTAAACATATGGAATCATAAGAACAAGATTTACCCAACAAATTTATAAAATCTCCACTTGAATATTCATCAATGGTGTTAGAAGAGAGATCTCAATCCAAAATTCCATTGATGAACACAAGTAATCCCTTATTCAATGGTGATAGCTAAATAATCCAATCTTAGAACAACTCAATACTTTTATTATTAATCCCAAAACAAAAGGTTTAGCATTCTAGCATCACCATTGAAATACCCAACCAATAAAAGATGAACTCCTTAATGGAGGGGATGATTTAGTGCCTGAAGATGAAGTTTTCTTGCCAAGCTTCCTTCCCAAAATACTGATTGTTCCTTCTTCTCCACGTTTTCTTGAAAGCTCATACACACACTTTGAAATGGGAAGAGATGAGGAAATCTGATAGAATTCTCCTCTTCTATTCCATATATATATATATATATATATATATATATATATATATATATGGGGCTTAGGTTTAAAACCAAGCCCTAAACCAAAATTATTAAGAGTCCAAAACCAACATACCCAATTATGAAAAACCCAAAATGTTTGGGTTATTACATTGTTTTAGTCATACAATTAGTCATGTCTCGTCGAGTTTTGTCTCGTTCCATCCAGTCTGCATGCATACCAATGGTAACTTGGTAAGAGGTGTTAAACTCTTACCATAGTCATATAGTCTAACATGTTATCCAATAAGTAATAAGTAATAATTTTGAAAAAATAAACACCTAAACAATTAATTAACAACATAATGAATGGTCTTATAGTATTTCTTTTTAAGGGTATTAACTTGGTGACCATAACTATAGTGTACACTTGTAATCCAACCATGGACAAATAGAATATTCCATCACATCCCCGGGCCTCAACTACTACGACATAACTCTTGTGGTTCTTATAATATTCTTTAATATTGAACGTCTTGCTATATTACCATTAAAACATTCATGACCACATTGTCTATAAAAACTGGAATTTCAACTAATTCATACAATCACCGATCATTTTATGTTACATTTTGTTGTTAATAGATTAAATGGGTAAAATTAAAAGCGTTAAATAGTTTAAATTTATCTAATGTCTAAATTTTTTAAGGGGATCTTTAGTAACGAGTTATATGACATGTATTGGTTACGTGGGTGTTCGGAAGTGGCTTAATGAGTTAGAAATAGGCTTATTCGTTCAACTAAGAAAAGAAAGTCATATTAATTCAAACCAATTCGTTTGCACTCGTCCTTTGTAAAACACACTCTAATTAAACAAAAAAAACAAAGATCACGTTTCCTTCCTAGATCCAAGTCATCCAACATGCTTCCCACTCGTTCGCTCCCTAAATCCCTCAAACACACTCTTGGTTCTTTGACGGTTCGCCTCCATTTATGTTGTTGCTAGCAAATACCACTATTTTTGGTTTCTATTCTCTTCCAAATCATTCCCGCAGGAGTCTCTGCCGCCTCCCTCGTTCGGTCTCTATCGTCTCCCACCCCTGCTTGCTTTTTCATCTTTTGGGTTTTGATTTCGCTACGAATCTTGTATTTGATATGGTTATAACTATTTTGGGTTTTGGTTTGGTTACAGATCTCAACCTCGATCTTGATCTTGTTTTTTTGCTTTGATTACAGATCTTGTATCTTGGTTTTGGATACAGAGAATTGAGGTTTGTATCTATAAAATTTGATCAACGGATGTTATTTACTACAAATTAAAGGGTAAAATGATCATTTCTATTATTTAAAGTATCTATTCAACACAACTAAATAAAAAATTAACTAAATCCATACAGACAGTTTTTATCATCCACACATGAAACTTAACCCATATAAGATTTAATGTAAAACTTACCAAACAATCGATGGTATGCACAATCGAACAAACACGATCTTTTTTTAGAGGGTATCCTAGACATTTGCCTAGACTAATCCCTGACAATTTTAAGACTGCTAAAGCATGCAGCCCTGAGATAATTCCCCAGTGGCCACAAGTTGTTTGCGCTTGGATTCGAACCTGGGGTAGATGGGTTATTTAGCCTCATCCCCACAAGCCTTAACCATTACACCATAAGCCTGGTGGTTAACAAACACGATCTTCCTAATTGTTATTTTTCAGAATCTTATGGGATTAATCAAGGTATCTGCAATTCGAACAAACACCATTACCAGATAAAATATATGAAAATTAAATCATTTAATAGTAGCTTTTAAAATTACTCTTAGTATCTTAATGATTTATGAACTTCATAAATCATTAAGATATTAATAGAATCTGTTTTAACTTTTGACCCACCGTAAATTTAGGGGTCGTTTACCAAACATTTACCTAGGTAAGCGTTTACCAAGTCACATTACTTTACCGGATGAATATGATAAGAAACAAAAATCTTATCCAGTAAAGGGAGACAAGGACCAAGAGCATTACCGGATAAGCGAGGGCGACGACTCTTACCACGATGCCCTTACCGAGTAAATTGTTGCATATAATGTCGTTTTGGTGGACCAAAATCTTACCTGGTAAGCAAGTGATAGTGTTGAATTTTACCGGTAAACACTTAGGGGTCGTTTACCACACGCTTATCCGGGTAAGTTCTTACCAAGTCATATTACCTTACCGGAGGAATATGACAAGTATTAAAAATCTTACCCGGTAAGAGCGAAGACAAGGAAAGCAAGGACCAAGAGTCTTACCCTGGTAAGTGATGACAACGACTCTTACCATGGTAAGCGCTTACCGGGTAAATTGTTACATAGAATGTCGTTTTGATGGAGTAAAATCTTATCCGATAAGTAAGTGATAATGTTAAATTTTACTAGTAAGCACTTATCCGGATAAGATTTGATAAACGGCCTCTTACTCTAAATTTTTTTTTGCCAAAACCTATAGAGATTGTGATGGACAAATATGTCAACTAACCTCATTCAAACTAGAGTCTAGAAGTTGGACTCTAGAATCTGCCATTTGACCTTTCCACTTTCCAACAATTCACCGAGTCCAACTCTTACAACTTACAACCATTATTCACCAATAATCCTACTACTTCTCAATATATGTATGTGTGTGTATATATATATATATATTATATATATACACACAAACACAACATCATTTTCTATTGGATACAAGCACTTCCTACACATATCATATAATTTTCTCAACAAAAACCAAACCAATCCACTACCCGAATATGGCATCAAAAAATAAAACATTCAAAAAGAAAACTTGACAACTACAAAAGTTAACTCCATAAAAATACCACACATCAGAAATCAGCTTCTAACAAAATATTCTCCCTTAAAAGTAGCAACCAAAATTATACATTCATCAGTCTCTTCTAAACACTACTCTTATTAGATCTCATAATTACTTAACTACATATTCATATATATATATATCGATTTTAAAACAATCCATATCGATAAACACATGAATACCAATAATCATCTACCTTCAGATAACTTAAAGGATCTTCAGTTTGAACATGATGATGATGATGATGATGGTGATGGATGATGATGATGATGGATGATGATGATGATGATGACGACTATGCGGGTACCCAACATGAACTCGCATATAATATCCGTCCTTTCCATCCCTGCAATATCCATTTCCCGTCTTCATCAAATACGAAATCTTTATGATACCCTCCTCTAACTTTACATCTCAATTTCGAAACTATATCTTGGTTTAACGGTTTCATCTTGAATCCAGCTCTCGATATTCGAACCTGCCATTGCTTATAGGTTTCAGGCCTCTCAACCCGTTCAGCACCTTCACACGCTATAACGTTCATAGCTTCACGCCCGTAGAACTCCTTTTCAAAATTCAATCTATGCTCATTCTCACGCTCGATAGTAGCATCAAACATATCAAATAAAGCCGAATAGTGGAAAAGAGTCTCCCTGAAACGAGTTACAAAAAATGGAGCACTATAACATCCGTTAACAACTCCATGAACAAATATATCCGGTTTCATATCCCTAATCAGCTTCAGAACTTTATCTCTCGGAGATTCTACTACAACTGTTTCATCCAGCAAGTTCTTGAATCGGATCAAAGTGTTGACCGCTAAAAACTCGTTTCTTTGAAGCTTCAATTCGTCGATTTTAATCGTTTCCCAATTTTGGCTTGCTATGGCGTTATACTCGAATGAAACCTTAAACCGTTCACAATAATTGGCTAAACGACGGCCTGTTTCCTCTAACCGTTCAGCCGGTCTGAACCCAGGTTGTGGGAATTCTATTCCGGTGATCCTTAACTTAGGGGCCCCACCGGGTCTTTCTGAAAGGTGCTTAATGAGAATGGGCCACTGAAACCCGTAAGCAATACCAAAGTCGACTATATGAAGAGTTGAAGAATTTGAAGCTGCTTCATATATCATTTTGTTAGCAAAGAACATGGCGATTTTCTTGAAAGGGCAAGCCGAAAGATACACCTGATAAGCTTGCAGCTTTTCAGCAGCTGAGATCCGAAAAGAACATTTGGCTGCATACAGCTGAGAGCCAGTGCCAGCTAAGCGAGCTTCGATACCAATAGCGAAAACATGAGCTAACCTCTGTGAAGCATCGCCAGATGTGGAAGCGTGTTGTCTTATTTGGTTCAGCTGTTCGTTTGCAGTCCTGCGGTCACCAACTGCGACTGATTGGGCACAGCTGAGTAACAGGGTGCTAATATCGACAGCTTCATTAGTCTTTTTTCTTATAGGATGAACATTTCGACCGTTATTAGAGACACCCATAAGTCCATTTTCAAGAACAGGAGGTTCTTTACAACAAGCTATCGGTTTGCCATTAGCATCAGCACCAAGAAGAACTCTATCAAACATTTCAGATAATTCATCTTCTTCCACATAAACAGCAGACTGTTTGCTACTTCTTTCTTCCGGATAACCATTATCCTCCAACTGATAATGCTTCCTTCCCCTAACCCCATTTGATGGTTTTTCTTTCTCGACCTTTTCCACCTTCACTACAACCTCGGGAGGACTAAAATCTCTTGAATCTGAAGGTAAGTCGTAATCATCCAAATCAATAACTAGAGGCTTACTAGAAGGTAGGAATTTACTAGCTTCCTCCATCCCTTTATTGAATTGCTTAATAGACTCACTATCAGTGAATATATTCTGAGCTATATGAGTGTTTAGCATTTCGTTCATTAAGCCAGCGCCATCACTAGTGGTGGACCCAAATGACCATAAAGACGGGTGGTACTCAAAAGACTGAGTTTTTGTAACGGGTGGTAACGAATCAAAAGTATAACCACCAGGCCAATCGGGATGAGTGGAGTTGCTATTACTTGTGCTACTGTTTGTACTATACTCACCAGAACTCCCAAAAAGATTCTCTTCTGAGTTTTCAACATTTGGGCTGAATGCAAAAGGTGGTTGAGAAGAAGGAGGGGGATAAGTTTCACCAAGAACTTCATATAACGATCGTTCAGTGGCTTGTAGATCCAATGGATCACAAAACAAACTCTGTATACCTTCCTCATCTTCTTCCACAAGAATCTGATCTATAAACTTAAAAACATAATCATTGAAGTCATCAGGAGATTCAATTTGTGCAGGCAAAGATGGGGAAACACTTAAAGAACTAGGGTTAGGATCTGGTGGAGTGTAAGGAAGCTCCAATAAGCTAAGATCTAAATGTTCATCTTTGAATTTGTATCCATTTGTACGGTCTGAATTCTGATCAAAGATTGGTAAGATATCGTCATCATATAAAGTGAAACCATCAATATGATCAGAGAATTCATTATGTTGTGGCTCCATGATCATATACTCTTTAATCTCACTGAGAAAATAAAGGAAAACTGAGCTTCAACAAGCATGAAGGCACCAATTCTTCGTACACACTACAATACAAACAACAAAATACACAAAAGAAATCATGTAATGTTGGATAAGGATTCAATATTAAGAATCCGTAATCCTACTCATTATGAACAGAGAAACAAAGAAGTTACAAAGAACAAAATTCACAAGCGGAATCCAGCTCTGAATGCTTATATAAAAAACAATCAGTTAATAATTTAAGATCTAAAGAAGAAGAAGAAGAAGAAATATCTAACAGATCTAGGTTATCTCAACGCTGAATGAAACGAATCAAATTTAACAAGGATCAATCGAATATCGTCATAATACAATCAAGAAGAGCAACAAAAGGCAGAAAAACACACACAAAACCCTAATTACCAATAAAATCAAAAAAATTCAGACATAAAATGAACTCGAACAGATGAAAATTGGATGTTAAAAGTGATAAAAGTCTACAGAATCATAAATTCAAAACCTAAAATCAAAAAAACTGATACGTAAAACGAACTCGTGGTAAGTTTACCTCCAACTGGTGGGTTTCCGTGCAGAGACAAGTAGAGAAGAAAGGGTTTGTAAAAGTTGAAGATCAGAAACTGATTGAAGTGGGATGCGTGCACTAATAAAAAGGGGTGGGTTATATAATAAGGAAGGTTCCTGGAAGTGAAGATGCGGCTGAGGCGGCGACTAGCAGTAGCAGGCGGCGAACGGTGGTGGGAACACACACAGTGAGTGCGTTTTTAAGGGCAAACCATCGATTCAGCGACATGTGTGGGTTGGAATTTACCGGCAATAACGTTCAAAAAGAAAAGTAGAAAACCTTTTTGCTTTCGGTTTCTTCAAACCACACATTTACAATTCGGTTTTTGGATTAAAAAGAAAACTTAGATTGATATTATTAATTAAATCTAGATAACAAAAAAGGAACCTGGATCTTTGGTCACCTTTAATCTCAAATGCACCTATGAATTAGGTTTGATATGGGAATTGATTTGGTGCATCACAGTTTATCTAATCTTGATGCATCTCATCTTAATGTGCATTCAAGGATGAAGATCACTTCTTATTACATTAAAGGGTCGTTTACCAAGTCTTACCCGGGTAAGTGCTTACCGACAAAATTCAACATTATCACTTACTTACGGGGTAAGATTTTAGTCTACTAAAACGGCATAACAATTTACCCGGTAAGCGCTTACCGTGGTAAGAGTCGCTGCAATCACTTACTCGGGTAAGATTCTTGGTCCTTGTTTTTCTTGTCTTTGCTCTTATCGGTTAAGATTTTTGGTACTTATCGTATTCCTCCGGTAAGATAATATGACTTGGTAAGCACTTATCTGGGTAAACGTTTGGTAAACGACCCCTAACTCTTCTTCTTACCGGAACTCAGCCCGTGTTTGGAATTGCTTATTTAAAATAACTTATGTTTTATGTAAAAGTGTTTATTAACTTATGTGGTATTGAATCGGAGTTTTATAAAAAAGTTTTTGAATTAACTTATGATAGTATCAAAAAGTAATAAATTAATAACTTGTTTTTTAGGGATGTTTGAGATTGCTTATGCATATAAAATTACCTAAAAACTGATACGTTTTTTCCAATAAGTTAACAAGTCAAAATGTTTAAACTTATCAAAAACTCTTTATTACTGGTTTGGATCTCATCCAAACACTAAAAATTGTTTGTTACCGACACCATACCAGAAAACAGTTTAAATAAGCAATCCTAAACACCCCTTAAATATAACAATTACTATATCAACTTCGTTGTTAAAATGGTGGGGTGACTTTGCCGAAAATGGGTGAGTCGTTTTATGTCCACTCACTTTGTTGTTCTTTAAGACGAGTTCCATATAGGGTCTATCAGGATTGCCGATAATCAACTGTTACCCAACTTTATACCTAAGTAATTTAATAAACGCTCAATTGTTTTTATTTTAGAAATATTATATTTAATATATGTGTTTTAATTTAAGTGCATCTTTTCATTTTGATATTGTGTTTTCCATTTAATCATAGAATTATGATATAATTTACCATCTTTTCGATAATTATAAGATAATATGAATAACTGAAGTTTTTTACAGAACTATCATTATACTAAATAGAAACTAAGACAAAAATTTGTTGCATTTTTAATGTATTTCAACTCATGAAAGACATTTGTTCAATTATATAAATTATAATTCACTTGTCAAAAAACAACAATTTTTCATTTAATATTTTTATAAACATTAAACACAAAGACTTTATCTACTATTTAATAAAAATAAAATTTACCTTTTAATACCAATCAAACTAGACACTTATTAATGGTTTCATTTTATTATTATCACGATTACAAAGGGATATATAGGTCATAATGGATTACATATAAAAAAATATATGACTGTTGCTCGGTCGTTTTAATCCCTAACTGTAATGAGTGATCGAGTAATTTTGATTATTAAAAGATTCTTAAATTATTAAAATAATTGTTAAGATAAAGATCGTTAATTTTTCGCAATAAAAAACATAGCCTACATCATCATGAAGAAATATCGGATTACTATATTTATTTAATAATATTTATTTAATAGTAAGATGTTTGAAAGATCAATTTGTTTCTAAACTCTATGGACTTTTCATTTAGTAATAATAATAAATGTTCTTGGACTCGTTTAATCCAACAATGTAATGGTCAAATCGGTCATCCTAACTATGCATGAATGAAACCAATTATAAATTATTGATTAAATTGTTCAAAAACCAAATTCAATTTGCTTTGTTTTGTTTTGTTTTTATTTTAACTAGATATATTTGTCATTATCATTATAAAATATATTTGTTAGCTGTGATGATTGAATAAATGATCAAATTATAATTCGATTTAGATTGTAAAACACTTATTATAAAGTTAAACACAAAATTTATGTTTTATTTCAAATTGAATTTGAGATAAATGTTTTTGAATTTCATTTTTAAATTCATATATCAAATTTCCTACATGAATAATGTATAAATTTATCAATCGAAAAATTGAAAAATAATTAAATTAAGTTCAAAGGTTAAATACAATTCAGGTACGAAAACATAAATTTAACCAAATCTCATTATATAAACAAAACACCAAAAAGTTATTATAAAGATGAATTTAATTTATAAGCTAACTTATTAAATAGAGTAAATTATATATTTGATCTCTAAGACGATAATCAAATAATTCCAGAAAATCCAACCCTTCAAACTTCACCAACACCTTCCATGGAAGCCATCACCAAAACCCAAGGCAAAGCTCTGATGAAGATGACGATCATGGAGCAACGGCGGCAAGGGAGAGCTCCGATGAAGCCAATGGAGGTGTTGCGTAGATGGAGGCAAAGGGAGCTTCAAGTTATGGAGGCATGGGCTTTCTTTTTATTACTCATGAGTGTTTTATGAAGAGGGGAGAGGAGTAGAGCTTCAAGTTATGGAGGCATGGGCTTTCTTTTTATTATTCATGAGTGTTTTATGAAGAGGGGAGAGGAGTAGTTAAGGAAATGTGATGGTTGAATACAAATGACACATGGTTTTTAGCTAAGTGGTTTAGCCATCGTTGACCGAATAAGCCCGTACCGAACAACTAGATATGGATGTGTGAATAAGCCATATAGCCGATACAACCCATTAGACCGCAACCGAACAACCCCTTAATCACACGCAAGGCCGGCCCTGGCTATAGGTCGTGAGGGCGATGACTATGGGCAGCAAAATCCCAAGGGCATCACCGACCCAGTGCCTTCTCACTCTCGAGTACGCTCTCTGAATCTCATTTGGTAGAGGATTTTTCGGACGGGAATACGGAAATGCTCTGCAATAACGCAACTGAAAAAACGTGATTACGAGAAGGAATCATTGAATCAGGGAACTAGGGCATACATAATACAAACAAGTTTTTATTATTCGTGCCCTAATTTCTCTATTTTTGCCCTAATTATTTGTTTTTGTAATTGTATTCGATTGTTTGATACTCTGATTAATTGATTTTGTAATTGATAATTTGGTATTTTGGTAAAATTTGGTTAAGACGAAGAAGTAAAGAACTGAAATCACCAATTGCCAGGAACCCTTTCAATTCACAATCACCAATTATCAGGAGCCCTTGCACAATCACCAATCACCAAATTATGTTCATGAGTTCATCCCACATCCACATCCACATCCATCGCTAATTCAATTTTAATTTTTCAACATCAAGTTTTCAATTTCTATTTCAATGCTTGAGTTTTTTTTTCCATTTCTTTTATGCTTCTCCTTAGAACTTTCGGCTTGAAATTTTACTTGATTTTTGTTAGTGATTTAGATGTTAGTAATTGTTTGATTATCATTTGACCCCCTACATGGAAGACTCTGGTGATGGTTATACTTATACACGTTATGATTATGGTTATGATTTTATGTTACCCTTCTTTTATCTTATCAATAATGAAACAAGTATTATGAGCTTAGACATGATAGCAGAGTGGCAAGCTTTTTCATTGCAAAAAGAACACCTCTAGGCTCTAGTTTGCAAGAATAAGCTTTAGTCTGAGTAACATGGTGTTTTACACTCGCATGTATGTAATCTCTGTCCAAAACCCCTCATTTTTGAATGCACAACTTGCATCTTGCACATGGGTAAATACCTACCACATGATATGGTGCATATATACAATGATACTGTACCTGACTGATAATATGGAGTCTTAGGATTTTTTATGGTTACCTCTACGAATTTTTCTCTAATTTACGTTTTCCATATTATTTGGGAAAATCTATCAGCAACTATATACAGTCAGATAAACCTATAATATATATGGGTTACTTGTGCATACCTGTTACCATCATTCAACTAGCTCATCACATTGGCATTATGTTGTTAAGTATTTCTCTAAGGGTTGACTCGGCCAACTTTAGATTAGATTAGATTGAAGGTCCAATCACATTTCAAAGTGTGTTTTCAAAACCTGAAGAATAATGTTCTCCATATGGTAATTTGATCTGGAAGATGATATTCAAAATCTTTAGCTTGACACGATTCTAGTTCTCAATCAATATGCATATTGTTTTATTATCTTACGATACAAACATGCATATGCTTATCCATCAAGCTTCTTTATTATGATCCTAGGCCTCATTGGTAGGTTTGATATCAATTTCTAGCAATATGTTGTAATTAATGCGATCCTAGGCCTCACTATTTTAATTGACTTAATGTGATAGAATAATTCATCACATGTAATACTAAATCAGAGACGTAGACGATATTTGGCATGACCTAGATCACAAGACATGTTGTCCGCATACTACAGTCCCCCCACGTGTATTATCACAAAGTATTCTCGTGTTTCCATAAAATGGACGTGTTCTCGTTTGGACTTCCACCTATCTATCTATTTATATATATATATGTGTGTGTATATATCATCCAAATTAGACACCGCCGCAAGTCTTCACCTTAGTCCCTCCCATGGCCACATATACATGCCTCCACTCGCTCCTGCACCACCATCGTCCCTATCCAACCACCAACGTCCACCTCACCTACAAGGGACCAAAACGACTGTTTTACTCTAGTCATCTTCTTCGATGACCCATCAATTTTGGCAATTCTATAGATTATTTGCAACTCTCCTCACACACACTCTCTTTACATCTTCCCCTTATATAAAAAAACTTTACAAGACACACACACTACAACGGTCACACACACGCAAACACACTGCATCGTTGAGACTCCCTCATTCTTTATGTTTGTTTTAACAGTCGCCATGCCACATTGGACTCCCTCATTCCCGTGTTTTTCATTTAGATTGTTATAATAACAACATGTTAAAAGATTTGTTTCACCGAACTCCCCCATCCCATGTGTTTGTTTCACAAAGATATCTTGTCATGAATGGAAATGTTTATCGGAGAAGATGGATTCGGGTGGGGAGTCGATGAAGGTTGTTGACAAAGAGGAAAGGTGGCAATGCAAAAGAAAGGGGTGGCGGCATAGGGAATGGAGCATCGATTGTAGGGTAGGATAGAGATTGTCGGCGGTGGAGATTGGAGAAATTGAGGTGGGTGGGGAAGGATACATCAGAGAGATAGTGCGATGGTATTAACCATAAATTGGTCATGGGGGGTGGAGGTCACAGGACTAATAAGTTAAAAATATAATATTACTAAAAGACAAAATGAGAAAAAGATTAAAAAAAATGTTGAAATACAAAAAATGGTTGACCATTTTGTCTTGGTATTAATGGGGATGAATGAACGACAATTTGGTCCTTGTTCATTCCTTCAGGTATTCTACGTAATAAATAAAGTTTATTGACCAATTCCGTAAAAAAGCTATACCAAGACGAGTCCATGATTTACTCTAATAAATAATTATGGGGATGTTATATTATCAACATAAAATTGATTAGTAACATGAAACCTATCCACACTTGACACATTTATATGAATATGAATTTTATCTATCGTTAATACACTAGTAAATTGTATAAATAAAAATTTATGGTTCATAATAAATAATACTTTTATATTTATATTCATCATAAATAAATTATTCATTATAAATATTCGTCTTAAAAAAGGACCACGTGGACAATAATACCCATATTCAATTATTCATAATCGAATTTGGATCATAATAAAAGAACTTTCCTTTATAAAAAGGAACATGCGAGATATGAATATGATTAGTTGACAACTCTCAATCAAAATGCTTTCCAAAGTTGTTTTTCGAACTTTGACTACTTTTAATTATTCAATAGTTTCATGATTTTTTAATTAGATATTCAAACGTAACAATTTATTAATCATGGGTTAGGTTTAAATGTGAACTCAATTTTGGTTGTGAACGTGAGGACGAATCTTAGCCACACATCTTCGGTTATGGTGGAGATTATTAAAGGAGGGGAACTAGGTCAAAGCCGCCTTTATTGACGATAAGTGACTGAGATTCGTCCTCACGTTCACAACCAAAAATGAGTTCACATTCAAACTTTCCTCTATTAATCATATATTTATATATATATATATATATATATATATATATGTAGGGAAATTAATTATTTTAATCCTTTTGGAAATCAAAATTGTCAAATTGACCATTTTCTCTCCATTTTTACCAAAATGATCAAAATACAATCGAAATACTCTAGGAATTTTAAATCCCTCCACCAAACAGCTCAAATCCTCTGCCAAATTTGGGGCGGAGGTTATAAATTGACAATTTCTTATTTACATTTACATTTTCTACCCTTAAAGTTAGTTAATAAATTACTTTAGGTACTTTACTTTTTAATTTTTCGTTTTACACCCTTATCACATTAACACACATACTCGTATATCAATTAAAATACGTCTAAAAATACGTTTGTATTTTAACAAGTTACACCATTATAATCGTCTCGACAATACCTTCGAAATGAGCCCAATATTGAATACTTTTCGATTTAGTTATTTACTTTTAAAGCCATTTATCCTCTTGATCGGTGAATATGAATATTTTTCACAAAATTCGGAATATTAATTAAAATATAATGTATTATTTTTTAACAACAAAGTATAATATTATGGATATATAAAGAAATAAGATATAAATTATAGTGAATTTGTACTACTTTTGTGTTCTTGTCATTTTTATAATAAAAACCATATAAATTAATGTTCATGTAAAATAACACATAATGCTATTATTTTTTGTAAGTTGATCGTCTTTTCCGGCTATTAAATATTATATTGAGGCTGAAAAATTTACCCATGAAAGGTCTTGGAGAATGAGAGTATGGAAATATGCTTGAAAGATTTATGTATTTTATTTCTGTAGTCCCCTCCGCACTGTGTATATATCATTGATTCAATAATGGGTTAATTATAGTATATATTGTAATAACCTTAAGAACCGATGCATCATGTGTTATTTTACATGAATATTAATTTATATGATTTTTATTATAAAAATGACAAGAACACAAAAGTAGTACAAATTCACTATAATTTATATCTTATTTCTTTATATATCCATAATATTATACTTTGTCGTTAAAAAATAATAGCATTATATTTTAATTAATATCCGAATTTTGTGAAAAATATTCATATTCACCGATCAAGAGGATAATTGGCTTTAAAAGTAAATAACTAAATCGAAAAATATTCAATATTGGACTCATTTCGAAGATATTGTCGAGACGATTATAATTGTGTAACTTGTTAAAATAAAAACGTATTTTTTAGACGTATTTTAATTGATATACGAGTATGTGTGTTAATGTGACAAGGGTGTAAAACGAAAAATTAAAAAGTAAAGTACCTAAAGTAATTTATTAACTAACTTTAAGGGTAGAAAATGTAAATGTAAATCAGAAATTCTCAATTTATAACCTCTGCCCCAAATTTGGCGGAGGATTTGAGCTGTTTGGGGGAGGAATTAAAATTCGTAGGGTATTTCGATTGTATTTTGGTCATTTTGGTAAAAGTGGAGAGAAAATGGTCATTTTGGTAATTTTGATTTCTAAAATGGTTAAAATAATTAATTTCCCATATATATATATATATATATTCACTATAATTGATTATATTGTTTTTAGGGTGTGTTTGGTAGAGATAGTTGGTAGTAGAGAAAGGAAATTGAAAACAATTCCCTTGTTTGTTGACACCAAAGAAAAGAAGGAATGAGAAAAGAAACAATTCCTTTTCTTTATTTTCATTTCCCTCCCACGTGAAAAGAAACGGGTAGAATTGAAAATTTGGTTTCTCTTTGAGAATTGAAATATTTCAACTGACGCTCGTTGTTCGATTAAGCTGTTGGTTTGTGTAACATCCCATTTCTTATATATCCAATTATTTGCTAAGTATGCATGATTTGTTTATGTTAAAAGAATATTACTTGTTAAAATATGAGAAATTATTAAGTTTGTTTATTGCCAAAGTGGAAAATCTTAATAAGTGTTCTAGTGATGGCCATATAAGAGAACCTATGATTTAGTAGGAGTTTGGAGTTGAAATTTTAGAATTGTACTTCTTAATAGTATATTAGAGGATCCGGAAAATTTCACGTCAAACGGAGCTAAAACGAGAAACTTGGAAAATCTGGTCAAAACGGTAACAGCTATGTTACGGGTACGTAAAACTGATTTTTTTTTCGAAAGATTTTTTTTGTAATATTTTCATTGGAGGTTATAGATTATCTCTTTAGGAGCGTGTAGGCGAAAACCTCGTCGAAAACAGAGTTCCGAGCGAAAAGTTATGAAGTTTTTAAGTTTTAGTAGTCAAAACGGGTACCCAACCGGGTCAACCCGACCCAACTCGGGATTTAACATTCAAAACACGAATTTTAGCCCATTTTCCTCTCATTTTAGGTCCAGAACATATACACACATTGAAGGTGCGATTCACACATATAAATGCTCAATCCTAACTCAAATCAAAGGGAATTGCAAGATTTTATTAAGGATTGATCATCTATCAAAGGTATAACCTACATTTCACTCATTCTTGGATTTTTCATTCTTGAAAGATGAATTTCATGTTAAGTTAGAGTTAGGTTTTATTTGGGTTTGATCTTAAGTGTTCAAATAAGTATGCTTTAGTATTTATATAATTATTATCAAGAAATGATCCATTTTCATGTCAATTTAGACTTGGATAAGTCAAAGTAATTGGGGGGAATGATATAAATTATGAAATTAAGGTTGGATTCTGTTTTGTTTATATGAAATATGTTCTTTTAGGTTGAAATTAAGAAATTGGAACAAGTTGGAATTGAACTGGTATGAAAGATGTATGAAATGAGAAATTTCGACTTTAGAAGGTATTGGAAATGTGCAGACTTTGAAAAATCATATAAAATCATAGAAAAATTGTGTGATGGTGAATCCAGTGGCATTAGAAAGATATGGATGTCTAGTGTATTTCATATTTATTTCATTTCTATATGATTGATTTAAAAATATATGGGCAAATAAACAATGAAAACTCAAACTTGAAACATAATGTTCTCAAACAGTTTGTTTCAAATGGTTATAACTTATAAGAGTAAACTTCGACATCTTAACCTCATTCTGAATTTAAGATGGGAAACAGAGCATAATGTGCAGGTATGTCCTGTTTGACAACTTGTAGCTGTTACTATGTAAAATTCATAGAAAATCATAGAAAAATCCAAATGAGGTGAGGCCAATTGCGTTGGTTAGATAATTGAGTATAGTTTATTTCTTGTTGATCAAGACTTGAATATGAGTTTAAAGTGGTCAAAACAGATCTGCAAGTAGCAGCTGAACATGAAAATCAATGTAAAGTGCTTAAATAGGAAATGTGCATAACTTGAGTTTCTTAGATTGGTTGCTTACGACTCTTTGTGCATACACTCCAGGGGGTAATTAAGACATTTTGGAGGCGTTGAAAGCATTCTAGATGTGGTATCTTGGACTTGCTTTATTAGCTCATTTCGGAAATTTTCAAGCATAATACGGTTACTCGGTGAGTTATATAGTTAATTATTACATATTGTTTTGTATATATATAAATAAATATATTTATATGAACATTTCTGGTTTTGAATTGAGTCATATGGTCTTGATTTGGCTTTCGTTCTGTTCCTCGAGTCTATATCGCATAATGATCCCGTAACATCGGTTTGCTTTTCGGATTCGTCATTTTTGTTTTATTCCTCAAATTTTACGCCATAGTACGAGTACTACTTCGTGTAGTATGTTGGAAGTTGATGGCGAAGTCAAGATCTCGGGTTGGACGGGTGAGACTTTCCGCGGTTATAGATACTCATTGCTCAGTTAGGAGGAAGAGCAATGAGTAGGGAACCTTGGCACACACCCAGTAGAGGAAGGCAGGCAGTGCGGGTTTCCCATGATGTACGATTCTTACTCGAACTTTGGCATGAGCCCGGAAGGAGAAGGACGGGGTGATGCACTGTTCTCCTTCTGTCTATCGATTCAATTTTGATTCTTGATATGTAATGGTAATCGAAAGTTATTGAAATTATATTTGGTTATTGATCATGTTTTATCGTTGTATTGAACATCATTGTTATGGTATGTCATAATGGTTTAAATATATGGAATTCCATGATTTTAGTATCCGATACACAATTGTTCTTTCGGTTTCCTATAACTCTCGATTTGCATTCGGTTAATGTATTTAACTTTATTTTATTAAGAATTTACCATGTATGTTTATATATATATATATATATATATGCATTATTGATATGTAACACTTAACTATTTAACTCACTAAGCGTTCACTTACCTTTTAAGTGTCAACCCCTCTCAGGAAAGAAGACGGATAAAGAGAAAGGACCCGTTGTTTGACTTGAAGGTTTATTGGTGGATTTTAAAGGCTACAAACTTACTTTTGGTATATAGTAGTTTATTACCGTTACTTATTAATGTAGTAAGGTAGTTTGTAATTAGTGTGCTTCGGGTTATATGTAGGTCCCGATCTTTTGTTACTTAATTCGGGATGTAAGTAAAAGTCTGTTATGTTTGGTTTGAATTTGTGTTTTAGTTGGAAATATCATTAAAATAGAACGGACATTTCGAAGTTTTTCTAGAAAATTTATATCCCGTATTTTGAGGTTAATCAATGTTTTTAATTGGAGATTTTAAAATTGGTAACTTAGGGTTCTTAACCGAGGTGTTACATTTTGGCTTAATAGGGTCTGTTTTGGCTTAATAGGGTCTGTTTTGGCTTAATAGGGTCTGTTTTGCTTAATAGGGTCTGTTTTGGCTTAATAGGGTCTGTTTTGGCTTAATAAGGTCCTTTTGGCTTAATAGGGTCTGTTTTGGCTTAATAGGGTCTGTTTTGGCTTAATAAGGACCTTTTGGCTCAATAAGATCCTTTTGGCTTAATAGGCGCTGTTTTGGCTTAATAGGGACTTTTTGGCTTAATAGGGACTTTTTAGATTAATAGGGTCTGTATTGGCTTAATAGGGTCTGCTTTGGCTTAATAGGGTTTGTTTGGCTTAATAGGGTCTATTTTTAGCTTAACAGGGCATGTTTGGCTTAATAGGGTCTGTTTTGGCTTAATAGGGCCTGTTTGGCTTAATAGGGTAGTCTTTGGCTTAATAGGGTCTGTTTTGGCTTAATAGGGTGTGTTTTGGCTTAATGGGGTCTGTTTTGGCTTAATAGGGTATGTTTGGTATATTGTTGTGGTGGTCTGTTTGGTTAAGCTGATGTTTTGGCTTAATAGGGTTTTTTGGCTTAATAGGGTTTGTTTGGCTTAATAGGGTCTGCTTTGGCTTAATAGGGTCTGGTTTGGCTTAAAAGGGTCTGTTTTGGCTTAACATGGTCTGTTTGGCTTAATAGGGTCTGTTGGTATGTTGTTGTGCTGGTTTGTTTGGCTAAGCTGTTGTTTTGGCTTAATAAGGTCTGTTTTGGCTTAAGAGGGTACAATTCTCTGTTGAATTTTCTGTCGTACTAAACAAGAGAGATGATTCTCTGTTACATTTTTCGTTTGAACTCTCTATGCTACCAAACAGAAGAGTCAATTCCTTTTCTCCAGACCAATTCCCTTTCTCTGCAACCATTTCTCTGCAATTCCATTCTCTGTACCAAACGCACCCTTATTTCTTTAAGGCAATTAGCGTTCTATTCATCATTCATCAAGTTTATTTTTTTTCTCGTAATTTTTTTCTCAAATTCATAATTTATGTTAATTAATATAATTTTTAAATTGATCTAAATAATAACACATAAATATATGATTGATAAAAATATCATTATTCCAACATGTAATTAGAAATTTTATAAAAATATTATAACACTTCTAAACACATGGGTGTATGTGTAACACCCTCAAATCTGAAAAAAATGGTTAATATAAAATTTTCATTTGTATAATAAATAAAGAGTAATTCATTTTTTTTCCTATTAAATAATACTAAAGTTACCTCGAATAACAATGTCTAAATATCAACATCAGTAAATATAATGGTAGACTAAGCCTTAGGTAAAACTAATATTAATGACGAGGAACGCATTTTTGTTATGCTACTAATACTTATCGAGTTGTTCCAAAGAATCAAAACGACCGGTGATTAATGGAATTCCTTGTCGGTTCTCTGTGAAATACTCGTTTGGCTGAGGGCTTCCAAAAGTTAAGGTCGGGTGTTACTATAACTCAAATATTGTTGTTATCTCCAATTGCAGAAGGAATAACAACTAGATAAGTGCTTCTCGCGCATCTATTTAGCACTCATCTCATCACAGTGTAGCTACTATCAACCCCAAAGAGAACCTGATGCACATGTCGACAAATAAAAAGGTTAGACTTAACGCCTAGGGAGCTCAAACAGTTTTCATCATTTATATAAAACGGTAAAGTGGAAAATTTGTTATTTGAATCACAATTTCCAAAATGAAATGTATTATATATGAAATCAACATCTTTTCCAAAACCCACAACTTTTGTGATGAAATAACTTTAACCAAAACACCCATTTAACGTGAGGCCAAAACCCAATACTCACACGACCAAAAATAAAGCTATAAACATAAAAATAGGAAACATAACTTTAATCAGTTTTTATAAACAATTTACTCACTCTTACCCTTGGGAGGGTATAAAATATCCAGAGATAACGGAGGAGACCCAGTTTACTATTAATAGTGATGGAATACGTAAGCAAACCACGTTTTAATGTTATATAAGTGTCACTTATGGATAACCAAGGGAATAACAAGCTCAATTCCTCGAGTTTATGGCTTGTGGAGTCACCAACTTCAACTCCTCGAGTCTGTACCTTGAGATCTCCACAATCCAAGTTATGCTACTTCACTTAGAAATTACATTACATGATCATGCCCCGATGTCTAACTTCGAGAACCCACACCTTAACGCATATTTAAGACCCAATACCTATTTTAAGTTACAAATAGGGAATATCAAGCTCAACTCCTCGAGTCTATCGCTTGTGGAGTCACCAAGTTCAACTCTTCGAGTTTGTTCCTTGATATCTAGCCATAATCCAAAATGGGGATAACATCCCAAAGATATAAAATAAAGAAGACTTCTATATCTATGGATCCAATGCATTCTAACCATAAAATTACACGACAGTGTGGCACTAAATGAATGACTAACACACCCAAAATGTGTAATATATCAAATAAATATGACATGACTACATATAACTCTAAAGCTCGACAACTCAATTGTTTATTTCATAAAGAGACGTCAAAATTTATAAAACGTATTTAACCAGCGTTTATGAAAATACATCATTAACTCAAAACAATCATTGATTGGACAAATCATTTTCCAATTAAAATCATATCGTTTATATTTCCAAAATATCTATAACACGATAATATGCATTTTCTAACCGAATACTCTAAAAAATGCAGTTAACACCAAATAATTTTCATTTCAAGGATAATTTATCAAAAGAACCCAAACTTGTGATTTGTTTATCAATATGCCCAAAAACCCCAGTATAAACCTTTTACATTATTTATAAAAACCAAATTTACAAAATATGCAGAACTAACCAAATAACCCACACATTTGATAAACAGTAAGTAAAACATGTTAATACTTCAAAATGGATATTTTTGACATGTACATAGTTTTCACAAAACAACTTGAACTCACCTTACTAGACTTAGGCTAAATCCAGATTTTACCTAATCTTGAGCCTCCTTTAGTGAATAACTTAGATCCACAAGTAGATCTTCCAAACCCTAAATCCAAATCTTCCCAAAATATCTTCTCCATCACAAAGAACCCAAAACCTAAAGCAAGGATGAAAGAAAATGGTTGGAGATAAATGACACACCAAACACTAGCTTAAAAGGGAAGAAGAAGAAGAAGAATAAGAAGAGGTTACCTTACTCAAATACTCAATAATCTTCCAAGAAATTTTAATTATCTTCATCTCATCTTGAAGAGCTTCAAAAATCGAGGCCATAGCAAAAAGAATCACCCAAATTGGAGTTGAGATGAGAAATTTATGTTGAAATGAAGAAAAATCTCGAAAACTCGATTTTAAGCTGATCGGATGACTTGCGCGACCTTCCCCACGGCCTAAGGCCACGGGAAAGTCGCGCACCTCAAGATACACTAAAAGAGTTACTTGCGCGACTTGGACCGAGGCCTGGGACGCCTAAACTTCGTTTTTTGCCCGATTTTCGCACCAGATTCGATCTTTGAGAAACCCACCATTATAAATACATAAAACCTTATTAATTTTATATTCTAATGGTCAAAATTTCATTATAATCATTGACATAAGTCTCTAAAATGACGGGTGTTACAGTCAGGTCGTGGGATGCCATTTCTCGCTCTTTTTCACATTTTTCGCGTTTACGAGCCCGATTCGAATCCCAGACTTTCCAACATGTATTCTATATGAAAATCTCCATCTGTTAAAAACTTAATTACCATTAGATAAAGAACTTATCATAATAAGAAGTCCAAAATTGCGGATGTTACAGTATGTCATATTACCGTTATTCAAGACATTTTTAACAAACACAAAATTGAATGCTGAAAATGAGTATTACGACAAACACTTTCAAATATAAAGTAGGGTAGCACCACAATGGATCAAGATATATTAACATTTTAATGAAAACTATCAACATTTATTCGACGAACGTTCCAATATCGGTAACTCAATTTAGTTTGTTTCTTCGAGCTTTACGACATACCAATTCTTGATTTGAACTCACTTCCTTAATTTGTGATATATGAATATATTTTCAAGCGAACATATTTATTTAGTATTCATATGGTCTTATATTTTCACTATACTCATGTATCGAATCATTTCAATGTTATTTTAATGTAAACATGTCGATTCATCATGCAATTATCATATATTAATATAAGTGTTAGAAAATTTAAAAATATTTTACGTACAGTTAACACGGGGATAATTATATATTAAAACTTGTTTGTTACGATAAATTATTTTTTTGTTATAGAAAAAATATAATCATGTTATAAAAGTTCAAATATTATGATACATTACTAAATTGAATTATCAAATAATTGTGAATAATTTACAACAATTAAACTATATAAGAGTAAATTACATTTTTTGTCCTTGCGGTTAAGTGATTTTAGCACTTTACGTCCTTTTTAAAAAAATCGACGGATCTGGTCTTTGTGGTTGTATTTCTACATCAGATTGGGTCCCTCTCACTAACTTCTGTTATCTTTGATCGTTAAGTGCCTCATTGGCTATGATGCCAGGGGCGTTTATGTCTTTTTACACTTAACTCTGTATTTTTTTTAAAATAATAATAAATACATTTTCAAGAACATAAACCCAGAAAACATACATCATCAAGAACAAATGAACTTCAAGAACATCAAATCATCAACCATCAAGAATATAAATTAGACATTTGTTTGATTATTTCAAAATTTTGTGAGACAAAAGTATCAAAAACATAAATCTAAATAATATTAAAAAAACAAAATCCCCAATGGAAAACGCAGATTCAAATTTGTATGGAAAAAGGTAGAGATGTTAGGGTTAGGGTTTTGGTTCGAGATGAAGGAGATGAAACATCACAGTGAACAAATCAAATTAGATGAAGGAGATTTGAAGAAAGCATCAATGAGGTCGTGGACTATGCGGTGTAAGTTTGCATTGATTCGCAAAATCAAAGATTCTCCCCTCAACTCGTCAACGACTTCGGATACGACGACACCAAATTGTTGGCATCGCTTTGTTATACGAATCTGCTCATTTATGCATTAGTCGACACTATCATTAGACTACCAAAAAATGCGATGTGAACACCTTCCCATGCCTATCGAACAATTTTAACACATATTGAAAGCTTTTAATTTCTGTTTTGTGAGCAAAACTCAGATTTTAGATTTGAAATTCGTTTTGATCCACATGAAACAAAGTCGATTGTTGAACAGAAAAATCAAGAAATAATTCGGAGTAAAAAAAGAAGACGAATCACATCGATTGGAACTTACAGGAGACAACGTTTATCCATGAACGATTGAGGATGATCGGTGTAACTGCAGAAGATGAAATCAAAAGTTTCGATGATGAATGGCCATCCCATAGTTCCTAAGAGCATACTTTTTATCGGCGATTATGATGATATCCATGGTCGGTGGCGGTTGGTGATGAAGATGAAGGTGAAGAAAATGAGTACCACGGTGGAGATGATGAAAAAAAAGGGGTTGTGTTTTTTATGATGTATGAATTTTTTTATTTAATGAAAAAAATAGAGTTAAAAGTAAAAAGGCGTAAACACCCATGATGCCATAGTCAAATGAGGTACTTAACGGTCAAATATAACAAGTTAGTGATAGGGACCCAAGTCATTGTAAAAATGCAATCACAAGGATCTTATCCGTTGAATTTTCAAGAAAGGGACGTGAAGTGTTGAAACCACCTAATTATAGGGACGAAAAATGTATTTTACTCTTGATATAATAATCAAAATATTTTTTAACCATGCTTAAAATGTTGTTTAAAAAAAGATGTGAATCACAATTAATTTTAAAATAAAATGGATTACACTTTTAGTCCATGTATTATGCCAAAAGATTAATTTCTCTCTCCTAATGGTTGTTAATTGTTAGTTATAAACCTTGAATGTTATGAAATTAAAAGGTTATGGTGCGTTTAATAATGCAATCGGGTTGCTGGATTTTAGTTCTAAATCGGGAATACCAAGTGGCTGTTTGGTTGGGGGGACTTAGCAGGTTTGATTTGTGTTGTATAATTCCATAGTTGTTGTTGGGTTTTTTTTTGCACTGCACCTTGGCTTACTCCTCGCAGGCTTGGTGCAGGAGGCTGATATGGCCAATTGTATGTTGGATGGTACCCTGTTGGTTTGTGAATGAAATGCCTTTAAAAAAAGTGTTTGTGGTTCATTTTAATAACTAAATCCAAAATTTAAGCAAACCACAAGGACCAACAATATAATTCACTCTTTAAAATAAAGAGTGAATTACATTTTTTTTTGTCCTTTGTCTATGACTGTTTTTTGGTTTTCGTCCCTCAAATTCGTAAAATACATTTTTGGTTAAAATTTTGTGTTTTTAAGCCCAAATAAGTCTCTTCCACTAACACTGTTAGATGAGGCTTTATTAACTCTATCATGTGTCCCTCAATTTTCGTCTTTTCACCTAGTTTTAAGACACGTTAAAGAGAGAATCCAAATCTAGACATTTTACAAACCATAATGATTATCTTGTAATTTCGAAATCTAAGACAAAAACTGTTATTTTAGACAAAGTGCATGGACTAAATTTGTAGTCTACTAAAATGATAAAGATGGTCAATGGGTCTTGATGTAATAAGACCTACCTTTTTGAACCAAGGACTATCTGGGGAAGGACGCCATTTTGTTTGGACCACTTTGGCATTTCATTATGTAAACCGGTCCTACATACAATAATTAATTAAATTAATTTAAAAAAAAGGAAAAAAAACAATTAGATAAGAAAATATTAATGGTAATCCTTTGTGATGAAAATTTTATATTTTTATTAGTTTGGTAATATAAAAATGAGTTTTTGATGTTGATGTGTATGGGAAATTTTTTATTTTATAGAGATATTCAGGTCCGTTCCTGATATTTTATAGGCCCTGAACGACATCTAAATATGGGCCCTCGATAACTATGGATTTTTTCTTCAATTTTTAATCATGAGAAATAACATTGAATTCAATAATACCAACAATTTATATAAGACAATTAGTCTGAGTATTTCTATATGCAAAATTAATCAATAACTGTTTAGAGATTAAAATTATCTACTATATTATTTTTACATAGCATCTTGAATTTGTTCCATCGTCAAATACGTCCTATGATATATACAATTGACAGGTTGAGTTCCGGTGAGAAAGAAAGTTATGATGAGTAGGGTAGAAGAGATCTCCACCCTTGGATGCACATTAGGATGAGATGCATCCGATCAATCCCCGTATCAAGCACAATTTATTGGTGGGTTTAGGATTAAAAGTGATCCAGATCACTTTTTACATTCTCACCTTAACTCTTCTTCTCATACGATCATTCGTCATGATTAACATCATTTTAGGTTACAATGTTGACAATTCATGGTAACATTCTATGTAAATCAAAATAAATCAGTTAAGTATCCATGTCACACCTCATGCTAATGTTTTCATCGCCATATTTAACTTTTAGGGTTAAAACAAACTTTTTAGAAACCATCAATCATAGAATTAAAAGTCCATGTAGGTTATATATAGCTTGAGATTTTATTTTTATTTTACAGATAGAATAATTCTTAGATTCATGCATTCAGTATTAGGTAATAAAAAGCCAATAATGTATAAAAAAGGTAGTTTTAGAATCCTAATTATAGATATAGATTAGCTTGTCTCATATGGTAGGTATTATTTTTTTTTCAAAACGTAGGAGTTTTCTTAATTAATAACAAGAAACCTACATATTATAATACAAACATAGAATTCATGTGGATGGAATACTCAAAAGATTCGGTGGGAGATCAATGATATAAAATATAGTAAGGGTTTCTAGGCAAAATAGTCTTACATATTAGTAGTAGATAAAATACTTAGAGAAACAATAAGTAAAAAGCAATATTATAAAATGAACGACCAATTAACTTCTAACATATTTTTGCTCCAATATAATTAATTAATACATGTTTAGGCCCTTAATATAATGTTAAATTCTTTTTGGGTTCTATTAAATACTAAAAACATTTCTCTCTTTTATTTACTATTTTTTTTGAAATACTACTATATATACTATCTAGTATATACTAAAAAAAATATGGCCCCTATTTCATATGTGTCCTGGGCGTACGTCTAGCCCGCCCTCCCTCAGGCACGACCCTGGAGATATCATTAGTCATATATAAAGATGTCATTAGCCTTTACATTAAAAAATCAAAACCTGAGAAAACAAGATCAAAAACCCGTTAAAAATATTAAAGGAATAAAATTTACATGTTAAATAATTAACTTTATAAGTGAAAAAGGAATACAAACAATCCTTCTCTCTCTT
The DNA here is from genome assembly GCA_036898165.1 of Silybum marianum. Classification (NCBI taxonomy): domain Eukaryota; kingdom Viridiplantae; phylum Streptophyta; class Magnoliopsida; order Asterales; family Asteraceae; genus Silybum; species Silybum marianum. The sequence goes on from CM072541.1 coordinate 21,620,394, forward strand.
TCTCTTTCTCTCTCTCTCTCTCTCTCTCTCTATATATATATATATATTGGTGGAGGTTCAAACTAGAACACCTCTATTTTATGAGAACGTGAGAACATCTTTATCACATGTGATAATACACATAAAGAAACCTGGTAGTGTGCAAACAACATGTCCTGCGACTTAGGTCGTGCCAAAGGTCGTATCTAATTATGATTTAGGATCACATGTGATGGTCTTAATGGGTTATAGTATCACATCAAGAACACCCTTATCACATGTGATAATACATGTGAGTGGGCTTAATGATTTAAAAGTCACTTGGCTCGCAACCTAGATCGTGCCAAAAAGTGGACCGTGTCTCTGATTTAGTATTACATGTGTATCACATGTGATGAATTAATATAGTAAAGGTGTTCTTGCGTTCTCGTAAAATTAAGATGTTCTCTTTTGAACTCTTCCCTATATGTATATGTGTATATATATATATATATATATCCAAAAGACTAATATCAAGTCACCAATATCTATCAAATAACATCAGGGTTGGTCGTATTGTTTTGGATGTCTTGAATGGATAGTTAAAAGAATGTCGTCAATCCAAATAAGAGAGAACAAACAAAATTTTGAGGGGTTTGAACTTTGAAACCTAATCAAACTACACGACTCATCCGCACATCGATTTTTATTACCAAAATTAAAGTTACAACTTACAAGTTACAACTGCTTTAGAACCTAGTTAAGCTAACACTATTAATACCAATACTATTGCAGACATATCAATATACTTAGATCTAGAATATTCAGAAACATGCAAATTGAAAAAGAGTCAGATATATAATATTTTGTTGTGGTTCTTTTTGAGATTCTTTATGGGAAGTTGGCCTATGATTCAATTTATCTTGAGAAAAATGTCAAGGTTCTTGCATCTATAGAACGACAATGCTTCAACAAAGTTACAATCGAAAGGAATGGTAGATCCTTAAATGAAAGAAGTGGATAAACTCATTAATATTCTAAATAAAGAGCCTAATCAACATTATTTGGACACATTTAAAAAAAACACATTAACGTTCGACGGAAACACAACCCGATTGTCCACAGTGGAGGTCGTCATTAAAACACTTCAGAATGCATTTAAAATTTCAACTAAGGGGCTGTTTGGTAGTTGCTGCATGGTATAGAGTTGGATGGTATAGAGGTCTGGATGATATAGAGGCTCTGTATGATATAATGCAGAATGAAAAATGATTGTTTGGTAGTTGCTCTAAATGGACGGTCTGAATAAGAACAAATGACCATTTTAACCCTTAGTCTGATTTATTAATCCAAGTCAATAACCAGATCGAAATAAGAAACCAAATCAATACCCATAACAAATCAGTAACCATTCTACACACTACAAATCAGAAACCAAAACAAAATATATCAATATATCATAACAAATCATAAATTAATTTGAAGAAATCGATTTGAAGAAAATTATAACAGACAAAGAAATCATAACAAATCAAGAAATCGATTGGGATACATTTTTAAGAAAAGCTTCAAGGGGCTATGTGATTTCTTCCATCTTCAACCCAATTCACGTTCCATGTTCCCTTCCAGATCTCTTATCAGTTTTCTTCAATCTCTGTGATTTCCAATTTCTCGAACCTATGCTTCCAAGGGACTTTGCGATTTGTAGAATACAGACCTTAATTAAATAAAAAGAACCCATATCACTTTTTCTTCAACAATGCTTTCATCTTGATCGATCAAACTAGGTAGCAATAGATCAAATCGATCAAAATGGAGGTTTGAAAAAGCACAATTGATCAAAAGGGAGGTTTGGAGAAGCAAAATCGATCATCAAACAACAATCCAAACACACCCTAGACAACAGAACATGAGCGATTTTAGAAAAGAAACCAAAAAATCGAAATTAGGTCAAAAACCCAAAATCGAACCCAAAGTACAAAGGAAATCCAAGAGAAAAAGAAAACAAATCGAAACCATACCTGAGAATCGTGGGAGGAAGGGAGATCGTAGGATTTGGAAGCGGCCGATGGTGGTGGCCTGCGGTGTTGGACAACGACGATGGTCGTGGAAGGGACAGAAGCCGACGGTCGTGGAAGGGACAGAAGCCGGAAGTCGTCGAAGAGCAGCAGCCGACGGTCGTGGAAGGGCAGCAGCCGGCCGACGGGGGTGGAAGTGCTTGACAGAGATCAGAAGGGAGAGGCAAGAACCATGTGGATAGAGGAGGCGCTGGAACAAAAAGAAAAGGATATTTTGGAGAAAAATACATGTCTGAATCATTTCTCAAGAGGTTAAGGCATGCATCAACAAGAGGCTCTTGTCCACTTCAGAGGACAATTTTTTTTGCCAAACAGTATCCTACCTCTACACGATTCAGACGTGCCTTTGAATGGAACCCTTCAGACCTAAACAAACAACCCCTAAGTAACATGCTTTAAAAACATATTAACTTGTCTCTTTCTCTTTCTCAAATGACATGTTTACCCTTATTTTATATCTCTCTTTTTACAACTTTTAAATATTTGTGCATTAACTAAGGGTAAATTTAAGAATTTAAATATTTTACTTTTAAAAATTGACATTTATTTTGTAACTATAAATATAAATACGGACACTTAATTTAGGACGCGGGAGTAGTAATCAATGTGTTTAATGATTATTATTTTAAAATAAATGTAGGAGTTATAATAATGTTAGATCCAAAAACACAAAGAACAAATTTGAATTTTATATTGAGAATTTTGCTGAAATAGCCATTTTAGCAACTCAAATTACTGAAATAGCCATTTTTCCTCAAAAGTTGCAAAAACAACCATCACTATGCCAAAAAAATGCTACGCCATGGCGTAGTACAAGAATTTCCGGGATATTTGCAAAAAAGTCCTCAAGTACGCCAAAATTTTGCTACGCCATGGCGTACTTGGTCCCTGAAAAATTTGGTAAAATTGGCCCCTGGACTTGAAAGGATCGAAAGCAAGAATCAAAAATGACAAAATGGTCCCTGGACTTTACTACGCCATGGCGTAGTACACATTTTCAAAAACTGGCAAGATTGGCCCCTGGACTTGAAAGGCTGGCGAGAAGATTAAAAAATGGCAAAATCGGTCATTGGACCTTACTACGCCATGGCAGTAATCTTTTGGCGTAGCAGTCACTTTGAAAACTTGGCAAAACTGGCCCTTGTACCTGAAAGGTTCGCGAGAAAGAATATAAAATGACAAATCGGTCCCTGGACTTGAAAGGATCGCGGAAAATTACCTTTTTATAATTATATATAATGTTTTACCTTTTTTTTTGGCAATAAATGCATTTTAAGAAAATATCTATTACTAGAACATTTTTAGAAAATACCTATTAATAGAACTATTAAGAAATAAAAAATAAATATTACAAACACACATTTAAATACTACAAACAATAATTCAAACACACATTTAAATACTACAAACAATAATTTAAACTAAAAAATCTAGTACGGATAAATATTCTGACAGGAGATGATCCAGTCAGCCTTCTTGTTGATTTCCGCCTCTAGATATGTGTAGGTTTCTTTGATGTCATTAATCTCCGCCTCATCTTGACGTAATTCATGTTGTAGGACTTTTAGTTGGCGTTTTCTTCATCGAATAGCGCCTGTTTTTCTAGTTGAATCTTCCGGTTATCTTTCTATAACTTTGCTAACCTTTCAATTTCTTCGTCAGCCTCTTTACACGATGCCTTGAGGTTTGAAGGCATGACTTGAGTTTCCGGAGGGTTTGAGTCTCGGTTGAACAAAAGGCTCTCGTCATAGGTTGGCGGCGTATCACCGTTATGTGAACTCCTATAGTTTCGCCATGCGGCATCGTATTCTAGCTCTTCATCATCTGTTATTGCATGATGGGCCCTAGTTTTTCCAATCTGTCTCCACTCCTCGTCCGTTTCAGGCGCTTTCCATCTAAGTCTGAACCTTCCATCATTCAGCTGTTTTTTATTGCCTGAGCCTGAAGAATTCCATACTCATGAACCGATCTCTTGCCGGAGCGGCGGTTTCCAGACATTGGTTAAATGTAGTAAGTTAGAGATTGCAAGTTACCACTTCAACATACCACTTATTTATAGTCGCGATATTCGTCACGATATAGTCAGACGTATTGGTCATGAAATCAATATTTTTCAGACGAATCTGTCATAACTTTTCAGGCGAATCCTGACTACCTTTTCAGACGAATCTGTCATAACTTTTCAGGCGAATCCTGACTACCTTTTCAGACGAATCTGTCATAACTTTTCAGGCGAATCCTGACTACTTTTTCAGACGAATCTGTACAAGGGCCAAGGGCCAATTTTGCCATTTTTTGATTCTTCTCGCCAGCCTTTCAAGTCCAGGGGCCAATTTTCAGACGAATCCTGACTACCTTTCAGGTACAAGGGCCAATTCTGCCAAGTTTTCAAAGTGACTGCTACGCCAAAAGATTACTACGCCATGGCGTGGTAAGGTCCAGGGACCGATTTTGCCATTTTTTGATTCTTTTCGCCAGCCTTTCAATTCCAGGGCCCAATCTTGCCAGTTTTTGAAAATTGGTACTACATCAAATGGGTAGTACACCATGGCGTAGTAAAGTCTAGGGACCATTTTGTCATTTTTGATTCTTGCTTTCGATCCTTTCAAGTCTAGGGGCCAATTTTGCCAAATTTTCAAACTTCAGGGACCAAATACGCCATGACGTAGCAAAATTTTGGCGTACTTGAAGACTTTTTTGCAAATATCCCGGAAATTCTTGTACTACGCCATGGCGTAGCAAAAATTTGGCGTAGTGATGGCTGTTTTTGCAACTTTTCAGGAAAAATGGCTATTTCAATAATTTGAGTTGCTAAAATGGCTATTTTAGCAAAATTCTCTTTTATATTGTACACAAAATACACGAACTAATAACTCATACCTTTAAATTATGAAATTATAAAGTTGTTAAATTATTAATGTAGAATAACTAGAACAATTATAACATAAAATAATAAATATTCTTAAAAATTTAGGATCTGTTTGTTAGCATCTTAATGAACTTGATAGAACTCACAACATACATAATTATTTGGTAGAGACTTAATGATATAGAAAATAATTTAATAGTAAGATTATAGGAGGAACTTTATGTAGATAGTTAAGTTTTTTTATAAACATGTATCTCCTAATTAAAAAACTTATACATCTTTCGTCTATAAAAAACCTTATAAACAAAACATTTTTAATCTATACAGACAAATTAAATAAAATTAATCACAAAGATCTGTTATAGAGAAAAGAACACCCTCCTTTTTTTTCTTTGCTGCAAGTGGGCTCAGAAAAAAATAAAAGTAGTTGGACTCAACAAAATTTAGCTAAATACAAAACTTGAAATCCATAGCCCACAAAGATATTACAATAGCCCAAATCAGAAAATCACTAAGAGCATCTCCAACCGCATCTTTAAAATGAAGATTTTGAGCATTTTTTTATTTCAACAGTATCTCCAAAATTTTCTTAAAAATGGAGAAAGTATAAAAGAGACTACAAAAATCTTCAAATTTGAAGACATTAAAAAATGATTACCATGATAGAGAAACTATATTTTATTATGTTTCATCAATAAGAAAAATTGAAATTAAATGTTAAGATAAGATAATTTTTTTTGAAATATAGATTATTTTAATAATATAATGAATTTTGTAATCTTTAAAATGGAGATGCTCTTGAAGTTGAATATAATATTTTTTAAAGATTTTTAGTTTTGGTTCTCTATTTTTAGAAAAAGTTATGGAGATGCTCTTGGAGATTGCCCTAAACAAACCAAGGCACTAGCTATGGAGCAGCCGGCTTCATCATTTGAATCGTCCCAAACCCTGTGGATCACTAAAACATTCTTTTGATTTTTTTAAAGAAAACAATAATATTATTTTAATACACTAAAAATATGTAATTAGACCAATCAAATACTCTTAAAAATATGTTTTATTATAGTTTTGTAATTTGTTTTTAATCAAATACACATATTATTATAGCAAGAATCGTGAACAAGTTTTACATTTGTGAGTTGGTATTTTCCTCCATACACCTTATATATAGTGCCTCGACCTTACCCGATAAAATTCTTGGTCTTTACCATACTCATCTGATAAGGTAATATAATCTTATAAAAATTTATCGGAGTAAACATCCGATAAACAACCACTTAGTCTAGATTCCATTGTTGTATTTAAAGTTCTGAAACATGAGCTCTTAGAGCATCTCCAATAGCTATGCTAAAATGGAAAAAAGTTGGATTTTAGCATTTTTCTTGCTCCAATAGCTATGCTATCATCTATGTTAGAATAGAAAAAAGAGGAAAGAGGTTGGAAAAATCTCTAAATTTAGAGAAATCTCTAAAATCCATTAGAAGAGAGAGAAACTATTATTTAATTATTTTCAACCAATTAGAGTGTTTGAGATAAAATATGCAAGAAAAAGAAATAATATTTTACTTAAAGTATTGAATATTTTATGAATATAATTAATGTATAATTGCTAAAATAGAGTAGTTGTTGGAGTTGAATGTAAAATCTTATAGAGTGTTTGAGATAAAATAGCATAGCTCTTGGAGATGCTCTAATATTTTCATAATAGAGTAAAAAAAGTCAAAATTTCTATAAGATTTTACATCCAACTCCAACAACTACTCTATTTTAGCAATTATACATTAATTATATTCATAAAATATTCAATACTCTAAGTAAAATATTATTTCTTTTTCTTGCATATTTTATCTCAAACACTCTAATTGGTTGAAAATAATTAAATAATAGTTTCTCTCTCTTCTAATGGATTTTAGAGATTTCTCTAAATTTAGAGATTTTTCCAACCTCTTTCCTCTTTTTTCTATTCTAACATAGATGATAGCATAGCTATTGGAGCAAGAAAAATGCTAAAATCCAACTTTTTTCCATTTTAACATAGCTATTGGAGATGCTTATAGCATAGCTCTTGAAGATGCTCTTGTAAAACTTAAAACTCCTCATAGTTCTTCTGCTCACGAAAAATACATAGCGACTATTTGCTATATCATTCTTTATGTAAAAGCCTAAACTACAATTTTGGTCCTTGAGGTTTAGTAAAGTCTCTAAAACTGAACCCTTATCTTTAATAAATCTTGAAATCATCTTTATAACTTACATTTTTCTCCGAAAATGGTCTCCAACACTAACTCCGTTTAACGTATAACAACTGTTTTATCTAATCATCCACAACAAAAACCCATCTCCACCTTCAATCAATGGATCATTATATGAGTCCGAACCCAAATAACTGGGTTCGACTTGCTTAAAATTTACCAATAATCGCCACATGAACAACAACCGTTTTTGAAGTGGTGAAACCGGCTTCGATCTCGGACCACAATTTCCCTTCCAAACGACTCCGAAATCACCTTCATCACCGCATGGCAATCGCTACAAATCCGCAAATTCTTCACTACACGTATCACGCTCCCTTTCTCCATAGCAATAAGCCCGAAAGCCACCGCCATTTTCTCACTATGATACTTCAAAACCTTATCTTTTTCTTCATCATCAACGTCAAAAAACACCTCGTTTTTACTCGAAACGTGGCCCACGGCCCGCAAACGTCTCGAGATCTCATCAATCATCTCACGGATCTCCTCCACCCTCGGATGGATCTTTTCCTCGGCCCCAAACTCATGGATCTCACCGTTGATCTCAATCGAACTACACCCACGAAGCTTATCGACCCCTTTTTGTACCATAAATTCTCGTGTTTTTGACACATCTTCCCACCTTCCGGCATTTGCGTATATATTCGACATTATAGTGAGATAACCACCATCATCATGCTCGATTTCGTTCAAGTGTTTGATAGCCGTTTCGGCTAACTCGACGTTTTTATGGAGCTTGCATGCACCAAGGAGCGCACCCCAGACCCCCGTGTGCGGTTCCATCGGCATGGTTCGGATTAACTCGTGTGCTTCGTTTAGTAAACCGGCTCGGCCAAGAAGGTCAACCATACAACCGTAATGCTCTAATCTTGGAGCCATTTTGAGTTCTTGAATCATACTATCGAACAACTTTCGGCCTTCGTTTACTAAACCGCCGTGCACACATGCACATAGAACTCCAAGAATCGTGGTTTCATTTGGAATGATCGATTCTTGTTTCATACGGGCGAAGAACTCGAACGTCATCTTACTTTTTCCGTTCATCGAGAATCCCATAATCATGGCGTTCCAAGAAACGACATCACGATTCTGTAACTTATTAAAGACGTATTCCGCACTCTCCAAGTCTCCACATTTAGAATACATATCCACTAAAGCGGTTCCAACTACGATATTTGAACCAAGATTGTTTCTATCGATAAATGAATGTAACCATCGGCCTATATCTAAAGCTCCAATTTGAGCACAAGCTGATAAAAGGCTTACCAATGTGATCTCATTTGGGTGTATGTTTTCGGTCTGCATTTGGTGGAAATGGCTCATAGCTTCGTTGATTCGCTTTTCTCGGACCAACCCACCGATTACCGAGTTCCACGATACCAAATCTTTCGTGGGCATATCACGGAAAAACTTGAGCATAATGTCGATTTTGCCGTTTCGGGCATAGGCGCCTAAAACAGTATTGTACATCAACAAATCTTTAACAGGGGCTGAATTGAAAAGCATCTCTGCGTTGTGAATATCGTCGGCTTTGATATACTGAAAGATCATGATATTCCAAACAACAAGATCTTTATCAGGCATTTGATCGAACAGTTTACGGGCATTCTCCAGATCACTGGATTTGTTTACACACGAAGACAGCAAAACAGTCCAAGCGACCTTATCTTTCATTGGCATTTCATCGAACACATGGTGAGCTGACTTTGTATCACCAAAACCACCATAGAATTCAATCAAACTCGTACCAATAAAAGTATCTAAGTCAAGCCCGACTTTAAATAGTAATCCATGAACGCATACCCCTCTAAGATGATCCATTAACTCAGCACACGCCCTTATAACGAACGGAAAAGTAAAACAATCAGGACCATCAGGCTCAAACCGCATGCGATCGAAAAGTAGCATCGCGTTTCTGGGTTGATGGTTCTGTTGGAATCCTCTGATCATGGTGTTCCAGACGAATGAGTTTGGTTCAGGCATTTGGTCGAACAGTTGGGCGGCGTAGGACATTAGACCTTGATTTGCACAGCAGTTAACAAAATTTCCGACGGCAAAACTGCTTCGGTGAAGACCCGTTCGGAGAAGGATGACGTGGATGGACCTGAGATGTTTGACGCATTTGATTGATTGAGGTGTCTTCAGGAGAGACAAAACAAGCTGCTTCTGTGGGGTTTCGAGTTCCGTCATCTCTCCAACCAAAACCATCCATGGATTCTTTTAATTTGAAACGTAAGCATTTTCTAATTTCTACCCATATAGAATTATTTAAAAAACATAATAAAAAATCTATAATATAGAATTATTATAAATAAGATATTGAATTATAAAAGACATGTTTATTTTCATAACTGAAAAAACATGAAGCAAGTTGAATAAAATTTATACAAATCCACCGGCAGTAGTTGAAAGTATGGAAAAATATCGACTGTGTCAATTATGAGTTGAAACTTTGGATTTTGATTTTTGAAAGAGTTGGGAATTTTGTCAATTTAGATGATGCAATCAATGGAGAAATGAAAACTGAATACAAAATGTCTTGGATGACCTTTTTTGATTGTGTCATAAAGCTGAATCTATAACATGAATACTAAATGTAATTAATATGTGTGTTTTTGACTGTCGGTTCAGTCTAGACCGGTTAAAAAAACAATCACACCACAGACTAGACTGAACCAAGCGGTTTGGTTATTTTTCAGACCAAATCGGACCATCAAACCGCTAAAAACGACTCGGTTTGATTTGGTTTGACCGGTTTAAACGGTTTTTTTAGAATACCCATACTATAAAATATAGAATTTGTTGGAATTAAGTATAATTTAAATTTTAACTTTTGATTCTAAACATCATAAGGCCCACTCTGTTTTGTAGTCCAAGTCTGGACTCGTGACATTCTAAGTTCGTTTCTAATAAGCGAATAAAAATCTAGGATCTAACTTTTTGTGTAAAAACTAAAAACATGTCTAATTGGGGCTTTTTTTAGAATTTTTTGGCCTTTTGGAATTTTTTAGGGGGCAAAATGCAACAAATAGTAACCTACTTTCATAAATTTCTTTATTATAGCATTGTACTTTCAGTTTTACTTATTACAGCAATGTACTTTCAAATTATTTTTTATTAAGGCATTGTACTTTGAAAAATTTATTCAAAATAGTAATGGGTAACTTGTTACCTTTTAAACAAGTTAACCTCCATTTTTCTTTGCTTACATGGCTTAAATGTGATTACATGGATGACACGTCATTTTGATTACATGACATTATTAAAAAAATCTCTTGCAATCTTTTTTTAAAAATTTCTCACTTTACCCGGTTTATTTTTTTTCTTAATTTTCTCAAACTTTTAGTAATTTTCTTACGTCGTCACTCTTTAAAAAAAACACTCTTTTTAAATTGTACAAATTAAATAATTTAGAGTAACATTTTTTTTAACAAATATGATATTTTTTTTTCAAGATAAATATTTTTTTATAAGAAAACACAACACCTGTTATTTAACTTTCTAATTCGGAAAATACTTATTTTGTACTTTTTTTTAAAATTTAACGATATAAAATGTGTTTTACAAATCTTTTTAATATTGTTATATTTTAATGAATATTTTAGAAATAATCTAATTAATTAAATATGTTTATTGAATGATATATCAATTCATTTTTTTAAAACCAAGTCGATATAATTTTTTCAATATAAATATTTTATTCGTAATAAAACGTAACAATTCTTATTTTATTAGTTAAAAAATATTTTTTAAACATTTTTTGGAATATAGGGAAAATAAATTGTGATCTACAAACTTTCTTAATATTGTTATATTTATGAATAATTTAGTTTCAGTAAATTAATCTACTATATTTATTAAATACTAAGTAAAATTAATGTTTTGAAAGTACATTGTTGTAATAAAAAATGTCACATCAGCAATATATTACATGTGGACAACCTACATGGACAATGAGGTGGCATGGAAACCTATTATAGTGGATAAATTTAAAAGAGAAGGTTACCCAATGCTATAATGGGTAGATTTTTCAAAGTACAATGCTATAATAAAAAATAATTTGAAAGTACATTGTTGTAATAAGAAAAACTTAAAGTACAATGCCCATTTTTTAGGCTTACACTTTTGAAAAAATAACTTGGCCCAATTAAAATTGTAAGTTTTGTCTAGACTAGTTTACGAGTTTTCTTAGTATCTGGCTTTCTCGAACTAATCTTCGATCTTTATTAAGATGATGTGTCATTCCATGACCTCGTCACTTAAAAATTGCGAATGTATTTTGGCCAATCCTATATTCCTATCCGAAACCACGTGAATTTAGAAAGGTGTCGGATGAATAAAATTGAAAGTTGACTTCAAAGAAATCAAAGTATTAAAGAGAAATTTACAAAAAATGTAATTCTATAAATAGAAAACTTATATTTCTATTTCACAATATCAAAAAGCCTTACGAATAACATTCTTGCAGAATTTATTGCCAGCCAATTAAAAAATATTATTCAAGGACTTTCAATTTTTTTCAACCATTTAAAAAATAATATCAAGTTTGAATGTAGTTCCCTACCGTTAACCTCCATATTTACCGGCCACCCATTCATATTATCAAACATTCTTAATCCTCCAAAAAATTACACCACCATCCAAATCCATATTACATACAATTTCTCTTTACTTCCGGGCGATGACCATGGTCCGCAAGAATTCGTACGGCCATATCGAGATCAATGTGCAAAACGTCCCTACTCCTTTACCACCTCCACTTTTCCGACCACCTTATGAATGGCATCCATGGATAGTACCCATGTTCTTTAACATAAACATTATCGTCTTCATAGTCTCTATGTACATCAATAATTGCCCTTCTCATTCTCGGGATTGCATCGGTGCCCAAACACTTCAACGTTTTGCTTTCGAAAATGTGCACGAAAACCCCCTTCTCGGCCCTTCTACCAACACGTAAGTACATGTAGTTTTTCGAACATTTCTTATTAGGGATGTTTGCGATCTGGTTTGGGCGGTTTAACCCCTCAAACAACAGACCAAACCATTATTATGGTGGTTTAGAAAATTTTCAGACCTAGCGGTTTGGAAGCAAGTGGCCAAATCGGTCAAACCGAACCACAAAAAAGTCGTCTGATCTGACCGGTTTAGGCGGTTTGAGCTGTTTTAAACTAAAAAAGTGACATTTATAACTAGAATGAAATTTTTTTATCAATATCGCACTATTAGAAAATTGTATACGGAATTATTTAAAAACCGTCTATCTCTAAAATTACAAAAAGATATTGAACAAATAAAAAAAAGTTAAACAAATGAACCAACAATTAATTAAAATTTTGGACAAACATTGAGCAAGACGAAATATACGGTTTGGAATATGATTTTTGAAGGATTTTAGAAATTTGTCAATTTAGATATGAAAACTATAAAAGCATAACGTCTTTTAACGAATTCTTTATGATTGGACCATAAAAGTAAAAACCTACAAAAAAACAAATACAATGCATACATTTTTTTTGGCGGTCGGTTCGGTCCAGACCGCTCAAAAAATATTCAAACTGCAAACCAGACCGGACCGATCTGTTCGGCTATTTTTCAGACCATACCGGACCACCAGACCGCTCAAACCACCAAAAACTGTCTGATTTGACTTGATTTGACCGGTTTGAGCGGTCCAACAGTTGTTTGAACACCCCTATTTCTTATGTTTTTCTATGAAACTGAAAAACCAATTTAATGTTGGAGGTTTGGTTTTTAGGTTGGAGAAAATGGGGGCTTTGGATGCAGAAAAGGTGATCCAAGGAGGACAACAATGGCGGATCTTGACTTGTATGTGGTTGCACGCCGGTGTCTTCCATATTTTTGCTAATATGTTGAGTCTTCTCGGCGTTGGAGTTCCTCTCGAGCAGGAGTTTGGATTTGGTGAGTGAATTTATTTACGTTTACACCTCTAAAATGATTCTCGTTTTTTGGGGGTTTTTTTTTCATTCGAATTGTTTTCGTGTAGTAAGAATCGGATTGATTTATATACTATCCGGAATCGGCGGTAGCTTGTTGTCGGCGTTGTTCGTCCGGAAAACGATCTCCGTTGGTGCATCAGGAGCGCTATTCGGTTTACTTGGAGCAATGCTTTCCGAACTACTTACGAATTGGACCATTTACAGAAACAGGGTATGTATCATTTGATTTTTGCAGTTGATTGTTGGAGTTCCATGTATATAAGCTAGATAGAGACCATCAAACCTATATATATATATATATATAGAGAGAGAGAGAGAGGGGGGGAAAGGGTCAAATGAGAACATTGTAAATTTAAAGGAATAAAGGAACACCTTGTGGACCACATATGATGTGGGTCCCACATAATATTAAATCATTTCTGATTTAATACATATGATGTGGGTCCCACATAATATTAAATCATTTCTCATTTAATATGATTCAGAAATGATTTAATATTATGTGGGACCCACATCATATGTGGTCCATAAAGTGTTCTTTTAAAAATTGGTGGTTCTCGTATGATCTCTTCCCTATATATATATATATATAGAGAGAGAGAGAGAGGGAGAGGAAAGTTCAAATGCGAACTCAAATTTGGTTGTGAACGTGAGGACAAATGAGAGCGCGACACGTGTCCGAATATAAATTATTCGAACTGAATAAGCAAAGAAATATGCAGACTGAATATAGTGTTTATTCAGTATGAATAATGCTTATTCAGTCTCAATATGCATTATCCAGACTGAATAAACACTATATTCAGTTTTATTCAGTTTGAATAATCTTTTGATTATTCGACACATGTCACGCTTTCATTTGTCGTCACGTTCACAACCAAATTTAAGTTCTCATTTAAACCCGCCCCTATATATATATACATATATATATATAGTATTTTCAAGGCCACTTGGGATTTTTCATCTCTGACACTCAATAATTAACAAAAAAAAACTTGTATGTACGTACGAAAATCCCCCTCTATCTATAAGGATTATTTTAGACATAATTCAAAAGGGTTTCACCTATCCTCGAATCAGTAAACCAGTATACAAACTACACGCAATCAATGTTAGCATTTGTTGTTTTCGTGCAGATGGCAACATTGACAACGCTCATCCTCATGATCCTTATAAATCTAATGATCGGAATCCTCCCATACGTAGACAATTTTGCGCATGTCGGAGGATTCGTCACAGGGTTCTTCCTCGGATTTATCCTTTTGATTCGACGCCGTTTTCAATGGATAAATCAAACCATGAGTCCTTTTGGTTATTACGGGCAACAAAGAAGATTGAGATACAAGTTATATCAATATATATTCCTTATTCTTTCGATAATCGCTCTAATTGTGATGTAAGTCTTCAAAAAATCTCAAATTCTTTGAGTTATGCACAAGAGAAAGCGTACTGACTCTGACTGCTATCTACGATGCGATCAGGGGGGAATAGCACAAGGGATATTGACTTTGGCTGGTGTATTTGCAGGTTTACCATCGGATTCGTGTTCCTTTTTCGCAAAGTGGATGGAAACGATTATTGTTCTTGGTGTCATTATCTAACTTGTATTCCTACACCTCTATGGAGCTGCAATGCACAATGCAATGTAAAGATCTTTTGCACGATTTAGTTATATGTGATTTAGTTATATGTGATTCGACGATAACCAATTCATCAAGTTCTTTTTCTTCTATTTTTTCAGTCAACACGATCGGGAAATCAACTAGACCTCAAATGCTTGACGAATGGAAAATCGAAGTCGTATATGTTACCGGATGGTAACGACATGTTGTTGATTCGGGAACTTTGTGCAAATCTTTGCATCTAAGTTACTTACGGACAAAAATACTGGAGAGAAAACAAATGGATCACATCCGATTGAGCTTTTTATAGCGCTTTTTTGTAAAGATTTTTGGCCATCTAGACATTTGAAAAAGCCGTCGACAAAAAAATATCTCTTGTGCAATTACAAGCTTTCAATAAGCTTGTTTTTTTTATTGTGAAATCTACTTTTTTGGGAGGAAAAAAAAGTTAGAAAATTTGTATTGAGAAAGTCCCCCATTGTGGATTCTCTGATAGAGCAGTAACACACCGTTAAACGATCAATACAACTGAGTTTCTTAATATCCTATTTTTTTACTGCCTTTGTGGATGATACGATCATGAGCGTATGATTTTGACATGGTTTAACTATATCATATTATGTGGGGGTATTTGTCGAAGCAAAAGGCGTTAAGGCCGATATTTGAAATATCTAAATGCAAAAATAAAATCTAGGAACCAAAATTGCAAATTGCAAATAGTATAGGGATTATTATTTCAATTCATTTGCATGTATGCCAAAATAAAATTTAGATGGGAATGGTATTATGACCTTCTTTTTGGCACATTTGGTCATTAACCCTAATTACTTAGCATAATCAATCCTTTAGTCATTATATATTCGTTGGTTTATCTTTTTTCCATGCTTTGTATGCTCTTAAGACCATATAAGAGTCTCTATAATCTTCGTTTCTTAATAATTACTGTGCATCATCATTTCATCACTAAGCTTCTGTGGTTTCATATATATTTTATCCCTTTACGTCTGTTGTTATCCCCTTCCTCATCTAAGTAGGATTTGAAATGAAATTTGAAGTATTTGCTTTAATCATTCAATAGTAACATATGCTTAAATCATCTCCTTTTAGTTGTGCCTCTTTGTTATATATGTTGTGCATGTTGTTCATACATTATCTAACAATGTGAGATCAATGTGGATTTATGTTTCAAAAACATTAGGCCATGTCATTACCAAGGTCCTTAGTGAAAATCTCCTGTTCTTTAAAAGAGGGGATTGAATAGATTTTCAAAACTTCTCGTGGTTCTTTATGGCTTTCCATTTTGAAAAGTATAAATGTAAAATTAACAACTTAGAAAACACATAATACAATTGAAGATACTGAAAAAATATAGAGTTTTAAAACATAGAAGAATTGCATTGTGTTTTTCAGTGGTTTGGGCCCCTTTCTCCTACTTCAGTTTCCTTAAGATCATCTCGAGAGGCTATTTCAATTGATAACCTTATTGTTTTTAACTGGTAGAAGCAAAAAACTGTATATGTAAAGGCATCTCCTCATAATCACTCGAGTTGATAGCAACTTATCGATTATAACTAGGTGAAATACAAAGCAACATAACAATAAAATCACTTACCGAGATATATACCAAGTATGATAAAGTTATCCTCATCATCCTAATCCAGAATGTGTGTTATTTGCCATAATACGATCATTAAAATGTATAATAAAATCTTTTAGAATATTATATTTTTCGCTCTCAAAATTCTACCTTTAAAAAAAGAATCCTACCGGGTTGGCTATTTATAGTGGTATGAAAGCAATTTAAAAAAACTTTATATTACTTTAGCACAAGCCCACATAGGATAGTGAAATTAGTCAATTGTCATTTGAAAAATAGCTAGCTTAATCAAAAGCTGTTTTAAGTTTTGAAATCATTATTATTTTTTCATAATTTAATTTAGAGCGAATTAGATCGGTTGTCCTTGTGATATGCTTAAATTTTGGATTTGATCATTAGAATAAACTATCTATATTAATGGTCTTAAACTTTTCAACGTCATAACATCAAATTCCCTGGGGACTGGGGTTAGTGAATTTAATTAACAACCTTTAGAAGAAACAAACAAGTTTTCAGTCTTTAGATATACTACATGGATCAAAACTGTAACTCGCTCTAAAATTAATTGTGACTACTTGTTTTTTTCAAAAAAAATTATTTATTAAAAATATTTTAAATACGATGTGATCGTAGAAGTTCTTAAAATAAGGTTGAAAACTCAAGCCATAATTTTAGTAATCGTAACTCAGAATATTCGTGTTACATTATGGTTTTTTTTTTGGAATTATGGATAAATTTGCTTCGTGGATTTAACTTAAGAGAGTTGTGAAACTCTTCAAATATAAAAGAACTATCCATAAATAACTACAATAAAAAGAATAACATTATATTATTATTTCAACCAATAAAAACCTTTAAAATTAAATATTTATAAGAGAAAATGATATTTAAAATATTTTAATAAAATCTTTATAATATATAAGGTGTTGAAGTTTGATTAAACTTTTTAAAAAATTTAAATTTAAATTTATATTTGAGTAAACTACAATTTTGGTCCCGATGGTTTACATTTTTCTTTAAAAGTCATTCATGTATTTCAATAACTCTCAGGGACCACATCGAAACGTAGGGACGGCCTCAGTAGTTATTGAAGTATAGGGACGACTTTTAAAGAAACATGTAAACCACAGGGACCAAAATTGTAGTTTACTCTTTATATTTTAAATAATTTGTTAAAAGTATTCTTGTATTTAAATTTGGAGATAATAATGATACCCCTATAGTAGACTAATGACATTCCTACCAAATATATCAATAGTAATATCAATTTTTTATATTCTCGAAACTATAAAAATACAATAAATTTCATGTACATCCCTACTAAAAGAATGCCACCAGCACTCACCTTAAATTTTATAGGTGAGACCAGTGTTTTAAAACCCGGGTTAACCCGGCCGGTCGACCCGGTTGGACCGGGACCCGGGGTAGTGACCGGGTTAACTAACGCCGGGTTAATGCATATGACCGGCCCGTTTCAACTTGGTCGGGTTTCACAAAAACCCGGTAAACCGTGGTAAACTCGGTTAACCCGTTCAACTATCGATCTCATTTTCCTCAGCTCTCGATCTCCAGTTCTCCACAGGTTATCCACTACAAATTCATCATTACTAGTTGTTTGTGTATTTTTAATATTGAAATTGGTATATACATCAAATTATTAGTTTTATATATATGTATGTACGCAAAAAAAATGAAAAAAATACAAGGAAATTATTAAAACCAGTTAACCTGTAACCCAGTCATCACACTGGATCAATTCAAAACCTTAGTTTTAAAACATTGGGTGAGACATTATATTTGTACTTGATTCCGCAAGTTAAGCCTGGAATGATGGTCAAAAGGAATGATTATATATAGCTTGAGATATGTTAAAGTCAACATCAAGAAATCTTGAAAAATTAAAAAGTCAAACCGGAAAGCTTTTTGCAAGTTGCAAATGCATCTTCTTTACCTGATGTAACGACCACTGGGCCACTCATTACAACTTTTCCAACTTCCTTTTTGTTAAAGTGTAGTGCAATTTTTCTTTTATTATTTTAACATTAACTTTTGATTTTTAAACGTTGATACTTGTAGCATATTATTTATCAAAATATAGAACAAAGAAAGCGAGAAGATAACACTCTATGGTTCAAACACATAAACATAAATGCATTAAAATAATCACGTGTTAACTAATTAGATTTTTTTATGGTATAATTATAGACTTATTTTTATAAATTTACTGCAAGATACGTAAAATGTTATCGTTAAAATATGAATGTATAAATTTTAAAAATGTTTTCCCAGTACATTTACAAATATAAAACTAAATACAATATAAATTCAACAATTAATACTAAATTATTTATTGGCCTCGATTAAATTATACTTTCAACGGTCTACCAAGTGGCGGATGCAATGTAGAAAGCGGGGGGGGGGGGGGGGGGGGGGGGGGTTAAAAAAAATTATATAGGGTAAGAAAATCAAAAATATTAAATTTAGTCTTAGGTCCCCACAGTAAAATTTTCCAACGGACCCCATCTTGCCGTGATTGACAAAAACACTAAAAAAGTCTTTTGAAATCAATAAAAAAACGGAAAAAATCTTTCGAAATCCACAAAAACACTAATAAAATCCCTTGAAATCAACTAAAAAAACTTTAAGAAATTCTCGAAACACGTCGGGTGACTTTACGCGCCTTTAGTCTACCTTAATGAGACCCCAATGAACAAAAATACTGGATCCGCCACTGTCGACCAATAGGTGGGTTTGGAAGTAACCATCATTTGAAAAAAAGAGCATAAAGGCTCACCGGTCTAGCTATATCAAGACCAATGTAGTAAATCAGTAATTCACTAATGTCTCGTTTGATTTGAAGGTTTGCATCAGATTTGGTGGGATTTAGAACTAAATTCCATTCTAATTTCATGTTTGATTAGAAGGATTTTTTAGATTAGAAATCCCAAAAACATAGGATTTTGAAATCCTAAGGGTGTTGTTGGTATTTCAAGAGATTTTATAAGATTTGTATATAATAATGTATTAAAATATGTTAAAATTGTTTGTTTTATAATAATCCATTAATAAAAAGGTAAATTGATTTTTTTTATTTACGAGTTATTAACTTTAAAGCCTCATAATATTAGTAGAGATGCATGTAACTTATCTAAAAACCCATAAATCACAGGTATATCATTAAAAGAACACATAGAACATATAGTTTTGCCTTTAATATGTTTGTGACACTTGTAGAAGTCAAAGTAATCAAGAAGAAAAAACAAAAGGCATGGACTGTAGAGTAGTGATCAAAAGATGCCTTTATTTGTTACTAATTGTAAAAAAAACAAGTATATATATTTATATATTGAAAACCTATAAATAGGTTATAAACTAGTGAGAATGGATCTTAAAATATTATTTTATATAATTTTTTTTATCAAAAAGGTTATGATATATGTTTGAGGGATCTTAACCAACCTAATCATTTTAAAAAATGGAATTACAAAAAAAACAAAAAATATCAGGGTTTTCAGATATAATCCTTTTTGTGTTCACTGTCCACCATCTGATGAGCAAAGACATATTTTTGAAAAAAAAAAAAAAAAAAAAAAAGATCAGGGCCCATATGCAATGAATCAGAAATTACATGACAGGATTTGACAACACATCACACATCTCCCCACCCACCGGTCAATCAAGGTCAAAGATACAGCCGCTCACCCGCTGTGACCGGTGAACACCATCACAAATTCACAATTCCCGATGCAACCTTTTGCTTTATTCCCTCTATGAAATATAATTTTTTTAAAACTTCACTTAAACTATGATGCTACCGTTGAATTCGTTTTGTTTTGAACTATTATCTCCGGTAGCATACTATGTTACTATGTTTTTTGGAACCAAAATTCATACCCGTGATTAGACAAAATTCTTCTCACCCAAAACGTAAAACACGTCCTCCAACATCAAAATACAACGCCTCTTGGCGGTCTTCTTCTGGTGGTTGTACCCGCATTTGTAGCATCAAATACACGAACAACGAGTCGTGATCTACTGACCGGATATCGAGGCAGTGACCGTAACAAGTGCTCTTAAACATTTGTTCTCTTTTTTTCGTCCCCCGCAATGACGTGAAAATTCTATTTGCAATATCTAGAGTTGATCTTATATTAATACGTGCTTCATAATAATCCCCTGGTAGATATAATATAAAATGTTACAAAAATAACATATAAATACAATTTTTTATGAAATAAAAGTGTATAATGTAATAAAGCATGCAATGATGAATGACGATCAAATGTCGGTGAACGGCGGTGAAAGTGGTATGTGAAAGTGTGTAAAAATCTTAACTGAATACTTAAAAGTGATACAATGTTGGTAATATTGTATTAAAAGAAATTGAGTGTTGGTGTGTTGGTGATATTAGAGTAAAATGGATGAATCGTTGGTGTGTTGGTAAAACTGAAAAATATGATATTTATAGTCAATTTGAATAAAATAAAAACATAATAGAATAAAATTTGTTACAAATGATGAAAATTTGTTGGAAATAAAAAAAAATAGAAGTTAAATTAAAAAAGTTAAAAAAGAGTAAAAAAAATCCTTCTAAGGTTAAGAATTTTAGACAAAAATTATTTAAATTTTTTTAAAGAAAAACTATTTTAAGATAAAATTGTAGTTTAAAAAAAAAATATTTTAAGATAAAATTTGTATTTTAAGCAATGTTCTAAAAACTCGCCGCGACAGCCGTCATTGCGCGTCGTGTTTTAAGCCTTGTGTCTGGCTCCACGTTAATGCCTGTGGCATGCATGGCTCAATGCGCGATTTTTGTGACACAATTATTAATTTTTCTTACCTTTTTTAGTGTCTTATTTTTGTGTTTTTAATATATAACATAACTTAAAACGATTAATAACATTAACTCATTGAGTAATAGTAGGAAAAAATGTTTATATATATGTAATATTATATATGATATACACATTTGTCACCATAAGACACACCTTGAAAAATGTCATGACTCGCCGTGGTTTCAAAAGTTTAAGGCTTGACCTCGTCGCTACGCCATGTCTCACGCTATTTAGAATCTTGATTTTAAGTAAAACATTGTAAAAATATTATTTAAAAATTGTATTTTTAAAATAAAAAATTTCTTATCAGAAAATTCGAGTAAAATGTTCTATTTTATGAAAAATTGAATTTAAAAAATAAATTCAACGATAGCATCATAGTGTAAGGTGGCGTTTGTTTTTTAAGAGGTTCGAAGTCTGAAGTCTGATTTCAGTTCGGAAATGGTTATGAAATGCCTAAACGAATCAGACATGAGTGGTGATTAAGAGCTTAAAATGAAAAAACAAACAAGGCCTAAGTGAAAGTTAAAAAAATTATATTTTGTAGAGATAATAAAGCAAAAAGTTGCATCGGGATTGTGCCGGTGCTTACCGCTCACCGACTATTGAGCGGCCGTACCTTTGACCTTGGTTGACCGGCGACGTTGGGTGGGGAGATGTGCGATGTTTTGTCAAATCGTGTTATGTAATTTTTTATTTATTGTATATAGCTCCTTGAAAAGGATTTCTTTACAAAAAGATGTTTTTACTCACCGGATGGTGGACAGGAAGCACGAAAATGGTTATATGTGAAAATCCTAATTTTTTTGACTATTTTTGTAATCCCATTTTTTAAAATGGTTAATTTGGTTAAGAATCCTATGTTTGACATATGTTTGTTTTAAGTGATTGGAAGATGCTTTTTTTCTTGTCACTTATTATCCAAAAAAACAAGTATATATATAGCAAAATTATGTTTTAGTTCTTCTTTTTCATCAAATGCTATAATTTATGGTATTCTTTAACATAAAGGGGAGATTCAAAGGAAAACATACAAAACTGAAGAACACTTTAGGAGTCCTTCATCTGAACGATATGCAGAAATGCATACAAGTGATTGAAGGTGGTTTTTTTCTATGCACCAATACGTATTACATACGCATTAGTACATATGCACATGTAAGTTACAAATTACCAGTATACATTTGTGCATAATGTTTAGATGGTGGGATCCTAGAGTGTTTTTCAGTTTTATTTTGGCGTTTTCCGTTGAATCTGACCCGTTTAACATATATATGTGTGTTTACATTGTGAAAAAAATACATGTGAGTTTTTTTTGTTTACATTGTGAAACGAAAAATACACATTAAACGGTTTAAGATTGTGAAACTAGTACATTACGAAACAAATATAAATAAAAAAATCCTAGTCTTAAAAAAGGAAAAAAATTATATTAAACAATACGTTAAGATTGGTTCTCACAAATTTATAACTTTTTGTAACTCTGACTAAACTATCCCCTATGTATAAATTATATATACGTTTATGATTTATTATTTTTGGCTCAAACAAACATAAGTTACAACCGTTCATTCCACATAAAAACCAGATAAATTTCCCCCTATAAAATGACAAACATTACTAAGGGGATGTTTATCAAATTCTTACTGGGTAAACGTTTACCGGTGAAATAAATTACCCTCACTTTATTATTTAACGTTCATGATCATTAAAATAGATTGTTTGTAAGTGCTAACTGGGTAAGAGTACTTTTTCTCACTTACTAGTAGGGGTGACAATTCTCGACACGGCACGAACCCGACATGAAAATAAAGGGGTTCGGGTTGAAGTTTCTGACCCGTCAACCCGTCAAATAAACGGGTCGTGTTCGGGTTGACCCAAACAGGTCACGGGTTGACCCGTCAACCCGTCAAATAAACGGGTTGTGTTCGGGTTGGCCCAAACAGGTCAGTCAACCCGCCAAAAAATAATTTTAATTTTTTTTTTGTATTTTACTTAAAAGTCTCAAATACTCAAAATGGATTAGTTTGAATTTGATTGTCTTTGGACTTTTTATTTGTTTGAAACTTGGTTGTTTGAATTTGGTTGTATTATTAGGTGAATTTGCATGTGTTTGGACTTTTTTTTGTTTAAAACTAGTGTTTGGACTTTTTGTTTAAATTTTGGTGTTTGAATTTGGTTGTATTATTAGGTGACCTGCCAACCCGTTTACGACCCGTCAACCCGCCAAGTGCAGGTTAGGGCTAGGGTTGCATATCTCGACACAATTAGCTAAATGGGTCGTGTCCGGGTTGACACTTACTGACCCGCCAACCCGCAACTCGCCAACCCGAACACGACCCGATTGCCACTCCTACTTACCAGGTACGGCTTTCGGTCCATTTTATATCTCTTACCGGATAAGATTCTTGATTCATGTCATGCTTAATTGGTAAGATAAGTGATATTGGTAAGCTCTTATCTAGTAAGCTAAATAGTCCCTAAAGCACATATGTCTTTCCAAATTCGAACATATTCTTCGTAACACTTTAACATGATTCCTTTGAATCATATTTGAAGATTAATTGGAAATGGAATTTAAGAGACCAACTATAAAGAAAGTTAATTAATATAGTTAACTATAACCAAGTCAACTCGCTTAATTATGTGAGGACAATTTAATACAAAAAGGAATTATATGGTTTTTGGATTGGGAAATTTATTTTAATAACTATTTTAAAAAATCAAATACCCAAAATAACCAAAATCTCTTTTAAATTACAAAAATGATCAAAAGGTCCATGACTCACGGAATGTATTCCAAACACATGTTTTATACTTTAAATGGAAAGAAAAAAGAAAATCTTATTTATACTTAATTGGAAGAGTATGTGGCTCACGGAATCTCATGCTTTATACTTTTCGTCTTTTTTATACTTAATTGGAAAAAAAATGGAAATCTGGCTCGCGGAATGTAGCTTACGGAATGTGTTTTGTCATATTTCTCACGGAATGTATTTTGTCATATTTCTCACGAATGTAATCTGTCGTATTTCTCACAGAATGTGGCTCAAGGAATGCATTATGTGGCTCACTGAATGGGGGATGGGTCACGGAATCCATGAGTCATGGATTGGATCGACGTAACTTTTAGTCATTTTTGTAACTTGTAAGATATTTTGGTTATTTTGGACATTTGATTTTTCAAAATAATTATTAAAATAATTTTTCCTTTGGATTCTGAATTTGCCAATTTTAGTTCTTATTTGCATTCTGTGAGGAAAAAAATTTGGCAATTGAAAGTCTTAAACAAAATGATTTATATATTTATAGCATTTAAAATTTTAATACTTACTTTTTAATTTTTTTTCAAGAATATAGTATTAAAACGTTATGTAAATCAATAATAAATACATTGTAGGTTGAATAGACTCCTACGTCTTGGAATATGCTGATATCAAAGTTAATGTTTTTGTGTGGTGGTTAGGATTGAACAAGATCCCAACCAAGGACAACTTGGTCAAAAGAGATATAGATGTTCATTCATCTATATGCCTGATATCTGAGGCGAGAATCGAATCGGTGAACCATCTTTTTTTAGTGTCAATTGACGAAAGATATCTGGAGGAATATAGGCAGGTGGTGGAACCTTGATATTCCTGGTCTTAACCCTGTCCAGGATTGGAAGAGCTGGATGACATCTTTAAGGCTGAAGAAAGGGGTGTATGATTGCTCGGAAGCGGTTACGTTCACGACGGTATGGTCCATATGGTCCTTTCGCAACGGGATCCTATCCGGGTCTACCAAACCTACAAAGGCGGTGATTTGAATAGCATTGTAATGCACTCGTATAATAGGGTGCATTATAAAAGTAGTAGATGTAAAATTAATTTGGTAGGATGGCTCCAAGACCTCTCCCTTGCTATTTCTTATTTTTGTAATTTTTGTTTAACATCTTGCTAGTGTTTAATAAAATACCGATGTTCTAAAAGAATACAAAATCTTCCAGTTTTTATGATAATTCTATTTTACTTATTTTATAAATAATAAGGATGAAATTTTGAAGGTTTTTAGAAATTTATATTGCCCAAGTTTTTAAACCTACAAACTAATCTCATTTTAAAAAGAGCTTCGAATGATCTTAAATATAATTAATTCTTGTATAGTTTTTCAATTGTTTATAATTTTAATCATTAGTATATTTACATAATCATATGTTAGTATATTCATACAATATATAAATTGTAGGAAAAGATATTCTGGGAAATAGTTTTACCAAAATAGAATTAAAAACTAACTTAAAAGAAAGAAATTTAAAAAACAAACCCGAATATTGAGTCGAGTTCCGTGTTGAACACGATTTCCCTTAAAACCGATTCTCCCCCAATCGGGACGTCTATTTCCCAGGATACAACGACTCTAAACATAATAAAATTGTGCCGGACTTCACGCTCATCCCCTGAGAATCTATGTCTCGCTTTCCACGTATACTCTCTTTTGTACTCATGAGTTCCATTTCATTTCTATCTTAGAAGTCAAGGGGTGGCTATTGCTTTAAATTATACCGACTGCGCATGTCTTGTTTCTGAATTTTGGTCTTGCTATTTGCTTAAGTTTGGAACTGGTCACAAAGAATGATGGTTGCTGGAGGTGTTCGTTTGTAAGGTTTTTGTTTTTGGGACTGCGTATCGTCAAACGCATCCCTTGTTTCGTATGGTGGATTGAACACCGGTTGTACCGTTTTATTGATGGTAATAAAAGTTGTGTGTTGTCGTTAAAAGAAGATGGGGTTTTGTTATCATTTAATTTTAGAAAGGCAACATGAAGAGAATATTTTATTGTTTGTCCATTGATTTGGAAATGGAAGGTTGAAACTAATCCTGTTGTTTGTGCAAGCTTATGTTATTCCAAAGCTTTGCCTTGCTAAATGCCTTCTTCAGATCAACTAAAAACTATCTTGATTTTCCAAATATTTTCAACTACTGTTTTGGAGTTGATCTTGGAGTATAAAGGTGTGAATATGAGGAGGTATAAGGATGGTTCTAATTTGTTTGTTGTTTTAATAGTTGGGTTGCATCGGGAGGTTCTGTTAAGATCAGAAGTTGTGGAGATATAAAGAAGGTCTATAATGGTGTTTTTGATCTTGTGATTAATTGGATGATGGAGTATAAGGTCAATATTCCAAAGTAAACATTATTTCTTGACGCATCATAAACTAAAAAAGTTACATAACCGTAAATAAGTTATTTGGATAAACATTGATTCAAATTTCAGAATTCAGACGATTGTCAGTTTATAAAAACAAACAATCTGACCGATTCAGATTTCAGACTTTAACACCATCTCTTAAAAATCAGAAGTGAAATCAGACTTCAGATTTCAGCACCTCTTAAAAAATAAACGCCACCTTTCACTTTCTTAAAACCACATAAATCCATAATTAAATCAAGAAAGACGAAATAAACATCGAATTATACTATATTATACAAATACACTTCTATAAATAAAAAAAGCAGTAGACCAACCAGGAGTTAAAAGATGCTATTTTCTCGTCACTTTTTATCCATAATAATAACTCCAAAATATAGAAACTACAACACATAATATACAAAATGGAATAAAAATTACAAGACATTAATATACAAAATGGAATAAAAAAATGGGGTCAATTTCTTAAAAGTAACAAAATAAGTACCTTTAAATAAAGGTAGCTATGACCCCTTTTGTCCATGTTTTTTAATATGTAACAAATGTCAAGATCCCTTTTTTAATTATAAGTTAAGTTTCAATAAGAT
This sequence comes from Silybum marianum, assembly GCA_036898165.1. NCBI lineage: Eukaryota > Viridiplantae > Streptophyta > Magnoliopsida > Asterales > Asteraceae > Silybum > Silybum marianum. Next base: position 21,647,339 of record CM072541.1, read on the forward strand.
TGTGTGTATACATTTGGGGGCGTTTGGTTCGCAGAATGGAATTGGCTGGAATGGAATCTGTCAAAAGAATTTGACTTTGAAGGAATTGGAATTGGAATGTTGTCAGGTTTGACCACCTGTTTGGTTGGCAGAATTGGAATTGAATCTGTTGAAGAAATTGGAATCTGTCTGTTTGGTTCACAGAATGTAGCCTTGGAATTAGAATGAAATTCCTGCAAATGACTAAAATACCCTTTTTATTAAAAATAATTTTAAAACTAAAATTACTTTAATAAAATAATTATTATTTATTTCAATTTTTTTAACACTAAAGATACTTTAATAAAATATACTTCCTTAATTTACACCATAAAATATAGTATAGCATTAAGCCACTTTAGATTAAAAGTCTGTTTGTTAGCATTAAGCCACTGCCAAACAATCATGTATAGCTGAGCAAATAAGCTTTCAGTCCCGTAGATATATATAAGCCATTTCTATAGTATTAAGCCACTTTCTATAGCATTAAGCCACTGTAAAAGTCTGTTTGTTAGCATTAAGCCACTGCCAAATAGTCATGTATAGCTGAGCGAATAAGCTTTCAGTCCCGTTGATATATATAAGCCATTTCTATAGTATTAAGCCACTTTCTATAGCATTAAGTCACTGTAAAAGTCTGTTTGTTAGCATTAAGCCACTGCCAAACAGTCATGTATAGCTGATCGAATAAGCTCTCAGTCCCGTTGATATATATAAGCCATTTCTACAGTATTAAGCCACTTTCTATAGCATTAAGCCACTGTAGATTAAAAGTCTGTTTGTTAGCATTAAGCCACTGCCAAACAGTCATGTATAGCTGAGCGAATAAGCTCTCAGTCCCGTTGATATATAAGCCATTTCTATAGTATTAAGCCACTTTCTATAGCATTAAGCCACTGTAGATTAAAAGTCTGTTTGTTAGAATTAAGCCACTGCCAAACAGTCATGTATAGCTGAGCGAATAAGCTCTCAGTCCTGTTGATATATATAAGCCATTTCTATAGTATTAAGCCACTTTCTATAGCATTAAGCCACTGTAGATTAAAAGTCTGTTTGTTAGCATTAAGCCACTGCCAAACAGTCATGTATAGCTGAGCGAATAAGCTCTCAGTCCCGTTGATATATATAAGCCATTTCTATAGTATTAAGCCACTTCCTATAGCATTAAGTCACTATAGATTAAAAGTCCGTTTGTTAGCATTAAGCCACCGCTAAACAAATATGTATAGCCGAGCCAATAAGCTCTCGGTCCCGTTGATATATATAAGCCATTTCTATAGTATTAAGCCACTTTCTATAGCATTAAGCCACCGTAGATTAAAAGTACGTTTGTTAGCATTAAGCCACCGCCAAACAAATATGTATAGCCGAGCCAATAAGCTCTCGGTCCGTTGATATATATAAGCCATTTCTATAGTATTAAGCCACTTTCTATAGCATTAAGCCATCGTAGATTAAAAGTCCGTTTGTTAGCATTAAGCCACCGCCAAACAAATATGTATAGCCGAGCCAATAAGCTCTCAGTCCCGTTGATATATATAAGCCATTTTTATAGTATTAAGCCACTTTCTATAGCATTAAGCCGCTGTAGATTAAAAGTCTGTTTGAGGCAATTAATGATGTTACATAGGATGAGGGTATTTTAGGCATTAATAAAAGAACCAATTCAATTCCCATGAAATCCCATGGGTAAGCTAAGGAATCTCAAATGGCCCCTTTTTGGAATTCTTAGGAATTTACCCAATTCCAATTCTTGAAAACAATGAACCAAACAAGGGAATTGGAATCTGGTCAAAGGAATTCAGATTCCAATTCCACCAGATTCCATTCCATTCCGGCGAACCAAACGCCCCCTTGGTGTATAACTTAGTTGGTAATATCTTTTCGACTAATTTTAGTCATTGGGTGAGTCAAAAACTACCCCTCACATTGGTGTCTTTAAAGAAGGTTTCTATGTGAGTCATGTTAGGATTGCATGTAATCAACTTTTACCCAAATAATATATGTGTATATGAATATATGATTATGTGTTTTGCCTTAAATAAATGCCAAAATGAATCATTGTTATTTATTAGATATATTTTTTCAAATTGTCAAGATTTATATGATATAAGATGGGTAGGATGAGAAAAAATGATCTTAATAAGGAAAACATAACCATAGTGGTTTGTTTATTAAGTCATTCTAAAGGGAGATTTATTTGTGTATCTGGTAAAATTGTTTGTTTTGAAGAAACAATCTGAATAACATAAATAATCATATTTCCCTTACAAAACCATTATCTCTATTCTAGTATAAGAAGATGAATAGAAGTCCGATTTGTTAATGTAAACGATAGTAGTGTCAAAATGAAGAAAACTTCTTTAGCGAATTGAATATATGCTAGTTCAGGAGTCAATTTGATAGCGAATTTAAACAATCAGTTACACGGGTTTATAAATCAAAGCTACTAACCTTGAATATACGATTTTACAAGCATATGCATGTGGACGAAAGGCTAATGAAAACCAAACGGGTTGATATAGCAATTTCTTAGACAAATTACATAAGATTAGACATTTTGTTTATCATATCTTCAGACACACTCCCTTCTCCGATCAAACACTCTTCTCTAACTCTCTCCCCTTATCTGATCACATACTCTCCTCCTATCACAAACTCTTTCCATGTGTAAATTGCAAATCCACTATATAAACAAAATCTTTCCCACCATTAAAGGGTTTTTAATATTGGTTTCTAGAACAAGCTTACACTGTCATTAACAAAAAGAAAACAAGAAGCTTTACATAACGAAGGCATGTATCAAGTCAACCCAGATCTGGTGAAAAAATTGAACCTATCGTTTGTTCTAGTGAATTCATGGATTGAAGAAATGGAAAGAAGCATTCAGAAATCAAAGGAGCCTTTCATAAATCGACGAAAATGGGAGGTTTTGCATCTGCTTCATCTTTCTTTCTGCAATTTTTGGGTTTTGATGAGGGTTATGGCAATGGTTTTTTATATGGTATGAATTTTAAGATTTTTTATTTAGATTTAGGATTCTTAGTCTTGTTACGTTCTTCATGGGTTATTAACAAATTAGATGTTGTTGATGGATTGATTATTCTTTGTGTTGAGAAAGATGGAAAATCAATTATTTAAAATACAGATTTTCACAAATGATTGCAAAATTAGGATTTATTGTTGATTTGTTCTTAAAAATAGGGTTTGTTTTTTATTTTGTTATTTAAAAAATGGGTTTATGTGGTTGATTTTATTCGTCAAAAATGAATTTGTATTGTTGATTATGTTTTTTTTAAATGAGTTTGTGTTGTTGATTTGGATTGTTGAAAACAAAACTAACACGACATATAATAACCCTCCTTTAATGTATTAATTTAATGTAGTTAGTGATCAGTGACCATTTTTATAGCAAAATGTAAAATATATGAACGATAATAGTTATTAAAATTTAGAGACCACTTTCAAAAATTGAGATAAACCACAGTGATCAAAGTTGTAGTTTACCCTAATTTCGTTTAATCCAATTAATTTACATAAATTTATAATTTAAAAAAAATAGGGTAAGCTAATTGCCCCTTCCACACAGCTCACCTTTTATATTTATATTATTATATAAAGCATGTTATTCGGTTATATTTACACTTCTAAGACGTATAAAATTTTATGCATGAGATACAATATTTAAAGCACCAATAATCTTCTACCAACCTCCCACTACCTATATAATTTTATAAATTGAATTATTTTTAAAATTTAAGTTACATTTTACACTCTTATAATTAGTTATTTAATTATTATTTTTATGTCCCTTTTTTTTTATACCTTTATCGTATTAACCTACATAATTGTATATGAATCAGAAGACAATTAAAAAATAAGTTTCTATTTTTACAAATTATACCATTATAATCGTGTCGTCGATATCTTCAAAATGAGCTCAATATTGAATATTTTTTGATTTAATCGTATTATTATATACATGAATACGTAACGAGTTATTTTAAAAAAAATTACATTTTATGCCCTATAATTATTTATTTCATTTTTTTATCTTTTCATTTTACACCATTATCTATATTAATTTTTAAATTTCATTCATATTTCTTATTGTTTTATTTTTCAGTTTGCACTCCTATCATATCAAATTACATTAAATAAATGTGTTTCATTTTTTAAAAATTATACTATTATAATCGTCTTGTTAATATTTTCGAAATGAGCCAAATATTGAATATTTTTTGACTTAATCATATTATCAAATAACATAAATACGCAGTGAATTATTTTTAAAATTTACAGTTTACACATTATAGTTATTTAATTAACTTTTATATATTTTACTTTTTCATTTTTCATTTTTCATTTAACACCATTTTCATATTAATATTCATAATCGTATATCAACTAAAATATGTTAAAGAAAAACATTTTCTTTTTTATAAACTATACGGTTATTATCGTCTTCTTCAATACCTTCAAAATGAGCATCATATCGATTATTTTTTGATTTAATAGCATTATTAAAAATGATAAACACGACGGTTATTATCGTCTTCTTCAATACCTTCAAAACGAGCATCATATCGATTATTTTTTGATTTAATAGCATTATTAAAAATTATAAACACGTATCAAGTTATTTTTAAAACTTAATTTTTTATTTTTAGTTTTTCATTTTACACCCTTATCTATCAATATCTATATTATTTATACTATATTATAAAGAGTTTTAAACAGTTATTGTTTAGATTTTTAAGAGATACAAATGTTGATGGACTATGTACAATTTTTGAAGTTTTACAACTTCTATGATTCAACACGATAATTAATTTCTAATTTTAAATTATACTAAAAAAAACGCTTTCTTTTTTTTATAAATTATACGGTTATAGTCGTTTCTTCAATACTTTCAAAAGAGCCCAATATGGATAATTTTTTATTTAGTAATAATATTAAAAATAATAAATACGTACCGTTTTTAAAACTAAATTTAACATCTTAAATTTCATTTTTAGTTTTTCATTTTACACCATTATCTATCTATATCTATACTATATTATAAAAAGTGGTTATTGTTTAGATTTCTAAGACTTACAAATGTGTAAAATATTTGTTTTGTAAAAATCAATTAATTATGAAATTCAATTTTTTTCCAAATCTTACAAACCAAAAATTCCAAATATTTCCACAAAATCCAAATTATTTAAAAAAAAAATATCGACAAATCAAGTGGTCCTAAATGTGCTACTTTGTTATTTTTAAATTAGGATTGTATTTAGGTTTTGTAAAAATAATGGATATCGATTTATAAGTTCATAACAATAGACAATTTGATATCTTCAAAGAGTTTCAGATTTTTAAAGTTCATGTGGATGAAATATTTAAAACCCGCTACATTGCAACGGATACGTCTTCTAATTTCTAATAAATGATTTAACTTTTTGATTTTGATATTAAAATTTTTGTAACAGCGTTGGTCGAAAAAGAAAAAAAAAACTTGTGACTGTTGTAGAACAATCGATATAGAGAGAATCAAGAGGCACTTTTCTTATTAATAATAGACTCTTCAAATATGGATGAATTTACATAAAAGGAAATATACAATATGGTAAGTAGAATAATTAGGAGATATTCCCTCAATCATTTCCTATTTGATGAAGGCACAATATCCTTCAATACTCCCCTTGTGCCGAATCAAAAGGATGATGGTGCATAATTTCTGCCTCATTAAAACCTTACATCAAAGAAACAAAACCCGATGGGAAAAATAAAACTTTAAACGAAGAAAAGGGTACATGACACCACTAAACAATTCCTTTAGTTTATATCCTCCTTGATTCATACATCAATCATGGAGTTTTAAGAAACGAGATGGTATAAGACTGTTGCCTCACTAAAACCTTATGTCAAGGAACAAAACCCGGTGGGAAAAATAAAACCTTGAGCAAAGGAAAGAGCACGACCATTTATTGTATGTGAAGTAGACACCTTCTTTAGTCTGTTACTCCCCCTGATTCATACATTAATCAAAAGGAGTTTGGAAAGTCTCCGTATTCCGATGTTTTCCACATGTTTCTCGAATGTGGCCTTAGGTAGTGATTTGGTAAACAAATCAGCCACATTCTCCTTAGACCTAACTTGATTCACTTGAATCTTGAGGAGAGTTTGTTGTTGCTCATTATAGAAAAACTTTGGCGATATATGTTTTGTATTATCACCCTTTTCATTTCTTTGATACATGATGCATTTATTTCCATATATGAAGGTATGGATAAACTCAAAACACTAGCTCCTCTAATATGTGTAATGATAGTCCTTAAGCATGTACACTATTCAATAGTCTCATGTAGAGCAATATTCTTGGAATAGTTCGAAGAGGTAGCTATAAAGATTTGTCTAGTTTACTTCCAAGAAATCAACATGTTCCCTATGGTAATTTCTTATCCAATTTGGGAATGACCTTTGTATGAGTCGGATAGATAGCTAATATCAGCAAAGGCATACTAAGGCATTATTTGATGGTTTTTCTATAAGGGCTAGTACTTTTGACGCTCATATTCAAAGTAGGTATTGAAGTTCCATTATCAATTTCATTTTTCTCTTTGTAAGGGAAGTATAAGTCCAAATCAATGGTTCCAAAATATTAGTTTCATATCATTCCAATGATGTTGCATTGGCGCTGAGCTAAATCTAGCTAACGAGTTCATTGAGAAATACAATATACGGTCAGATGCTTTGTGCTAAGTACAATAATGTGCCTATTGTACTTAGAAAGAGAATTCCATCTCCCAAAAACCTCTTTGTCGTCATCCTTTAGACAAAATGGATCTTTCCTTTTATCCAACACTTCGATCGATCATGGGAGTGCTAACCGAATACGCTTTGTCAATATTAAATCGCCTGATCATTTAGACATATGCGGATCGGTGGATTAATACTCCACAAGCTCGGTGTCTTAGTTAATATAACTAGTAAACACGAGTTTTCCCAGATCTTTTATCTCAACTTTAGATTTCAAGTAGATTATGGTTTCTCTTATTTCATCAAGAATCTGTATTGTGTTCATAACATCGACATATATAGCTAATTTTTGAAAATCTGGAACTCATTTTCTTTTATAAATACGCATGGGCACAATTCATCGTTCTTATATCCCTTCCCAATCAAGTACTTACTTAGGCAGGTATACCATATCCGCCTAGATTGCTTTAATCTATAAAATTAGCGTTTCAATTTCATTGCAAACGCATTTCATGGTTTCTGGTAATATAATGGCTTCAAGCACTTTTATATATCTCCTTATATAGATCCCCATAGAGATATGTAGTAACCATGTTCATGAGCTGCATTTCCCGTCCTTCGAAAATTACTAGACTAATTAATTAGCAGAACGTTATAACATCCATCACGAGAGAATAAGTCTTCTCATTATCAATCCAGGGCGTTGTGAGAAACCTTGCGCCAAAGGAAAGCCTTATACACCATGACTTAATTATTCCTATTACGCTTTTCTAACAAAAATTATCTATGTCCTACGAGCTTTACACTTGGTGGGTTAGCACTACCGGACCAAATACCCGTTTATTTGTCAAATGTAATTCTCCTGGATTGCTTTTATTTATTTAGGTCAATTTGCTCTTTGTTGACATTCTTCAATCGAGCATGGTTCGATGTTATCGTGCTCGATCATCTCATGAGCAACAATATATATTAATATATCATCAATGAGTATGTATGATCTGTCCATCGACTCATATGCACTCTCGTAATACATTTGAGATTTCTTTGATCTCTGGAATAAATATTAACTTCGGAGCGTCCTCCAGTAATGATTCATAGACAGTTTTAGACAGAGATAATCTCATGAGAGGTTCATGTATTGATGATAAATGGTTGTGCCTTACTCTTCTTTTCCTTTAGATGAGTATCTATCGAACCAAGTAGCTTCCCCCATTTTCTTTTGGGAGCCACGACCTCAACCACACCTCCACCATGTGTGATTGCAACGCGCTTTCCAATGGCGTTGTGCCCTTGTTGGGGGCTTTTATCCTTACGGGTATATTTGCAGCTGGTATATGTGATCTTGTCACTTGTAGAATAACATTAAACGTATCAGGTATCGAGTCTGATTCGTTTGACTTCAATTTTACATTGTGAAGTTTGGGGATCAAAATGAGACATGATGGGAATATTCTATGACACTTCCAGTCGTTCCCATGGAAAATCTTTTTTTCTATCTCCCCCTAACGACGGGAAGACTATCTCATCAAAGTGACAACTCGCTAATCTAGCGATAAAGAGATCACACGTCAAGGATTCTAATTAGCGGATAATTGTTGGGGATTCATATCCAACTTATACTAAATCGTTTTTAAGGACCCATTTGGGTGCGTTGTGGGGGCGCAATTGGCACATATATACTACACAACCAAACATGCGTAAATATAAAATATCAGGCTTATATCCAGTTACCAACTGGTACACATGATACTGGTTGGTTAATAGTGGGTCTAAAAACAAATGAGTAAGGCTGCATGTAATATTTGCATAACCCCATGCAAATGCGGGTAAATTGGTGCGCATAACCAATGCCCTATATATCATCTATATTCTTTTGATGACAACTTTTATGAGACCATTATATATACACACATGGGGTATAGGAAACTCTATATTGATCCGAATTTATATGCAATAATTATCAATTCCTTATGATATAAATTCTTTGACATTCCAAATCATGTAGACTTGATGAGATAATTAGGGTGGTGAGCCCTTGAACGTGTAACTAGTGCTAGAGTGCAGCATCTTATGTGGACAATATATGACTTGCATTCATCGTGTCGAGACCAGAACCATAAAATACTTAAATGGCCCGCACTCTGGTTGTTTATGTCCATTACCTTGTATTTGTTGTAAGAATGTAATATTTTTGTATTAGCTTTAGGATGGTCTCATTCCTGTCTTAGCTACGAATTAGGGTATACAAAAGTTTTAGGTATGACATATTATGATAGTGGTGTTACTTTTTGTGCTGCAGAAGTCAACAATTGTAATTTGGTTACTTGCTTTACTTTGCCTTTCACTCGAAAGATAATGTGTTTATATGTATTTTTCAATACGCGGATCATTATGTCATAACCATGGTGTCTCACAAGGTCATGTCGAAAATATATCCCAAAGTTCTTTATTGGTGACAAAATATGATTTGATGACCTAGATAATCCACTAGTGTGACACATTAATTTCTCTAATATACGTTCCTTTCATATCATTAGAGTTATTGTACATATATACCCATTTCCATTCTTATATTATGATTTCCAATTTATACGAATATCTTAACAAGGTTCTCATTAATATAGTCATTTAATGATTATTAATCTTGTACCAACAAGAAAATGACAGTCCGTCGTCTAAGTATTTTGGTTGGAGGAGTTATACATTGTTAATTCAAAGAATAACAGTTCATTTCTTAGGATTGTGTAGGAGGGCCTACACAAAACGCTTAGATTCTCCTCGATACATTCCTACATGGAACGGAGAATATATTGAGAGCTTTATGTTTGTAATTTTGATGTATTTCTTTACATTGATAATAGTTAGATATTTGGTTTTTCATCAGTAAATGAAATTAATTTAATACTTAAAATAAATTTCAAATAAACTTATGCTCAATCAATCTTAAATTAATCTGATATAGTTTATTTCCAGTTTGTTCTTTTTTTTATATGAGCGATTATTAGCACAATTTTCTTCTTATATTGTCCATTATCTTTTAGGCAGTAGTTTTATCTCTGCTTCAAGAATTGTAAAACCCTTTTTGACTCTTGTCATGACTCTTACCGTTTCCACGGTTTTGTCCATATGTGAAATTGTCTTTAACTCACTATACTTTGGAGTTGTTTCCACCCCTAACACTCTCATTATTGACCACAGGAAATTTCTTTGTCCGAACATGTTTAGTATTGTTAAATGAAATAGTTTATCTAAAGGTTATACTCTAGCTTATATTGGTTCATTAATATGACTACTGATATATGAAAGGTGGAAATCTTTCGTGAGTTCCTTGCCACGAAGATTGAGATGCATTTTGGGACACGACATTTCTTCGTTGAAATCAGTCACCTTCTTGCAATCGAATAGATTTCATTCTACTGTATGATTAGTTTAGAGAAGTACATATATACTCATGATTTTCCTGTTTAGGGGTCCTACAGTTCTTGTGGGATTCTAGTTAACAATATTCCCTATGAAGGTTGTGACTGTTCTATCGTTTCAAAAATCTCAAAGTATTTACTTGTAACTTAACAGGTGATTTTTAGGGTCAATAGATTTTGATGGTTTTTACATATTTGCATGTGTTTTATGAACCTATCTTATGGTACTCAAGTTCTTCTGAGTCCAAGATGTCGTGTATAATGGAGAATATATTATTTTCTAAAACTCATGTTCTATATGTATGAAATTTCAGTATCATAATAATATTAGACTTTTGTTTGTTTACATTTTGTTGATAATACGTCATCAATATTTCAATATTCGAAAATAGATCGCAAAGACACTTTTGGATTTACAGGTAGGAGGGGAATCACGTGGATTACTTAAATCCCTTCAACCTTAGGGTTATTTACACCCGTTTGATAAAATCTTTCGGTTTTATGCAATTATTTCGTTTCATGAAATACATGAATAACATTAATAATTTTGAGAGATTTTGCCATTAAGCAAAATAAATATTGATTTTGACATAAAGTTGAATTTTTATTTTTAACATCTTAATAGTATTTTGGATATTTTAGTAGAAGACCAGAATACACGAGGATTGAAAGTGTAACTTTCATTTATTAATTAAAATTGAAAATAATGAGTAGATACTCGTAATCAAGATAAACATTTTAATATTTTCATACTATTTTTTTTGGAGCTTGCTGGAAAAGTAATTTCCAAAATTAAATAACGAAGTAGAAATTATAATTATCATAAACATATAAATATGATATGGGTAAATCAAAATCAAAAACTAATAAATGATTAAATTATTTAAATAAAATAATCAAATACTCATATAATCAATCATCTACCTACCAAATATGTTAATATAAACATAATAATGCATATAATTTGAAGGACAAGAAATTTTCATACAAATATACATATTTCTATTGCCATAAAAAAATATAGATACCATATAAAACAATAGATTTCATGTAGAATAATAAATTAAAAATAAAATAAAACAAAACATTTGAATAAATTTATATGCATGTCATATATTATAAACCAATTAAACATGCCTAAATAAATAATCATTTTAATACAAATAAACTTATTTAATTAAAAATAAGAAACAATAACACAAAATTAATAATAATTATAGGGTCTAATAAATTAAAAAATAACTCAAACGATCATGACGAATTATAAAAAAAATGATTTTTCTGTTAGCTCTTTGTGACCACCAACAAAAAGACAAAAAAAATGTATTCCTTTTTTTACGATTTAAGGAAATAGAAATAATTACATTGCAATCACTATGAAATCCTATATAAATTTAAAAAAAATCCTTGAGCATAAATCCTTTTCTCAAGTTAACATCTATTTAATCTTACTTTGCATTAAAATTACATAATTATGAATCCGATTCGGTTTTAATAACGAAAATATAACAAAAGAAATTTATGGATCAAGTTATAAAAAAAACTGTATTGTTCATTAAACATGATTTTAGAACATTCGTATAAATTTTTTACTAGAAAACTTATTAGGATTCATGAAAAAAGTAGCAATGAAAACAATTGATAACATAGCAACAATACAAGCAACAAACAACATACTCGTTCATAAATATAAAGATAAAGATATATAGATGCTTATTTGAATTGAAATAGCGAGAAGCAAGCGATTTGACAACGTCGGGGAATCGACAACATAGTTGTTTAGTTGTGGACGACTATAACAATGAAATCTGAGCGTACATGCTGATAACGTGTTGTTAAACAATCGATATAGAGATAATCAAGAGGCACTTTTCTTATTAATAATAAACCCTTTAAATAGGGATGAATTTACATAAAAGGAAATATACAATATGGTAAGTAAAATAATTAGAAGATATTCCCTCAATCATTTCCTATTTGATAAAGGCACAATATTCTTCAATAGTGACATCTTTCATGATTTGTTTATTATGCTCTCACCGTTTCATGATTTGTTTATTATGCTCTCACCGTTAACCATCGTACATCATCAATTCATCATGCTTACACCATATATGACTTCTTTCAAAAGGATGAATAAAACAATAATATTGTTCTTCAAAAAAAATATGGTTTTTCTATTTAAAATATGAGAGAATTTTTTTTCCAATATGATGACGTAATTCTTTAAAATTTAACATTAAATTTAGAGTAAACCCTAATTTTGATCATTGTGGTTTATCGAAAATTTTGATACTGGAATTTAAATTTTGTTAACTTTAAAAATCATTCTCAAAATCATTCTCGTGTTTATTCTCTCGTTATTAATTCTGTTAATTTTATTTATTAGTTTCAAGGGTATTTTTATGCATTTATACTACTTTCCTAATTTTATTTAAAAAATTAAACATATAATACACTACTAGAATAATATACATAAGCGACGGCTTTTACCGACGGCAAAAACCGTCGGTAATTTCCGACGATAAACCTACGACTTACCGACGAGAAAGCATATTGTTTATTTATTTTTTATTTTTAAAATACCGTCGGAAAACCATCGGAAAATACCGTCGACAAACCGTCGGTAACATTTATTTATTTAGTTTTTATTTATTTTTAAATACCCGTCGAAAAACCGTCGGAAAATGCCGTCGCTAAACCGTCGGTTCCTTTATAATATTTATTTTTATTTTAATATAATCTTAAACATATTAGATTAATCATTTTTTTGAAAATTGGAATCCAATTAATTATAAACCCAATAATTCTATCTTATTTGTAAACAAAATAATATCAAATATAAACTAACTGGATCAGTCCAAAATGCCAACACCCAAATCCTATTTTATTGATAAGCCCAAAACCCAAAACCCTATTTTGATAAACCCATCGATTGCTCAGTCCAAAACAAACTCAATTCACGCATCGTACGATTCGCCTTCCTCCACCGTCGTCCTCCGTCTTCACCGTCGTTGCCGTCGTCCTCCGTCCTCCGTCGTCATCGTCCATCGTCGTTTCAACTCTCAGGTATTTGATTTGAAATATGCCTGTAATGTTTCAATCTCGAATTTGATTTGAATGATTGATAATTGGAGAGGTATGCTCATTTCACTACTCTTTTGATATGCTAATCTGTGGGTTCTGACATGTTTTTGTTTGTGGTTTTCATCAAGTAATTGCTAATTACTAAATGTTTTGCTATTTTGATATGCTAATTTGTTTAGGTTTCTATTTATTGTTTAGTTTTGTGAAGAAGTTTATATGGAAAGTTGTAGCCTTGGTTTTGTGTTCTGTTTCCTGTTTCATGTATTTGTTATGTTTATATATGATGATAAATCATGTTTGCATAGTAATATATAATTTCAAGTACCTGAATTATAATGAATCTTCCAAGTTCTTCATTATGTTGATCAAGTTCATTTGTAACGCCATCACCAAAAGAAGACATTATCGATGATGCTGCTGTCATGCTTCCACTAGCTGAAGTAATTGAAGAGTTGTGTTTTTCATCATCATATGACAATTTTAAACCAGTAGATACATGATGAGTGTTTGGAATGGTTGATGGGCGATCAGATTCTTCATTATAAAAGTTATGGTTCAATGATATATGAAGTTTCTTTTGCATTAAATTAACCTCAGCTTCTCTTGGTCGCTTAATTTAAAATATTTATTAATTTAAAATTAATTTGGTTTAAAAATTATTGGTTAAAAGTTTTTTATCTTAGAAAAATAAATAGTGAATTACACCCTATGGTTTGCTCAAAATTAACCTATGAGCATCCACAAAATGCATGTGCTTTCAAGTAGCCTTCTTTAGTGGATAAGTCATAAGCAAGAATTGGCAATCGCTTCCATTATGATGGCAGAGCAATCATACAACTTGGCACAAAATTCTCCTAAAACCTCTAATTTACAGCGGTGAATTCTGTCTCAAGGCCCCTAAACTTAATTTGCATCAACGGTGTTGCAATGAACTTCTCTAACAACACTAGTTCGGGTGGTTTCTTGATTTGAGAAAAGTCTTAAGAGGGACAAGTCACTTTCTATATCATTAAGCTACTACCAAACAGTCATGTATAGCTGACCGAAAAAGCTGACCGAATAAGCTCTGAGTCACATTAAGCTCATTAAACTGCTAACAAATGGGCCCTTAATATGCTCTTATTGAACTATGTGTTGACCTCAATGATTATGTTAATGTAGTCTGTTTTGTTTATTTATGCACACATTAGGATTTAGGAGATCTTATGAGCAAACGATACATTATGACCATTGTGAATGAATTCTATTTAACTTGCCATTTATGAGTCATTAATTCATATATATATATATATATATATCATGTCTTATGGTAATCATAATGAAATGAAAGTGCTATATGTATAATTGATAAAAAGGTCCTATGTCGAAGACGACACATTAGGCCGTATTGAGTTGCTATATCTTAATTGTGACGAAGATATTGAACATTACCTTAGCCAAATAGTGATTCGGTCAAGTGGGAAAATGTCTTCATTATATTCAAATATGTGGCTTACGGAAAGTAACAAACAACTAACATACCAAGTGAGTTTTACGGCAAATGGTAAGTTGCAGGAAGATAATTTTGGGTCAATTACATGGTCGAATGGTAAGTATAAAGTGCGAAGTCCATTTGTTGTGAGCAGTTAGTAAAACACATTTATGCAGAAGTTATGTAGCAGTTTAGATAACAAAAATGACCGATGAATGTACAAGGGATTTTCCTATAATAAATGTGATTTCCTTTTTGCTAAAAGACAAGTTGAAGTTATTATATCTCATGTAGTTTAACCATCTGATTGAATTAGTTCTAGGAGTAATAACTAATAAGAATAAGCTAATGTGCTAGAAAAGGTGTAATTAATTGTTGCACATTACCTAAATCACCATCCAAATTCCATTTAATTATTATAAATGACAGTATTTGTATGTTTATTTTGGTCTTTTTGAAGCATGTCGAACCATCCGGATAGAGGATGGATGTATAAAAGGAATGATAGTCGGGGTTATCTTAGTGAAGAATATTGCCACAACATCGATAGTTACATCTCTACTGACGAACCATTTCAATAGTACGGGTGCTGTCGTGCCACGAGATGCGACAAAGTGTTCGGATCATTGTGCAATGTGCTAATCAAATGCCTAGTGGAATGATCGAAGCCGAGATCTAGCGGTGCCATTTCGCTATCAATTTCTCCGGCTCTGTTCTATAAGATCGCTAGCCTAGCCCAGTTGCTTCCCTTTTAGGCGCGGTTCACCTAATTAGATGGGCCTAGGCACTGATCGTCCTATATATCTTTTGATTCGCATTTAGCACCTATCTAGAAAGCATGAACTAACATTTTATTTTGTTTTATATCCTTATCTTATTCATTTTGAAGATTGCAGGAGTACCCCCAGAATATATAGCATATACTACTCCACTGTTTTTTCATGATGATTGGCTGAATATGTATCTTGACCACTATCACATTCATGAAGACCCTGATACAAATCAAAAGAGGGATGACTTAAGCTGTTCTGACTACCGTTTTGTATACATGGGTGCAAAAGGTAAGATCACTTTTTTGTGTTTTGTTGTGAAGAAAAGGTGTTGATATTTTATTTCTTAATATGTCTACCAAAATTTTGTTTTCATTCAGGAACTTGGACCCCTTTCCATGCTAATGTTTTTAGGTCTTATACTTGGTCAGCCAATGTATGTGGCAAGAAACAGTGGTACTTTCTGTCTCCGTGTCAACAACACCTTGTTTTTGACAGTATAACTAGATTTTCTTCAAAGCAGATAATTGTTTGAGATTTGTGTCCTTTATAACACATATTGCCTTAATGTTTTTAGATCTTGTGTCTTATCGTTATTTCTACATCCAGAAATATGAAGAGTTCTGTATATGACATCTTCGAAGAGGTTAGCGAAACGATATTTCCAAATTTTTAAGAAGGTAATTTTTCTTTGTAGAACACTAGCTAAGATTTAGCTATTAACTTCACCTTTTTATATTTCATTGATTTGCTTGTGTGTGTTATGTGCAGACTATATGGTTGGAATGCACACAAGATCAAAATGAAATAATTTTTGTTCCTTGTGGATGGTATCATCAAGTTCACAATCTGGTAAGACACTTGGGCATTTTCATCAGGTTTCACAATAGGGGATATGACACACAACGTTATGGAAGTTGCGGTGTTTTGCTTATTTAATATCACCATTAGGTTCTTTTTGGCTAGGAAAAAGGGATTTTCATTTATTGTTTTGCTTATTTAATTATCGGTGTTTGTTATCACTATCACTATCACCTTAACTCTTTTTTTCTGTTAAACTTATATATCCAATGAAAATACCTAAATTAACAGGCTTTTTTGCAGTCTCATCCTTAAACCCATCTATTTACCCAAGTCTCTTACTCCAGTGTCCTTGTTGACTCTGTCTAACCTTTTCGTATTATCTATATCAATGCTTCATGAAAAAAACTGCTTTGAGATCTTCTTTTGTAAAATAAATCAAAGGTTTTATAGTAGTTCTGTAAATAGTTAACTTCTGAAACTGAAATTATCGTTCACTTCTTTTTGTTTTATGTAGTGCGATCTTTTGAAAGATTACAAGGAAGCTACAGAGTATATTGAAGACATCAAAGAAATTTGTGATGATTTTGAGGGACTCTGTCAGCGGAATCTTGCAGCTAATACGGTATGTTGTAATTTGTAAATCATAAGAAGACATTAATCTCTTCATCACAAAAAGTTATTGGTCATCCATATACGAGACAAATCTGTTCAACTTATTAGAATAATTTGGTTACCAACTTAATGGGTCAATCGTGTTGCAATAGAGGGTCAACAATGTAGGTGTTCTGTCGTACACTATGTCTGATTACATTGAGCTGAAGCTACTCTGTATGACTAAATCTATCATTATGTCTTTGCAAGGGACCACGATAAAAATCTGAATTGAACCATAAGCGTGCTCCCAGTTTTTAGCCTTTAGTTTATATAGGGTTACAAGAATTAATGTCTTTATGTGGTCAGATGAAGTGTATTAGCTTTTGAACTTTTTGGTAACCAAAACTTTCTGCCTTTCTAGAAGCTTACTAAATAAGCCACTTTTTATATCGTTAAGCCACTACCAAACAGTCATGTATAGCTGACTGAATAAGCTGGAAGGGGCTGTTTGGTTGATCTTCCATTAAGTCCTGGATGAATAAAGCTGTCTTTGTGGATTAATCTGTCTGTATAAGTTGAGATGTAACTTAATGAATATTATATTCTAATTCTCATATTTATGCACTCAAATGGTGTTAAAGTTACTGAATTTTTCTTTCTTGTTGATTGACTATTAGACATTCTAATCTATCGTAGGATGACTATGTCCATGAAACGATTGAGAAGTACGGACCCGACACTAGCATTCATCCACTTGGAGATATTGAAGTATGGGAGCGTTGTGCGGGAGGAAGGAAAAGGGGTTGGATGTATGGCGTTGGTACGTGTTCGGATCCGAGCTACGTGGTAACCGGTTCACGAAGCGGGTGGAATGAATCATTTGTCAGTTCCACTTCAAGCGAGGTAAATTTTTTGTTTCTTTTTATTTTCATATTTAATTGGAACATATATGTCAATACATGACTCATTATGTGTTACATATATATATATATATAGGTGCAACAATTAAAGGAGAAAATTAAGAAAATGGAAGAGGAGCGAGCAATTGAGAGAGAGGAGAACGCCCAACGTGCTCAACGTGAGAAGGAGAATCAAGATAGAATGAAGGCAATTGAAGGGATGCTACGTCGGCAATTCCCACCGTCGACTTCCGATGGTTCCATTCCATTAGTTGATTATGGTATGAATTTGGTATAATATTAGATTTAAATGGACTTATATGGATATACGCATGGATATACATGTACGGATTATTTGTAGGAAAATCTATTAATGAATTTTTGGATTTTGTATATATATATATATATATATATATATATAGGAAGAGGTTCAAATGAGAACTTTGTTGATTTAAAGGGACTCATTTGGGACCACATATGATATGTGGTCCACAATGTGTCCATTTGTTCCCTTAAAAGGCAAAAGTTCTCATTTGAACCTCTCCCTATATATATATATATATATATTATATTACAGGTTAAAATGCATATATAGACAAACATGGTTTTCTAATTTTTTTTAAATGCTAAATCCAAAAAAGCCGTCGGAAAGCTGTCGGTAATATAAACCGTCGGAAAGTCGTCGGTAAATAAACCGTCGGAAAGCCGTCGGTAAAGTAAGCCGTCGGTAAAGTAAGCCGTCGGAAAGCCGTCGGAAAGCCGTCGCTAAATAAGCCGTCGGAAAGCCGTCGCTAAATTAAGCCTTCGGAAAGCCGTCACTAAAAGCTGTTGGAAAGCTGTTGCAACACATTACCGACCAAGGTTTTAGCGACAGTTTTGTTCCTATCGGAAAACCGTCGGTAAAGGGCATTTCCGACGATTTTCCGACAGCTTTTGCCGTCGGTAATACCCTATTTTGTTGTAGTGATATATTGTATTTATATATAATATGTGTATATAAGTATAAAAATTAACATAAATGGACAAAAATGTATCTGACACTAACAAAGAATATTAACAGAATTACTGACGTAGGACCACTTTCAGAGCAAATGAGAACAACGAGTACTATTTTTATAGTCAAAATTTAGGTCTCACTTTTAAAGATTTCAGTAAACCATGGGAGACCAAAATTAGAGTTTACTCTTAAATTTATCATTCGTTTTATTATAAAAATGTCCTATTTTTAATTTTGCAAATTGATATAGAATATCTTTTAATTTTTAAGCCAATAAAAAAACATAGAAATAGTTATATTTTAGGATTACCAAATTTTATACCACGAGAAACCAACCAACTTTCGTATTAACTATATCAATTAAACTAGTGTTTCCAACCGCGCGTTGCACGCAGTGACCATATATCATGTTAATTTTGTTTTTGTAAAAAGGTAAATAATTATTTTCTATATTCATTAAATGTGATATACTTAAAAATTGTTATTCCCAATTTAACTTATAGGAATTGGTTTCAAGCCTATGTTGGCATACATGTATACTATTTTTTTAGTTTAGATGGAGTATAAATAGATTTGTAGAAAATGTTTTATGGAATGAATAGTGTATTTGAATTAATATAAGTTGAAAAAACAATTTTGATTCCTTGTTTCTTATTTGGTATTAGAGTTCAAAGATAAAACCGTTCGAAAGGTAATGCTAGTTTTTTTTATTTTGTGAGTATCAATCGAATAATGAAAGATTTTATAAAATCGTTAACAAACAGATAGAGATAAACCAATAAAATAAGGATATATAAAAATAAAAATAAAAATAAATTCATACATAAAGTGATATAAGTATATAAATAAATCAAAATGAAAATCACATTTGTGGTTGAAGTTACGATTTTAGAATGCTATAGAATTATTTATTAGCAAAACAATAATTGACTGCTACAACTCATTTGCACAATTCTATAGCAATAATTGTCGTTGCATAATCATAAGAAAGAAAAAGACTATCACCGGTAACAAGCAATGTTTCCCCACCCATCCCTTAACTTGAAAAATTGTTAATCTAAAATTGAAAAAAACTAATGCATTTTTTAAGGAAAAACTTGCATAGTGTGTTTTTCCTTCATTTTGGTGTCAACATCCCATTAAATATAAGATTTAGTACAAACTATAAATAACAAAATATTTAACACCATCAATTAACAATTTCTATTCTAATTATGCGCAATTGAACTGCGCCTTCAACCACCAAATCTTACACCCTCAAGAACTCCAAACCTTCAATTTCTCTACAAAAAAAAAAAACTGAGACGGTTACTCACAAATCATAAGAATAAAACTAAATGAAATGATGTTAATTGATATGACAAACATCGATAAATTTGAATTGAATATGAAGTGGTAAAGTTATCACCATAATTATGACACACTATTAGATTGTCAAATGGTGGTGAAAAGTAATAGTATAATGTATAAATAACATCGGGGGAAGCCTTATATAGAAAGCTAAGTTTTTTCAAACCCGCCCCTCTCACTTAAACAACATGTTCCTTACATCTATGAGAAGATCGTCCCAAATAAAAAGCTTTCCCACATATACAGACAACTTAATCCATACAGGTTTTATGGAAAACCAACCAAAAAACCCCAAGAGACTTGACGTTATAGCCTAAGAGATGTAGAGATCCTTGATACTAAAAAACAATGATTTGGAATTATACACTCCGATCACAAACCTGAAGCATAATGTATGTTATAAAATGCAGGGATTTTTAAACTTCAAAGTTGATTTTTGATAACAACATTATGCTTACATATTGGTTGATAGATTAAGTTGATGATATGTTTGTAACATTCAATATTTATTATTTGAAAACTAATATGACTGACCTATAAATTGAAATTATTAGTAGCTTCTTTCGGACATCAAGAAGTATCAAGCATGACAAAAAATCCAAATCAATGAACAAATTGTGAGTTGAATAGGTTTACTTTGATTTAATCAATGTGTATATCTTTCTTTGCCGGTTGGGGTAATTGGTAAGAAAAACAATATAGATACATAGTTAAGGGATGGAGAGAGATCGATACAAATAAAAACAAACCAAAAACAAAATGAAAAAAATTAAGTGACGGAGAAGAGAAACAAACATGAATCAAAATGTAGAAATTGAGGGATGAAGAAAGTAAAAGGGTTATATGTTGGGGATGGATTAAGAAATGAGAAAAGTAAAAAGTCTTCAATAAGTTAAAGGGTTTGGAGGTTAAAGGTTGATTAAAAAGATTGTAAAATGACCAAAATGACCCAATTGTAATAAAAAGTTCATTATTTCATATAGGGGCATAAAAGTCTTTAACATAATTAACATTAAAAAAAATCAAAAAAAGAGGAGGAGATGCCACATGGACTCGCAAAGGAGATGCCATGTGGACTCCCAAATGTTTCTCCTTTATATATATATATATAGATTGGTTGTTAGTACCGTACCAACTATTTTAACGTGATCAGTACGCGGTATTATAAGTATTCTACCGCAGTAATATCGTACCATACAGACTTATATATATATATATATACACACACACACAGAGAAAGAGAGAGAGAGAGAGAGAGAGAGAGAGAGAGAGAGGAAAGTTCAAATGCGAACTCAAATTTGATTGTGAACGAGAGGACAAATGAGAACGTGACACGTGTATGAAGATAGAATATTCAGACTGAATATTTATTTGAATGAGATACGTGTCACACTCTCATTTGTCCTCACGTTCATAACCAAATTTGAGTTCTCATTTGAACCCGCCCCTATAAGGGGTCTGATAACACCAATTTTTGGTGTTATTATTATACCAAATTCCATGTTGTTTAGCTAGTTTCCAAACAAACGAGGCGTAAATTCTTACGATTTCGTGTGAGTTGTACATAAGTTGACCCATTTGGACAAATAAAGGAATTCAATGCTTTTCTAGCAAAATCCAAGAATTTATGCTTCAATTGATAGAGGACGTGACTACAAAGTAAACAAACCCTTCCGGAGCTAAACGAAGCTAAAATGAGTATGGCCAAAATGGAGAAAGCGGGCGCGAAAGCAGTTGAACCCGCCCCACAACCCGCACAGTTGACTGTTTTTATGAAGAAAGCGGGTGCAAAAGCGGGTATACCCGTCCCACAACCCGCACAGTTGGCTGTCCTCCATATAAAAAGCTAGAAAATCAGATTTTCAGGGACATCTCCTTCTTTCTGAAAAACGCACGGCTAGGGTTTTCTGGTGGGGCGATTTTGGGCGATTTGGAGAGCAATTTCGGAGCGATTAAAGCGGAGAAACACTAAGGGATTGAAGATCTAAAGCTGATTTCATCATCAATTCGTGGAGATTCATCACCAAAAAAGGGGTTTTGTTCATATTTAGTTTTTGCTTGTTTTCCATGTCTAGATTAGAACTTTCTTCTCTTTTAGTTTTGTTTTCACCCACCCCCAACATGAACTAATCTTTAGATGTTGGGGGTTGGATTACTTTTGGTTTGAAGCATATAAACACGCAAGGTTGTGAATATTATTAGGGTTTCTTTTTATTAATGAAGCATATGAGTTTGTGTTTAAAGCTTTTGTAAGTCTAATCAACTTGCAAACTGATTTCATTATTCCAAATTAGTTCGAGAGAAATAATTTGTAATTAGATGATTGATTCATGTGCCTAAGGTGAGACTCTGGATAGAGATATACCAGTTAAATCTTAGTATTTTTGTGCAATCTTGCTTTACAAATTTCTGGGTTTATGTATTGAGATCGAGAGATAAAATACGTATTTTTGAAAATAAATCTGTTATAACTCGAGAGAGAGTGACAGTGGTTTTTGTGATTGTGTATTCATAATATTGGAAATTATCTGATAATAATTACAACTGAAGTGTTCTAGGTGGAAACCATTAGGACCCCAACTCCCAACTGCTTTTCTCCTATAAAGTTTCCAACTTTTCCGTTCTTTAAATTGTTTAAGATTTCTTTAGTTTAATTAGTAGATTAATCATTCAACCAAATCAAGTTTTCAACTGTCCGGTTAGTATTTACTATAGTCAGTGTTACTTAGTCCCTAGTTCCCTTGGTTCGATCCCGTACTTCCAGTACACTATTACTTGATTCGACCCGTACACTGCGGTTAGATTTAGGGGGGGTGTAAACCCGCCTATCAGGGTCTAATCAAATGATAACTGTATAATTTGTGATAATGACTTGTGCTTTATTAAAAATCAAAATTTATTCAATCCTTCAAATCATCAGACAACCAGGTTACAAAGCTTTACGGAAGGATACTCTTATCCACAACACAACTTGAGTACAAACAAGATTCCCGAGCAATGTTGTGGGCAACCGTATTTGCAGATCGTTTAATAAGCATAACTGAAGTGTTTTTAAGCCAGTGCAGGATATCCTTCCAGTCTTAAATAATTGAGCCAAACCATGAAGATATAGTTGTATTACTTTGAATTGCTTGGATCACCATTAACCAATCCGTTTCGAAAATCATATGTGGCTAATGGTTGGTCTATACCCAACTTAATGCTTCCTTGAGCCCGGTCGCTTCTGCTATTACCGGTTTCACCTCACCTCTTCGACTTTCCCTCTTCAGACGTACAAAAGCTCCCTCGAAGTCACATGCCACACAACGAAATGTAAACCTTCCATGTTGGGGAAAAAGCAGCATCTATGTTTACTTTAATGGTATTCCTGTGGGGTTTACTCCATTTTACATTCTCATCAGCTTGCGTCAAGAAGCTCCTCCTTAGGACATTTTCCTTATTTTATGCATTGCCCATTGAGAGAGATGTAGCACCAAATTCCTTGCCATTACAATAGCCTATGGAACCTTCTGATTCCAAACTCGATCATTTCGTGCATTCCAAATTTCCCAACACATCACAACCATTTTGTTCACATCAACAAATGCCTTTTTTTGTTATAACCGCATGAAACCAACATCTAAATCCATCTTGCATCCCCTCATTAACAACTCATGTCATACATGTTAGATTCCATCAAGATTATGCAAAATTACATGTAGTCCACGGAGACATCAATGTTTTTAAACCTTAATTGTACACACGTTATTAGGCATCCAAAGATAGTCCTCCACACAAAATTCTTAATTTTGGGGATTTTTGTCTTTTCTGAATGATAAAAAAAATTGGGTCAAAAGAAAATGGGGAGGGTTAAGGATTTACCCGGTGTGAGATATCACATTGTTCGAGGAACCCTAGATGTTGTCGGAGTAAAAGATCGTCAACAAGGGCGTTCTAGTGCGTTGTAGATTCTTATCCAAGACTCATAACAAAAATGAAAGAACAGATAAGAAGAAATACGTCCACCCCCTACCGTACCTTCATTTTCCCTAGATATTTCCAAACACGATTGCCATCATTTGGGCACCAATGTCCCCTCCTTTGTTGAATAAGTTTATATGCACTAGGAACTAAGTAGAGTCCCGATACTATGTTCGACCATTTCCATCCGTCTTTCCTGTTTATATCACTTAGTTGGACACTGTGAATTAGATCTATGTGTCGTTCATTGAACATGTGTATACAAATGTCCTCGTCCCACCCATTTCCTTCTTCACCCAACAAATTCGCTACTTTCTTACCTTCCAACCCTATTCGACTAGAAATGATAAAAGGATGATCTTTATCTGGAAGCCACGACTCGTTTAATCCTTCCCTCGTCCCACTCTCCACTTGCGTGCACCAACTCCTTTGCTTCAAGAATCTTTCGCCAAATAAAAGATGTGTCTTCCCGACTTAGGCTATTAGAAAGTTCCCTGTTGGAAAGTAACGAGCCTTGAACACTCTTCCCACCAACAAGTTGTCCCGCTCTAACAGACGTCATCCTTGTTTACCCAAAAGTGGATTATATTTAATGATTAATGCATGTAAATCTTTTTCTTTTACAGAAATTTATTAGTTTCTCCTCCTCCACGCCTTCTCAAACAACCCTAACTCCTTGTTTCGTCCTCTATACGCATGCCTCCACAATCCACACTTTCACACGACCACACCTCTACTCTCAAATGCGAGATGTTGCTATTTACTTATTTGGACAACAGGTTGTTATTTACTTATTTGGTCAACAGGTTATGTTAATAAATTTGTAACTTCAACTTTTGAGGTGTTGGTTCAAGACCATACCAACATGTATCAACTGAAAAGGTTGATACTAAGTACAGTTCGTTAATACACAGTATAAATATTTGCATACCAACTATAATTGGTTGATGCACGTCGATACTGAACAAAACATAGTACCATATCATGTTCATCCTAGTTATAATGAATATTACAAAAATAATTTTGAATATGAGAGAAGATAATAAAGTAGGATACATACGTGATTTATAAACATTTTCTGCTTTTTATTATGTTTTTCAATAATTTTTATCATATATTATTAATTAATTATTCTTTCAGTTGTATAGTTTTTCAATACTATTTATCAAAATTCAAAAGTTCAAAACCTAATATTACATTCAGGCCCGTTCTTGACATTTTTTGAGCCCTGGACGAGATATAAAAAGGGACCCCTGTTAAGTACGATTTTTTTCAATACATTATTTTTTTAAAGTATATAATGTTAATGTACGACAAATGAAATAAATAAACTCACACCCGCTCTTGAAACGAGATAAACTCACACAATTTTTTTCAATACATTGTTTTTTGGATCATAATAGATACTTAAAGACATTGTCTCACTTTTATTTTGTAGTTTTTTGAACTACTACTATACTTTATACCGTAACGATGAAAAAATCGGGCCCCTTTTTATCTTGGGCCCTGGACGTACGTCCGGCCCGCCCTCCCCCAGGGACGACACTAATTACATTCGTTTTGATGTGTTCTATTACATATTAAATTTATTTTGTGGATTTGATAAATAAAAAACTAAATAACTATCATAAAATATATGACAATGAAATACAAATCTTTAATAAATGCACAATAAGTTTCTACTTTCTATCCATCAGTGACTTTAATAAATGTACAATAAATTTTCTCCTTAGGGCTGTTTGGTTTAATTTTGGAAATAAAATGAAAATGAAAAGGATAGAAAATAGAAATCGAAATGAATTTTTACTTCATCAATTTGATTTAGAATAAAAATTTATATTTGTAAAGAATCGACTAATGATATATAATTAAATATTTTCTTTTATTTTCAATCTTAATTATCTTAACACCTCAAATAAAGCAGCGTATCATTTTTTTTTTGCAATACCGTGTATCAATCAACTACAATTGATATATAATTTTTGTATAATATGTACAAGCCAACTTAATTGGTACAAAAAAATGGATTGTTACATGTCAGTATCGGTATTGTACCAACATTGCAAAAGTTAAAACTCATAAACTTACAATGTGTAAAGTTCAATAATCAAATAGCAAAAGTTAAAGTTACAATGTTTAATAGCTTGTACTTTAAAAACTAATATAAACATTCAAATAAAATTTGTGTTTCATGGGATCTTTACAAACCAAACAATGTTTCATATTACTAAGCACTAGTTTGGACAGAATTATTGATGGTCGCGTTATACTTTTGGTTATATGTATTATTCGTTAACAAAAAATACAGATGTGTCAAAAATAAATAACAAATAAAAGAAAACACTCATATTAAAACAATATCTTACTTCTCCTAAGTTTCCTCTCAATTATAGTAAATCCTTAAGATCTTCATTGAAGTTGAAGTTTAGGTAAGGAAGAAAAGAACTTTATTTTGTTTATTGGTTTTGGACACTATCTTTAAATTGAAGCAAGGGCTACTTCTTGGATGGTTGGGTGGTTGTGCCTCAATTGCACATGGGGAGTGTATTGAAGAATAAAGGCATTTCACCCTTTCTACCAAGCCCATCATCATACTTAGGATCACAAAAGTTCCTCATTTATAGGAGGGGCAAAAAGGTAAATTCACATGTGGGGTTGACCATCATGCAATTGTCTCTATGTCTAGTTGTTCCTACACTCCATGTTCAAACAAACATCATTTGATGTAAGCCAATCTCATAATAGCCTTCACAATGAGTTATTATGTCTTTTGATCTAGCCTATATTCATTAAGGTTCATTCAAACTAAAGGGTTATATTTTTTTTTATTAAATCATGTCTATAATAAGATAACTGAATCTTAAATACATGATGGTCGTTTAATTCAGTTATTTTCTAACATTTGTTAAAAAAAATAACTCAAAATAAACAATAATCAATGACTGACTAAATAAGCGATTAAGCTGACTAAGTAAAAAAACAGTTGTTGCGCTTACTTTTTATCATATAATTGTGCCATTGTGATTTGGAAGAGTTCAATAAGAAATTTTAAGCCAGGCTTTTGTAATTTGATAGACCGTTCGTTGAATACACAATGACAACAAGTTAAGCTTCTATGTATGTGTTGTAACACCCCAAAGCCCAAAGCAAAAAAGCTGACCCGATAACTTCAGATTCAACTTAAAATCATGGTGGAAGTTATTAGTAGCCCATAACTTGAGGCTTACAAGAAGCTCACATTTTCTATCTATTTGGGATGATTTATATTGTAAGATCCTGCATCAGTTAGGGAAGAGAACTAAGGTTGTTTTATAGAGGATAATATCTCCTTTAACATACGTGTTTTAAAACCGTGAGCCAGGTGTGTAGACAAAGCGGACAATATTTGGTACAGTTAACCTGGGTTGTTACAGACGGTATTAAAAACAGAAACCAGACTGGTATGCCAGTGAGAACGTTAGAAAGGTGGATCGTAAGGTCCCACATCGGTTAGAGAGGAGAACTAAGGTTGCATTATAAGAGAGTTGATACCTCCTCTAGTCCTCTGGCAGACACGTTTTAAAACCGTGAGTCAAAGTGTATGTACAAAACGAACAATATCTGGTACGGTTATCCTGGAATGTTACGTGTGCATTTTGTACTCTATTTGTAACTCAAATATATTTGCAATTTTTTATGTAATGAAATTTTAAAGAAAAAAAAGATGTGAATAGTGGTGTAAATGATAAGAAACAAGTGCGAGTTATTTGAGATTAGCTCGATCAAAGCTTGGTCAACAGACCAAGTAGACTCGACTCGAACTCGAACTCGACTTTACATGCTAATGAGTCGAATTAAGCTAGCCAATACCTTACTCGAACAACTCGTGAGATACTTGATTTTTTATTTATAATTAGTTTTATCATATAACTAATTTTATTATATAATTTATAAAATATAATGTAACATTTTATTAACAAACTTACCAATAAAAAGAAACATATTATATACTTTTATATATTTGAGCAAAATTGTACAATTTTTTTACTATAGAAATTAATCATTTGTTTTATTTATTATAACCATAATAAATAAATAAAAAGTATAAAAGTGTTGGAAAATTTGTCCTAAATTGAAAGGGATATGCTATGAAAAGAGAACTAGAGAAGTATCTCAATGAAATTTATGAAATTTAAGGTACATGACTGCATCCCTTGAGTTTTATAAGGTTTAATATAGCACTTTAAGTTTTATAATTTATAGGAGAAGACATCAAAATTTCATAAATTTCAACAGGTAAGTTCGGTTCGAACTTAAATCCAATGTTTTAAAATCCGGGTTTTTAGTTGACCCGGTGTGGTGACCGGGTCCCGGATTAACTGGTTCAACCGGTTCAACCATCGGGTTGACCGGTTTCAATAATTTCCTTGTATTTTTTTCATTTTTCTGCGTACATACACATGTATAAAACCAATAATTTGATGTCCACAAATTCCAACATTAAAAATACACAAACAACAAGTTTTACATCAATCGGTTCAATATTTTTGTTTTCAATTTTTTTGAACTTTATATTTCGATCGGGTTAACCAGGTTTTTAACAGGTTTCAACTCCGGTTGAACCGGTTTTTTGTGAAACCTGGTTGGGTTGCAACCGGTCGGTTATAGTCATTAACCCGGTCGTAGTTCACCCGGTCACTTCCCCGGGTCCCGGTTCGACCGGTCGGGTTAAACCGGGTTTTAAAACACTGCTTGAATCTAGTTTGAGTTCGAGTTTGCTTCAAGTTTGTTTGAGATTGATTCGAGCTTCAAATGAGTTCGAATTTAGTTTTTTTAATAACTCGCGAGTTTTCAGTTCAAGTTCGACCATGGAAAATGAGTATCGAGTTCGAATGAAGTATACCAAGAGCTCAACCTGCATCATTTACACCCATAGATGTGAATGTAAAGTAAAGAAATATATGAGGAGTTATTTGTATTTATTAAATATTTGGGGGTTGGAAGTGAAAAATGTATTGAGTGGGGGGAGTAATTTAATAAAAAAGGAAAAAGTGGGGGTTTGACGCGTGTGGCTCGAGATGTATGTGGGCGCGCGTGATGTCTCCTCATGCTTGCGATTAAAGCCTGCCGCATATGGAGCCGTCGATCACGGTGATCGTTGGCCCCATTTTAAACAACAAATAATCATAAATTCTATTAATAATATTTTAATTTTGATAATTAGGATAAAGTTATTATATCTTTTCACCAATCGACAGATGTGTTTACGGTGTAGTTTGGTGCGGTTTAAGGTCAAACCGTATCGCATATGCGGTTTGAGCATTTTATCAAAATGCAAACAGCACTGCATAAACCTTAAATCGCACAAAATCGTACCGTAAAATGCGGTACGGTTTGTACCTATCGCACTTCAACACTATTATACGTCTAAAATACATTATAAAATCAGCGATAAAGCAACCGTAGTTCTTAAAAAATAAGGAGTTTCAATATATCTGACTCCCAAATACATATTGTATTAATTTAAAATAGTATAAGAAATAATAAATAAACTTCAAATTAAATTGGCCGTGTGAGTTGTGACATCACCAACTAATTTATTAATATTGTCAATTGTAATATCGATTAAACTCAAAGTCTAAAACACAAAATTCCAAAATATTACATAAATAATAAATTATTCTATATGTGTATATATGTGTGTTATATATAAAATTAAAAAAATACAAAATATGCGGTGCGGTGTGATTTGAACCACGGTTTGATAACTCAAAACCGCAAACCGCACATCATAGTGCAATTTGGTAAAAATGCAAACCGCAAACCACACTGCAGAAGTTCTAAACTACGCTTTGCGGTGCGATGCGGACAGTTTGTACGGTTTGACGGTTGGGATAAACACCCCTACCAACCAAGTTACATGTCAGATGCAGTATTAATGATAATTGAGTATATTATCAAAAGATTATTTATAATTTCTTTAAAATATAGAGTCAAGAGTCAAAAATTTCATTAAAAAAAATATATTTAACTCCACAAGATTTTTTATTTTAGGAATTTCAACATTTATTATAGTATTAAATATTATATAAATTTATCATTATAATATTATTTTGTTCAAAATAATTTATATAAAATAATAATAATTTAATTTATTGGGGAGAATGAATAAAAAATTAATTTATCTTTCAATTTAACGAGTTTTTATGGCTGGAGTTTTAATTTTATAGAACAAAATAGAGAATAAAACTCTTATTTTCTCTATTTTAGATAATCTGTTGTTTACTGAATAATTTATTAGATAACTAAACATTTATTGTTTTTCTTTCAAGTTAAATACTCTTATTTAATTGGAAGTTATGATTTTTACCAATAATCTTATCATGCTATTTACTAATTGAGAGTCTCACCTAAAAAGTAAGGATAGTAATGCTTAACTTGTTTCTATTTATTAGATAAAATAAGCTTATGTTACCTTACTTTAATGACCGAAAATCTTAACCAATCCCTCAATTTTAAATGTTACATTTAAAACAATTAAACTTAGAAAACTATTATAAACATATACCGGATTTTAAAGTCGTCTTAGTACAAATACAACTTTAAATTATCACGATAAAAAATGTGTAATAAGAGCATTCCCAATGCTATAAAAAGGGTTGAGTAAAGACTTGAGATTCATTTGAACAAAAGTTTTATCATTGAAACAATGAGTTGAAGAATAGCTTGACCTCCAAAATCTTTATATAAGCTTATTAAAAATGCATTTAAAATACAAAAAAAACGACTTGATCAGATTTGACCATTGGAGTAACCATATTAAGATAGATTTTCCATTGATGTAAATCCATGTGACAAAATGATGAAGTCTATATAAGACTTGACCATTAGAGATGCTCTAAGTGTTTACAACTATGTTGAATTGGAGAAAAATGTATTTTAGTATTTTTGTTGATTCAATAGTTATGTTGTTTTCTATGTTAAAGTAGATAGAAGAGTAAATAGATTATAAAAATCCTTAAATTCAAATAATTAAACTTATCAAAAAAAATGTGTACGAGATAAAAATTATATTTTATTAAATATATTGGATATTTTATATTAAGATAATATTGTTTTAACTCAAATATACATAAATTAATTTGAACATTAGAGCATCCACAGTGATGGAACCTTCAAAAACCTTAGTTGCTATATTTATTTCTTGCCACATCGTTGTTACCTCAACGAAACAAAAACCTCCATAAAACTTTACAATACGGGTTCTTATAAAAACTTCACTTTCTTTATTTTTAATTTATAAAATAAGTAAGAAAACAATAAAAATAACAAAGTAATAAATAAAAAATAAGAAATGTTTGCAAGAATCTGGATTCTTGTTCAAACATCTGAATATCTATAGAAACCTATGATTAGACAAGAACATGTATACCATATTGGAAATTTATGTAAAAACTTAATAAAAACCGCAAGAAGAACCTCTAGCGAGGTTTAGAAAGAAACAATATATCTAAATATTTAATGTATAAAGTATTTAATAACTTAATAATAAAAATTTCAATCTAATCCAAGACCACTAATCACGGCTGTAGTGACTCCACCTAATTATTGTACCTGATACTTTGCGTGAAGTACAGATATTTAATGCATGACAACTTGTTACTATAAATAGAAAGCAGGGGCGGTAACTTTCCTTTTTTAAGCCGACCAGTAAATGTTTAACCGACAACTTCATTTTTTGTCGCTTTCCCTTCAAACCCACAACCTTTACCCGCCAAATTATTACTCTTTTATCATTCTTACCGGCAAATTAAAAAAAAAATTATCAATATATATAGGGAAGAGTTCAAACGAGAACATCTCTATTTAACGAGAACGCGAGAACACCTTTTTACTATAAAGAATCACATGTGATACTATTATTCCATCACATATGATACTTAATCAAAGATGTGGACGACTTTTGACGCGACCTAGGTTGCGGGGCAAGTCGCCCTTACACATTAAGCCCTTCGCATGAGATAAGTGTGTTCTTGATGTGATAGTATAATCCATCAAGACCATCACATGTGATTCTGTATCATAGACGTAGACAATCTTTGGCACGACCTAAGTCGTAGAGCATGTCGTCGGCACATCACCATGTCTCTGCATGTGTATTATCACATGTCATAAGGGTATTCTCACGTTCTCGTAAAATGAAGGTGTTCTCGTTTAAACCTCCACCTATAGGTGTATATAGGGGTACTTACAAACTCGACCAACCCGACTAACCCAATCTAACACAAAATAACTCAATCGAACCAACCCGATGTCTATTCGAGTTGTATAATCTTTAAACCATAGGTATTGGATTGATAACGAAGTACTTTTATTTGAACCAAACTCAACTCGATGAACCCGATACCTTTTATTTCTTGGATTTAATATTATTGTTAAGTATCCAACTCTCTATTAATATGTATATTAGACAATTACACCATCATCACCCTCATCATATACATATATTTTCACTTTATTCTTCATCTTTACATAATTCATTTGTATATATGTTCAGTAACTGTGAACACATATATATATATATATATTGAGAAAATTAATTGAATGTGATATATACTTAAGATTTAAAAAATACGATAACTTGTACCAAATAACTGATTATGCAAAGTATATGAGTAGAGTAGACAAAACAACATATTTAAGGGTAGGAGAATATTTTGGTGTACTGAAATATCAACCTGACCAAACCGTACGGGTTGGGTTGGGATGAGTTGCACTATTGGTTTGGGTTGGGTTGAGATTTTTTAAACCACAAGCATCAGGTTAGGTTGTTGAAATGTCTTCAACTCGAATAACTCAACCCGTGAGCACCCCTAGACGTATGTATATGTATATATATAGAGAGGAAAGCTCAAATGAAAACTCGGTTTTCATTGGGAACGTGACAACAAATAAGAACGCGATACGTGTCCCATTCAGTATGAATAACGAATGTGAAGTTCATACATTATTCATAATGAATGATACAACATCCAATATGAATAACACAACATTCAATATGAATAACACATGACCATTATCTATTCAGGATGAATAACCTTTGGGTGCAGGGGACACATGTCACGCTCTTCTTTGTCCTCACGTGCACAATGAAAAATGAGTTTTCATTTAAACTCTTCCACACACACACACACACACACACACACATATATATATATATATATATATATCACTTGTTACTTTTAAAGGAGTAAATTACAAAAATTGTCCTTGTCTTTTGGGTAAATTATGGATATATTAAGTGACGTTTGTTTTTTAAAAGGTACCGAAGTCCGATTTCGTTTCTGAATAATAAGAGGTGGTGCTGAAGTCTAAAATCTGAGTCAAAAAGACTTTTTTTTTGTAAATAAACGTCTGAAATCTGAAATCTGAATAAAAAATAGCATGTGAGAAACACAAATCCGAATAGAACCTCATTCAAGAATCACCAAAATCAAAATAAAAACTTTTAACAACCATCCTTTTTTAATCAAAATATTCCATTTATTACTATTTGAACCTCATCCTAGTATACATATTTTGTAATCAAACAGAGATCTATACAATCTAAAATAGAAACCAACAGTTTCTCTTAAACGCTAACATCAAAAATCAAACCATTTCTAAACATCAAACATGCAAAGCTAAACACGAAACCAACATTTTCCCTCTTCAACAGTTTCTCGAGACGCATGGAACTGGACTACTATCTCTTTCAGACACCATCCTCACTCTTCGACATTGATTTCGAAAATCCATACCTTATGCATGTGTGGGAACTTGGCAATCATGAGCACACAAACTGTCATTGTGTTCAACAACAACATCGGGTTCTGATAATCAATTGTGTGGGATGTTATCAAGTACCTGTATGTACAAACATCATGGACATATGGAACCATCACTTTACATTGAATAAAATCATCACATGGTAAATCGATGCCTTCAACACTATTTGGATGATAAAATCAATAAACACTTAAATACCATTACAATAAATCAATCAAGAAAGCAACACCTTTTACAATTCGCATGACACTTAAGATTCACATTTGCACATCAACATTAAATTCAAAACACAAACATCCATTTATTATGAAACATATCAAATTATTGAATCATTTCTATCATACGGTCTCATGGACTTTCATGTGTACAACATATGTAAAACAAGAAAAGAGATGAAGGTTCAAAAACTATAAAGCATACTCCTTTACCCCTCATTAGCTAGAAAAGTCTAATCTGATTTGCAGGCTACAAATCAAGCAAGTTCTCTGTTATGCTTCTCTGTTATGCCTAAAAGACCTAAATCCCTCAACATCAAAAAAGTAAATCAAAGATGCCTCAAAAAGTAAATCAGAATTGATAGGCTTAATAGATGCATATATAACATACTATAAACAATACCTTGGAGAGATTGATATGGAGATCGACGGGCCAATTGGAGTAGATTGGATCGAGATAGATCTAGTCGATTAGAGAAGATGAGGTGAGAGTGGAGATCGATTTGGTCGATTGGAGCAGATGAGGTGAGAGTGAATATCAATCTGGTCGATTTGAGCAAACTGGGTCGAAATCAATTTGGTCGATTAGAGCAGATGAGGCGAGAGTGGAGATCGATCTAGGTGATTTGAGCAGATTGGGTCAAGTTGAGAGAGCGACAAGTTATGGGTGTGATCTGGAGGGAGAGCATGAGGCGAATAAGAGGATGATAAGAGTTAAGGTTATCACTTATTTTTTCCAGACCACATTAAGGGTGCGTTTGGTACAGAGAATGGAATTGCAGAGAAATGGTTGCAGAGAATGGAATTGCAGAGAAAGGGAATTGGTCTGGAGAAAAGGAATTGACTCTTCTGTTTGGTAGCACAAAGAGTTCAATCAAGAAATGTAACAGAGAATCATTTCTCATGTTTGGTATGACAGAAAATTCAACAGAGAATTGTTCCCTATTAAGCCAAAACATACCCTATTAAGCTAAAACAACAGCTTAACCAAACAGACCCTGTTAAGCCAAAGCAGACCCTATTAAGCCAAAACAGACCCTATTAAGCCAAAACAGACACTATTAAGCAAAACAGACACACAGACACTATTAAGCCAAAACAGACCCTACTAAGCCAAAACAGACCCTATTAAGCCAGAGATATTAAGCCAAAACAACAGCTTAACCAAGCAGACCAACAAAACAACATACCAAACAGAACCTATTAAGCCAAAGCAGACCCTATTAGACGAAAACAGACCCTATTAAACCAAAATAGACTCTATTAAGCCAAACAGACCCTATTAAGCCAAAACAATAGCTTAACCAAACAGACCAGCACAACAACATACCAAACAGACCCTATTAAGCCAAAGCAGACCCTGTTAAGCCAAAACAGACCCTGTTAAGCCAAAACAGACACTATTAAGCCAAAGCAGACCCTATTAAGCCAAAACAGACCCTATTAAGCCAAAACAGACCCTATTAAGCCAAAGAGACCCTATTAAGCCAAAAAAGACTCTATTAAGCCAAACAGACCCTATTAAGCCAAAGCAACAGCTTAACCAAACAGACAAGCACAAAAACACACAAAACAGACCAGCACAACATACCAAACAGACCCTATTAAGCCAAAGCATACTCTATTAAGCCAAGCAGACCCTATTAAGCCAAAACAAATCTTGTTAAGCCAAAACATACACTGTTAAGCCAAAGCAGGCCCTATTAAGCCAAAACAGACCCTATTAAGCCAAAGAGACCCTATTAAGCCAAAATAGACTCTATTAAGCCAAACATAACCTATTAAGCCAAAACAACAGCTTAACCAAACAGACCAGCACAACAACATACCAAACAGACCCTATTAAGCCAAAGCAGACTCTATTAAGCCAAAACAGGCCCTGTTAACCCAAAACAGACACTATTAAGCCAAAGAAGACCCTATTAAGCCAAAACAGACCCTATTAAGCCAAAACAGACCCTATTAAGCCAAAAAGGCCCTATTAAGCCAAAACATACCTTATTAAGCCAAAGAGACCCTATTAAGCCAAAACATACCCTATTAAGCCAAAACAAACCCTATTAAGCCAAAATAGCAGCTTAACCAAACAACAAGCGCCAATTGAAACTAGTGTTATACCCGTCCCTTGGTCGGGTACATGACATGACTTTATACAAATTCTATATGTCCCCAAATAGACCTCAAACAAAACGACGCTTTATCAAGCATTCAAGCTAAACAAATCGATGAGCATACATTTACGTGATAAAGATTCTATGCTGACTTGTTTGGCACCCCAAGTAATAATCCTACTATCTCAAACTGTATCCCTACCGAATCTTTCTAGAGTCTAAACAGAGACAAAATGACCGATCGAAATCAGTTTCTAAATAGATTCTAAACGTCCACGAACCAGGCCTCGAACAACCTTGAAAATGCTCTAAAACCATATATGCATATTTACAAATAAACAAACGTACTTTGAAGTAACGACCTTAATGTGCATGTTTCCGCTGATTCTATACACCTCATTTCTCATGTCATTGTCGCTAACCCATCTAAGGTATCGTCTCTCGTTAAAATGCAACCTTTTTAATACAAAAAAACATGAAATTGAAGTTGTGGTGTATAAATCAGTGGCAAATCAAACTAAATTGGATTAGAATTTGGAAATTGTCGAGAAGTCAAACTAAAATTGGATTAGAATTTGGAAATCGTCAAGAAATCAAACTAAAATCATGGATGCATGAACCTGTTAATCGAAATCATTTGTGTATCGAAAATCGAAAATGAGAAGCATTCCCTTGTTAATCGGCTACAAATGAAAGTAAAATTTCCACACGTTCTTTAGCATTGCCCATTTTCAAAATTGGTAATACTTCTATAAATTTGGAAAATTGAGAGATAATGGGTAAGAAAAATAATTCAACCATCCTATTCCTATTTAGAGATTATCAAATGGCAAATAATGAAAGGCAAAGTTGGCCAATCTATCACTAAACTTTGGATAACTATTTTCCTAATCTCTTCTCTAGTACTTGCAATCACCAACAGGATGTTTCATGTGTTAGCATTTTTACAAACATCTATGATGTATGTATGTATATATATATATATATGTGTGTGTGTGTGTTCTAATGAAACGACATGTGAACTACAAACTGGCAGAGATAAATGAAGAAGATTGGTGTTGCTTTTCTTGTTGCTTAATGCTATCAGCAACATGAGCAACTACTCCAGCTCCAACTTTATGAAACTATTCATCTTTCACCTGCAAACACAAAAAAATTAAACACATCAAACAATATACAAACAAAAAAGACAAAATTTTAAAAAAAGAATTCATACATGTATGTTGTTATGAGCGAAAAACGGCCATAATAAACACATCCACTTTTTTCCATCCCAACCGTTGTAAACCACGAATCATTTCCTCTATTATAACATAGGTATCATATTTTAGCACAAGCTGACTAATTCAAATTCCTACATGTAAAAAAGTATCTAATTTACCTTCCATGATTTCATGATATTCGAGGGTATTTTGGGTATTAGGTACCATTTTGGGCTGCTTCTTTTGCTCTTGCCGCTTCTAGAGGAAAATTGGAGCCGTGGATGATACTGGAGGGCAATACTCCACATCTACAACATGATTATAACCATCCAAAGATTCGAAAGGGGCATGCAAATTTTAGATATATCAAAGCATCGGAATTATAGCGAAATCATCTATATGATGTTGATAACAATAAGCGAGCTATTAAGTAAAATATGACTACTGTTTTTTGTTTTTATTTTTGACCTTTTAACTTGTGTCAGTTTTAACCTATGGGCCAGAACCATTGCTCTTCTTGTTAGAAAGTTCCTGAATGCCATGAGTATTATAGTTTTCTTTATCAAGGTGTGACTGTATTGTCTTAAAGTTTCACAGTTAGATGTAAATTCCTTGTTCCTCCCAAAAGAATTCCTAAAATGAACTTTTTTTTTGCTTGAGCAACAGAGGAATGTCTTTCTAAAGCTGACAAAACATCCTCTGTTGTACTCTTGAGTTCAGACCCAAAAACAGATGAATCCCATTGTTCCAACCACAAAAGGACCTGAAAATAGCAAAGAAGATGAGAGTTGTTTAAGCTAATAACAGGTTCATAGCACACGTTATCAGACACATGTACCTCTCTATTGGTGTGCTCATTGTTGAGAAGCTCCGAGATAAACCTCTCCCTAGCCTCCTCAACAATGACCATGGTTTCTTCTTGAAGTGGCAGAGAGTACCGAAGCCCGTCATCATCATCTTTGATTTCAATGGAAGCATCGACTTTAAAATCCAAAACGAAAGATTGGTTCACATAACCATACTGTAAACCAAACATTGGTTATTGGCAACCAAATCCAAAACAAAAGATAGAAAATATATATATATATATATATATGATGTACCAGAACAGTAAAATCAAAACACACAAAGATTTCAAACGGTAATTACCGTAGCAAAAATGATCCTCAATCTCTCCCCACCAATGCAGATATTCTATTCCGTTAACTTGGTATAACCAAGAGACCAATCTTCTGCATGCCATAAATAGAAATTAAACTACTACCACATAAGCATTATATGAATTTAAGTAAGGACGATTATATATAAACAATCTCTAAATGAATTACAGTGATCAGCTGTCTTATTTATAAAATGGTTTCAACCTTTTCTTATGCAGCCCATTGTGTTCTCATGTACCAAAAGGCAAGCATCAGGATTGATCTTCTGGACAGTGGAAAGACCTGAAAAGAAACACCAATAAAGCATTAGAAGCAAAATATAACTTGATTTTTTTTTCTCAAATACGTTCCAATGTAAAAAGACTATCGTTGTTTTCGTCAAATCTATCAGAGTTTGCAAAATCTGAATTGCTCTATGAACATTTTCTGCAAATCCATTCATGTCACCTGATGGCAATAAAAGCAGAGAGGTTTTTAGAGAGATTTGTGTGAAGACATAAAGATGAGAAGGGGAGTAAAAGTAGGCGGTTCACTCGAGGATTCATCATCTCTGGAGAGTAAAGGGTTCTTCTTGAGAAAGAGATCAAAGGTGTTCCTCATCAATTAAGTTAAGCACTCTTCAAAAAAGCTTTTAGATCCATCTATAATCCAGATAAGGATGGGAAAAAAACCAGTTCACTAACTGCCGCTTGCCTTCTTCATTCAATATCATCATTAGAAGAATAGAGACGAGAGAAGAAACTAACACAAGGCCTGAAAAATTATATAAAACATTAATAGACGAACAAAATTAAGCAAAACACACGCATGTAGAGAACTGATTACCTTGATTTGTAAAGAGCTTGATACCGGATGATTCCGTTTGACGATGCTCCACCGGCGTTTACCTGAGCAGTAGTAGCCATCGATTTAATGAAGCGACGTATGCCAAAAAACTTGCAGAGATGAAGTAATCAAGTAATCTGCATCAACAAATTTAGGGTTTTGGAAAACTCAGCAAAGATGAAGAGCTCAAAAAGTGTAGAAAGATGACGATAGGGACAATCTCTCCTTCTTCCAACTGTTCGTCTTCTTTTCCATCTGATTGAACCTGGCGGTTATCCACAGATATGTGTAGTTATAAGGAAGAAATCGAGAGGGAGGCGAGGGGGAGGGAAATAAGGTCGGGACGTGGTGAAGGAAATGTGGGAGAAGATAAGCAGCGCGTGTTTTGGGAGAGGGAGATTAAGTAACCGTAAAATAGGTAATTTAAACGGCTAAGATTTAATTTCAGATTGAATTTGAACGGTCCAGATCATTTGGACCGACCTCCATCCATCTATATATAAAACCTCTATTATCTCGCAATATACCCCTATCGAATCCCTCTAGACGAAGAGAAAGGATTTGTTAGTCCCGGAAGGGAGATGGCTAAGCTAGTAAGAGTTTGTAGAAAGGGGGGGGGGATGAATACAAACACACAATTTTTGCTCTTTTTAAATTTTTTTAATATAAATATTAAAAATTTACACACAGAAGTTTATTGCGGAAAAGAATAGACAACCTATTCTAACAAACTTAAATAACAGTAATTAACTTATACACACAGGAAGTTAAAATAAGACTGTTAGCGCACACAGCTTTGGCGAAATCAAACAAATACTTTCAGAGAAGTATTGTTGAAGATGTGAGATTTCTGGGAAGGACTTCATCTCCTTTTATAGTGCCCATGCAAGGGATGCAAGTGGACAGCTGTCAAGGATTGATTAGCTGGAAGTTTATCTGATGGACAAAGGAAGAGGCCACTCCCTTTGTACTAGAATAATGGATGAACCATTCCTTGTAGCACGTAATGTCAGATAACTTTATCTTCTTTTCTTCATGCTCTGTGAAGTCTCATCAAACCTTTTAGCTAAAAGACAAATATTCCTTTTATAAGAATAAAAGAGAATGTCTTTATTTAAGGCTTGATGCCCAAGTTCTTGTAGCTCACGTATCTTGCAATTGTTGTGAGTAAGAACTTTATCTCTTGAAATTGCTAAGTGATACATGAAGCCATGTATCATATCGGTGGATACTTTGTAAGGCTGGAAATGGTAAGTGTACACTTTGCTTTTGCTTGATAAACTTCATCTTTCACTAAGTGTTGAAAGTGTACATCCTTGTGACTTGATATCACAGCCTTAGAAAATATACCTGCAATTTCGGTGACCAAGATTGTAATGTCGGTGACCATGACTTCAAACTTGATGTCCTCATCTTGTATTGATGTCATAGTACTTTGATAACTTTTAAGTGTACCATCGGTGACCCATGGTGACCCAACAATCTTGACTTTGGCAATGGTCTGAATATTAAAGTTAGTTGTCACATCAAAAATTCCACATTTTGATGTACAACCCTTAGATTGAATAGTCTTTGACTTTTCAATACTTGAAGTATATTTCAGACCTTCAAAAGACCTGTAAAAGATCAAACAAATAATAGAGAAGGTTCATCACCAAATCATCGGTGACCCAACAATCTCCCCCTATTTGATGATGATACCTGTAAGTTAGAAAGAAATACTTTTGACCCTTTCTATTTTTCTTTTGGGTTCTTTTGACTCAGATTTCTTTTTTTTTTCTTTTTTTTTTTGACTGAGTATGTACAGTATGTATGAAAAAAAATTATGTCCAACATATGAAAAAAAAATTAAATAAATTTACATATATACCAAGCATCCGGGTACTTGAAGGGAATTGTTGCAGCATCTCTACTCTTGAGTTCATTGAAGATTAAATTGTAGAGAATTCATTCATCTTTGCTATAGAGGACCACAATTAGAATTTCTTGAAGGAAGCTGCTATCGGCAGGGGAATATTGGTAGCCTTAGAAGAAACATTTGTTCCTAAGATCATGTTTAGAGAACATACCATATTCTGGAGCAGTGATGATGGTTGTTGCTAATTGAACTAGCAAGGTTGGATTTGATAGATCAAAAATTTGAGATATCATGAATGCTTCCTTGTGGAATGGGAGAAAGAAGAATTCAGTCTACATCGGGGTTAACATTTTGTCTGTCTTTGATTTTCTCCCCCTCAACAATTGCTTTCAACTCATTCTTCTTAGAATCACTTAGATGTTCCCCCTCAGCTGATATCTTATTACTTAGAAGATATCTTCCCTTTCAACTGAAATCTCTTTTTGAGAAAATTTCTTCTTCTCTGTTGATTTCTCATTTTCCTCCTCAGCTTATAATACTTTAGCCTTAGTAGATTTCTTGAGAAGATTTCTTTTCTCCTCTCAGCTGCATGAGGAGGATTTCTTCTTCTCCTTCTCAGCTTACAATACTTTAGCCTTAGTTGATTTCTTGAGAAGATTTCTTTTCTCCTCTCAGCTGTTGTTGATTTAGCCTTATCAGGAACTTTGAATTTTCTCCCCCTCAGCGGCTAAGGGGAGAATATGAGTAAATGAGGTGAGAAGGTGGAACAAATTTGGGGAGTCCACCAGAGGGATAAATAAGCTATCAGAAATAAAAATAAAAAAATTATTTTTATT
Organism: Silybum marianum; assembly: GCA_036898165.1. Taxonomy (NCBI): domain Eukaryota; kingdom Viridiplantae; phylum Streptophyta; class Magnoliopsida; order Asterales; family Asteraceae; genus Silybum; species Silybum marianum. The sequence continues at coordinate 21,689,466 of CM072541.1, forward strand.
TTTATTTCTCAAACCCATATATCGGAGAGTTCACTAGGTGGAAACATTTCTGCCAGAAGGAGATATTGGTGAACAAGAAAAATGGGAGTCCCTCCAATTCGACCAGTTTCGTCGAATCTTCATAGAGATGTGCAAGGTCATCAAGATCATAGATCTTGGGTGCAAGGCTGTGAAGTGACAAAAATAGTCCTTGGATTGGGAAGGTTCCAAGTCATCCTTATCAACCAAAGAGAATGTTGAGGAGGGTTTAGTGAGGGTCCCCGAAAATACAATCAGGTCCTTTTAAGAGGGCATGAAGGAGCTAGGTGAGTTTTTAAAGGATTCCCTGGGTCCAGTAGGGAGAATTTCAACACTCACCAATTTTTGGGAATCAGTGAGTGACTTGTGAGTATTTGACCCTTGAGGTTCCCTAAGTCTCTTTGAGGAGAACTTGGGGGGGGGGGCCTTTTGGAACTCCTCCACTTCTTAAAAAGGATATTGGCTTGGGTAGATACCGAAGGCTTTTTCCGTATCGTAGCCGTAGAAGCAGGCGCGGAGGTGGAATTGGTAGAAGATTTATAAACCTTAGATTTCTTTTTCTTCTAAACCATGTCCATATGTAGGAGAGAGAATTTGTGAGCAAAATTTGTGGAATTTTATACTCATGAGATCAGAGAGAATAAAGAGTGAAGGATATTGAGTATCCAAAAATAGAGAGAGAAACATCATAGACTTTGGAGATTTTTTGAAAGAGAAAGGATTGAAGAATTTTGACAGTCAATAGCTGGACATTTTGACAGTCAACAATCAGGAGCTGTTTTGACAGTCAAAGATAGGTGGGTATTTTGACAGACAGAATTCAAAGAGTAGTTTGACAAAATTATTAGAGGGAATTTTATCATGACAGAAATTAGAGAGAATTTTAACAGCAAGAGAATTCAGAGAGATATTTTGACAAAGATATATAGGGAAAAGTATATCCGAGGAGAAATTTAGAAATTTTAGCTGTCCAAACTCTGAGAGATGGAGATAAATAAAATTTCAAAAAATGAAATTTTGGAGGGATGTTAGTTGTCTAAAATCGGGGAGTCAAAATTCAGAGTATGAATTTTGGGGTTTACCGAAAATTAAGGAGAGTACCAAAAAAAAATTTTTTTTTTTAAAAAAAAATTTTAATTTTTTTTTTCAGTGACAACAGCAACGTCGGTGGCTGACATCAGCATTTTTTTTTTAATATATATTTTTTTTAAATTTAGAGATTGAAGGAGTGACATACCTGGTTTTCCGATCAGAAATTTGATTGACTTCATCCAATGATTTTGTGCATAGATGGGTAAGTTGAAAGTCAGAATGAGTGGGGTCTTCTAACCATGAGGTTGTTTCACAAAGACTTTTTCTTGCCTTTGTCTTTTTGTTTATCCACCTCAGAGCTAACATCAATGTTGACATCTTCATCCAGTCAGACACTAGACTTCTCCCCCTGAGTATCGGCGCCTGTGAATTTAGTAGCCTCTTCTTGAGCTATTTTGAGCACATTTCTTTGGTCAAACTCAAGGGTTTGGGCACTGACTCCCTCCCCCTCAATTGTTTCTTCAGTTATCTTGGTGATCCAGGGTTCGGTCACATCATCGGTGGCTGTGGTTGCAGCATCGGTGGCTACAACATCGGTGGCTGTAGCTGCTGGATTGGTGGCTGCAACATCGGTGGCTGTAGCTGCAGCATCGGTGGCTGTAGTTGCGGCATCGGTGGCTGTAGCTGCAGCATCGGTGGATGGAGGAGCAGCTAGAACATCGGTGGATGAAAGAGCAGCTAGAACATCGATGGATGACATCACATAGGTGGCTGGAGTCACATAGGTGGATGGAGTCAGGTGGATGGAGTCACATCGGTGGATGGAGTCACATAGGTGGCTGGAGTCACATAAGTGGCTGGAGATGGAGAAGCAACAGCTTTCTTGTTTTTCTCCCCCTCAGTGATTGAACCCTTGAAACCAACTGAAGAGAGAAAGATCTTGATTCTTTCAACATCAGAACACACAGCATCAACCTGTCGTTCAACCCTTTGAAGAACAAATCTATCCTGATTGACAAGGATAGAAGCAATATCGGTGGCTTGCTGAGCAGAGGCACTTCGAAGTTCTCTGATAGAAGAAAGCACAGAATCTTGGCTTGAGAGAAGCCCTTTGCTAAGACCAAAAACATCCAAGTGTAGGAGATCTAAGCATATCATGAGAGTTGGGTGACTCACCAACAACTTTTCAATGATAGATCTAAGAGTAGTAGAAAGAAAGCCATTCTTTCCATTTCCATAGTTGCATGATCTTCCAGAACTTCCACCTGGCGGATAGTAGCACGAGTGAAACTGGTGAAAGCCTTGATAAGATCATCTCCCTGTTGAGAAGACATGGGAGCAGATGGTTGAAGCTTTGGTGGTTGATCATCTTCATCATCACTAGAGGAATAATCCACCAAACCTGGGTGTGATGCACTCTCATGTGGAGTGTGGAAAAGGAGTTGTGAGAGCTCAAGGGGTGGTGAAGAGACACCTTGGATGGGAGACTCCAAGTCATCTTCATCAACTAAGGAAAAAATTGATGAAGGTACAATAGGGATATCCCTTTGTACAACCATGTCCTTTTGAGAGGGCATGGAGGAGCTGGGAGTAGCTAAGTGTTCTTTGGGTTTATGAGGTGACGTCGGTGAGTGAGAGAGATGGTTGCGACCGTCGGTGGGTGTGTGTGTGTGAGAGAGAGAGAGATCGGTGGCTAAATCAGAGAGAGAGATCGGTGGCTTCGGTGAGAGAGAGAGATCGGTGGCTTCGGTGTGTGTGTGTGAGAGAGAGAGAGATCGGTGAGAGTGAGAGATCGGTGTGTGTGTGTGTGGTGAGAGAGAGAGAGAGAGAGATTGGTGTGTGTGTGAGAGAGAGATCGGTGTGTGTGTGTGTGAGAGAGAGAGAGTGAGAGAGAGAGAGAGATCGGTGTGTGTGAGAGAGAGAGAGAGAGAGAGAGAGAGAGAGAGATCGGTGGCTTGAGAGAGAGGGTAACCGTCGGTGGATGATGACGGTGGTTGTTGTCGGCGGATGGTGTCGGTGACTGTCGGTGGAAGAATCGACGGTGAGATGTCGGTGGCTCAAAGGTGGGAACGTCGGTGGATAGATGATGGTGGCTTGTGGTTGTATGGTTTTAGGGTTTTATGAGAGAGGTGAAAGAGGTGTTTAGGAAGGAGAGAGAAGGGTGCCATGTTGGTGAGTCCACTCACCGACAGTATATATATATATATATATATATATATATATATATTTATTATTATTATTATTATTATTTTATATATATATATAAACACATATATTAATATTATACAATATATATAATATACATAAATGTATATAATATATATACATATAATATAAACATACATATTATATAATATATATATATATATTAGTCTATATTTATCATACCTAATTCACATATGAGAAACTTGAACCTTGCTTCATCCAGGGGCTTTGTGAACAGATCAGCTAATTGACAATCAGTGGGAATGAAATGAAGTTTCACATCATCTTTAGAGATATGATCTCTTATAAAGTGATACCTGATGTCAATGTGCTTAGATCTTGAATGAAGCACTGGATTGTTGGCAATGGCTATTGCACTTGAGTTGTCACACAATATTGGGATCTTTGAGAAAATCTGATTATAGTCACACAGCTGATTTTTCATCCACAATATTTGTGCACAACAACTTCCAGCAGCCACATATTCTGCTTCAGCTGTAGAAGTAGATACCGAATGTTGTTTCTTACTTGACCAGCTCACAAGCTTTCCACCAAGTAATTGACAGCTTCCAGTAGTACTTTTTCGGTCTATTTTTGAACCTGCAAAATCAGAATCAGAGTACCCGATGAGATCGAAACCTGAGTCTTTGGGATACCAAAGACCCAGATTTATGGTACCCTTCAGATACCGAAAAATCCTTTTCACAGCAGCAAGATGTGATTCTTTAGGATTTGCTTGGTATCGAGCACACAGACAGGTAGCAAACATAATATCAGGTCTACTTGCAGTAAAATAGAGAAGAGATCCTATCATGCCTCTATAATTCGTGAATTTAACAGAAACACCATCAGGATCAGAATAAAGTCTAAGAGGAAGAGCCATAGGAGTTTTTATGGTAGAGCAAGTATCAAGTTGAAACTTTTTCAGAAGGTCTTTAATGTATTTACTTGCAAACCAAGAAAGAAAGTTAACTCCCCCATCATGCTCATTTCATACTCTTTTTGCATGAGGGAGCTGAACTCATCACACAAGGATTCATCGGTGGCTCCAAAAATAATATCATCAACATAAGTTTGAACAAGAATGATATTACCTTGTGATTTCTTGAAGAAGAGAGTGTTGTCAACTTTGCCTCGTATATACTTATTTTTTAAGAAGATAGACTGAGAGAGTATCATACTGTGCACTGTGAGCTTGCTTCGGTCCATACAGAGCTTTATCTAGCATATACACATGATATGGATGGACTGGATCTTCAAACCCAGGTGGTTGCTTCACATACACTTCTTCAGCCAGCTCACCATTAAGGAAGGCACTTTTGACATCCATTTGGAATACCCGAAAATTCTTGTAAGCAGCATGGACAAGAAATGTTCGGATAGCTTCCAATCTGGCAACAGGAGCAAAAGTTTCATCATAGTCAATTCCTTCTTCTTGCCTATATCCTTGAGCAACCAACCTTGCTTTATTCCTTATGACAGTTCCTTCTTCATCCATCTTGTTTCTGAACACCCATTTTGTTCCAATGATAGTTTTGTTAGATGGACGAGGAACTAACTTCCAAACTTTGTTTCTCTCAAATTGAGAGAGTTCTTCTTGCATGGCAATTACCCAGCTTGGATCACCTAGGGCTTCATTAATTATCTTAGGCTCAACAATAGAAACAAAGTTGACATACAAGCACAGGTTGCTGATGCCTCTTCTAGTTTTAACACCAATTTGAGGATTACCTATGATTTGATCTATTAGATGATCCATGGTCCATTTTAGTGCAGGAGGCAAGGGAGGAGGAATGGAAGAAGATGAAGAGGAGAGATTTTGAGATGGTGAGGAGGGGTTAGTGGAAGATATTGTGTTTAGATGGGTAAGATCCCCTGAAGAGTTAGTTTCAGGAGGTGGAGAAGAAGAAGTGGGTTCTTGAGGTGAGGTAGTGTTGATGGGAGGCTGAGTAGAGTTGCTATCTTGAGGATTTGAAGGGTTAGGTGAAGAAGAGGAAGAAGTAAGTTCACCAACACATGAATTTTTTTCAAAGATTAATTCTTCTTCATTACAAGATAATGAAGATACTTCAAACTCATCAAATTTCACATGCATGGATTCATCTATGCATTGTCTTCTGAGGTTGAAAATTCTGAAGGCTCTTGAGGAGAGAGAATAGCCCATGAATATTCCATCATCAGACTTTGGATCAAACTTTCCAAGTTGTTCCCTGTCATTTAGCATGTGACATGCACAGCCAAATACATGGAAATAGTCAACTGCAGGTTTCCGTCCATGGAAAACTTCGTACGCGGTCTTGTCATGCCTTTTGACTATGAGAGACCTATTTTGAGTAAAGCATGCAGTGTTAACTGCTTCTGCCCAAAAATAGGTTGGTAACTTGGATTCGCTCAGCATTGACCTTGCAGCTTCATAGAGAGTTTTGTTCTTTCTTTCAACAACACCATTTTGTTGAGGAGTGCGTACGGCAGAAAAGTTCTTTTATGCCATAGCCAACTTTGTTTGGCTAATTCTTGAGAGAGGAGACACACAGCTTCTCCAATAGCATTTTCCTTCATGTTGATGATGTAAACATCATTCATTTGGGTGCCTGCTAGTACAACTTTATTCTGCATATCAAGGACCAAGCAAACACAGAGTTGAAAGGTGACCTTATATCCCAAATCACATATTTGGCTGATGCTCAGTAAGTTGTACATTAGCCCTTCAACATGAGCTACTTTAGAAAAAATTATGGTTCCATTTGATATGGTACCATAGCCTTTGGTGACACATTTCCCATTTCCTCCAAAGGAAACAGTGGGTCCTTTTTCTTGCAAGAAATTAGAGAGAAGATATTTGTTTCTGGTCATGTGCCTTGAACAACCGCTGTCCATGTACCATGTATGATCTTTGTTTGGTACCTGTACCCAAAAACAAATTTAGACTTTTGGTACCCATTTTGAAGTGGGTCCTTTGGGGTTAGAGGGCATTTTAGGAACATTAGAATTCTTAGGACAATGCTTTGCAAGATGGAGAGTATTGCCACAGTTATAACATTTCTTTAAAGAAAAGGCTCTATTAAAGTCCATGTTATCAAAGCTTTGAGCATCAGAAGAAGAAAAAGAAGTAGATGGATGACCAACACCTGGTCTTGATCCAAGAATACCTTTATCAGGATTTGGTCAAAGAATACCTTTACCAGGATTTTTTGATTTCTTTAAGTTGAGAGAGCGAAGGATGAAATCAGTAATTTCTTGAGATTATCTTCTGGATGAAAACTTTTTATTTTGAGAAAATCTTTTTGAGTTGTGACAAGCAGGAGTAGTCGGTGACTTGTGAAAGTCCCTTGACTCATGAAGACTCAAAGAGCTTAAAAGCTTTTGAATGGGTTTAGGAGAGGAAGAAGAAGATCTTGGAATTCTTAAAGGTTCAGTGGAAACTTCTTTTGCTTTTACAAAGACTCCAAACTTTTTGGAGTTTGATTCTACATTTAGCATATCTAGAAGATCTATAGAATGAACAGAGGTAGAATCTTCAGATGAGTAACCAAAGAGATCATCATCGTCATCAGACAAGAAGCCGGCAGGAAAGCCTTGATATTCAACAGAAGGAGGAATAGAGTCAGAAGATTGAAAATCATCTTTTCCATATCCAAGTCCAGTCTTGTCCTTGCTGGAGATTTGATTTTGAAGAATTCTTTCAAGATCTTTAGAAGATTTGGTCCATTTAGACAGAACCTCTTGTTCTCTTTCAAGAGTGTTGGAGATTTTTGATTTTTCTTCTGAAAGACTGTCATTTAGATACCTTAGGTTTTCTAGATCAGCTTTCATTTTATCAAAATCTTTAAGTTTAGAGAAACAAGACAGAGGTTGATCATTTAAACATTTTATATGAATATCAGCCTTTTTCTTCTGATCCTTTAAGTCATAGAAGTCGACAGTTAAAGAATCAAAAGCATCAGCTTTTTGATCATTGGAGAGAAAGGTGAAGGGATGTACCTGAGGCTTTGTTCCTGAAGTTGATTCCTCAGTAGATACAAGAGCAGTGCAAAGTGTCTTTTCCATTTCTTCTATTTCATCAATCTTGGCCATTAGACACTTTGTGACATACTCACTGTCACTCTCAGAGGTTTGCTCATCTTCCCAGCAAACTGTTTCAGCAACCAAGGTTTTTCCTCTGTTTAGGTTCTTTTCTTTTTCTTTTCTATACTTTGCTTTGTACTTTTTGTACCCAGAGATTTCTTTAGTAGAGTCAGGACTTTCCTTGGAGAGATGGCTACTTCTCTCTTCAGACTTTTTAGAAGATGATTTGGAGAAGTCATGGCCAGAAGAAGAAGGAGAAGAAGTTTTGAATTTAGAGAAAAATTTAGATCTGCATTCAGAAGCAAAGTGACCTTTCTTCCCACAACTGAAGCATTCTTCATTGGATTTGTCGGAAGAAGGTTTTTGAGAGAAAGATTTTCTTTGAAAACTAGGACGGTTAGAAGAATTTTTTTTTGTTTTTAAGGTTTCCAGCAATCATTGCCATACTATCAGAAAGTATGTCAATGGCATAATCCTCACCTTCATCATCAGCTGCACTATAGTAAGCATCTGATAGATGAGATGATTCTTCCTTAGAGTTACCTTCAGAACCAGAAGAAGAAGGGTAAGTAATTCTAGGTACACAGGAAGAAGATTTAGAATTACTTATTAGAGCAAAAGAAGAAGATTTAATATCTTTTATAAAAGACTTTCTTTGGTTCTTGGTTTGCTCATAATGAAGAAGAGTCCCATAGAGAGCAGTTAAAGGCATCACATCAAGATCCTTGGTTTGCTTAATGCAAGTACATATGGTTTCCCAGAAGTCTGGGAGACAGTCCATGAACTTGCAGAGAACTTCTTCATTATCATAAACTCTTCCAAGAACCTTAAGATCATTTAGAAGACAGTTAAAACGACTGAAGTAGACAGATAGGGATTCTCCTTTCTCAAGGGAGAAGAGTTCATACTTTCTAACAAGACAGATCCTGTTAGATTTCTTCACTTCTTTAGTGTCTTCATATAAGACACCTAGAGTATCCCACATCTCTTTAGCAGAAGAAAGATTTACAAGAGAGTGATATACTTCATCAGGAAGGGATAAAGCTAGAGCTGATTTAACTTTAGTATCTAGAGCAACCAGGCGTTTATCATCTTCATTATACTTATTTAAGGCTTTGATGATATACCTGCCTGTTTTGTCACTCTTATCCTCATCAGACTCTATATTCTTTTCTTCAGTATCTTTTTGTGGACCATAGCGAGCCCAGACTTTAGGAATTAAAGGTCCCTCATTTAGAATGATGGGATACCTGCAATCAATCCCTTCTAGAAAGAGTAGCATGCGATTTTTCCATAACCCAAAATTACTTGGGTTGAACCTTGGAGGTTTGGCCAAGGATCCTAAATCGTATGTGCTATTGGAAGAGGTTTGCATGGTACCGTCATTTGAGGAAGTAGCAGCCATCACAGGTCTGGTTTATGAGATTAAACCAACTACTCTGATACCACTTGTTAGTCCCGGAAGGGAGATGGCTAAGCTAGTAAGAGTTTGTAGAAGGGGGGGGGGGGGGGATGAATACAAACACACAATTTTTGCTCTTTTTAAATTTTTTAATATAAATATTAAAAATTTACACACAGAAGTTTGTTGCGGAAAAGAATAGACAACCTATTCTAACAAACTTAAATAACAGTAATTAACTTATACACACAGGAAGTTAAAATAAGACTGTTAGCGCACACAGCTTTGGCGAAATCAAACAAATACTTTCAGAGAAGTATTGTTGAAGACGTGAGATTTCTGGGAAGGACTTCATCTTCTTTTATAGTGCCCATGCAAGGGATGCAAGTGGACAGCTGTCAAGGATTGATTAGCTGGAAGTTTATCTGATGGACAAAGGAAGAGGCCACTCCCTTTGTACTAGAATAATGGATGAACCATTCCTTGTAGCACATAATGTCAGATAACTTTATCTTCTTTTCTTCATGCTCTGTGAAGTCCCATCAAACCTTTTAGCTAAAAGACAAATATTCCTTTTATAAGAATAAAAGAGAATGTTTTTATTTATGGCTTGATGCCCAAGTTCTTGTAGCTCACGTATCTTGCAATTGTTGTGAGTAAGAACTTTATCTCTTGAAATTGCTAAGTGATACATGAAGCCATGTATCATATCGGTGGATACTTTGTAAGGCTGGAAATGGTAAGTGTACACTTTGCTTTTGCTTGATAAACTTCATCTTTCACTAAGTGTTGAAAGTGTACATCCTTGTGACTTGATATCACAGCCTTAGAAAATATACCTGCAATCTCGGTGACCAAGATTGTAATGTCGGTGACCATGACTTCAAACTTGATGTCCTCATCTTGTATTGATGTCATAGTACTTTGATAACTTTTAGGTGTACCATCGGTGACCCATGGTGACCCAACAATCTTGACTTTGGCAATGGTCTGAATATTAAAGTTAGTTGTCACATCAAAAATTCCACATTTTGATGTACAGCCCTTAAATTGAATAGTCTTTGACTTTTCAATACTTGAAGTATATTTCAGACCTTCAAAAGACCCTGTAAAAGATCAAACAAATAATAGAGAAAGTTCATCACCAAATCATCGGTGACCCAACAGGATTGATGAAAACAAATCCCTCAAAACGTCCACACCAACCTGTTATTGAATAGTAATTATTTTTATTTTACCCTATAAAATTTTCATTTTATCCCCTATTTCAATATATTTTTCACTTTAAATCTTAATACATTTTCATTAATTAATTTGATTCATTAAATATCTATAATAAAACTAAATATATTTTATAACAAAATAACTTATTAAAAATCTCTCGTCAAGACGACCAGAATGCCACCAATATGGAATACCTAGAAAAATCATATAATCTAATCATCATCTTTCACTTTTTAATATATTAATTGTTGTATGTCCTTGTCATTATATTTTTGTATCATTGAGATTTATTATTATTATTTTTCGTTAAAGTACAAACTTCATAAAAGAAAAGAAAATGTGGTGTAATTTTTAAATATATTGTAATGTTATAAATGAGCGGTTTTATAGAACATTTTAAGTAGAGGATAGATTATAATGCAACTGATTGGAAAGCTCTTGTAAAGGTTTTTGCATTAGAAAATATTTGTAAAAATAAGCTTTTTATTATAAAATATTAGTGAAAAGTTGATTTGGCAAAATTAAAAAGTTTTTTCTAATGACTTATGCATTGGAAATATGCATAAGAAATTAGAAAAAACCAATATTTTGCCAAAACCAATATGCATTAGAACAACCATTCATGTGTTTGATCTTAGCTGAAAACCAATACATCTACATTAACCAATTGAAAAAATATGCAAAAAAAACCCTCCCTCCACAACTAAGTGAACCTACCTAGACACCTCTGAAACGGTTTAAGTTTGAACGGGAACTACTGTGTACTTTAAAAAGAAAATATAGGTTGAACGAAGTATAAACACGTTTTGACATTAAGATGGTAATTTGGGTCATTATTAAGGTAAGAGATGAATAATCATAGAGAACAAAATGATTCACCTGGCTATTTTTTGGCATCCAGATCAGTAGCAACATGGGAGAACCTGTTGACTATTTCTCAAGAAATCCAAGGTCCCGACACTTGCATTTGAACCCATATCCGGAAGCCCCCTATTAAAGCAATAGCGTTACCCAAGTACCAATGAATTACACAAAATTATTAATTACCATTAAGAAAAATATTTTACCAATGGGAAAAGATCAAGAGGGTTTGCATTAGGACCACCGGTGGAGCCTGCTGGAGCTGGAACTAGAGCATTTGTTGCTTGTTCACGTACAAGAGCTTGTGCCTCCTATGGAACTTCATGCTCAGGAATACCCTACATAAGTTAATTTTTGATAGCTTAAAATGATGTAATGGAACAAAGAATAGAAAACTATTAAATCGGGACTATACATCACCGATTACATCTTCAAGAGTGAGTCGTTAAGATCAAAACTTCTTACCTACAACTGACACCATGAAGATGCATATATAATATAATAGCAATTACTTACCGGAAACAACACGAAAATGATGGTGGTCAGAGAGGAGAGAGAGGAGCTTGGTGGAAAGACACTGGCCACCTGCAATATCAAGAACCATGTAAATGTATAAAGAAGTTTTCAAGTGTCTCTTGTTCAACCATATAATTGTAGCAAGAAGCATGGCATTGGTAATTTGGTATTACAAATATAAAATATCCAGGAACTACATTTGATAAATCACAAATGCTTTTCAAATAGTAAAATCCATAGGAAATAAGAAACAGACCTTGAGGGAGAAATTGTCGTCACAAAAAGATTTTGAGATTTTGAACATGTTCTTCATCTTCTTCCTAAAACCTTGAGAACATATTAAGAAAAAAGTCATTCATCGAAACATTTGTAGAACCAAAAGAAGAAATTGCTCCCTGCTGTTAGAGAAAATGAAAACCACTAGAATACAAAATCATTGATGGAAACGGGTAATAAATCAAACCTGTGTATCCAGAAATGTGAAAGCAGCTTCAAGAGCAATTTTTGATGCCTTGAATTCAAAGAGCAAATAATCAGGTGATGTATTTCACCGATGATTTCAAATATGGTTAGAGCTTTCAAAGGCTTCCATTTCCAAAACTAAAGATCTTTTGCCATTTGGTAACAAATCATCTTTTGCGTACTTTGGATTTCATGGAGGGTGATCACGTGGTGGCATTGAAGTCTTTAATGGGGTATCCTGCAAATATAGATCACAAGAACAGGTACATCCTGCCATACCTTGATACTATCAAACACGGAACCAACAAAACAACACCAAAACTATCAACGATGGTCGCACGAAGGATTGTTTACAAAGAATAAACAACCCCCTCCCTTAATATATATACCCTGCCCTCGATCCACCCTAATCCCATCGACCTCGATCCGAAGAACACCATCAACAAAATTACAAAACAGTTCTAATGCCTCTATTTTAACTTTAATTAGATGCAGTTTGCTGTCAAAAGTGTTGTCAAAAAAATCGATGCAGCAGCCTCTGTTTTGAACTGTGTTGTGCTCCTCAGTTCTGATGCCTCTATATGGGAATATCTAGCTAGAGAGATAACTTGATGAATACATCTTCATAATTGGAGGAACTGCATGACACGACACACATAATTCACACACAGATATATATATATATATATATATATAGAGAGAGAGAGAGAGATGGGACAGTTTTTTGGATCCCACAAAATGAATGCTTCTTGTGGAAATTCTCTCTCGCACACAACCACAACTGACTCCCCGCAAGACCTACCTTGATTCATCAGACGAAGAGGGAACTGATTTCTCCCAATCTTTGCAGGTTAGAAGAAATTATGAGCAAGAAGAACAAAACCTAAAACGAATGATTCAGAATTAGGGTTTTTTAGTTGAGTAGTTGATGGATTTACCTGAAATTGAAAGTGTTTTTGCTTTCTGAAGTAGGTGATGAGATGACGGTGAGACGGAGGTGTTCAGGTGGCCGTCGCCGGTGATTTGATTGGTGGAAGTGGTGTTGTCCGCCATGAATTTTGTTGGAAAGTTGGAGATGAAATATGGTCGTCACACCAAGGCTGGCTTTTTCGAGTTCTTGGTGTACGTTTATAAGCATGTAAAAGAAGTAGGTTAAGGAGAAATGATTTGGAAGAAAGTCAGTATTGGGAGGCAACACACAGCAGATATCACACGGTTTAGGAAGTGGTTTCTGGGATGAGAGAACCGGCTGAGGAGTGGAGACGTGGGAGAGAAACCGGAAGCGGACAGGGGAGAGAGAAGTCGAAGAGGGAGGATTGCTTAGGGATAACCGTAAAATACCTATTTTAGACGGCTGGGATTTGATATGGGAAAGACTTTTAATGGCTGAGATTGATTCCACTGACCTGCATCCATATATATATATAATATTTCAAATCTCAAAGAGAAACCAAATTTTCAATTCTCCCTTTTCTTTACATGTGGAAGGGAAATGAAAACAGAGAAAAGGAATTGTTTCTTTTCTCATTCCTTCTTTTCTTTGGTGTCAACAAACAAGGGAATCGTTTCCAATTCCCTTTCTCTACTACCAATTCTCTCTACCAAACACACCATAAGAGATAAGTGGCTCTGAAAAATTGAGAAAAACAAAGGCAAATAAGTGCTTTTTTCTTAAAAAAAAACACCACCTTACTCTCAAATATTATATCACCCGAGTTAGGAAAATCACTAAAACGATCCTCTTAATAAATAAATAAAAAATATTTATTGATAGGAAAAGTTAAAAAAAATAACCAACTTTTCCATTTTGATTGGTTTAGTTCATAAAAAAAATTGAATGAAAAAACTATGAAAGTTTCTCATTTTGAATTATTGAGTCCTAAAACAAATTCTTTTGAATAAAAAAATATTAAGCTTTTTTATTTTGAATTAACATTTTTTCAAATAAACCATCGAACTTTTAAAAGTTGGTCATCTACATTCTTTTAACTCAAAAAAAAGTTACATGTAACCAACTAACAATGTTTTTAGTAAAAAACATAAATCAGTTTTACCATTCCCAAACTTTATGCAATTCAAACCATTCGTAGACAACAATGTCACTCTCCTTGCCACTCCTCGTCGCTCCATCACTGTCTGTTCTTTCTACCGTTCATTGTCGTCGTTGCCCCTGTATCGATCTCCATCTTTTTTATCAGTTTTTTTCTTTTGATTCTTCCTCTTTTGAAACAATTTAATTGTGCGATATAGACACACACACACACACACAAAAGATAGAGAATCAAAACACAAAAGTAAATTAAAAAGAGTGAGATCGATGGCAGACGCCAATAGCGGTGATGAGCGAGGATAGAGAGCAAACGACAAGGAGGGGACAAGGGTTTGAATGACGTAGGCTTCATAACTATAAAATAGTTTAAGTTTTTTTTTTACATTATTTTGCCGAGTTCCTTAGAGAGAGTTGTCTCGCGCCCCTAGGTATTCTCTACCTACCGCCAGGAAATTAAAAACATAAATCCAGTAGCCCAAACAAGATGTCCAAATAAAAACATCCATGCCCAGACTGATAAACTATTCATACCAAAAGGGTTATATCCATTAATAAGTTGTAAAACATACCTATATAAGGGGTTCGATGGTTTGTCTATTCAAAAAAAGGTTCAAAACCTTAATCATTCAGAATAGTTAAATGGGTTTTTCATTTAAAGAAAGTTTTAAGGACTAAATCATTCAAAATGAGAAAGTTTGATAATGTTTTTAAGGGCGGTGTTGTGATGGGGATGTTGAAACTTGACAGTGCTGAGAGGGGACGAGGTTCACGATGAAGGGACCGGGAGGATGGGGTATATTTTTTGTTTTTTATATAATATATATCATAAAGTAATATACAATATTTTTTTGAGAGATTGATAAAAGAACCAAAATGTCTTTCAGTAAACTGATTGACATAATGTCTATTAGGTTCAGGTACCATCCATAATAACAAATCAATATGTTAGGGCCGTTGCTTTTTAGCGAGTAATGTCAATATTCAAAGTTTGCTCAAAATACAAGGACGATTTACGTAATGTTCTTTGGTCCTCCAATTAATGTTTTTTTAATACGATTTAACATTTGTCCCTGTGGACTGTGGTTTGATGTGTCACATACTTATAATTAAATACTTTGGTTCCCCAATTAATAAAAGGTCTTTGTACCGATGATAATATAGATAAATAGATTACAAGATGTGTTATAATGTTAGCTTATTTGTTAGTTGAACACCTTTTAACACGATAAAATTGAGAAAGTTTGTTAACCACAATTAAATGTACAAAGTGTTTTCCAGATTATATTACTCACAAAGGAGTGAAAAAGATGAAGTTACAATCGTTGGGTTACTGTAGCAAAAGCATAACCTAAACTAGGAACCGATAAAGAAAACAAGACAATGTTAAATTACCTTTTTGTAATGTAAGCTTTGGTGAGAATTCTGAATTGGACAACATGCAATAGCTTGTCATCTCAATACATTGTGATACACTTCGTAAAACAACGAAAATACAATGTGATACACTTTCTAAAACAACAAAAATACACTCTGATAGACTTTGTAAAACAAGGTTACTTAAAATCAATAAACGTTGTCATGCACTTCCTCGGAGTTCCAGTCTAGGTTTCTTCGACATCTGGTTCTAGTGCACCGGTGAGATCAGGGATGTAGCACAGTGGTGAGATCTAGGTTACATCTTTGCCTTAAATCTTTTTTTTTTGCCGCAGACGGAAGATGTAAGGGAGGGGAGTTTTTCTGAAGAGACGAGGAAGAAGGCTAGGAGAGAGCTATTTTAGTTGGATGCTCTCCCATATAAATTTTTTAGATGTAAATTATAAATTTCGTCCCTGTGGTTTTTTGAAAATTCGGATTGGGTCCCTTAAATGATATATTTCCAGGAATGGTCATTGTAGTTTCATTTTTGTTATGGATCAAGTCCATCATGTTAACAATTATTTAAGATCTCCGTTAACTTGGTGAAATTTTTATTTTTCGTTTTATGAAACTTCTAGTTTTTGTAAGGATGTATTCTGCCAATTTCTAAAATTCAAGAAACCACCTTCTTTCCCCTCTCTTCCTCAATTCCCACAAACAAACACAAAAACCCTATTCAAATCAAAACAAAAAGAGTAAACTCTAATTTTGGTTTCCGTGGTTTAGTGAAATCTTTGAAAGTGGGACCTAAACTTTGATAACTCTAGAAACTGTTCTCGTGGTTTTCATTTTGCTCTAAAAATGATCCCTAATCACTACCTCTGTTTATTTTCTCTGTTAACGATAGGGGCAATTTTTGTCATTTTAACCATTTTCTAATTTTCTTTTAAAATTAATAATCATATATAATGAGTATGAATCCTCACGTCACCGATGGAGGAAATCTGGCGACGAGGTTAATTGGGTTTTTGATGCATTAAGAAGGTCATATTTTTTCGTTAGCTTCTTCGAGAGATTTGTTATATACGGGTTCAGATTAGAAAAACATTCAGGTTTGGAAGAATTTCACTGAGTTTTCCAGTTTCAAATCCAGTAGTGGATTAGTGAAACCCATTGTCGTTTTCGGCGACCGGATTTTCACCAGTCACCAAGACGGTAAAATTCGGGTCTGGAAGTATTTTTGGATTCGAAGAAAAAATCTCACAAACGGGGTCGGAAGTTAACCTACTATAAGAGATTTCATCAAAACCGCCATGAATCACGGTAACTACGTCGAAGTCCAACGTCACCGGAATGTTCCATGGATCAAACATTTCGACGTCGTTTTTTGCCTGAGTTTAGATGAAGAACATGGGTTATTGTACTCTGGTTCTTGGGATAAAACATTAAAAGTATGGAGACTTTCTGATTCAAAATGTTTGAATCAGTAAAAGCTCACGACAATGCCATTAATTTGGTGGTCAGCGGTTTCGACGGTTTGGTTTTCACCAGATCTGCAGACGGGTCGGTGAATAATCAATTTATGATTATGAATGATTGCTTACATAGATCAGATTCATGGCCAAATGGATCTTCTTCGACATTAATAAAAACATTTCGTCTCTATTGATGAACAAAATCACAGTGACAAAACCAAATGAAACTCATTTTTTCAGTAGAGGGTGTGAGGGAGAGGAGAAGAAGAAGATGATGGTGATGGTTTGTTGATGATCGGTGACCGGTGGTGGAATGACCGTAGAATGAAACATCGATGCAAGGGGTTTCAAAATGATGATGCGTGTATATACATATATACATATTTTATATGATTATTATTTTTAAAAGAAATTAAGAAAATGGTTAAAATGACAAAAATGCCCCTGTTATTAACAGAGAAAATAAACAGAGTTAGTGACTAAGCACTATTTTCAGAGCAAAATAAAAACCACGAGGATGGTTTCTAGAGTTATCAAAGTTTAGGTTTTACTTAACCACGGTGACTAAAATTGTGGGATTAAATCTTTGTTTTTCTACTCAGGGAGTGTTTGGTTGGGGGTTTAAGCAGGGATTTATGGGAATGATAATAAAAGAAATTGTTTGGTTATATATAACTTGTGAGTCTCGACAGCAATAACGACTTCCAAAGCACTTCATGTCAAAATATTTAAATATAATAAATATATGCAATAATTTTTATTAAATATATACAATATTTTTTATTAAAAAAATAGCGGGTAACCGTCGGTTCCGGACTTCCAGTTATGGGTATCCATAACCGTTTCCGGTAGGAACCTAACGATTAACGGTTCCAAAATAATGAAACCGGAACCAGTCTTGATTGATTCCGTATTTTAGGAACCAAAACCGAAACCAATCATATCGGTTCTGGTTTCGAAACCGGAAGTTCTAGAGCAGTTCTTGTTCCATAGGCGAATACTCGGTTCCAATACTCAACCCTACCCTCAAGTAACATTTTTGCAAGTTATTTAAATGCTATTCGTGAAAAGTTGATATGACAAGTTACTAAAATAACATTTTAACAAGTTGTACAAATGACATTTTTAGTCAGCATTTCGCAAAAAGAACATCTTAAGAACTTACGAAGATATTGGCTTATTAACATTAAATTAATAAAAAAACGGTTTTTCTGGCTTTGCCCCGCTCAGGCATAGTTCATCGTCTTTCGGGTCCCGACAGACATGCTTACACATATTAAATTAATAAAAGGGTTAAATGCATAAAATAGCAACCTACTTTCATAAATTTTTTATTATAGCATTGTACTTTCAGCTTTACTTATTACAGCAATGTACTTTCAAATTATTTTTTATTAAGGCATTGTACTTTGAAAAATTTACCCAAAATAGCAATGGGTAACTTGTTACATTTTAAACAAGTTAACCTAACTTTTTTTTTGCTTACATGACTTAAATGAGATGACATGGATGTCATGTCATTTTAATTACATGGCATTAACAAAAAAATCTCTCGCAATTTTTTTTTAAAATTTTCTCACTTTACCGGGTTTATTTTTTATTAATTTTCTCAATTTTTATAGTAATTTTCTTACGTCGTCACTCTTTTAAAAAAACACTTTTATTAAATTGTACAAATTAAATATTTTAGAGTAACATTTTTAACAAATATGATATTTTTCTTCAAAATAAATATTTTATTTATAAGAAAACATACACTTGAATGATATATCAGTTTAATATTTTTTAAGACAAATCGATTTATTCTTTTCGATAGAAATATTTTATTTGTAAAAAAACGTAACAATTCTTATTTTTTTAGTAAGAAAAAATTTAAACATTTTTTTGAATGTAGGGAAATAAATTGTGATCTACAAATTTTCTTAATATATGAATAATTTAGTTTCGTTAAATTAATCTAGTGTATTTATTAAATAATATGTAAAATTAATGTTTTGAAAATACAATGTTGTAATAATAATGACACATCAGCAATATATTACATGTGGACAACCTACATGGACAATGAGGTGGCATAGAAACCTACTATAGTGGGTAAATTTAAAAGAAAATGTTACTCAATGCTATAATGGGTAGATTTTTCAAAGTACAATGCTTTAATAAAAAATAATTTAAAAGTACATTGCTGTAATAAGAAAAACTGAAAGTACATTGCTATAATAAAGAAATTTATAAAAGCATGTTGCTATTCCTTGCATTTTACCCTTAATAAAAAAATAGATTTTTCAAGTTTCTAAAATATTAATTCCAAAATCTTAACCATTTCGCTTAGTTAAACATAAAAACAAATTAAAAAGTCGAAAACAACTATTTTAGACAATTCACATAGGCTATGTTTGGCAAACTAGCTGATAAGCTAGCTTATGACTAATAAGTTAGCGTATGACTTATAAGGTAGCTGGTAGCTGATAAGCTAGCTGATGAATAAGTTATGTTTGGCAAAAACTAACTTATGAAAGTGAAATAATAAAAAAGCGTGTTGAAAATAAATAAATAATATTAGTTAGGGGTATAATTGGAAAAAGTGTCAAAAAGCTTCTCATAAACTACTCCAAGTAGCTTATCGATAAGCTAGCTTATAAGCTAGCTTATTTTTGCCAAACAATACCATAATATATTTGGACATAATCAACTAGATAAAAAAAAGGATTTTTATTCATATTTAAAATACTCTCATAACCGTCGGATTAGTTATTGAATAGGCATGATTTTGGTCCAATCGTATCCAACGAATCCTAATAAATAAATAATAAACAAATTTTTACTCTTCTTTTTTATTTTTTATTTTTTATTTTTTATTTTTCACTTTTTCTTTTTCTTTTTAATTATTTTCTGACATCCACCACAATCCCCTCCATAAATACTCCATTAACAACCTCCCAATTTCTCCACCATTAATCACACCCTACAACACAACACCCTAAAATGGCTATTCCCACCGCCATTCTCTTCATTATTATCTCTTCACTTCTGTCGGCCGCCGTCGCCAGAATCCCCGGAAACTACGCCGGCGGTGCATGGCAAGGCGCTCATGCCACCTTCTACGGCGGTAGTGACGCCTCCGGTACCATGGGTATGCCCCCAGTTCCCTCCATTTAAACAACTTATGCTTTTTAGGAAAAAAATGTTTTATCAACTTATCTGATACCACACTAGAGTTTAAAAAAAAAGTGTTTGAATTAGCTTACGTGGTTCTATACCGTGATAAATCAATAAGTTGTTTTTAATGTTTGATAAAAAGATGCTTATACATGCAAAATGACTAAAAATGCTCATAAGTCCATAAGTTGTTTTTGATAAGTCACAACCTTTTTAACTTATCAAAATCTTCTTTTCCATCGGTAATTAGCGTTTTTTACTTTCTTCCATACAAACACTTAAATCTGTTTTTCACCGGTTTTCATGCTACTTATCTAACCACATTGTCTAGAAGCTTCTAGATTCTTAACCTTTATTGTGTGTGTGTTTTTAACAGGTGGTGCTTGTGGGTATGGAAATCTATACAGCCAAGGCTATGGAGTCAATACGGCGGCGCTTAGTACGGCGTTGTTTAACAATGGGTATAGCTGTGGTGCTTGTTTTGAGATTAAATGCACCCAAGATCCACGGTGGTGCCACGCCGGAAGCCCCTCCATTTTCGTCACCGCCACCAATTTCTGCCCCCCTAATTTCGCACAGGCTAGCGATAATGGGGGCTGGTGTAACCCTCCTCGTACCCACTTCGATCTCGCCATGCCAATGTTTCTTAAGATCGCCGAGTATCGCGCCGGAATCGTCCCTGTTTCCTACCGCCGGTAACTATCTATCTTATCTCTGTTTGAATAAATTACGTTTTTAGTTCCTATAGTTTGTTAAAAATTGTGATTTTCGTCCTTTTGGTTTAGATATTGCGGTTTTTCATCCCTCCATGGCCTATAGTTTGTAAATTATTGAAATTTTTGTTTTTATGATTTATAATTTTTTGTTATTTTCGTCTCTATGGTTTATAAGTCTTTAACTATTTTGGTCTTTTATATTAAAAAAAAAGTTAAGAATTAGTTTGGAGATGAAAATAGTAATAAATTATAAATTATATGGATAAAAGTAACAATTTTTAAACTACAGGGACCAAAACCGGAACTTTGAACTAACCATAGGGACGAAAAATGTAGTTTACTGTTTCTTAAAAGTTAAAACTACCCGCCGGAAAATTACATAAAATGTGAACAAAAATCACAATTTCAAATGTGGGGCCTGGTGATCACGTGATTTGGTTAAAAATGTTTTTTGTATGAAATGACGAAATTGACCTTGGTGTTTGTGATGAATTACTAAAGGGTGCCATGCCGGAAGTCCGGTGGAATCAGATTCACCGTCAACGGTTTCCGTTACTTCAACTTGGTTCTAATCAGTAACGTCGCCGGCGCCGGCGATATCCAGAAAGTGTGGGTGAAAGGCACAAGGACGAACTGGATGAGTATGAGCCGGAACTGGGGTCAAAATTGGCAGTCAAACTCAGTTCTGATTGGTCAGTCACTTTCCTTCAGGGTGACAGCCAGTGACCGACGAACTACCACCTCATGGAACATCGCTCCGGCCAATTGGCAGTTTGGTCAAACCTTCACCGGAAAGAATTTCCGAGTGTAAAAAACCCGATGATATATAAAATTCCACTTTTACCCTTTTTGTCGTTGACTATTCATGTCAGTGGGTTCTTACTTTTCTTTATGAGGGGGGTGTAAAAGGTTATATGTCAAAAGATGGAGGACCAAAGATGGAAGGTTTTAAAGTTTTGGGGATACTTAGGTTTGTTTGTAGGCTGAGGCGGCTGCAAAAAAATGTTGCCCGCATCTAAAATCTTGAATATGTATAATCGTTTGTTTTAATGATATCATATGATTTATTTGTGTCAAATTTATTAACAGATCTTTTGTTTTAATTTATAAGATTTTTTTTATTAATCTGCATATCTTATATGTTATGCAAGCTGATTAATACGGGGACAACTGCTCGTTTTGTGGGTATTCCTGAGTTACTGCGTTTGAACATCCGTGGTCACAAAAGAATTTTTTTTCCTTCTGGATTTAAACTTGGGATCTGCAGATACTTATGACCTTTGGAGCCCAATTTCATATCAAAGAGACACCATCCGTATGGTTTAATTTGTAAGATTTGATACGAATATATTTGGAAGAAAAAACCGAATTAAATTACAAGAAAGTATTATATAATTTGAAAACTTTGGATTCTTAAAGGCCAAAGGGAAGAGCATGGGATACCCTTTTCATCATATGTTGTTCATTTGTCCTTTATAGTAGGGGCAATTGCTTTTTGGCCCACTCAAAATAAGGTCAGAATTTGGCATTGGTTATTTGTAATTCCCCAATTCAAGGGTTTTTTGGACTTTATTGTTTCCTTTTAAGAAAAAATTACAAATACATATAAACTTAAATTGTCCTTTGATTCTTAAAACAAGTGTTTTATGACTCTAGCTTAGTGGGTAAGAAGATGTGAATCCTTGTTGAATGAATAAGAGGTGTGAGGTTTGATTCCATGCATCATTTGTATTTCAATGAGACACAAATTACCTATGATGGTTTCGGGGACAACAATAATAGAAATGTTTCAGAGAGTGTGCAGAATATGTTGTTATATTGATGTTATAAGAATCTCCTTTACGAACAAGTCTTGATTCTTGTGTACAGAAGTCCTTGAAACTTAACCACAAGGCTTGTGGCGTACTGCCGTACTGGTTAAGGCTTGTGGGGGATGAGGCTAGATAACCCATCTACCCCAGGTTCGAATCCAGGCGTGAACAACTTATGGTCACTGGGGAATTATCTCTTGGCTGCATGTTTTAGCAGTCTTAAATTTGCCAAGGATTAGTCTAGGAAAATGCCTAGGATATTCTTTCCAAAAAAAAAAAGTTCTTGAAACTTGATGTGGAACCAAATGCAACCAACTTTTTTTCTTCAATATTTGCAAAGAAACAAGTAAAATCTGGCTTTTGATTCACAGTAGCACGACATGCCCTATTAATGAATGAAAATATATCGGGATCTTGATCCACCACTTGTCCACTTGTACAAATGAAGAAGGTAAATCTTGTTTAGGAAATGTGATATGGTGATTTTTCATCCAACAATTAGAACCCTCAATCTATTATTGCATAACATATACACCAATATACACTAGTTGAACGTGCATACTTTCGATCATGCAAGCAGAAGGGCACCATATTCTCATAAAAAGTTTTTCTTACGGGTGTACACTTACAATCAATCATTTTGGGACAAAAAGGTTGTCGGTGGCGAAAGCTTTGTTAACATCATTCAAACTCTTAAATCAACAACTTCAAGTTAATTAACAAGCAAATGACTTAAGCTACAAAGAACAATGACAAAAGTTGCTAGATTTAAGTGATTAAAAAACACAAAATATATCGCAACATATTATACTGAGTTCAATGATTTCTCACATTATATCAAAGAATGACATATTATAAGCTTTTATCATGATTATAAAGCAAACAAATGATGCATCTTGGGACTTAAACACAACATAAGAACAAATAAATACAAGAATAAGCGATGATGCTGAAAACCTTTTACTTCAACAAAAATAAAGCAATCACTTATTAGTCACTCAAGTTTCAGAACAAGAGTTATAAGTTTTATTTAAAAAATATATCTGATAATTATTGAATTCGAAATCTTATTATATTGAAAGAGTTTCCCTTTTTAAATAATTTCCACAACTAAAGAGCAAACTTCTACTACAATTGAAATACAACTTACAGGATTTTTTTTTCTGAAGAGCCACAATTTTATTGAAGTAAATACAAAACAAAACAAGAGAAAAAGAATTTACAAACCCAAGAAATTTCTGCAAGATGTAGAAACAAGAAGCCATAAGAACTTACAAGAGATTCAAACAATATAATGGAATATTGATTGAAATTATAAGCAAGTAATGTTTTTGGTCATCATACTTAGCTAGTTAACTTTACGGGTAAAGTGTATCAAAATGCTATAAAGTTTTTCTTAATTCATATTAAATGTAATAAAGAATTTTTTTCTGAATCAATATAATAAAGTTCCTTTTCTTTAATCATTTTGAGTTTTTGACATATAAGTTGATGATTTAGTAACATTTGATGATGTGAATCAGTGAATGTCAGGTTTGTCGTCCACTTTGTCATACCACTTTCATAAACCTTTTATAAACGAGTATCCATGACATTATTTTTTACAAGATCAACATATTGTTAGTTAAAATAGAAACAAAATAAGAAAATTTAAGACTTTATTCCATTAATTGAGAAAAATTCTCCATTACAGTAAATATGAATTAGATCAAACTTATGTTACATTCTGATGCATTATACTCTTGTAAAAGTATAAACAAATAACAAAAATGATCTCAATAAATGAAACTACAAATATAAAAATAACCATTGTAGTTGTCATATTTTTGCAAAAGAAAACGGTCATAAAAACTTAACTATTCCACTTTGGATGATTAAGTTTTTAAACTATTTTTTTAAATGAAAAAACCATTAAACTTTTTCATTTTTAATGATTAAGTCCCTGAACATTTTTTTTCAAGAAAAATTAAACTATCGAATTTTTAAAAACTAATTACCTACATATTTTAAACCCAAATAAACTATCTCTAACCGGTTATTTTTTTATTCTCCCTCTCATGATGGATAAAAAAATAGACCGAAAAGAGTTAGATTGAGGGCAAAGGCCAACAACATGTTAGGTGAAATAATGAATGGACAACATTAAGGTAATGGGGAGTGTCAAGGGGGAACGATGACTTTGTTTGTGAGGGGTTTTAATTAAGGGTGAGCATAACCGGGTACCTGACTATTTTTCATGGAACCGGAACCGGCGGTTCTTGGAAATCCGGAATCGGAACCGCTAACACCGGTTCCTTATATTTTGGAACCGGAACCGGAACCGACGGGAACCGGTTCCGGTACCGGGTACACAGTTTCAATTTTTTTTTTAATTTTTTAAATTGCATACGATAAAAATATAATTATAAACTACAAAATACCGACTTAAAGTAATAAATACAACAAATGATCAAAACTAATTCGATAAAAACTAATTATTACATAAACAAACTAGAAAATTTGAGTTTCTATTTATTATTTATAAATATATAAAATAACTTTTATTTAAAAGTGGCGGATAGCGGGTACCCGGCGGGTAACGGTTCCAAAAAAATGAGAACCAGAACCTGTCCTGATCGGTTCTGTATTTTAGGAACCAGAACCGGAACCAATCACATCGGTTCCAGTCCAAAGACGGGTACCCGGTTCTGTACTTTAGGAACCAGAACCGGAACCAATCACATCGGTTCCAGTTCCAAAGGCGAGTACCCGGTTCTGATGCTCAACCCTACTTTTAATTGCGTAAGCTTTGGGAATGGTAACACCTTTAAGTTTATTTTTACTTTAAAAATTTTCTAGTCAGTTACAAGTAGTTCACTAAAAAAAGATGTAGGTAACCAATTTTTAGAAGTTTGATGGTTTATATATTTAAAAAAATGTTTAGCACTTAATCATTCAAAACAAAAAAGTTTAATGATTTTTTTATTCAAAACAATAGTTTAAGTACTTAATCATTCAAAATAAAAAAGTTTAATAATTGTTTTATTAAAAAAATAATTTAAAAATTTAACCATTTAGGTTTTCTTTAAACTAATGTATTTCAATAAAGTTTAATTAGTTTTTTAAAAGCAACTTATTCTTGTTTAAGAAAACAAGGATATTTTTTAAAAGTAATTTATCAATTATGAGTTTAAAAATAGTGATTATGGGCTTATATAACATGATTCATGGGCTGTATGGTGGGCTCTTTGCCTGGCCGGGAGTTTCTGTAAAAATTTTATGGATAATTGCACATTTGTCCTTAAACTTCTTTTAATTACACATTTTCCCTATTTCTTAAATAATTTCAACCATATAAAATGATTTTATTGCAATATTCTTACTTTTCATTTACTTATTGGCCAAAAGTTTATTTTAAATATATAAAATATGTGATACAGTACGGTGTGAATAATTTGTACAGTTTAGATGAACACTTTAGTTTATACCTTCTTTTAAAAGGAGTATGTAAGTGAAATAAGAAAGGTAAAGAACTAGATATATCTGACTATCAAAGATATAAATATTTACAATAAATAAATTAAGAGAATTGTTATTTGCACTCATTTAATATTAAAATCAGGTCAATTCTTGTTTTAGGATATAAAAATGAGTTTTAATATTTATATTTCCCTTTCAAAAAAAATTATTTATGTATAAAAAGAGGAAATCAATATATAGAAGTGTATTTATTGAATGATATAGAAGGGTGCAATTAAGTTAATTTGTCATAACCAACAAGTGGAATAGCATGCGAACGAAATGGTGGCGTCCCCACTTCCCTGACGGCTGACACCACACCTGACCGTTTTCTACCCATCACTCTCCATGTGCCAAATATAATAACCTCCTAAATTTATTTTTTTGGTAATCTACAACTTTGGTCCTTATGGTTTACACTTAGCTATGAACAATGTCCCTAAACTTCATTAAGTATAATAATTGTCACTTTGGTTTGTATTTTGCTATGAAGAGATTCCCTCTCACTAATTCAGTTAAAATTTTCCGTTAAATAAGCAATATTTTTCATCTTTTAACTATTCCCTTGTCTTTATACGTTTTTCCTTTACATATTTTATATATAGGTTGGTTTGCGATGAGAAGTGAAGTTATGATGAAAAACATAAGAAAGGATCTGGACCCTTAGATCAATCTTAATTGAAGATCGACACTGGTGAGATGCACCGAATCAAGTCTCATAAGGAACACAATTCATGAGTGTATATGAGATTAAAAGTGATTAAGGGTTCATATCTCTTGTTATGCTTCTCACATTAACTCTTCTTCTCATACAATTCTAACTATATAATATATATATATATATACACACACACACACACTACATAAAAGGAACCCCTCTCGTATCCTCAGAATTCCCTCCTCGACAACACTTCTCTTATAAATGTTGTACATTCAATCATATAACACACACACACACACAGATATATATATATATATACACACACACAAAACACACATCTATACACAAAACAAACACACCCTTGTACTCATACAAACGTGTTGTTCTACACACATAAAGAGGGAGGGATTTTATAGTGGCACAAGAAAATGGAGGAGGAGGTCCGAAGGTGGTGTTTCTTGTCGAAGATGAAGGAGGGGTGAGGTGAGGGACGATAATGACCAGAGTAAATGAATGGGTTGCATGTGGGGTTATATAGGGACGAAACTCGTAATTCATAGTAAGGATGGTGGTGTTTGGGAAGGGTTGCTGGAATGTGCACAATGGACAAGGAGTCAAGGAATAAGGATGCTGGTCGAAATGATGGTGATGGAAGGATAAACATTACGTATGTATGCATAAACATGGGATCATGTGAGAAGTGAACTTAAGGTGAGAAGAGATCTTGACCCTTGATTACTTTTAATCTCAAACCCACCTATGAATCGCAGTTGATACGGGGATTGATCCGGTGCATCTCATCTCGGTGCATCTCATCCTAATGTGCATCCAAGGGTGGAGATCCCTTCTTATGCTTCTTACCATAACTTCACTTCTCACCGGAACGCAACCCTGTATGCATATATATTATATAATAATTAATTATAGTATATATAATATATAATATGTATTTTTGTTTTTATTTTAAAAATAAAGGAAATAGGTAAAAAGATGAAAATGTCTCTCATTTAACGGATCTCTGACTAACAGTATTAGGACAAGCGACTGTTTTCAAAACAAAATGCAAACAATAATTACCATGTCCATTATTATAAGAAACAAAATTTAGAAACATTGTTTATAGCTAGGTGTAAACTACAATACAACAACCAAAATTGTAGTTTACTTTCATTATATTTATAATCGAATGCATAAATAAAGATAGCAATATTTTTCAAAAAAATAAATAAAGATAGCGATAAAAATAAAACAACAATAAATATTTGTTATCTGATAAAAATAAATTCATATCAAATTGATGCATATCACATATACTATTATGGAGTAGAACATTAGAAGTTTAGAACCACTTTCATATTGAAAAGTTTGATGGCGAAATTGAAAAGAATGAAACTTAGGGGGAAAATCTGTATAATCCTCATACAGATATTAGATATATGTTTGTTTGTTTGTTTGTATGTATATGATAATATATCTCTGTATCTATCTATTTCATATCTCCATCTCTGCAAGAAGACAAGTAGCGGATCGAAGCAAAACCTGCTTTCTTGATTTCTTCAAGTGCCATATGTCCATCTCACTCTCTCCTTTCTCTAAAACCACAAAAAATCCACATTCACCCACGGTGCTGATTCGATTCAGATAGTGTTTGTTGGCATGAAATGAAGTGTTTTCACTTCACTAATGGCGATAGGAGAGCTGATGGTGACGACGCCGTCGTTTCGAGGTCGTCTGCTAGGGTTTCATGGGCTCGTTCTCTCAGTGTAGCGTCCAGTAGCGTCGACACAACTCGTCGTTCCGAGTTCGACTCCGATTGCAACTCAATTGATTTCTGTGACTCGGTAGGGTTCTTGGAGATGCTGAGTCAACGGCGTGCCAACGATCTGCGAGTTTTCAAGTTCGCGGAGTTGAAATCTGCTACCAAAGGGTTTAATCGAGCGCTTATGATCGGTGAGGGTGGGTTTGGTTGTGTTTACAGAGGGGTTGTTAACGTCACCGGCGGAGATAATGATAATGATAAGAATGGGTGTTTGGATGTTGCTATCAAGCAATTGAATCGCAATGGATTTCAGGCAAGCCCTTTTTCCCTCTTTTCTTTCTTCAAATAAATATTGAGAACATTTTGTGTTATTTCATATGATTTCTTTTGCGCTAGGATTTAGAACATCGATTAAGATATATTCGTTTCAAATGTGATTGTTTCAAGTGTGCTCAGTTTCTGGCATGTTTGTGAAACAAAAAATTTGCTAAAAAGTTTGAGATTGTGAAACGAATACATACAAAGCAAATACATTATGAAACAAATTTGTATTAATTAATACATTAAATACTATGCCTAGATAGAAAAAATGATATGAAATAACACATAATGCACAAGTTCTTATAAGGTTATCACAAGTTCAAAGGTTATCAAATGATTACAATTTCAAGGGTTATCAAATGATTACAATTTCAGGGGGTTATCGAATGATTAATCCCCTATATATATATGTGTATCATGAAATAGTGAGAGCATCTCCGACAGCTTTTCTATATTTTTTCTAAAATAGAGAATAAAAAGGCAAAATCTCTAAAAACAATTTCTTTTAGCTCCAACAGCTTTTCTATTTTAGAGAATCATCACTTATTATATTATTAAAATATTATTATTCTCTCCTACCCATTTAATTTCAATAATTTTGATTGGTTGGATGTTTTTTCTGCTCCTATACATTTAGCTTCAAAAATTTTGATTGGTTGTATATAGGTTCTCTCTCCTACTTTAGAGATTTTAGAGATTTCTCTATATTTAGAGATTTATCTCATTTTCTCTAAAATAGAAAGCATTATAGCAATGCTGATGAAGCAATTTAGAGAAGAAAAAGTAACTTTTTTCTATTATAGCAATGCTGTTGGAGATGCTCTTAATTGGTATGCATAGCAAAATAGGATCTAAAGAGATGCTAATTCATATAGAATCATTAGAAGAGGGTGAAAGGGAAAAAATATGAATGGATGGATATTTGTTTTTATTTTGTGGTGTTTCTATATATATTTATTGCTTGGGCTAAATGTGTTGGGTTGTAGTTAAAATTATATATTGGTGATTGAAGTGAGCATAAGATGATAGAATGCACATTCAAGGTATGCTAAAGAATGTTGAATGCACTTTGAATATATGATTTCTTTCTAGATATCCAACTAAAATCAAACCAATCGTTAGCCGGTGTATCCTATTTGGGAGTAGAGTCCGGGAGAGTATGATTTGCGTAAAACTTTTCTCGGGTCCTAAAAGTATATGGGTTGACAAGCATTACGAGTTTACAAGCGTAAAACTCAAAGAAAATATAAGGGATACAAACCCTAATTTGAGAGAAAACTCAAAACTCAATAATTGATTTATCCATAAACTGATTTGAAAGGTGAACGATAACCCTATTTATATAGGCTAAAAGAGAACAAAATCCTAAATCTAAACAAGAAAGTATTTTAACTAATCAATAAAAAGGAAACTAAATATTAATCTTAAACTAATTAGGAAGCAAAGTAAAAACTAAATAAATGGAAAGCCGGCTAACCCCCTAGGTGACCATGAATTGCCTAGAGTCATTGCAGGTGAGCCTCCATGGCCATAAGGGCTTTAGCAGTGTCTGGATTCAAACTCGGGGTAGATGAGATTTTTTACTACATTCCTTTGAGGCTTAGGGGTTGTTTGGCCGTTGCTGAATGATTTGATGAGCAGAATGATTAAGTGGTCAGAATGATTAAGAGGCTCTTATGATACAGTGCAAGATGAAATATAATTGTTTGGTAATTGTTCAGAATGTAATTATGGCTCTTAATGGTTAAGGGAGGTCCAGGATTCAAAATGATTCAGAGGGTTTTGGAACCATTAAGAGGCAGACTTATTTTTTTTTGCCAAACATGATTCACCTCTTAGCGATTCAGATGCTACCTCTTAATGAAATTGTTAAGTGGTAAACAAACAACACCTTAACGAGTGGATATCGTGTGTGCAATAGGTGGATTATTTCACAAGTTGATTCGTCTTATGTATTTTCTTTTTATATTCTATGTTGTAGTTTTCAGGGGCATAAGGAGTGGATTAATGAAGTCAACTTTTTGGGAGTAGTCAACCATCCAAATCTTGTGAAGTTAGTAGGATATTGTGCAGAAGATGACGAAAGAGGCATCCAACGGCTTTTAGTATACGAGCTTATGAGCAATAAAAGCTTAGAAGACCATTTATTGGGCCGTGGAAATTCTCCTCTTTCATGGATGACACGTTTACGAATCGCTCAAGGTGCAGCTCGCGGGTTGGCTTACTTGCATGAAGAAATGGACTTTCAGGTACTTTATTTTTACTTTGACATTATGAACTTGTTGGATGATTGATTTCAGATGATAATAGTTTTCTAACAAATAGTTAGATGATAATAGTTTTCTAACAAATAGTTTCTTTAAATAGAAAGTGAGAACTGTTAGCTCCTTATAAGTCTCAAGTAGTGGGATACCAGTAATTTCCACCATGGGTTTTAAGTTAGATTTGAAGTTATTGGGCCAGTTTGTTGCTTTGGGCTTTGGGGATGTTACAGTCTAGCTAATGTGGGACCCCAATACTAGGGCTATGTTTGGCAAATATAAGTTAGCTTATTTTCGGTGTACACGTTTGGCAAACTATAAGCCAGCTTTTATTATTAAATGTAATCAACATTTCCTTACTAAGGGGAAAC
The DNA here is from genome assembly GCA_036898165.1 of Silybum marianum. Classification (NCBI taxonomy): domain Eukaryota; kingdom Viridiplantae; phylum Streptophyta; class Magnoliopsida; order Asterales; family Asteraceae; genus Silybum; species Silybum marianum. The sequence goes on from CM072541.1 coordinate 21,720,689, forward strand.
CTTAAATAAACCTAGGCTATGTTTGGCAAACTAGCTGAGAAGCTAGCGGATGGCTAATAAGCTGGATGGTAGCTGATGAAAAAATCATGTTTGGCAAAGCTAGCGTATAAGAATGTAAAATGACCAAAAATGGCATATTGAAAAATAAAAATAAAAATTAATAATTAATATTGATGAGGGTTATAATTGGAAAAACTGACAATAAGCTTCAGTTGACCAACTCAAACCATGAATGTGAAGTCCTGCGTTCCTATACTCGCCCCTTTTGGTATGAATAGTTTATCAGTCTGGGCATGGATGTTTTTATTTGGACATCAGTTGGTTATGTAGTTTTAGAATTCTGCTGATCCCAAGTAGTCCATCTCCATCATTGCATATGGCTATATAGAAAGTAAAGAGGAAAAGGCATGACCAGAAGAATTGTGTGAAATAAGTGGTGTAAATGTCCTTATTTATTATAGGATGAAGATGATTCATGGAATGCTGTTGGCATGTTCGAGGTAAGCAAGTAAACTACTTCTCTTCGTTGCGTAGGCGAAGTGAGTTGGCTGTTTCGAGCTAGGGCTAAGCGAGCCAGAAGTGATCCAAGCTGGACCCCGGTCCCATGGGGAGAGGTTTACTTGCTTAGCTCGAACATGCCAACAACATTCCGTGAACCATCTTCATCCTATAATAAATAAGTACATTTACACCACTTATTTCACACAATTCTTCTGGTCATGCCTTTTCCTCTTTACTTTCTATATAGCCATATGCAATGATGGAGATGGACTACTTGGGATCAGCAGAATTCTAAAACTACATAACCAACTGATGTCCAAATAAAAACATCCATGCCCAGACTGATAAACTATTCATACCAAAAGGGGCGAGTATAGGAACGCAGGACTTCACATTCATGGTTTGAGTTGGTCAACTGAAGCTTATTGTCAGTTTTTCCAATTATAACCCTCATCAATATTAATTATTAATTTTTATTTTTATTTTTCAATATGCCATTTTTGGTCATCTTACATTCTTATACGCTAGCTTTACCAAACATGATTTTTTCATCAGCTACCATCTAGCTTATTAGCCATCCGCTAGCTTATCAGCTAGTTTGCCAAACATAGCCCAGGTTTATTTAAGGTTTCCCCTTAGTAAGGAAATGTTGATTACATTTAATAATAAAGCAAAAGGCTACACTTTTTAATTTGGGTCATGAGGTTCTTTATGGTTTGAGAACTAATGTGAATTTCGAACTCTTTTTAAAGATTTTTTTTGAAAATGAACTATCAAGTTGTATTGAAGTAGAAGGTCACATGATCAGTTTTTAAACACTACAGTGGATAACAACTTTAACTTGATAACAAGAAAATGAATGGATTAAAATTGGTGAATAAGTTTTGTGATCCATATAATATTTGCATTTCCTTTGATGCATGCAGCTAATCTTTCGAGATCTAAAAACTTCAAACATTCTTTTGGATGAGGACTTTAACCCGAAGCTCTCAGACTTTGGACTCGCGAGACAGGGTCCAGCTGCCGGAGTCACCCATGTTTCTACAGTCGTAAGCCTCTCTTCACTAACACATACACTAAATGAATTCCCTTTTAATTCTCTACATATATATATATATATATAGGGTCAGGTTTAGGGAAAAACCTCAAAAAACGGAAAATTGAAGAACACCCTGGTAGACATTCATCTGGACAGTATGCACAAATGCATACTGGTAATATACGTAGATATGCATTTGTGCATGACATACACTCGTGCATAGAAAAAAAACCAGCTTCAATCACTTGTATGCATTTGTGCATACCGTCCGGATGGAGGGCTCCCGAGGTGTTCTTTAGTTTTTTCTTAGAGGTTTCCCCTGAACCTCCCTCTCTCTCTCTCTCTCTATATATATATATATATTCATGTTGAATATCATGAATAATGAAAATCAGGATATTCAGAATATTTTAGGGTTATTCATCGTGAATAACTCGTGAAATAGTTGGTTCTAGGTTCTTAAAACATTTACTGTTTTCATTTGAACTTTTCCATATATAGAAGAAAGTTCGATTGCAAACCTATTTTCTGTTGTGAACAACGAGACAAGGACAGAGCGACAAGTGTCCCTATTCATTAATAATGAGTGCGAACTTTTTATAACATTCATGATGAATATCCCATGAATGTCTTGGACACATGGCGCAATCTCCTTATCCCATGGTTCACAATGGAAGTTAAGCTGCCACTATATATAAAAGGCATAATCAAATGAGAACCACTGAATCAATGAATATGAAAATAATCACATTGTGTTTTTATGAAGGTTGTGGGAACAGTTGGTTATGCAGCTCCGGAATACGTTCAAACGGGTAGACTAACAGCCAAAAGCGACGTTTGGAGCTTCGGTGTGGTCCTATACGAGCTTATCACGGGTAGGCGAGCAGTAGAACGAAACTTACCTCGAAACGAACAAAAACTCTTAGAATGGGTAAAACCGTACATTTCAGATTCTAAAAAATTCCACCTCGTCATCGACCCACGTCTTGAAGGAGACTACTCTCTTAAATCCGCCCACAAACTTTCGTCTTTAGCCAATAAATGCCTCACGAAGAACCCTAAATCTCGACCCAAAATGAGCGAGGTGGTCGAGATGCTAGGGAGCATCATCGATGATGTGGTTCCACCTCAAGAGGAAACCGAACCCGAACCTGAACCTGAAACCCGAGTTGGTGTGGAAGAGGGTGAAGAAGGTGGTGCGGACCGATTTGAGTCGGGAAAAGAAGGGGGGAGGAAGGTTTATGAATTTAAAGAATTGGTGAGTTTGAGGAACCGATCGACCGGAAGAATTGATTGGCGATGTTGGATGCAAGGGGGTCGATGAAAACCGACCGTAGTTTGTTGTAAGTGAAATTTATCAAAATGGTCATTTTTTACTTATGGTTTTACCTCCTAGCCCATTTCTCCCAAAAGTTACCAAAATAGCAATCATGTTCGAAATTGCAAAGGGGGTGATAAATAAAAAAAGTTTTTGAACTATGTTCGCAATTTAAGTGACCAAATATGTAAAATCTGGTCTAGATTCACAATTGCGAATGTCATTTCCAAATTTTACATATTTGGTCTCTGAAATTACGAACCTAGTTCAGAAACTATTTTTTTACATTTTCACCCTTTGCAATTACGAACCTGATGATTATTTTGGTTACTTTTGGAGAGAAATTGGTTATTTGGTGAAACTACAAATAAAAGATGGTTATTTTGACAAATTTCCCTTGTTGTAATGTATCCCATTCGTTTATTCTATTCATTTCATACTTGCATTTGACTAATTAATGAAACAAACTACCGTGGCCAAGTTGTATTTTCAATTTTGATCGGAAATACCAAAGGGTCATTAATTTAGCAGTATCTTGATTGCCACTAGAATCCAACTTATCTAGAGGTAATACGTAATGGTCAAGTTGAGGAAAAGACTTGACAAAATAAAAATATATAAATAAAGTTTTTGTTCCATTATAATACATTTTTTCTCTTTCTTTGTCTTTCACATCCATTTCTTCCATTACTTGAGGAAGCTTAAGTGGTTGATAAAAAAAAGTCATCTTCAAGTCATTAACTTGAGGAAGCTTAAGTGGTTGATAAAAAAAAGTCATCTTGAAGTCATTGACTTTAAAGGTCAAGTGTTCTTCGAGTCATACAGTCACTTCATACAACTATTAGAAATGCTTTGAGTATACAATTATAATATATATATATATATATATATATATATATATGGGAGGGTTCAAATGAGAACACCACCAATTTAAAGAAACAAATGACTCACATCAACCAATAAAAAATCTTATCTGATTTAATGGGGCCCACCTTTAAAAATCATATATGATTTTTCATTGGTGGGACTCACATCATATGTGGTTCCAAATGTTCCTTTAAATTTACAAAGTTCTCATTTGAATCTCTTTCTATATATATATATAGAGAGAGAGAGAGAGAGAGATGATCAAATGCAAACTCATATTTATATACAAACTGGTTCAAATCAATATAAAAATAAAAAATTTCATGATTTTTTTGCATCAAATGTTATGGTTTAAGATATTATTGCACATATGTTTGTTTCACATTGAGAAAAAATTACGTATGAAAGTTTTACATTATGAACAAAAACATGTGAAACTTTTTCATAAAAAAATATATGAGAAACTTTCAAGTTATGAAAACAAATACATGTGAAACTTTTACATTATGAAACAAACATATGTGTAATAATATTTTAAATCATAGCATTTGATGAGAAAAAATTATAAAAAAGTTATTTTTATATTGATTTGAACCAATTTGTATAGTTTGTACGTAAATATGAGTTTGTATTTGAACTTCCCTCTATATATATATATATATATATATATATATATATAGAGGGAATATATATATATATATAGGGGATGGATCATACGAGAACCGCCCTTTATAAAAGAATTAATGAACACTTTGTGGACCACATATGATGTGGGTCCCATATAATATTAAATCATTTCTGATTTAATATTATGTGGAACCCACATCATATGTGGTCCTCAAGGTGTTCCTTTATTTCTTTAAATTTACAAAGTTCTCATTTGAACTTTCCCCTCTCTCTCGCTATATATATATATATATATATTCATATATATATATATAGAGAGAGAGAGAGAGAGATTCATGCGAGGACGATAACAATTTACGAGAATGCAAGCACAATCCTCAGCCAATCATTTTGTACATGAAAATTTTCATGTATAAAATCACATATGATTTATGTACAAAATCACATATGATTTATGTACAAAATCACATATGATTCACATGCAAAATCATATATGATTAGCCGAGAATTTTCCAGCATCAAAAGTCGTACGTGCCATTTTTGATGATAGTACAAAATCACATATGATTTTGTACATGAAAAAATTTTCATGTACAAAATGATTGGCTAAGAATTGTACTCGCATTCTCGTAAATTGTTACCGTCATTGCATTATATATATATATATAAATAAAGGAAAAGGAGAAAAACTTGTATTGGAAGCAACGGCAATAGACAAGCAACTCGTCCTTAGGATGCATGAATGGCCAAACAAACTTATGGTTGGACTCGAAAATGTGTTGTAAATTTAATTTTAAAACTGATAAGGTTGTATGATTATTAAAATGTTTAATGTTTGTATCTTGCTTATTAAAAATCAAGGTTTCAAAAGTACAAGTATTTACAATCAAGATTTTAAATGGAAAGAGGTGTGATTGGAGTGGCATAGGCGGATCCATGATTTTTATTCAGTGGGGTCACCATTAAGGTAGACTAAAATGCGTAAAGTCTTCCGATGTGTTTTGAGGGATTTTTGAAGTTTTTTAATTGATTTTGAGGGATTTTCTTAATGTTTTTGTCGATTTCAAAGGATTTTCTTAGTGTTTTTGTCGACGTCGAAGAACTTTTTCCGTTTTTTTGATTGATTTCAAGAGAATTCTTTAGTGTTTTTGACAATCACCAACAAGATGGGGTCCTTCGGAAAATTTTACTGGGAGGAACTATGGATACGTTTTGCATTTTTGATTTTTTTGACCTATCTAATTACATTTTTTAACTATCGAGTGGGGTCCTTCCCCCCCACCCCCCCTACCTTCTTAGGGCTACATCCGCCCCTATGTGGTGGTTGAGGCCAAGTGCCCAAATGCCCAAGTGTCAAGTGTTAGGAGTCTAACATGACGTTTTTTAAATATGACTTATGGAGACAAATCTCTGTAGCATATTACATATGAACATATGTTTTTTACTAATAAACAATTTCAATTATTAAAGTATATCCGTATGTATATGAAAAACCAACAAATAAGACATCAAAAAAAACCAAACATTATTTAAAAAAAACCATGCATTAAGCCATGATGTATCATAGATTTAACATGACATGAGACATAAGCCTTAAAATACGGCAAACAAAATATGAAAATACATATAAAAAGAGGAAGTGCTTAGCCTATAGGTATGTATTGTTATACTATTTTAGTGACAATAGTCTTTCTATTTTTGTTAAAAATAATTTGCATCCCTAAAATATTAAAATATAAATATTTAATACAATGATATTTATTTTTATTATTCCAAAATAAAATCGATTCGAAAAAAAAACAGAGGTTTATCTTTCTTATGATAATTAAATATAGTTTTTATTGTAAAACTTGACTCAAATAATGATGTATAATATAGTACATTTTACTAAAATATTCGAGATAATACTAATAACACCCTTATCCCTGAATTTTTTCTCACACACGTCAACAAAAAAAACCATTTTTTTTATAAGGGTAGGCTAATGACATCCCTAGATATTGCTAATAACACCCTTACAAATGAATTTCTCCTCACACACATCTACTTCAAAACCTTTATTAAGAACAAAAAATTCCATACATACCCCTACGATACCATTTACACTCCCTTTTTTATATTTTCAATATCATAAAAATACAAAAAATTTGCCAATAGCATTGACTATTTTTCAAAGAAAAAAGTTGATGGTAGGTGTGATTTAGGATAACGTTTGAAAAAGTCAAAGGAAAAAAAGGTAGATTTGGAAGGCAAGTGGGATAAAAGCATCTCCAACAGCTATTGTAAAATAGAAAAATGAAGGATTTTAGCAATTTAAGTACTCCAACAGCTATGGTATATCAATTGCTAAAATAGAAAAATGGGAAAAAAAAGAAGAAAAATCTCTAAATTTAGAGAATCTCTAAAAATATATAGAAGAAAGAGAAACAATATTTTAATTATATTCAACCAATCAAAATAATTGAAGTTAAGTATGTAGGAGAAAAAAATAATATTTTATTAAATGATGGAATATTTTATTAATATTGTTAATGATAAAGTTGCTAAAATAGAGTAGCTGTTAGAGTTGAATTCAAATTATTATAGAAATTTTGACTTTTAATATGCTATTTTAGAACAAATTGTAGATGCTCTAACATTCGAGACCCTTCACAACCTACCTGCACCCAAGAAGCCTTTATTTTTACCTTTTTCATAATTTCAAATAATCTGTGAAAATACACATATGAAACTAACAATTATTAAAATTATTTTTTATATAAAGATGTAAAATATAACAATTTTTATACATAAACTATTATTTAAAAGATACATGACTCATGTATGCATTTAAAATTTGAAAACAAAGTTGAAAACGACTTCATTCATGTTAATTATTTAATATCTATTATTATTATTATTATCATCATCATGTGCATACAAATTTTCTAAACAATTTCATAGACATCATTTAATATGACATCGACATTATGAACAAGAGTAAACCACAAATTTTGTCCCTACAGACCAAAAAAAAATGTTATAACCACCAAACAGTAGGGACTGAATTTGTAGTTTGTAAATGTACAAAAATTAAAATATAATCAAACTGATATCTATTATACTGTATTATAAAGCATTTGATAAAAAATTTAAAAGCCATTTTTATGCATGTAATACTGTTGATTTATGTATATTACTTAAAATTCAAGATTACAAATAAATTATATGCAAGTACAACTTATTAAAACTTCATTTGTAAATTCGTGTAACTAACTACAAATAAATATAATCAAATAAAAGATAAACATCTTATTTTAAATATAAAAAAATCTAGAATATAATTAGAATAATCATTGAGATAATGTTTTAAAAAGCTCGCTACACAGCCGCCATGGCACCAAGGCTTGTGTCTTACGCCATGTTAAGACCGTGGCACGCCATGTCCTAATGCGCAGTTTTTGTAATTCGATATTTGATTTTTCTTTACGTTTTTAATGTCGTATCTACTAGTTTTTAATATATAACTTAATTTAACTTGTTTATTACTATTAACTCATTGAGTAACAATACAAAACATATGTTTTTTTATATATATATATATAATATTGTATATGAATTTGAAATTTGACGTTGTAAGTCACGCCTTGAAAACGCCATGGATTCGCCGTGGCTCCTAAGGCTTGAGGTTTGGCTTCACCGCCACGCCACGCCTCACGCATTTAGAACCTTAGTTCTAACAGAATACTTAATTATTATTCTTATAAAAATTTATATTATCAAACCAAAAATAAATTATTTCGTTATCAAATCTAAATTAAAATATATAAAAAATTGAATTAAAGAAATTACATAAAATTAAGACTTTTAAATGAAACATCAAAAATCGTTTTCTCAAAACTACATAAACCATTATAATACTGATAGAGACAAAAAAACATTAAAATTCGCTACATTGCATCATCATCCTTCTAGTTTTACTTAAAATATGCAAAATTTCAATTTAAACACCATTTGTATTGTGGCACAATTGGTTTCATAAATATGATATATTTGCACAAACTTTTAACACCAAATTTGGATCCACAAATATACTCTCTTCTCAAATCATGTTATATAACCCAACACAACTATACAATCATTTGCCCAAAATCAATGCCAAAATCCACTCATTTACCACCATTAATTATTATTACTCCTCCCATTAACTCACTTCCTATAAACAGCCGAGGCCGAAGGCCTCGGATAAGCCGCCGGCCGCCCACTGCCGCCACCGGCACCGCCGCCGCCATCTCGGGACACCCGTCTCCGCCCTTGTGTCTCGTTAACGGAATGTCTCCGTGCCCGTGTCATTCCCTTTGGATCTTGAAGTTGTTCGAGCTCTTTGACCACCTCGGCCATATTAGGCCTGAACCGTGGGTCCATTGAAACGCACCGGAGGGCTAGGTTTGCAGCCGCATGGGCCCCATCTATGGTGTATTGGCCTTCGAGACGGTTATCGAGCACACGGAAGAGTTTACGTTTGTGGGCAAGGTACGGTTTTGCCCATTCTACTAAACTGTGTTCACCGGAAGGTCGGTTCTTGTCTACGGCTCTTCGGCCCGATAACATTTCAAGGAGAACTACTCCAAAACTATACACGTCACTCTTTGTTGTTAAATGACCTACAATGACCAAATATAGGCAAATATATAAGTATAATTATATTGGGTCAGTGTTTAGGGAAAACCGCAAAAAAAAAATGAAATGCGGAGGAACACCATGGTAACGTGCACAAGTGCTTACAAGTATTTTGTAAGCAATTTGTCCGGTATGCACATGTGCAAACAACTTCAATTACTTGTATGCACATGTATCGTCTAGATCAAATGCTACCAGGGTGTTCCTCAGTTTTTCATATTTGAGGTTTTTTTCCTTAACCTCCCTCTAACTATAGGGAGGTACAGGCATATATAGAGAGAGAGAGAGAAAGAGAGAGGTTCAGGTATATATATATATAGGGAGGTTCAGGTAGGGTTAGATCCGGTGAGAAGGAAAGTTAAGATGAGAGGCGTAGGAAGAGATCTTCACCCTTGGATGCACATTAGGATGAGATGCTCTGAGATAAGATACACCGTGATGCATGGGGTCAATCCATGTATGAAGCGTAATTCATTGGTGGGTTTGAGATTAAAGATGATCAAGGGTCCGGATCCCTTCTTACATTTCTCACCTTAACTTTCCTCCTCACACGATATTGTGCCGGTTCAGGTATATATATATATATATATATAGGGGGGTTCAGGTAGGGGCGGTTTCAAATGAGAACTCAAATTTGGTTGTGAACGTGAGGACAAATGAGAGCCCGACACGTGTCATATTCAGACTGAATAATCTACATTCATACACGTGTCGCGCTCTAATTTGTCCTCATATTCACAACCAAATTTGAGTTCTCATTTGAACTTTCCTCGGTTCAGGTGTATATAGGGAGGTTCAGGGAAAACCTCAACAATAAAAATTGAAGATCACCCTAAGAGCCCTCCATCTGGAGGATATACATTTGTGCATAGATGGTATGCACAAATGCATACAAGCGTTTTTTTTCCATACACGAATGCATGTTACAAATTACCGGTATGCATTTGTGCATACCATCCACAGATGGAGGGCTCCCAGGGTGTCCTTCGGTTTAAAAAGGTTCCACATATTTTAAAATAGAATGTTATGTTTCTTTCAACATATGCATACCGGTGGCTAGATATTCGGGAGCCGCATAACCATAGGTCCCCATGACCCTCGTTGAAACATGGCTTTTATCGCCCGTTGGTCCATCTTTTGCCAACCCAAAATCCGAGAGCTTTGCATTGTAATCCTAAACAAAAGAACCAATCGAATAAATTTGGAACGAAATAACAAGAAACGGTATATATATATATATGTAAATGATCTAGCTAGTTTCGAATGACACCACATACCGAATCAAGCAAAACATTTGAAGTTTTGAAATCCCGATAAATCACTTTTGTTTCGGCACTATGAAGAAAAGCAAGTCCTTTAGCAGCTCCAAGAGCAACCTTCAATCGGAGACTCCATGAAAGCGGTTGAAAATAAGATCCTCCTATAATCAAAAGGAACCCATGAATCATATGGAAATTTCTATCCATCAACTAATCAACATATCTTTTACTACAACAAAATCAACTTTATAAGACGTCAAATATGTCTGAATGTCTTAAGACTACTTTATAGGACTTCAATTTACAAGACCACACAATTATTTGTCCTATGTAAATATGTTAGAATAAGTTGATGGACTTTTTTAGGTGTTCTAATAGTGTTTTAAGACATTTTTGACATAAAATGCCTATTAGTCTTTTTTTATGCAACATTATTTAAAAACAGACGTTCAATAAAAATAATTTCTTTTCATATAACCTCTTAAGAATGTCCTTTATAAAAAACTAATAGGGGAGTTTTTCTCAAAAGTATTCTCTTCATCAACTTTACAACAGGACACCCCAATAAGTCCGGTAAAACAGTCTATTAGGATATTTAGACATATTTAACACGTTGTAAAGCCGATTTTGTCTTAATGATTTAGACATAAACTTACTTCTGAACAAGTGATTCTCCAAGCTTCCTCGAGGCATGAATTCATAAACCAAAAGTCGGTGTTCATCTTCCAAACAATATCCAATCAAATGCACAAGATTCGGGTGCGAAAATTGCCCCAAATAGTTCACTTCCGCCTACACAAACCACCACAAAAAAAAATCACACATTTTTAGATATATAAGAGCATTTTCAACAGCTTCTCTAAAATAGAGAAAATAGGGATTTTGAGCAATTTTTTTGCTCCAACAGCATCATTAAAACTTTAGAAAGTAGGAGAGAGAGTACAAAAATCTTCAAATTCGGAGATATCCCTAAAAATGACTACCTTGACAGAGAAATACAAAAAATAATTTGGAGATATCTCTAAAAATGATTACCTTGACGGATAAATACAAAAATCTTCAAATTTGGATATATCCCTAAAATTAATTACGAGAAATATTATTTTATTATCTTCCGATAACAATATGAAATATTGAAGTTATATGCTTGGCTGAGAGAAATAATATTTTATTAGAAATATATAATATTTTATTAATACAATGAACGATGTAATCTCCAAAATAGAGCAGCTGTCGGAGTTGAATGTAATATTTTTTTTTAGAGATTTTAAATTTTGATTCTCTATTTTAGAGAAACTACGAAAGTACATAGAAGCTGGAGGAGAAATAATATTTTATTAGAAATATATAATATTTTATTAATGCAATGCTCCAAAATAGAGCAACTGTCGGATTTGAATGTAATATTTTTTTTAGAGATTTTAAATTTTGATTCTGTATTTCAGAGAAACTACGAAAGTACATAGAAGCTGTAGGAGATGCTCTAACCTTAAAATGAGATTTTAATTAAATCTATACCCTAAGAATATAAACCCATTTTCTCTTAATGAATTTAATAAAAAGTCAATTCCTTGGATGAATTTGATCCCAAATTTTTAGCTTTAATAAAACGATTCTTTCCAACAAAAATGGAGTTGAAATTAAGAAAATGCTCACCAGCCACTCCCTGTGACCTTGAAAGCTTTCTAGATTAAGCCGTTTAACCGCAATAACAACTCCGGTACCGGGCTTAGCGGCCGCAAACGATTGCTCATCAATCCACCCTTTGAAAACCGAACCAAAACCACCTTCACCCAAAACACTATCTGGCCGAAAATTTCGGGTGGCTGTCCGGAGGTCTGAATAGCTAAAGCTCTTCAGCTTAGTGGATTGCAAAATCTCACCTTCACTCCGTGGAGTTGGAGGAACCGATGATGAAGCTTTACTACAACTTGAATTGTTAATATCATTTGCATCTGTGCTTATGTTTCTTGAACTCACCCCTGAAAATTATATCATAAAAATTAAGATAAATTGATTCCAATTTTGGAATATTCTGACTGCAAAATCTGTGTCTTTTTTTATAATTTTATAATGGGTATTTGAAATTGATTCCATTCCAGCTAAACCCACTTCAAATTACAGACAAAAAGGTACAAATTTTTACAAAAATGGAAAGATGGATCATGATAAAGAGAAAAAAAAAAGATAGTGATAATTATGTTTTAAGTTGCATTAAATCATATAATACCCATTTTTAACAAAGAAAATCAAAAGTATTTTACCTGTGTAATATGGGCTTTCTGCTTTGATTCTAGCACTCAAACAAATACCCATTTGAGATTATTCTTCTTGGAAGGAGGGTTTTTTTTTTCTTTCTTTCTTTCACTTCAACAAGATTCTTGAAAGAAGAAGAAGGTTTCAGAACTAAAAAAGATGAAAAGCAGATCTGGGTGTGAAAAGCTGAAAAAGAAACAGTTTTTGCTTATCCCATAAAGACAATCTTTTGCACTTGAACCAAGTTTCAAGATTTGATAAAAAGGAGAGCTTTTTTTTTTAAAGATTTGTGGTAAACAAGATGAAATTACACAAACCCACAAGAAGGTTCAACAGTAGAACAATGAATCTGTATCTCTTTTTTAGAAAAAAGAAATGGAAACTTTGATGCCCCCTGAGAGAAAGAGAAGGGAAGGGCGGTGGTGGTGGCTGTTTGGGTGGCTAGTGGGGGCAAGGGCGGTGAATGTAGGTTGAGAGATAAGAGACATTAATGGAGGAATTGCCCCCACTTTGCCATTATATACTCTGGTTGGGGGGGGGGGGTTGGGGATAAGGCTTGCTTCAGCTGCCACGATTTCAGCTCTTGGCTGGCTTATTCACACTATACAGCTCGGCTTGGTTGATTCACCTACCAACTTCATTTTAGCCAACTATATTTTTAACTGTATATTTATAAGATTAATAATAATATTGGGTTAGGTTTTGGTGGGATTATTTGGTTTTAATGAGATTCATAAGGTCGTTTTGAAGGTTCAGTGTGTGTTTTCTGTTGGTGATTTTAGTTAATCATCACTCGGTTTAGTGTAATTTTATACATAAGATAATTAAAGAGGTTGTAATTTAAGTTATAATGTGAGTTAGAAAGTTCGATGTAAAGTGTACATTTATATAAGCCGTATAGAACTCGAGATCACTGGATTTTGCTATATGACATGGGTCCAGGGGGATTGCGTTGAGCCCTCTTGCGGGTTCAAGGGACATAGCCCCTGGGGGTGTAATCGAGCCGAAACAGCTCATGAGATACTTGAGATCGACTCGGAAAGTATTCGAAATCGACTCGTGAATTGTCGAATCGAGCTCGAGCTACTCGAGTAGATAATCGAGTCGAGTTCGACTTATAAATTACTCGGCTCGAGCGGTTCGCGAGCCTTATCGAGCTTCTATAAAATTACAATTATACCCCGTATATGTGTATGTATTAAATTATCGAGCGAGTCGAGTCGAGCTTATCGAGCTTTTATAAAATTACAATTAATATTTATGTTGTTATGCGTTTTTTAAAACACGAGTCGAGTCGAGTCGAGCTCGAAAGTTTCGATACCTGTCACGAACTCGAGCTCGAGCTTGAAAATTTAGGCTCGACCGAGTTCGAGTCAAGTATCAAGCTGCGAGTTTGAGACTCGAGTCGAGCTCGAGCTTGGCACTGTGTCGGCTCGATTACACCCCTAATAGCCCCTTGTGATGAACTATATCAGCTATGTTTTAGTGGTGCTACAGATTAGTGGATTCACCTTTTGATGTTGATTATTGATTACTCTTAAAAGGTTTATTCATTCTCGTTTTTATATATGAAATATGAGGACCGTCTTTGAGATTTTGCTCTTGATTTTCTAACACTTTTTGTGAAGATTTGGTGCATTTTGCAACGAACTTGTATTTTTCATGTAAAAGTTTGTTTTCTTTTTCATGTAAAAGTTCGGTATTTTGCTGTAAAAGTTTGTGAGAACACCTCATTTAATGAGTCCAAAGTGGTTTTACAAGTCTCAATAACAAACATAGGTAGTCTTACATAATCTCAAATCTAATGATATTACTATGTATAAAATTGTATAAGACTCTTTTAATTAATAGATGTAATATATATTATCTTATAGAGCTTTTAAATAAACTCTTAAATTTAAATAATATAATATCCATGAATCATATAATGTTTTAGCTAAAAGCATGCCCAACGTATATGAAAAACAAAAGATGAATATAAAAAGATCAACTAATTTATAGATAAGTTAAGTATTTGTTGAATGTCTTTTGTGGATGAATGTAATAATTTTTTAAAAATGTGTTTTATAAACAGCCCGCAATTCATTATTTGCCCATTTCGTATTAATGAACTTAGTTGTCACGTTAATATCGATTCATGCCATAAATGTTTACAAGTGATCACAAAAATTCTTGCTTTTTATGACGGTTGGTAAGTTTTATCATAAAATAATTAAGTCGTAGTGATTGGTTGGTAGTTGATTGATCATTAAATGATTTTTACCATTTATACACGTAAAAACAAATTGTATCTTTTAGCTCACAATATCATCTCACATTATTTTTTTCATTTTTTAAATTGAAAAATATTTCATTTTGTTTGTTTTACATTTTGCAAATTCTTTTATTGTTATGCTTTGATTTTCATATCCTCATTGGTCTACCATGTCTACCTATACTTGTGCCCGTTTCATATTTTGTTTAAAACATAATAATTAATTTTTGGGTCCTTGTTAGCCTTAATTCTTGAGTGAGTCAAACAATATTTCATCACATTAGTGTCATTAGAAACGGGTTTCATGTAAAACTGATTTAAGTTACCAAAGGACCTTTGGTCTAGCGGTACCGAGGTTTTTACATCATTCTCAAGGTCTCGGGTTCGAGCCTTGGGAGTGGTGGTTTTCCTAAAAATGGTGGAGGAGTGACGGTTTATCCCCTAAGGTGAAGGTTCGGGTCCCACATACTGTCCATATGGATGTCATTTTGGGTCTGAGGGTCTGAATCACTAACTACTAACTATTAACTTGTCGTTCAAAAAAAATATAGAATAATTTCTATTTATTAGATTTTCTTAAACATTGCTAATTCTAAAGTAATTGTTCAGATAACGATATAAATAAATATATATATTGAAGGTAGAGTTTATATAACCGAAGGGTTATATAAAAATAGAGTTTATATAACCGAACGAGACCCTAAATAACTGAAAATGAAGTAACTAAAATTGGAAATGAATTGTGTAAACTCTTTTATTTTATTTATTTTGTTATTAATACTTAATGTAATTAAGTGGGTGGTTTGATAAAAAATAAACCAGAAGGTAGTCGCATAATGTAGTGAGATACATATCGATTTAATGCTTTATTTTTATTTTTTTATCTTTATGGATGTTATAATGATTTTATATGATTTTAAAAAAGATATTTTTAATGCTTCATTAAAAAGCTTTATTTTTTACGTAATCATTTTAATTTAATTTTCTATTATATTTTAATTCAAATTTAATAACAAAGTAATTTATTTTTCTTTAATAATATAATTTTTTATAAAAATAATAATTAATTATTTTGTTTGAACTCAGTGATTATTCTAGTTATATTTTAAATTTTTTATATTTAAAATGAAATGTTTATCTTGTATTTGATTATGTTTATCGGTAGTTAATTACACAAATTCAGAAATGAAACTTTAATAAATTATACTTATGCATAATTTACTTGTAATATTGAATTTTAAGTAATATGCATCAATAAACAATATTATATAAATAAAAACGATTTTTAAAAGTTTTTATCAAATGCTTTATAATATAGTATCGTTAAATTTATTATGATCCTAAAGTCATCATGTTACATACATGATACATGGGATGAGAGCATTCAAGAGGGTCCATTGTTTAGTTTACCGCTAGTAGGACCCATTCTAGTGGCTCGACTCTTCAACCAACATACATTTCACATTTGATTAGAGTGAACTACATGCTTTCTTGATATAGCTTGTGTTCAGTAGATGAGACTGAATAAGATGTGACATGATAAAATTCAGTGTCTTATGTTTGATGTAACATGAGACAGATAAAAAACTTTGTTTCACGTTTGATGCAAGATGAGACATAGAAAGACCGGAGTGAGTCGAACAAAATAGAATTTTTATTATTCCACTAAAATATATTTAACAAGATGAGACAAGTATGACACATAAACTTAAAAGTGCTAATTAACTTTCATTTGATATAACCTAATAGGATATTTGTTTTAATGGTCACAATTATCGATCGTCGTTGCCGCCACTACCACTAGCAGCCACCGACAACCACCTTCTCCTCCTCATTTACTACAATAATCTCTTCCACCACTTTCACAGCTACCATCAACCACCATTAGCCGCCGCCTATCTCCGCCACAACCACAATTGTCAACCACTTCCACCTCCACCACAACCATAGAATTACCACCGTGCACCACCACCACATTGGCACAACTACCACATCCACCACTGTCGACCATCTTTACGTCATCCACCATCCATCATTGCTTTTACCTCTACCACCATGGTCACTACAACAACCTCTATTGTGCCTTCGGGATCTTCCAAACTGTATGAGATATCATTAACCGTTATTTTCTTTTCCTTCAGATCTTATCAAAATCTCCTCAACTAGATGTGTTTGCAAATGATGATCCATTAACCTATTACGTAAACTTATGTGGTGTTGAAGATAGTTTTCGTAATCAGTAAAAAGACTTCGAGAAATTTAAGGTATAGTTAAAGTAAAATTAACATCATCTCTTGTATCATCAAATTTACAAACATAAGCATAACATTCATTCGGTGAAGCACAAAGAAGATGGTACGAAAATTAACTTCAAAAACTTTAAAAAAAAATCTCATTTAATACATTATTCATATATTTGTGTATGTATATATATATATATAAATAAAATATCAAAAAATATGATTTGACATTGACAATTACACAAAAACAAATTCTTATTAAAATAATTATACCACAAAATTTGTATGCTATTTATCCAAACTAAATTATTGATGTGACGTTAACAATTAGTAAAAATCAATTTTCTACTTAAAAATCATACTCATAAGTCATAACTAGAATAATTTTTAATACAAAAATGTATTATAATATTATATCACCGTTTTATCCGCCCATGAAAGATGAAACAAAACTAAAAGACTTCTTTGAAATATTAAAAGCAAGAAAAAATTATTTCAAAACACTTCATTATTTTCATTACAATATTTATAACAATTAAACAAATAAAAAACTAATATACATGCAATGGAGTTAGGTAATGGTTCCATATACGACAAGCATTTCAATCAATCAACAATTGTAAGTGACATCAAAAAATGTTAAAGATGTTAGAAAGCAACTATTTTTTGATGTCACTAACTCAAGTTACCATTTAAGGTTGTAACCACCTTAACTTTTTGTTAGTCGGTTGGTAGGTCTCAATAGTAACTAGCAAGGTTGTAAAGATGTTTTTTAAGACGTGTTCTAAGAGGGGCGCCACCCGCACATTCTTTAGCAACGATCAGTGGAGTTTCTCGGCCATCACCTTCACCATCAGCTGTAGGTACCATTGGTAGGGGCGTCAAGTGTTTTAAGAGGGAGAGGGAGAGGGAAGAGACATGGAATTATATACACTTTTTTAAGGTTTTAGTTCCATAGACATGAGATAAATATGGAGATTATGAATTTGATGAGTTGTCATTTCATTTACTAAATTACAAAAATAACCTTTATAATAAAGAAATGCTAAAATGAGTGATTGCTACTGGACCTCACCGATGTCACAAAATAACGAGTTCTCAAAAGTTAATCCTATATATTTTGGTAGTGCTCAAACTGAAGAACACCCTGATAGCGCTTCATTTTGACGATATGCACACATGCATACTGGCAATTTGTGACATGTACACATACATAAAAAAAATAGTTTCAATCGTTTTTATGCATTTATGCATACCGTCCAGTTAGAGGGTGTTCTTCAATTTTTCTTTTTTGTAGAGTTTTTTTCTTAAACCTCGCTCTCTCTCTCTCTCTCTATATATATATGTGTATATAAACATTTACAAGGTGTTTGATTGAAGGTGTTATACGATAATTAATAAGACTAATATAAAAAACAATATAATTTTATATAATATAATATTTTCCTCACAAATCCAAATTTCCATTCTAACTTAAATGGAAGGGAATGAAATTATGTTGTCATTTTAATTTTGTTTCTAATGGGAGGTGAAATAAGGAATTATGTTTTACCGTATGGTGTTACCTTTTACACCTTACTTTATATATTAAACTTTTATCTATATATATGGCTTTTAATTAAAATTAATAAATAAACATAGGAGTTAGTATGTTACCAATTAAAATAGATAAATAAAATAAAGTATGGTGCATTTAAAAGGTAAAGTAGCCTAATAGGGTGTAAAAAAACACTTTATGGTACATGGTAAAGAAATAACAGTAATATTATTATTTATTCACGTGGAGTATTTATATATAAATATAATTGATTGGCGTGGAATTAAGTATCTAGAAGACGTGTACGGAACATGACGATGACCAAAAGTCAAATGTGTTTGGACCCCAACCACATTTACGTTCCCATACACAACCCTACCATATAACCTTTTATATTTATTTATTATTTACTTTTGTACTTATACTTAACACTTATAATTATATATAAAAACGGTTTTAAATTATTTATTATGGTAAGTATCTGTAAAAGCTATGTTAAAATAGTTAAAAATGAGATTCAAGAAAAAAAAATTGCTCCAAGAACTATACTATCTTGTATGTTAAAATAGAAAAAATATGACGGAGAATATAAAAATCTCTAAATTTGAAGAAATCTCTAAGCCCATTTTTTGAGAAAGAGAAATAATATTTTAATCATTCCACCAATAAAAAACATTGAAATAAAATGTTTAGGAAAAAAAATATATTTTATTAATATATTGATTATTTTAATAATATAATAAATAGTACAATCTCTAAAATATAATAAATAGTACAATCTCTAAAATATAATAGCTTTTGGAGTTGGAAGTAATTTTTTTGAAATATTTTGACTTTTCTTACTTTATTTTAGAAAAAAAAAATGTAGCATAGCTCTCGGATATGCTTTTATGACGTCAACTTATGATTCGCCACCATGTTAATCCATGTGGCTTCACTCTAAAGTTTGGTTTCCATTGTAACACGTTATGACACGTTACAACGTGTTATTTTGTAAGGTGTGAGTTTTGTAATATATATAACTTGAGGGATAAATGATAATTATCTAAAAGATCCATGACCTAATTAAACATATAAATGAAGCTTAACAACTAAAAGCATGAACATGTAAATACTTAGGGGACATTTACCAAACATTTACCAATAAACGCTTACATGTAAAATTTAACACTATCACTTGCTTACCGAGTAAGATTTTAGTACACAAAAACGGTATTGTATGCAACAATTTATCTGGTAAGTGCTTACCGTGGTAAGAGTTGTCGCCCTCACTCACCAAGTAAAACTCTTGGTCATTGTTTCACTTTTACAGGGTAAGATTCTTGGTCATTACTATATTATATATATATATATATATATATTACTTTAATATTAAATAAATTATTTAAATACAATTAAATTACCGCTTATTTTTTAAATGACTTTATAAAAACATGTGGTTAAGATTTTATTTGATTTGAAAATCAAACATGTGGTTCTACCAATTATGTCCCTGAAAGTATTTATTCTTGGTGGAAATTTGTATTTTATCTCTAATATTTATAAAATATGTTATTAATATTATAGCGTTTAACTTAATCAAACATGTGGTTGAGATTCATTCTCTTATTTTCTTAAATATGTATCATTCTCGTATGAATCTGCCCCTATATTTAAAAAAAATAAGATAATAGTATATAATCATATATGATTTTGCACTAACAGGTAGCGGGTGACTTTTGAGGCCACTTAAGTGACATGGAAAAGTCGTCCGGAATCATGGGTGATTTAGTACAAAATCATATATGATTTTGTTCATGAACGACCACTCTTGTATTCCCGTGAATAGTTTTCATTCTCGTTTGAACGCCTCTCTCTCTCTCTCTCTCTCTATATATATATATATATATATATATATATATAATGTCGTCTTAGGCACGCCTTGAAAAACGTCGTGGCCTCGCCGTAACTCGTAAGACTTAAGGCTTGACCTTGTTGCGCGCCACGCCTTATATATAATTTAAATCCTTAATAAAAACCATGTAATTTTAACAAACCATAAAGATG
This sequence comes from Silybum marianum, assembly GCA_036898165.1. Classification (NCBI taxonomy): domain Eukaryota; kingdom Viridiplantae; phylum Streptophyta; class Magnoliopsida; order Asterales; family Asteraceae; genus Silybum; species Silybum marianum. The sequence goes on from CM072541.1 coordinate 21,741,292, forward strand.
TAATCAATGTTTATATTGGGAATTAATCTAGATATTTATGCACAATTATCATGATTCATTAATTATGATATATATATATATATATATATATATGTATGACGGAGGTTCAAATGAGAACTTTGTAAATTTAAAGGAACAAAGGAACACCTTGTGGACCACATATGATGTGGGGCCGACACATTAAAAAATCATATATGATTCAATGGGGTCCCCATTGAATCATATATGATTTTTTTAATGTGTGGGACCCCACATCATATGTGGTCCACAAAGTGTTCATTTGTTCCTTTAAATATGGGGTGTTCTTGTATGATCTCTCTCCATATATATGTGTATATATATATATATATAGAGAGAGAGAGAAGAAAGTTCAAAATCAAACTCAAATTTGGTTGTGAACATGAGGACAATGAGAACGTGACACGTGTCATATTCAGACTGAATAATGAAGGGAAATATTCAAACTGAATGTAGTGTTAGATTCAGTCTGGATGTAGTATTATTCAGTCTGAATAATGTACGAACTTCACATTCATTATTCACTATGAATGCCCTTTAATATTCATTTTTAATATGACACGTGTCACACTCTCATTTGTTCTCATGTTCATAACCAAATTTGAGTTTTCATTTGAACTCGCCCATATATATGTGTGAGATATGATAAAGTTCATTCATTAGGATCACGACTTTAGATTAGCAAATAAAATGAGATCAAATATTTATTTGAATAGATGGTGGATAAGATTGGTTTGTAAGAGTTACATGGTTGATATTTTACATCTCCTCTTTGTATGTGTGTGTGTGTATAAGAAAGGGTTTAGACAAAAACAATATCATTTAACGAGGATGTGAGAACACTTGAAATATTCCATCATCACATGTGATAAATTGGTGATACACGTAATGAACACGAGTGACCTTGGCTACGACCTAGGTCGCAGGCCAAGTCACCCACACACTATTACATCCTGAAACAATCACACATGTGAAAATCTCTCTCGTTGCTATGTTAATCTATGAAATTTCCCTTGAACAAATTCTAGGTAAGCAAGGTCATGTTGGTCGGACCAAGAGCAGATCTAGTGACGTACTACAACTGAGAGTATTGTCCCTTAACATTTGAAAATCAAAATTCACTTTTTGGTCTTCCACACACTATCTTGATTTTAAAGCATGTTTAATCTCTTGAAGCTAGTTCATACAAGTTACATGATCGGTAGCCCTCGAAAACTAGGGGTGAGCATTGGAACCAGGTACCTGCCTTTGGAACCAAAACCTTTCTGGAACTGCCGGTTTTCGAACCGGAATCGATATGATTGGTTCCGGTTCCTAAAATACGGAACCGACTATGACTGGTTCCGGTTCTCCTTTTGTTGGAACCGTTACCCATTGGGTACCCGACGGGACCGGGTACCCGATCTCGCTTGGTACTCAAAACCGGAAACGAGGCGACAGGTACCTGCTACTTTTAAATAAAAATATTTTATATATTTATTAATAAAATTATATTACGCCTCTAAGCCACCCTACCAGAACTTCTATAAAGCTCTAAACACCACACAAATCCCACTAAGACTTGATATGCATATTGATATGAAAAAATTGTTAGGTTTTACCCTTAATGAGTTAAAATAGTTTTATCATATAAACATAAAACGGTTAAATCCGACAATGTCTTTAAATAACGAATCCATTAATTGATAAAAGAAACATCTTTCCAAAACTCTTTCCAAATTAATTACCATTTTACAATAATAACAATATCCAAACTCACTCAAAACGTACATAAGACACACACTTCAAAACATCAAACACACGGATAAAGCTCTATATCCAAAACACTGATATCATAGGTGGAAAACCCCCCTTAAAATAATACCTTTCAGTGACAGGGGAGACACGTTTCCATCGAATGTGGTGAGAACACAAAAATAAGCAACTTATCAACGTTCTTGAGTTTCACGTAGAGCTATGGATCCTTGTATATGACTACATTGAGTACCACCACAAGATCTCAAAATTGATCCTAATGTCTACTAGACCTCTAGATGAGTTTCAACACAAAAGTCACTGGTCCCTATATACGGCTCCAACGAGTATCACTGCAAGACATAGCTCCGTATACGACTCAATAGAGTACCATCGCAACCTCTCAAATCATGACTTGGTGACCACTCACTAGACTTAAGTGAGGACATCAAAACTCCACACTTAACTATATGATAGAATTTTGTGCCTATGAATCCAATGCATTACAGTATAAATTACATGACTTTGGTTGATAAATATCGCACTCAAAACATGTAATATCTAAACAAATGTGAAATAAATGCAATTCACGTCCAAATCTCCACAGTAAGTTGTTTTAGCCGGGCAAATGTCCCCAAAACTCATTTGAGTTAAAATCAAGCGAACTGGTCCCCCGACACACTTTACCATTTAAATAAAGTGAAGAGTAAACCCTAATTTTAATCCCCGTGGCTTATTGAAATCTTTGAAAGTGGGACGTAAACTTTGATAACTCTAAAATTTGTCCCCGTGGTTCTCATTTTGCTCTAAAAGTGGTCCCCTGTCACTAACTCCGTTAACCAATATCCGTTAATTGAGGGATAATTCAGTCTTTTTATATTTTTTATATATTTTCTTTGTAAGATTAAAAAACATATTATATAATGTTAATATATTAATAAGAAACCCACCCTAGGCTCCGACCTTTCTACCTCACCGAGTCACCGACGCCGACCTTTTTTCCACAACATTCCCGACCATAACCTGATCCACCTCCTCAATGATTAGAGAGAATTAACCATCTTCTCCTTGTCGATGATCTTAGCAACCAACGACAGATTCAAAACCTACGATTCAATAAACTAAAAACAAACGAAATCCAAATCAAAGCCGAAAACCAGAAACCAAAAACGAAATCCAAATCGAAACCAAAAACTAGAACCCAAAATCGACATCTAATATATCCACACAGAGGAACCACGCATCTCATCTATCCCTTGATCCGACGATCCCCTTTGTTCATTTTTGGTTAGATGGTCACCATCTCCGACCAACTCTAAAGGTCGTTATCTCCAACCACCACCTACCTATTTGCTCCGATCAACCACCACTATTTTTTCACCGGACTGCATCATTAGACACATGTTTATAACTCTATTGTCGGAGCTGCAAACCAAGTCACTGTTTCTACATCATCCACAGGTGATTCATCGTCATAATCAACTCCTTTCTCTATTATGTCTTTGGGTTATTTTCATTCTTCTCAGCCATCAAAACCAACATAATCTTCCACATCCAAAGGTGGAAAGCTACAATTGGTTACTTCAACAACCTCCTTATTCATTCCCTCCTTTTAAAAAATAAGGTATTTATCCTTAGAAAACATGATCCATAGATTCATTGGGAGGGACCATAGTGATCTGTGGGGTTTTAATAATATATACATATATAATATTTATTTTCAAGAAAAATGAGATAAAATAGAAAAGACCAAATTGCCCCTCACTTAACAGATATTTTTAACAAAGTTAATGACTAGGAACCATTTTCAAAGCAAAATGCAAACCACAAGGACGATTTCTAGACTTATCGAAGTTCGGATCCCACTTTCAGACTTTTCACTAAACCTCAAGGACCAAAATTAAAGTTTACTCTAAAGACAATGTAAACCATATAAGTTGAAAATGCATGTTTTCTAAACATTTAAGAAACATATGACACCTAAAACATGAAAAGATCCATAAACCATCACTTTGTTGAAGCCTAATAGGAAAAGGTCCAAAACCGCGTGGTCTGTACTTCCAAAATCTCCACAAAGCTAATGAAAGACGTTTATCATAGATTTATACACTTATGACCAAAAGGGCACATTTGTCAGTGTTAAAAACTAATAAGTTGGGTGAAATCCCGAAACAACATTTGATCCAAAACGAAGTCAATGAACCCTTCCACTTGTTTAACAAATCTAACAAAATCATTTATAATCCAAGATATCTTTTTGAAGAGCCGAAACAATATTTTGCCTCAAATTATCCAAATATTCAAGAAACTTCATTTGATGGAATAACTATCATTTGGTGTCTCAACACCCTATAAACACATCATAAACATTCTTTAAAGTTTTCATAACCCAAATATGCCAAATACACAATTATTCACAAAACTCATCAAAAGTTTAATAAACCTATAGGTGTGTTCAAAACTCAAAATAAAGATATGTTGGCATGCCCTCTAAATCTTAACTCCAAGACTCCCAAAACAGTTTTTTCTACTTCCAAAGTCTATAAATCACATCAAGAAGAAAGGAAAATGAGAGGGGATGATGAATACACAAAACCTTAACTCTGGAATGGATGTTTGAAGACTTCAACAAAGAACAGAAACTCCAAACCTTCTACTTCGAAAGTCTATAAATCACACCACGGAGAAAGGAAAGGAGAGGGGATAAAGAGCACTCAAAACCTTAGCTCTTTGGATGGATGTTTGAAGACTTCAACAAAGAACAGAAACTCCAAACCTTCTACTTCCAAACTTCATCAAAGAACACGGACTCCAAGCCTTCTCTTCCAATCAAAAACTCATAGTCTTGCCCTAAAAATCGCCCAAAATCACCCTAAAACGAGTAAGAATGAAAATGGTGCACAAATGAGTGTAAACCCCTAAAAGTCGGGTTTAAAATATATTCCAGAGGCTTCTTGCAAACTAAGTCGAGGCCAGGTTACTCGAGTAAAAAAACGTGCTAAATAGGGGATGTTGAGGCTCAGGCTGGGCCACACCGTACCGCCTTCCAACTGATTCCTGAACGTCTTGCTACCCAGAGACTTGAACGATTTTTCTTGCGCTCTTGCCTACACGGGAAGCCGTTCTGACTTCTAAAAACCGAAACTACTAAATCTAACATTATTTTAGACCACGAAACCAAACATGGTTAACATTCTTACTGAGAACTTAATATATTCAATTTGACAACTAAATAATTTAATAAATCCCGAAATTTATATTTTAATAGTAACAACAGAATAGAATTGCAGGTGTTAAAACTCTTTTTGGACCATTGTAAGCCTTAGGAATCCGGTTTAAAGTTTATCATTGATTAATAAAATTCTTTTTAGAGTTTAACCTCTAATTAATATAAATTTTCTCTTATTTTTCGAGTTCTACACTTGTAGACTTGAGTCTGTCGACCCTTTCGCTTTTCCTGCTACGTCACCTTGTTAGCATTTGAACTTGAAAACCTAAAAGAAGAAACAAAACATTTATTATATTATTTCTAGATAACTTAAATAATTACAAAAATAAGAGAATGACCGACTTTAGATGCTAATCTTTTCTTATTTTGTTTAAGAACATCACCAATAATTGGAAAGGGGTAAATGACCATAAAGCCCCTAAACATAGTTTCCAAGAGGAATCTTGTACAATAGTTGTACCCTGCTTGTCCGGTTTCCTTTTGTTATGGTGGTCCAACTTTGGCATACATGTAATTTTTTTATACATAACTACATATATTTAAAGGGAGAATTGGGATTGTACTTTAACATAAGTTAACATATAGTACCGTACATTACTCATAAAATGTGAACATATGGTAACATAATCGGTCCAACCAACCTTGATGCAATGACCGATCTACCCAAGATGCCACGTGCGCACATGATCACAAATTCGCCTTCATGATCAACGACACATAGTGTGGTCCTATAAAATTTTGAATTCCTATCAGACCCCAACCGTGTGTATATACATAGAGGAAAGTTCAAATGTGAACTCATTTTTGGTTGTGAACGTGAGGACGAATCTCAGCCACTTATCCGGTCAATAAAGGCGGCTTTGACCTGGTCCCCTCCTTTAATAATCTCCACCCTCCCATGAATCGCATCAATCCTCCGTGATCGCGTCCACCATAACCGAAGATGTGTGGCTGAGATTCGTCCTCACGTTCACAACCAAAATTGAGTTCACATTTGAACCTAACCCTATATACATACATATATATATATATATATATGTAATGAAGGGGTTTTTTGGTAATCACTGTGTCCGATTCAACTTGTGTGTACTTTGATTAATTTCATGGGCCATGAATATGACAATTAGCAAAACCCTCAATGACTTTAAGCATATTTGCACAAGCGACATATGAAAAAGAGTCCATAATCTAATACTAGTTTGCTAGTTGTGTAATTTTAAAATAAATTAATGGTTTTATGATAAACTAACCGGGTATTTACATAGTTGCTTCAATCTTTTTGAAATCCTTTTCACTTGTACTAATACAACTGATTGGACAAATGATAAATAAAATACATATGAAATTCACTTAAACAAAATCATATTTTTAACATATTTTTCAAAACAAAATCTTCAATTGTCTTAACATAGTCAAGTTTCTCCAAAATTCATTAATCATTAAGACTAGTCTGTTATTTTTCGTTTTATTCTGAAACATACATAATCAGTGGCGGAGCCACATGTAAACTAATGGGATCCTTGACCCTAATCAAAAGGTTTAAAAACCCAAGGTTTTGTGCTTAAAAATAATTTTACCCTTTTCAAATGGCTTGGTTTTATACTTAAAGAACTCATTAAATTTTTTTGACACTCTTAAAATTTAGTTTGGCCGTAGTCACCTATATTCATAGATCCACTATTGTACATAATTAAACTAAAAACTAATACATATATAACTAGTTACCACTTTTTTGAAAACCCTGTTCCATTATGATATATCTCATTGATACACTCTGAATAATTTGAGTTAGGTATTATAGAAAGAGGTTCATGCAAGAACGATAATAATTTATGAGAATGCGAGGACAATCCTCATCCAATCATTATGTACATGAAAATTTTCATGTACAGAATCACATATGATTTATGTACAAAATCGTAAATGATGCGGACGACTTTTCATGCGACTTAATTGACCCCAAAAGTCGTCCGCTACATTTAGTTCAAAATCACATATGATCTTGTACATGAAAAAAACTCATCACATTCTTGTAAATTGTTATCGTTCTCATAGGAACCTCTCCCAGATATTATAATCTTGAAATTTACTTTCAATAAATTACTTTTACAATACTTTAATAATTGTGTTTAACAAAAATAACAAGATGGAATTATGTTGTTGATGGAAAAAGGAAAGACACGTGCAATGGGTGGTGGTGGTGTTTGGATAGATAGTGGAAAATTAAATGTCACGAGAAAAGTGGTCAAGTGCCACCCCCATCCCACCGACTTTTCCCCTTCATTTTTTTAATTTTTCTTTAAAAAATAATTGCTTCACATAATATTTTGTGGCTTACAATTATTTTTATAACTTTATAGACAAAAGTATGCCAAAAATAGAAGTTTTTTATATAAAAAATGTTGATTTATTATTTCTTTATTTTGAAATATTTAACTGATTAACTAAAGTTTTGTGATCTCGATTTTAATTTATAGAGCTTTGAATATAGTTAAATAGAAAATAATTTAATTTTTTTTACATATTACACAAGTTGTTATATGTAGTTTAAAATATAATATACTAATAAAAAATCATCAGTTAGAGTTTTTACGCTTTCATGTCTACAACTCAATTCATCTGATTACTACAGGGATGAACCCAATCCAGAATATGAACCATAAAAGAAAACGCCTACTAAACCGATCACAAGAATACCAGCTACAGTAACTATTTTCCAAAGAGGAATTCTTCCAGTCGGCCATTTACCCCACTTCCTTCCACATTTCATCAAGTGGTCATGCTAGAGACATAAAGAGTCATGGATAATTATGAGATGAAATCCTTTCGAACGGACTAAGAGAGAGAATGCCTAAATGATTATTCTATTATTTTATTTCTCTCTCGTTTTCTTAATTGAAGAAATAATTGGAAAATAAAACAACAATTAAAAGTATATTTTTAAGGGAAGAAAGGAATTTTTGTTAAGAACTAAAAAAAAAGGCTACAACAGCAAAATAAAGATAAAACTTTTTGGGAGACATAAAGCATCACAAACCAACAAAATAACAACATTAAATGAGGAAACAACTTGAAAAAACACAAGATGAAACCTGAATTGAAAGACACCCGACATGCCACACCCACAGAACGAACTAGCTAACAAAATCCGGACCTCCACAACATTTCGACCACAACAAGTTGAAAATCTTTGGCGCTTTTCAAGATCCTTTGGAACGAAAGGAGTTGTGTTGTGAAGAACCGATCAAATTGGTCATTCAATCTGTCTAAAAAATCTGACTGTTTTGATGCTTCTAGATTATATAAAAAGTGATCCACAATACCATCTTCCAAATTTAAAATATACGGTTATAATAAAAGTAATATGGTAAAATAAAGAATTTTATATCTGCAACTAACTTAACCTTGTTATTTTTGACAAAATTGATTTTAATTAGATTTTAATTTATAATTGTTGTGGCAAACGGGTGAATGATAAATTATACGCATTAGTTAGAGTAAATGATTTATTTAACAATGTTTGATTTTGATTATTAAAAATTTCTATTTTTTCTCCCTCTCTCTCTCTCTCTATATATATATATATATATATAGGAAGGTTCAAATGAGAACTTTGCATTTTTAAAGGAACAAAGGGACACTTGTGGATCACATATGATGTGGGTCCTACATAAATGCTAACTAGTGCCTACTTAACTTAAACATGCATGAAGCTAAAAGGAAAAAAATGATGATCTATGCCATTTCCTTAGCGGTGTAATCGAGCCAAGTCGAGCCGACACAGTGCCAAGCTCGAGCTCGACACTCGACTCTCAAACTCGCAGCTCGATACTCGACTCGAACTCAGTCGAGCCTAAATTTTCAAGCTCGAACTCGTGACAAGTATCGACACTTTTGAGCTCGACTCGACTCGCTCATGTCTTAAAAAACACATAATAACATAAATATTAATTGTAATTTTATAGAAGCTCGATAATTTAATATATACACATATATGGGGTATAATTGTAATTTTATAGAAGCTCGATAAGGCTCGCGAGCCGCTCGAGCCGAGTAATTTATAGGTCGAACTCGACTCGATTATCTACTCGAGTAGCTCGAGCTCGACTCGACAATTCACGAGTCGATTTCGAATACTTTCCGAGTCGATCTCGAGTATCTCACGAGCTGTCTCGGCTCGATTACACCCCCTACATTTCCTTTTTGACGGTGCCAAAAGCCCAAAACAAAAGGAAATGTTTGTTGCAAAAATTGTAATGGTAAAGTAAAAGAGTCAACCCTCAAAATGATGAATCTTTAATTTTTTTTTCTTTCACCAAATTAACATGTTTAATTTTGAAAACTCCTATATGTATAATAAGATAATTGCTATTGTAGACATCTACAATACAAGAAGAAGCAGCAACACCACCATCATAATGTCTTTTTGAATATTTAATTGACGGGAGAAACGAGACCAAGATATAAAACAAAGAAAAATTCATTATTACAGCAAATACAAGTTGATATTTGTAGAACTATTCATTCAGAATGCGAGTCATTCAAATACTTTATGTTTATGATTGATGCCTCCACATGATGGACATACGTTATATTATCGTCCACACAAGACATTGTACTCATAAAACTCCTAGCACAAATCATATGTATAAGATTCACTACCCTATCTCGTGACTTTCATCAAATATACAGTTTGGTAATGCTAGAGAATTTACATCACAACTCAACTATTTGATGATTACTGCATTTTTTTTAAAGGCCATAATATTATTAGAGGAAAGTAACAAGAGATACAAAACAACCATCCCAAAATTTCATTTATATCCCCATGCAGGTTTACTTATTTCTTTTAGACCCACCAGTAGCTAGAGGTGGCAATGAGTCAGGTTGGGTTGGGTTCGGGTTTAACCCATTTATTAAGCAGGTCAAAAATCTCAACCCAACCTAACTCATTTAATTAAATGGGTTGAGATTTTCAACCCAACCGAACCTGTTACTTAAATGGGTTGTCAACGGATTGACCCATTTATGATTTTTTTAACCCAACCTGTTGAATAAATGAGTTAAACATGGGTTGACCCATTTAATTTTAAATAAAATAAAAAGGCTTATACTATATAATTTATGAATAATACACGACCGCAACCACAAATAAAAATAAATTGTTCAAATGTTGAATAAAACACAACCACAAATGCAACAAATTGTTAAAATATCCAAGCATCTACTTAAGTTAATTTGATTTATGTTGGAGCCTTGGAAGCGGACGATGAGAAGAGAAAGAACCAATAGGGAGACTTGGAGGCGGGTTAATTATTACTTTATTAGGGTTTCACACTTAACAAAACCACGAGAGTTTCAGAATTTCAGTGATTCATTGATAATATCAGACATTATGATTAAAAATAAATAAAAACATATAATATTTTAAATGGGTTGAAAACATGTCGAAAATTTCAACCCAACCCATTTAATTAAATGGGTTAGAGAGATTGACCTATTTAACTTACATGGGTTGAAAATCTCAACCCAACCTGCTAATTTTGGGTTAGATTCGGGTTAGCTTAGCGGGTTGGGTCACTTTTTGCTACCCCTACCCGTAGCCAACCATTTTTATGCGTACCAATTGGTAATTGTATATGAGTATGATATTTCAAATTTATGCATATTTGATTGTCCGTTATCGGTGAGAATTTGACAAACCCCCCCCCCCCCCCACACACACACACCACAACACACCAAAATAGGCCCTAAAAAGCGATTAAGTATATGCACTCAATATGAATCACCAATAATTATCCGTTATTTAGAATCTTTGACAAATGATATTTTTACTGCAAGATTTGAAAATTTCACTTTAACAAAACAACCTTCCTACGGTTAGGCAAGATAAAAAAAAAAACTATTTTTCAAGGTTACGATTCTGTCTAATTTTGATTCCCAAAGTTCACATTACGAAAGTGAAACGAAACAAATAATAAATCTTCAAAACATAGCAGGTTCGATAACCTGATGTGTTCATTGATATTGCAAAATGAATAAGATCACATATATCAGCTACAAATGAACCCGCAAACACAAAGTTAAAAGTCCTAAACAAAGGCACAAACATAGCTACAAAACCGTTGTATTTATAGAAATCAATCCAAATTTTAAAATTCATCATCATATTTATTTGATTATTTTGTGCATACATGTCAAATTACAAAATCTTGAAAACACCATAATATCTCTATTTAGGTTACCATGGTATACCTAAATCACTTTGAATGACAATTGCTACAAATCACAAAACCAAATCAAACAAACCCATTTTATATCTTACTTGAAAACTATCATCTATCCCAAAAAGATAGAACGAAAACGTATATTTCCATGAAAACAATTGTTACAGAAAACGGTAAATTAATCAACAAAACTACCCACGAAACTGTTCAAGAACTTTCAAAAGACTATACGTCTCGGAATCCGGCCTAGACCCTCCAAGAATCATACGTTTTAAAAGATTCGGATCATAAATTTTGGCCTTCACATAACATTTTATCAATGCATTATAAACAAAAGTGTATCTTGCATAATTCGCTTTCTTTAATTCATCGAACAACTTCTCTACATTCTCCACGTCACCATTCTCTGCAAAAGCTTCGACCATCGAGTAAGTGGTTTCCAGCCATGGGGTCGATCTTTTAACGCTCATACTCGTGTTTACATCCATACCCATCTCTAATGTCTTTAAACCTTCCTTTTTTAACCCTGCTTTCAAGCAACCAGCAGCAAGATGTCTAAAAGTTATGGAATTTGGTTTGCATCCTTTTTTCTCCATTTCCCTATAAACCCCAGTTGCTTTGCTGATATACCCATGTCTACAATAAACGGATATCAACGAATTGAATTGTTCTGTTGACTTTAACTCTTCCTTTGACTTCATTTCTGACCATAGATCTTCAGCTCGACTTATATCTCCAATCTTGCCTAAAGCTTCAATGGCAAGCATATAGCTTTTGGATTTAACATGAGGTTGTTCTTGTATGATTCTCCAAATTCTTTCTAAATCTTTCGGTTTTTTCAAATACCCATATAATATAACGAGTATATCTAGTGTTGACCAGTTACTTCCAGTCATTGACTTCTCGATAGCTTCGATATAAGTCTCACAAGCAGTGTACAACCTAGCTACAGCATGTGCAGTGGCGATTATGCAATAAGTTATCTCATTTGGGTCAACTTTTGTACGATTCATATCACTAAAAACCTTCATTAAGCCTTCAATGTTGTGTTGGTTGGCTTCCATTTTCAAAAGAATGTTGTAAGTGGAGACATGGCGGGCTACTTTATCGGCTTTCATTTGAGTGAGGATTTTAGGGATGGATTTTCTTCGGGTAGGGGAGGAATGGAGGATTATTAAGCGGTTAAAGACCATGTAGGAAATGGAATGGCCGAGTTCTCTCATCTTTTTCATGTAAGCTAATGATAATCTTATCATGCCTTTATCTAGGCAAGCAATTACAAGATTGTTGTATAGCAACTCATCTTGGAATTCTAAAGGGATATGAGAAAATAGCTTTTCACCTTGTGATATCCCATGAAGCTTAGCGGTGAATTCCAATAGATACGAATAATCCAGTTCCTTTGGCATGTAGGGTCGTTCCCTTATCACCCATTCCATCACCTGCAACATATTAAGAGGTATGCAAACTCACAATATGTAAAGTTGTAAACCTAACAAGAAATCATCTTTTTGTACTGATGTAAACTTCTTAACAGAAATATGCAAATTCATTTCTTGAATTCAATAGGATTTCCCAAAGATTTTGCAGCTACTTTTACACTTGCATTAAGAAAGAACTCAAGGGAATGTGAAAGATTTGAAAAAATCGTAAGATCTTCAAGCTTAAAGGATACTAATACTACCCAGAAACAGCTAAGGATACAGATGTTATCAAGGTACAAAAACGATTGAATTCAACTGTATGAGTACTGAGGCATTGTGCGGTTCAAGTATATACGTTTAAATTACGATGGCTATTTAATAAGAACGAGAAGAAAATTAAGCTAAAAGATTCAGGCATATTCTATTAGACATTTAATCGAACACCTTGCAAGCATTACCTCAAGGGCACGCTTATTAAATTTTCGTTTGCGTAAACGATTGATGGTGTGAAAAATATCGCCTCTGTGAATAGGAAATCCATCGCCCATCCAGCTCTGGAACGCCGATCCAACAGGGGAGCCTCTTGCTAGCCTCTCTATCCTCCCACATAAGCTTTTGGGTTCTTCTTCTTCTTCTTCTTTACCCTCTCTGGTTGATTGTGAGCCGTCAACTGTTTGGCCGTCGCACTTGAGTTCTTCCCCTTCTTCTTGGATAGATTCTGAAGTATCAGTTGCTTGAGTAGAGAATCTAAGAGTTCTGGAAGTGAGAAGGGTTTGGAAAGAAGAAGAGGTGGAAAGTGTTCGACGAAATGCTTGAAAGAACTGACGTTCAAACAGGGGCACTGTTGCTTGCATGCCTTGTGGGAGCCGATGTTGGTCAATCCACAATGCCCACTTTTAAACCCAATTCACAAATTTTGTGCGTATTATTGATTCTTTCTTGTGCGCCTTCCTAACCCATTCCTTAAAATAAGACCAAATGTGATGACAGAAGCCTATAAATAAAGACAAAAACCAAGAAGCACATATTTGAGACCACAAATCCATTTGAGAATTACAACCAGACTTTATAAGTTATACCACCTGTTAGTTACTAACTTGATACAACCAAAAGCCAAAAAAAAAATTATTTGTAAACCCCAATAACAAATACATCAACTCTTTTGAGAAACATAAACATCTATCATTTGATCAATAGTCCTAACATCTGTAAATGGGCCAAGCCAACAACAAAGCTATAAAAAGCAACCAAAACTAAAAACAATTGTCGCCAGTGGCTACCCTCCTATACATCTGTTGAACTCAAGCCTTGAAAAGCCTTCACAATGGACTTGGTCAAAATAAATATACAAATATGTATTTGGGTAAGAATCAATATAATCAATACAAAACTACAATATATATATATATAATTCTACCGATTCAACACATCAATGTCAATTTTGCTATGTAATGTATTATACACCATGCATTCAAGAAAAGGAACAAAACAATAATAACATAATGAAATCCATATGAGCACAAAGCAACCAATCCTTTGCAGAAAATGGCAAAAGACACATAAATAACTTTATTAAATTCTGAACTAATGTTGCAATTAGTTTCAAGTTTATGAAGTAGGATTTGCAATGAAGGGCATTAAAAACCACAATGAACCTACAAGAGAAAACTTTATCCAGACAGACAGTAAAGATTAAAACCAAACTTGGGTCTTTAAACACTAGATGGGTAAGAGAGCAATATGAAGAAGGGAGAAAGGTCAATATCATGCACATCTACAAAAATATGCAAAATAAGTTCTTTGTCATCAGATCAGAGGTTTCCAATAACAACTTGTACTACATGCATAAATTATTCTTACCCAATGCTTTATAAGATAATATGGACAACTTAAGAATTTCAAAGAGGATAAAAACCTATTTGTTTCTACAATTGAATTTCTGATTATGGATTTGGTGCAGATGAAACCTATAGTACCTAGTTATCTGGTATCAATTTCCCCATAAGTTGGATGGATGGCTATCTAGTATCAATTTCCCCATAAGTTGGATGAATGGCTATCTAGTATCTATTTACCCATCCAACATAACAAAATCCTGTACTAAAATATGTTTATAAAAAATCTTACATAAACCTGAAAATATTTTATAAAATTTTTTCCTTTTGTGGTTGCCAAATAGTAAAATAGAAAATTTCAACTAAATAAAGTGGCATAAGACAAAACTTTTTGTAAGATGCAAGAATAACAAGTTACCAGAGGTTTAACAGCATGTCATAGTTATAGTTCTTGTCCTGGAGAGTTTGACCATGTAATCGATTTGAAAGAAAGAAAACATTGCACAAAATAACCATCTAACCCAAATTGCCGTATAATGTTGATGTCCAGATTAAGCTGTCTGTGCAGCAGCAGCCGTATAAAGCTGCTGTCCAGAATAAGCTGTTTGGTTCAGGTGCATTAAGCCAATGTGTGCATCAAGTTTTTTGGTCCATATTAAGCCGTCGTAGGTTCGTACAGTCTAAGTGGGGCCAGGGTAGTTTATGTCTTGTAAACTATTTGGTTGTGGTGTGATTAAGACTTTTAAGACAGTATAGATATAGATAATTGGAGGATATCAAAAGTCTTTTAAGACTTTAAGACTTATGCATAAAAAGGTAGTACATGATGCAATATAAGTTGCAGGGCCGGCCCTGAGATTTAGGTTGCCCATGGCAAAAAGGCAAAAAAATGCCCCTAACTTGCTTATACACAACCAAAATGTACTATTTGATAGGGGTTCGGAACCTAGAAATCTAGGCGGCTCATCCTCACGCTGATTTTATTAAATTTAACAAAAATGATGCATCATCTAGGCGGCTAAAAAGGGTTAAAATCATAAGAAGTTTTGATAAGTCAAGAGGGTTTAACTTATTAATACTCCTTATCAACGGTGTGAAACCGGTATAAGCTCCTTTTTTTCTCAATCCAAACACTCAAAACAACTTATTACCGGTACCACACCGAAATAAGTCAATAAGTTGTTTTTATAAGCAATCCCAAACACCCACTAAACAAAATAACCCTAACATGTATCTAAACTAAACCAACTAAAGATGTTGTCCATGTTGAGTTGTCTGTACAGCAGCAGCCGTATAATGTTGATTAAGCTGTCTGTGCAGCAGCAGCCGTATATAGCTGCTGTCCAGAATAAGCTGTTTGGTTCAGGTGAATTAAGCCAATGTGTGCATCAAGCTTTTTGGTCCATATTAAGCCGTCGTAGGTTCGTACAGTCTAAGTGGGGGCAGTGTAGTATATGTCTTATAAACTATTTGGTTGTGGTGTGATTCTGTTTAGAAACAGGTGCTGTTCTTTTGGCTCCTATGCTTTGGTTTGTAAAACTCTTTTTGTATTATAATAAAAGGTTCCTGTTTTTGCTGATCAAAAAAATTTAAACCAAACTAAATAACCCTAATTCCCTAAATGGCTAGAATTAACTCATGAGCAAGAAATTGGTGATTCACATTAGTAAATCCTATAAACTAATTAACAGTAAACAAACAGTAGACACCAAAATCTAAATAAACAGCAACCACTAAACACCAAAAATAAAGCAAATTAGATACCAAAAATTCAGAAATTTACCAACTGAGCATCGAGAAACAGAGCAACTGAGCATGAGAATTCGAGAGAGGAGAACTGGTTGAAAGACGAGACTGAGCGATTTCTTTTCCAAAAAAACAAGAATCAAAAGTTGAAAACCACCGGATCAAATCAAAGATTCGTTTTGGTTTAATGGTTATCGCCGTCGACAGTGATGAGCGACAGTCGAGAGACGATGAAGCCCTCCCCAGCGGTTAATCAATAACTCTCTTAGGCCCTTGGGCTATTATGCAACCACTGGCCCACATCAACCATAAAACCTATGGATACCTTACAAATTATTATATTATTCTTTAATTGAAGAAATAATTAGAAAATAAAATAACAGAAATTAAAAGTATATTTTTTAGAAAAGAAAGGAATTTTTGTTAAGAACTAATAAAAAGGAAATAACAGCAAAATAAATTGATTTTAACCTTGTTATTTTTGACAAAATTGATTTTAGAATTTATAATTGTTGTGGCAAACGGGTGAATGATAAATTATATATCATTAGTTAGAGTAAATTATTTATTTAACAATGCTTGATTTTAATTATTAAAAATTTCTACTTTTTTCATTCCAAAATAAAGTATCTACAATTAAAATGAAGTAAGTTTTATGTATATATAATTATCACATTTTTTTGGTAACTAAAATAAAATCTTTACTAATATTTCATTTATGTCTATTCACAATTTTTAAAATATTTGTACAATAATTAAAGGTAAATTTTAAATTTTAACCATTTACTTTTAAAAATGACACTTATTTTGTAACAATATGAATAAAAATATAAGCACTTATTTTGGAACAAAATGAATAATAATTATTCTAAAAACGGACATAGAACTTTTGAGAATTCTCTATTCCAACATTTGGGCTTGCTATGTCTCCAAATATGGATCACTTATTTCGGCCCAAATTTGAGTCAGACTAGATTAGAGATGGCAAAATGAGTTTGGTTCGGGATTGTCGGAAGACCAGGACCGACTTGAACACGACCTGACCCGAGACCGTTTGGGACCTTTAGTTACAACCCGGCTACGACATTCCTTCGAAAACATGGTCCGGCCAGGTACCGGCCTGATTTTTCAAGATTTTTTTATTGTTTTATAGTCGTTGGGAACGGTCATATGACCGAGTTTTTTAATCTTTTAACCACATTTTTATTTTTATGGCATCTATACACTATATATAAGTCATATGGTGTATGGGGAAAGAAACCAATTCACAAACTGCAAAAAAGGTTCATAATTCTCATTATAATTCGTGGTTTCGACTTGTATTCGATTTCAGTTTTTAATAAGTCCTACTTCTCATTTTTTTTTTCTCTCTTTCTTTGTGTTATTACTTACTTATAAGATGGGTGGTGAAGATGATGTATCCAACGAAACCATTGCCAAAGTTATCACGAACTGCAAACGAAAGTCTTAGATTTGTAATTTTTACAACATGGTCGTACTCACAAACAGGAAAAGGAAGACACAGTGCAAAGTGTATCAAGCTTTTCTTATAGCTGAATTCAACCTTGAAGTGTCACACCCAAAAATATGTTCAGGGTTGAGGTCGGTGGAAGGTGATTCTAGTCAATCTATACTCGATAATCAAGGTGAAATATGGACGTTCGATGCCGATTTAAATCATCAAATATAAACACAATGAGTCATACAAGTTGGGTTACCATTCAGACATAGAACTTTGAGAATGTCTCATCCCACCATTTGGGCTTTCCATGTGTCCAAATACGGATCACTTGTTTTGGCCCAAATTTGAGTTCTCATTTGAACCCGCCCCTATATATATATAGGTGGAGGTTCAAACGAGAACACCTCCATTTTATGAAAACGCGAGAACACCCTTATCACATGTGATAATACGCGTGAGGGGATTTAGTTGTGTGCAGACGACGTGCCATGTGACTTAGGTCGTACCAAATGTCGTTTGCGTCTATGATTTAGAATCACATGTGATGATCTTGATGGATCATAGTATCACATCAAAGACACCCTTATCACATGTGATAATATATGTGAGGGAGCTTAGTGGTGTTACGACGACTTGGCCCGCAACCTAAATCGCGCTAAAAGTCGTCCGCATCTCTGATTTAGTATCACATGTGATGAAATAATAGTATCACATGTGATTGTCTATAGTAAAAGGGTGTTCTCGCGTTCTCGCAAAATGAAGTTGTTATCGTTTGAACTCTTTCCTATATATATATATATATAATGTATACCTCTATGTTGTGATATTTAAGTCATTTATGAATGTTTGGGTATTACCCATTTAGTTTGTACATATCATTTTCATACGTAGTGCAATGCTAACTATCCTACTTAACTTGAACATCCATGAAGCTAAAAAGAAAAATAAATGATGATCTATGCCATTTTCTATTTGTTGTTGATGGTGCCAAAAGCCCATAATAACAAAAGGAAATGTTTGTTGCAAAAATTAGAATGGTAAAGTAAAAAGGGACAACCCTCAAAATGATGAATCTTTAATTTTTTTTTTCTTTCACCAAATTAACAAGTTTAATTTTGAAAAATCCTATATGTATAATAAGATAATTACAACTGTAGACATCTACGATACAAGAAGCAGCAACACCACCATCATAATATCTTTTTGAATACCTAATTGACGAGAGAAAAGAGACCATCCCACGCTAAAGGATAACAAAGAAAAACTCATTATTACAACAAATACAAGTTGATATTTGTAGAACTATTCGTTCATAATGAGAGTCATTCAAATACTTTATGTTTATGATTGAGGTCTCCACATGATGGACACATGTTATATTATCGTTCACACAAAACATTGTACTCATAAAACTCCTAGCACAAATCATATGTATAAGATTCACTCTCCTATCACGTGACTTTCATCAAATATACGATTTAGAGAATTTACATCACAATCATTTGATGATTATTGCAGTTTTTCTTAAAGGCCCATACTATGATTAGAGGAAAGTAACAAGAGATAGAAAACAACCATCCCAGAATTTCAATTATATCCCAATGCAGTTTTACTTGTTTCTTTTAGACCCACCAGAAGTTGGGGGTGACAATGGGTTAGATTGGGTTGAGTTTGGGTTTAGCCAATTTATTAAACATGTCAAAAATCTCAACCTAACCTAACTCATTTAATTAAATGAGTTGAGATTTTTAACCCAGCCCAACATGCTACTTAAATGAGTTGTCAATAGGTTGACCCATTTATGTTTCTTTTTTCAACTCAACCTGTTGAATAAATGGGTTGACCATTTTAATTTTAAAATTTTAAATAAAATAAAAAGGTTTATACGATATAATTTATAAATAGTACACAACCACAACTGCAAATAAAAATAAATTGTTCAAAGTTTGAATAAAACACAACCACGAATGCAATAAATTATTAAAATATCCAAGCAAATCTACTTAAAGTAAATTTAATTTATGTTGGAGACTTGGAGGCGGACGATGAGAAGAGAAAGAACCGATAGGGACTACAGAGACTTGGAGGCGGACGATGAGAAGAGAAAGAACCGTTAGGGAGACTTGGAGGCGGGTTAGATATTACTTTATTAGGGTTTCACACTTAACAACACCACGGGAGTTTCAAAATTTCAGTTATTCATACATAATATCATACATTTATGATTAAAAATAAATAAAAATATATAGTATTTTAAACAGGTTGACCCATTTAACTTAAGTGAGTTGAAAATCTCAACCCAAGCTGCTAATTTTGTGTTGGGTTCGGGTTAGCTAAGCAGTTTGGGTCACTTTTTACTACCCCTACC
Source organism: Silybum marianum (assembly GCA_036898165.1). Taxonomy (NCBI): domain Eukaryota; kingdom Viridiplantae; phylum Streptophyta; class Magnoliopsida; order Asterales; family Asteraceae; genus Silybum; species Silybum marianum. The sequence goes on from CM072541.1 coordinate 21,761,335, forward strand.
AGTAGCCAGCCATTTTTATGCGTATCAATTGGTAATTGTGTATCAGTATGATATTTCACATTTTGCATATTCGATTGTCCGTTATAGGTGACAAATTGATAATTGCACCCCCACAACACACCAAAATTGCCCCTAAAAACGATCAAGTACATGCACTGAATATGAATCACCAACAATTATCCGCTATTTAGAATCTTTGACGAATGATATTTTTACTGCAAGATTTGAAAATTTCACTTTAACAAAACAACCTTCCTACAGTTAGGCAAGATAGAAAAAATGATTTTTCAAGGTTACGATTCTTTCTACTTTTAGATCCCAAAATTCACATTACAAAAGTGAAATGAACCGATAGGGACTACAGAGACTTGGAGGCGGACGATGAGAAGAGAAAGAACTGATAGGGAGACTTGGAGGCGGGTTAGATATTACTTTATTAGGGTTTCACACTTAACAACACCATGAGAGTTTCAAAATTTCAGTTATTCATACATAATATCATACATTATACATTTATGATTAAAAATAAATAAAAATATATAGTATTTTAAACGGGATGAGAACATGTCGAAAATTCCAACCCAACCCATTTAATTAAATTAGTTAGACAGGTCGACCCATTTAACTTAAATGAGTTGAAAATCTCAACCCAACCTGCTAATTTTGTGTTGGGTTCGGATTAGCTTAGCAGTTTGGGTCACTTTTTACTACCCCTACCAGTAGCCAACCATTTTTATTTGTACCAATTGGTAATTGTATATCAGTATGATATTTCACATTTTGCATATTTGATTGTCCGTTATAGGTGACAAATTGATAATTGCACCCCCACAACACACCAAAATTGCCCCTAAAAACGATCAAGTACATGCACTGAATATGAATCACCAACAATTATCCGCTATTTAGAATCTTTGACGAATGATATTTTTACTGCAAGATTTGAAAATTTCACTTTAACAAAACAACCTTCCTACAGTTAGGCAAGATAGAAAAAATGATTTTTCAAGGTTACGATTCTTTCTACTTTTAGATCCCAAAATTCACATTACAAAAGTGAAATGAAACCAATAATAAATTTCTAAACATAGCAGATACGATCCCTGATGCGTTCATTGATATTGCAAAATTAATAAGATCACATTTATCAGCTACAAATGAACCCGCAAACACAAAGTTAAAAGTCCTAAACAAGGGCACAAACATAACTACAAAACCGTTGTATTAATAAAAATCAATCTAAAATTTAAAATTCATCATCAATTTTATTTGATTATTTTGTGCACACATGTCAAATTACAAAATCTTGAAAACACCATTACTATCTCTATTTAGATTACCATGGTATACCTAAATCACTTAGAATGACAATTGCTACAAATCACAAAACCAAATCAAACAAACCCATTTTATATCTTACTTCAAAACTATCATCTACCCCAAAAAGATGGAACGAAAACGAATATTTCCGTGAAAACAATTGTTACAGAAAACGGTAAATTAATCAACAAAACTACCCACGAAACTGTTCAAGAACTTTCAAAAGACTATAGGTTTCGGAATCCGGCCTAGACCCTCCAAGAATCATACGTTTTAAAAGATTCGGATCATATCTTTTGGCCTTCACATAACATTTTATCAATGCATTATAAACAAAAGTGTACCTTGCATAATTCGCTTTCTTTAATTCATCGAACAACTTCTCTGCATTCTCCACGTCACCATTCTCTGCAAAAGCTTCCACCATCGAGTAAGTCGTTTCCAGCCATGGGGTCGATCTTTTAACGCTCATACTCGTGTTTACATCCATACCCATCTCTAATGTCTTTAAACCTTCCTTTTTTAATCCTGCTTTCAAACAACCAGCAGCAAGATGTCTAAAAGTTATGGAATTTGGTTTGCATCCATTTTTCTCCATTTCCCTATAAACCCCGGTTGCTTTGCTGATATACCCATGTTTACAATAAACGGATATCAACGAATTGAATTGTTCTGTTGACTTTAACTCTTCCTTTGACTTCATTTCTGACCATAGATCTTCAGCTCGACTTATATCTCCAATCTTGCCTAAAGCTTCAATGGCAAGCATATAGCTTTTGGATTTAACATGAGGTTGTTCTTGTATGATTCTCCAAATTCTTTCTAAATCTTTCGGTTTTTTCAAATACCCATATAATATAACGAGTATATCTAGTGTTGACCAGTTACTTCCAGTCATTGACTTCTCGATAGCTTCGATATAAGTCTCACAAGCAGTGTACAACCTAGCTACAACATGTGCAGTGGCGATTATGCAATAAGTTATCTCATTTGGGTCAACTTTTGTACGATTCATATCACTAAAAACCTTCATTAACCCTTCAATGTTGTGTTGGTTGGCTTCCATTTTCAAAAGAATGTTGTAAGTGGAGACATGGCGGGCTACTTTATCGGCTTTCATTTGAGTGAGGATTTTAGGGATGGATTTTCTTCGGGTAGGGGAGGAATGGAGGATTATTAAGCGGTTAAAGACCATGTAGGAAATGGAATGGCTGAGTTCTCTCATTTTTTTCATGTAAGCTAATGATAATCTTATCATGCCTTTATCTAGGCAAGCAATTACAAGATTGTTGTATAGCAACTCCTCTTGGAATTCTAAAGGGATATGAGAAAATTGCTTTTCACCTTGTGATATCCCATGAAGCTTAGCGGTGAATTCCAATAGATACGAATAATCCAGTTCCTTTGGCATGTAGGGTCGTTCCCTTATCACCCATTCCATCACCTGCAACATATTAAGAGGTATGCAAACTCACAATATGTAAAGTTGTAAACCTAACAAGAAATCATCTTTTTTACTGATGTAAACTTCTTAATAGAAATATGCAAATTCATTTCTTGAATTCAATGGGATTTCCCAAAGATTTTGCAGCTACTTTTACACTTGCATTAAGAAAGAACCCAAGGGAATGTGAAAGATTTGAAAAAATCGTAAGATCTTCAAGCTTAAAGGATACTAATACTACCCAGAAACAGCTAAGGATACAGATGTTATCAAGGTACAAAAACGATTGAATTTATGTGACTATTGTTGCTCTTCAACTGTATGAGTACTGAGGCATTGTGCGGTTCAAGTATATACGTTTAAATTACGATGGCTATTCAATAAGAACGAGAATAAAATTAAGCTAAAAGATTCAGGCATATTCTATTAGACATTTAATCGAACACCTTGCAAGCATTACCTCAAGGGCACGCTTATTAAATTTTCATGAATTTGGTAAGAATTTCAGCGTTGGAATAAATTATGCTGGCTGTTTTAAGATCAATCAACAAACAGTTGAAACGCTGGTGAATTTGAGAAAGAGATTCACCTTTATGATGCATAAAACTCTCATATTGTCTAACAAGGTTTATGGACCTAGCGACTTGAACCTCAGAGGTTCCTTCATATTGGATACATAGAGTATCCCACATGGCCTTTGATGTTCTCATTTTCATAACAGAATGATAAACATCATCTGGCAAAGACATTGCTAAAATGGATCTTGCTTTTGCATCAAGAGCAACTTCTTTCTTTTCTTCCTCAGTCCATCGATCAGGAGTTTTTACAATACTCCTTTCAGCAATGGCTGGGGTAGTAGTAGTGGCAGGAACACTTGCTACTATGGTTGTAGGAACGAAAGGTCCATTTTCTACATAGTATGGGATCTTAGGATCAGACCCTTCTAGAAATAGAGACATTCTTTTTTTCCATAAAGGGAAATTATCATGGCTGAACCTTGGAGATTTAGCTAAAGATCCATTATCGTTGTAGTTCGTATTAGGGTTTGTCATTTCAAAATAGATTAGTAAATAAAATATTTTAAAGAAAAAATTAACAACACTGCTCTGATACCACTTGTTGGTCCCTAACGGGTCTACAAGAGTTAAATGTTAAGTAAACAGATTGTAGAAGGAGGGGGGGGGGGTTGAATACAAACACACAGATTTTGGTTTTTAAATAAGTTTATATATCATAAACAGATTTACAGTTACAAGCAGAATAAGAACAAGTTTAACACCTATTCTATTGTAACTAAGAAACACTAAGTTTAATGCACAAGAGGACGAAAGAAAGAAATGTAGAGGGTTTAGGTTAGAAAATATGCATTAGGATGAAGAAGATATCTCCATCCTATTTATACCCGTTTGCATTTAATGCAAGACAAAAGGTACATGCCACGTGTCAAGCTTGGGTAGGAAGCTTGTCCTTGTAAATAAGACAACCATGTTTTTGGCCGCGTATGAACAGTACCATATCAGATATGATGGGGACATAAGAGACAATCCCTACGTCCATTTCTGACAAGGTAAAAGGTTTGACTTTTGTGCATCGAGGATAAGATCAATCTTTAGTCTAAGAGAAGCTTCATTTGATCGCTGATATTAAATCTTAAAGGATGAACTTCAGTATCTAAGGCTTCACAAGACTTCACACTTTTATTAGATAATCGCTGCTATCGTTGAACCGCTTCAGTTCACTTAGCTAATTATCTCTTTGTTCAGCTATGGTCTTCGACTGTCGCTGAATGGTCTTCTGGTGTGATAGCTGATCTTCAGGTCTTCAGAGGCAAGCTTATTGTTCCTTGATCTTCGGCTATCGCTGAATTTGAACAGAAGCTTAACTATGGAATTTCACTAAGTATACAAAATGAATCATATTCAAATCACTGAGAGGAGTTATGATCAACATACATGAACCAAGATTCCATTCAAGTTTATTCGGTTTATATATCACCAACACCTCAAATTTACGAGGGGTGTTAATTTCGTATAACGCTTTTTAGGATGAATAAAATGTGTTAACGTAATTTGAAATTTTGAAGAAATTAAAATGTAACAGAGTAAGACTTGACCACATGTTTGGTTCACATGAAATAGAAAGAAATTTATCAAAAAAAAATATTGTAATTTATTTTGTTTGGCTTGTGAAATATAACTTTGTTTAATGAAATAACGATGGATCACAAAAATACCACTTATGCTATTTTTGTTCTAGGCTTAAATTTACAAATAATGTATTATGATATTAAATCATTTTTACATTGTCCGATGAATGGAATTTAATTTCTTCACTTATACAATGATTAAATCTTTCAACCGTAGAAATTAAGAAATTTTGTGGAATCCAATTCATCCAATCTGCGAAACAAACAGACACGTAAATTTGGTCAAATGAAATTTTCTTTCCAATCTCATTAAATTTTGCGAACCAAATGTTCTTGAAATTCAGACAAAGAGTACTTTTGAAATGTGAAGAATGAGATTTAGACAAAGAGTAAAAGACTTTATGTAATGTAAATAATGAGATTTAGACGGATAAAACTTTATAACCAGTGATTTTAAAATATTAAATAAGAAAATAACCAGGATATGGAGATAGAATTATCTTTATCAATTTTCCCAAATGAGTCCAATAATCATCAAAATGTGATGGATTTTATGGGCACGTTAACATTAATTTCAATGTTGAAGACCATATTTATTTTTAGAAATTAGAAGGTATTTATTCAATTGGTAGAAAGCTTTCATGATGTTAATATGTGTAGGTTGAGAGAGGTGTTAAAAGATGTACATGATTTGTTAATTCGTGTTACAAAAGTGGACAATCATTTCATTATTGTGAAGAAAGGTATGAGTGATCATAACATAAATGTTTAATAACTACCATGTAAATTAACTATTGTACAAAGCATGTTATATGATATCAATATTTCATATAAGATTTGATAAATTATTGTCAAGTGTAGGCGTTATAGCTAGTATCGACAAGATATAACCAGTTGGGGAGTTTGAGGGTGCGATGGGAGAAGGGTTAAAGAACAGAAATATAACTATACAAGCAACAGAAAACCTATAATAATTGAAAAGATGTAGTTTTTTTTTCCAATTCATATTAAAAAACAAAGGTCTTTATAGAAACAATCTTATTTTTTAAAATAAAACCATAGAAAATATATATACATTATGCATACATATGGTTGTTTGCGGTATGGTTTGGTTGTTTAACCGTACAAACCACAAACTAAATAGTTATGATGGTTTATAAAAAAATTCAAACCAAGCGTCTTGACATCAAATGATTAAACCGGACCACAAAAATATAGTTTGGTCTGACCAATTTAGGTGGTTTATGTCTGTTACGAACTTTAAACTAAAAGAACATCAACATATATCTCAAAATTAAACTTGTACTAATTTGATATTATACCAAATTATAAAATAATCATTTATCTCCAAAATTAAAACAAATATTGAGCAAATTGAGAAAAGCTAAACAAGGTCAAGACAATAACAATTCCAACACTTGAAATAAAGGGAATTTAATTATTTTGACCATTTTATAAAAGTCAATTACTAAAATGGCCAAATTTTTTATGAGTTTACCAAAATGACCAAAATGTATGCGAAATACATATCGATATAGAGTGGAAGTGAAATACATACCGATACACATAAATACCTCCGCCACAGAATTGTTTCCCTCCGCCATTTTCCACCGTATCTGCATGTGTAATAAATACCTTCGCCACGCGTATAAATACCTCCGCCACATGACGGAGGAACCCCAAATTTGGGGCTCTTCTTTTTATCCTGAAAACCCCCAAAACGACGTCGTTTTGGGCCCTCCGTCATGTGGCGGAGGAAAACAGTTCTGTGGCGGAGGCAAACAGTGCCCACTCGATCTGATATACGTATCGGTATGTATTTCGCATACATTTTGGTCATTTTGGTAAACTCATAAAAAATTTGGTCATTTTAGTAATTGACTTTTATAAAATGGTCAAAATAATTAAATTCCCTGAAATAAACCAATAAAATATCCAAAAAGCATTGAATTGAAGCATCACTAAAATTGAGTTCGTAGACTGAAGTCTCAAGTCTATAATTCCAGAATCATTAAGTTCGTAGATTGAAGTATGTAGTCGTCGAGTTGGTAGACTAAAGTATAGAATCGGGGAATCGTCTAGTGGATGAATGGATATGAGTATTTATTATTTAATTGTGATTGTTCTTAAATCAAAGGGTTTTGACTATGATTTTTCTTGAATTGTCGAATGAAATTTTGAATTTTGAATTTTGGTTTGCAAAATACCTAATGGGATTACGTATTATAGATTTTGACAGACACCTTTTTTGTTATTGGGCCTACAGATAGATGAAGGAAAACATAATCCTTTCCTTCTTTTCTTTCAATCTGACAGAATATCTACTGAATATCCTCTCTGTATAGTATCAATCCTCTATCCTCTCCTATTTTACCTTGATTTGTTCCTGATTTTTGGGACTTTCTGTTGTAACTTTTATGTATAAATTTTTCCCTTCTGATGTAATAAAAACATAACCAATAATTTTCATGGTATCAGAGCAGGATCAAACGATCCTGGAGACAAACCCTAAACCAAGAACCAACCGTGATCCTATCACTACCATGGTGAAACCAAATAAAAACCCAGGAGAATCCTCCACCAATCCATCTTCCGACCCCAACTCACCTTACTATATCCACCCAAATGACTACCCTCGTCAAATGCACGTGAACGAAGCCCTGAGCGACAACAATTATGCAGATTGGTCGCGAGAAATGAGAGACTTTCTTTTTGCAAAGAACAGGATTGGATTTGTCAATGGATCGATTCCAAGACCAGCAGAAGAATCACCCGAATTAAAAACATGGCAACGAAGTGACGCATTAATCAAGGGATGGCTCACCAACGCTATGGAGAAGGAGATACGAAATAGCGTGAAATACGCTGTCACGTCGAAGGAAATCTGGGATGACCTTGAGGAGCACTTTGGAAAGGAGAGTGCCCCTCGAGCCTATGAGCTGAAACGAATGTTGACTGTAGCAAGACAAGACAAGTTGTCCGTTTCAGCATACTACACAAAGTTAAGAGGAATTTGGGATGAAATTCAGTCCGTCTCGCCACTACCAAGGTGTACATGCGGCAAATGTAAGTGTGATCTTGGCAAAAGACTTACAGAATCAAAAGAAAGGGAACACATCTACGAGTTTCTCATGGGTCTTGACGAAACCTTTGGAACAGTGAGGACACAGATCCTCAGCACCAAACCAATGCTCACACTTGGAACGACCTACCACCTGGTCGCCGAGGACGAGCAACAAAGGTCTATTACTACTACAAGGAGGACAACTTTTGAAGCTGCCGCCTACCAAACCCGTGGACAACAACTTGAACGAAGCATCGGAGAACGAAGGAACACCAATCGTGATCGAGAAGGAGTAAAGTGCAAACATTGTGGAAAGAATGGGCACACGATAGAAGGGTGCTTCGAGAAAATTGGGTACCCGGAGTGGTGGGAAACACGCTCACGAAAAGGCGAACAGAAAAGGGCCAAGAAACCGAGGGCTGCCAATGTCGAGCTTGAAACCAGCCCGATACCAGGGCTAAACATGGAACAGTACACAAGACTTATGCATCATCTGAACATGGAAAATGGGCCAAAGGCAAACATGGCTCGTAAGATGAATTTTGAGAAACCATGGGTGATAGATACAGGTGCGACAGAACACATTGCCTGTAGCGATTCAGTATTATGTAGTCGAACAGACTCGTGCAATGGAGCACCGGTGAAAATACCAAATGGTGAAAAGGTTTCTGTTAAGGGAATTGGGAGTGCATACTTGCCGAATAACATGAAAATTAATGACGTTTTATACATACCTGATTTCAAGTGTAATTTGTTGTCCGTAAGGAGGATTACGAAGGATTTTGACTGCTCAATGACTTTTTTTCCGGATTTTTGCATCATGCAGGACTCACGCTCGAGGAACCTGATTGGGGTGGGAAGCTGAAAGGATGGTCTATACTGCATGGAAGCGAAGAGAAGTAGAAGGGCAGCAATGGCAGCAACGATTGACGCAGAAGTTTGGCACAAAAGACTAGGTCACGCCTCAAATAATAAGCTGCAACATGTTGATTTTCTGGGTAATTTTTCTAGTTTAGAACATTGTGATTCATGTGTAAGGGCTAAACAAACTCGACTCCCGTTCCTTGATAGTTCAATTAAAACTACTGCTTGTTTTGATCTATTGCATTGTGATATTTGGGGAAGTTACCGAGTTCCCTCACTTTCCGGGGCTCGTTATTTTCTATCTATTGTTGATGACTTTAGTCGTTCCACTTGGGTCTATTTAATTAAGCACAAGTCTGATGCTAGTAGTTGTCTAGTAGCTTTTTGCAATATGGTGAATACACAATTCGAAAAGAGAGTTAAGAAAATCAGGAGTGACAACGGGGGGGGAGTTTACTTCAAATTTTATGATGAATTTTTATGAAGAACGTGGAATTATCTTGGAAACGTCATGCATTCACACACCACAACAAAATGGTGTCGTGGAAAGAAAGCATAGACACATACTTGAAATTGCAAGAGCCTTAAGGTTTCAGGCAAATTTACCAATCAGTTTTTGGGGAGAGTGCATTTTGACAGCATCATACATCATAAATAGACTTCCTTCTAAAGTTATTGGAAATAAAACCCCCTATGAGATCCTCCTTGGACACAAACCTCTTTATGATCACATGCGTGTATTTGGTTGCTTTTTTTATGGAAAAGAGAACAGTGCAGGGGGAGACAAGTTCGAAGAAAGGGGGAAACCTTGTGTTTTTGTGGGATATCCACAAGGACAAAAGGGTTATCGTGTTTTCGATTTAAAAGAAAAAAGGATCACGACTTCAAGAGATGTGAAGTTCTTGGAGAATAAATTTTCTTTTCAAAGTGTAGACTTGTGTGAGACCCCAGAACAGTTAGATAGACAAATTGATCTCCATGTTGAGGACGAGCAAAGCGTATTATCCCAACAAAATGACAAGAACCAAGAAAGAGATGAGAGCTTGGTAGAGTCTAGCGAGCCCGAACCAGCAGCTAATGTTGATGTCAACGAGCCTGATCAGACGACCGATATGAATAATGAATCTGAAACTTTGGACCAGCAAAATGATGCAACGGCAGAATTTGAAAACGAATTGAGCGAAAATGAGATGGGCAGGCGCATTAGGCGTACTAGAGCCCAACCAAAACACCTTGATGACTATGAAGTAGTGTTGCCGCCTTCCATAGACCATTCGCTTCCCACCACTACTACAGGATCCTCGACGGTATATCCCATTTCTAATTTTGTGTCGTATGATAAATTTACTACTGCTCATAAAGCTTATTTGTCGGCCATCTCTTCACTTGATGAGCCAAAATACTACCATCATGCAGTGAAAGATCCAAAATGGCGGGAGGCAATGCAAAAGGAAATAATGGCCCTAGAACAAAATGGAACTTGGACGCTTGAACATTTACCTCAAGGAAAGCACGCAATTGAGTCTAAGTGGGTATACAAAATTAAATACAAACCGACGGGAGAAGTTGAGCGTTATAAAGCAAGATTAGTCGCCAAGGGATTTACACAAGTGGAGGGAATTGACTTCCACGAGACGTTTGCCCCGGTGGCAAAACCTGTGACCGTAAGAAGTATGTTGGCAGTGGCCGTGAAGAAAAATTGGGTTGTTCATCAGTTGGATGTAAATAACGCATTCTTACACGGCGATCTGGTGGAAGAAGTGTACATGAAAATTCCACAAGGGTTTGCAAAGGAAGGGGATACTAGAGTGTGCCGACTCCGAAAATCACTCTATGGGTTACGACAAGCATCAAGAAACTGGTACCAAAAGTTCACCAAGGCATTAATGGAGCTTGGTTTTCGACAATCAAAGGCGGACCACTCCTTATTTATCTATAAAAGAGGTACAACTTACGCTTCCGCACTTATCTACGTTGACGATGTTATCATCATGGGAAATAATGGTGAGAAAATAAATGAGGTAAAGAGACATCTAAATGACCAATTTAGCATCAAAGATTTGGGACCCTTGAAGTATTTTTTTGGGTATTGAAGTAGCTCGCACACCTGACGGGATGGTGCTCAGTCAAAGAAAATACACTTTGGACATCTTAGAGGATAGTGGACTTCAAGGATGCCGACCAAGCAATTTTCCCATGGAGTAGAATATTCGTCTTGATGGTGGACGTGATTCGCCACCTGTTGATCCAGGTCAATATCGACGGTTGATTGGGAGGTTACTATATCTACAAGTTACTAGGCCTGATATCACCTTTGCTGTGAATGCGCTCAGTCAACTTCTTTCGGAGCCTCGACAATAGCACATGGATGCCGCAATCAGAATACTTCGGTATTTGAAGTCCACTCCAGGCCAAGGAATTTTTCTGCCGTCTCATGGTGACTTAAGCCTCACGGCCTTCTGTGATGCTGATTGGCTCAAATGCCCAATTACTCGGCGATCCAAGACCGGATACTTAATCATGTTAGGAGGTGCCCCCGTATCTTGGAGGACGAAGAAACAATCGATTGTTTCTCGATCAACAGCTGAAACAGAATACAGGGCCATGGCTGCAACTGTAAGTGAAATTTTATGGCTCCGATGGTTGTTAAAGGATCTTGAGGCACCACAAATTGGGCCTACCTCGCTTTATTGCGATAATCAAGCGGCACACCATATCGCTAACAATCCGGTCTTCCATGAGCGTACCAAACACGTGGAGATGGACTGCTACTTTGTCCGTGAGAGAGTTGAGTCTCGAGAGATTCGACCATTATGCATTGACACGAAAAATCAAGTGGCAGACATTTTTACCAAACCACTTGGGACTGAACGTTTCCGATTCTTGCTTGGCAAGTTGGGCGTTCGAGACCTTCACGATCCAACTTGAGGGGGAATGAAGGAAACCATAATCCTTTCCTTCTTTTCTTTCAATCTGACAGAATATCTACTGAATATCCTCTCTGTATAATATCAATCCTCTATCAGTCCTCTCCTATTTTACCTTGATTTGTTCCTGATTTTTGGGACTTTCTGTTGTAACTTTTATGTATAAATTTTTCCCTTCTGATGTAATAAAAACATAACCAATAATTTTCAATAGACAATTGAAAAGTGAAATTTTGGTCGGTTGCTTCGGTTTTAAACGCCAAAAAAAATATTGCAAAAACTATCAACCAGACCGATCAAACCATAAAAAATGGTTAGGTTTAACTTGGTTCGACTGGTTTAAAAGTCAAACAGATTTCCAAACACTCCTAGCATACATCCTCTCTTTTTGAGTGAGATGTTCATTTAAGATGGTTTGTTTTATACGATGGGTTATTGTTGAAAGCAATTTAGTTTGATAATTTACTCTCATAATACACCAATCATTTGTGTTAATTTTGTTGTATATGTTGAGACCTACACGTTTTTTCATTTAAAAAAATGTATATTTATATTCTTAAACTTTAAAATTATGTAATATTAGTCTGATTTTTAATCTAATTATTTGATATAAACGTTTAAGAAAATAATTTATCTTCCTCTTATTTTATTTTTGTTCTCAATTTCTTGTTTCAAATAATTTATTTGTATTAATTAATTGGCGAAAGATATAAAAACATGACCATACCTTTTCGATTCATATTCAAATAAACTTTTTTCTATCGATGATACATCTATATTTTCACGATCACTTTATCGTATCAATTTCATTTGATTTTAAACATTCATCAAATTAAATAAATCAAATATCATAAGATCAAATGTTAGATGATAATAACTGATAACTCTCATTTTGAGTGTTCTTTACATTTCGTTAGTGTGTATTTTTATTCTTTTTTAGTACGTGTTTTTTCTTTATGTACTCATGTTTCCCCTTTTTATTTATTTATTTATTTATTTATTTTTATTTAGAGTTGATTAGGATAAAAATTTGTATTTTGATTTGTGTATGTGTTGATTTGGAGCTGGTTCATTGTAGTGGCGAATCACCATTGTGGTGAGCAGTGGCACTGGAATTGTTAGAAATCCCTTTGCAGGATTTCTTTGTCAAAACAATGAATGATATTTTCAGAAGTACCCTTGGTCATGGAGGATGAAGACAAGAGTGATTAGAAAACAAAGGGTGAGCGGTCACTTTCTCCCTCACAAGTCATTTTCTTCATTGGCAAGTCTCTTTCGTGCCTTCTCTCCTCTTCTACTGTATAAAGAGGGCTTGGGGCAAGGCATGAAGACATCCATCACTTAGAAATTCAGCTGATAATTTAGTCTTGAATTATACTTTGTAGTAGTTTAAATTTCTACACTTTAATTTTTGTAGGCCCTTGGCCACTGGCCACAGTGGCCAGTTTATGTTTAATGTAATTTACATATTTCTGTTTTTACATTATATATTTACTTATGAGCAGCAGCTAAACCCCTCTCTTGGGTGTGGGTGTAAGCCGATCCCGAGAGTTCAAGATGTAACACTTGGATGTTACCACTTTTTGCTAACTCTTTGTTTTGGTCATTCGAGTTGAAGCTTTATCTCAACGCAGACAAGCTAATCACCTGTAAGTGTTAATATTAGATCTTTGACCCAGAGATGGGCGGATCCGAAATACGGCTTGAATGATGCAAAGAGGTTTGAGAAAATCTTCAATAATCGCATAGAGATATGAGTTTTTTCATAATCGTAATAAGGTTCAGATGTCGGTCGAGTGGGTGTGTCATAGAGATATGCACATCCCTCCACATCCGGCGGAGCTAAAATCTTTGAGATTTACTTAAGTACGATTGACAAACCGAAGGTTAACATTTGTGGCGACTTTATAACAAAACCTTTTTCGCAACCTATATGACGTAGCTTTGTGAGGAGGAAATTATATGGGACTACATTGTGACCGACTTTATTAACCATTTAAGTTATTAAAGTACTTTCGGGGGAAAACTTACACACATACCCGCTTTTTATTAATTGTTATTTTTTAAGACTTCAATATTCCTCCAACAACAAATCCTTTTTATAAACTTTGCACGGAAGCTCGTAAGAAAATCTTCGAATCTTAGCAGTCAATCTTTGTGAAAAACGATCTTTGGACTTACCATTGTATTACTTGAAAAGCGAACGCAATAGTTGGCGTGAACTTGCACCGTTATTGTGCCACAATCTCCGTGTGTTATATTTGCTATCAATAACATATCTCTAACAAGATCTTTAAATACCCGATGGTTTTAAATATAATCTTTCATTGATACATTAAATATTACATCAAATATTATAATTGTATACAAATCATTAACTTGGAGGATTTATACATCAAATTTGGTATAATATTATTAATTACATCAATTAAAAAATAAAATATACCTAAAATTTTATATTTTAACATAAAACTTGATGTTATTGTTTGTACCAAATTTTAAAGAAATTTTATGTTTGTACCAAATTTTACATGAATTTTGTGGATTTGTATGATATTTAATGTTATCTTATCCATTGAAGATGTCCTACCACAATCATTAAATCATTCTTCAAAAGGAAGAAAGCAGAAAAGATAATAAAAAATCTTTATATTCGGAGAAAATCTTCAAAAGTTTGTTTAGAATTTGTTAAATTATTAACTGAAATAAATATTTTAATATTATATATAATAGCAAAATCTCAAAAAAATAATAATTAAATGTAATTTATTTAATTATTTTCGAAGATTTCAATATTTAATTCTTTATATCAGATAAGATTTTAAGTTTTAATTTTTTATTTTAAATAATAAGGGTTGGGATGACGTGAGACCATCATGATTCTAACCATTCTTTTACACTTGAAACTTCACAGTAAAAACATTATGAAAGTAAAAAACATATGATGGGTTCGCTGAGAACAACTTGTTTCCGTGAGACCTGTCGGAGATCCGTGAAACCACTTTTTTATTCTTGAAAACTTCACAGCAAAAACATTGTGCATGTTACTTTTATAGCAAAAATATTTTAAAGATTCATATTTTTTTTACCTTCATAGTGTTTTTGCTGTGAAGTTTCAAGTATAAAATGATGGTCTCACGATTCTTACGAAAACATGGTGGTGTCACTTGATTCCTTGTAAAATAATAATGTTGGAGAAAATGGCTAAAAAAGTAGCAAATGTCACGTACGCTTCATGATATTGATAATGATATATCCAAACAAAAGCATTGAGCTCATTAATATTTCATAACCATAACAACCTTGAAACACATAAAGCAACCAAGAAGCCATGGATTTGATTAACCCCATTTCAACTCCATATAAGAAATTGAAGTTGATCGGAGAATATATAAAACCAACGGCAACTGGTTACTTTAATTGATCTTATTTAACACACAAACATAATTAAACATAATTCAAACTCAGCTTCTTGTTTGGATTTTGATTTCATCATCTCTTCCTGATCCTCAACAGTTACAAGGATTGCATTTGCAGTTGTCTCCACACTTGCAAGCATGTCCACCTTCTGCAACAAAGCTGCTCTCACTTCCCTCACCATACCTACATATATATATATATATACATATATAAATATTCATCATATAAATGATAAATCCAGTCAATCCACATCAATCAATTCTAACAACAGAACTACGCATACGGTATAGATGTGATTTTTGCTTGGAAATTACTTATATAATGTTTGAATCACTGTGAAATACTTATAAAATCACGATTTCTGTTTTTTTATTCAATCAATTCTAACAACAGAACTACGCATACGGTATAGATGTGATTTTTGCTTCGAAATTACTTATATAATGTTTGAATCACTGTGAAATACTTATAAAATCACGATTTCTGTTTTTTTATTCAATCAATTGTAAGAACAGGACTACACATAACGCTGATACGCCATAGATGTGATTTTTGCTTCGAAATTACTATATAAATGTTGGAATCACTGTGAAATACTTATAAAATCACGATTTGTGTTTTTTTTTCAATCGATTGTAAGAACAGGACTACGCATACGCCATAGATGTGATTTTTGCTTCGAAATTACTATATAAATGTTAGAATCACTGTGAAATACTTATAAAATCACGATTTGTTTGTTTTTTTCTTTCAAAATCAAAATCAGGATCTACGTACATCTGTTTTGGGGCAACACCGTCCACGATCACGGCGGTGGTGGTCGTCTGCTCAATGTCAGGGTACATTCCACATCTGTAAACATGAATTTGAAACTCAATAAAATTAACGACGAAAATAACAGGAATCAAGGATCGGAAAACAGTTATGGCGATCAATCGATGATCGATGGAGGAAAAGATGAAATTAAAGGAGTTTTACCCGTTGCAGCTGCTGCCGCATGAGCAGCTTGATCCACAACCGCACTTTCCATTACAGCAAGACATGATTGAGAGATTTGGAAGGTGATTTGATAAGGATATAAGTGTGTGTGTGTGTGTGTTTTTGATGGAATTCAGTGAAAGCTTGATGGTGTTTTGTGGATGATAGTTGAGTGCTATATATAGAAGTTTATGGGGAGAAGAGTTTGATCTACACCGTACACGTGTCTGCATCTAAGGGTGTTCAGGTACCTAGGGAATTGTTCCCCCTTGTTACTGTCTTGCACGGGATCAGATTATCAAATTCACTGAAAAACATGTAAAAGGTTGATTGGTTGGTTTTTAATTAAAGTTTTTTTATATGAATTAATTAAATTGGTTGGTTTTTGAGTAAATTAGTTTTGTTAAATATGAATTAACTATTTATCAGTCATTTGTTAGTTTATCGATTATCAGATAATTTGTCAAACATAGTCTTTGATATATTTTTATAACAACTTTTTCTTTTTTCATCTTTTATTATCAACTTATTAACTTTTTCTTAAAATTCTACGAATTTAGTTTTTATATAAGAATCATTTTATAGGTTCCATTTCTTTCAACAACAATAATTATTAATATATATTAGTAATTAGAAAGTCAAGAAAATAAAATAAAAAAATAAAGAAAATGTCACTTTTTACAAATTTCATATTAAGAACCAAAGTTCTTGTTCAAGCAACTAGAAGACATTAGGTTCCTATAAAAACCTCTCCACAATAATAATTACACTTTTTGCTAATAAGAATTTTGCATTGGATATGCTCTAAAGTTTTTGATTGGAATTTTCTTTAAATAAATTGGGCGTGTTTTTTTTTAATTGGGAGACATGTTTGAAAATGTTTGGTTTTCTACATAAAGCTTCTCCTTTAAAGCTAACCGAATAATTTACTATTTTTATCACTAAACCACTATCAAATTATTATGTATAGCTGACTGAATAAGCTGTGAGTCCCACTAAACTTAAAAAACATGCTCTTAGTTAAAATTATTATGTTAATTATTTTATTTAAATTTTCGATAAACTTTATAAATTGTTATTTAGATTTTTTAAACATTAAATTTCAAAGATTTTTTAGTGGAAATAATACAACAACGTTTATTTCTTAAAACAATAACTTTTATGAGATCTTCAAATTTAAAGATTTTATTATATCTCTTATATTGTACTTTATTTTTGATAAAAGCTGTTAAAATAAATAATCAACCAAAATCCTCAACTAGATTCAATTTTGTTTGTTTTGAAGAATTTATTAGAGACATTATGATATGTTAGCATTAGAGGAAGGTTCGTTTACAATGATCGATATTTTTTTTGTTAAATTATAGTAATGAAAATGTAAATAGTAAGTTTTGATGTCTATCTTTATGAGTACGAGGGATCTTCAATAGCATTTTACAAAGGAAGAAAATTGAGACTTTAGAGATATTTTGATATTCCACTAATTTTACAAACTATTATTTTAAGACGAAGAAAGTAAGAAAAGAATATGTCTCATTCATCATAATCGAAGTAATTTTCAAAATTTATTGTAAAACTATTTAAGAAAGGAGAAATTGTCATGCATTAAATATTTTAACTTCTTTTATTTTAGTTGTTCGCTTCCAAACAAAAAGTATAGTATTAATTTGTTTAGATAATAGCGCTCTACATATTAAATATTGTAAAATTATAATCAATGTTGAAATCTACATAATAGAAAAATAGAGTGAAATGTAATTCTTAGAAGTTTTATTTTAGTTTTAATATTTTGTAGAATTTATAAGATTATTGGAGATGCTTTTAACACATAAAAAGGGTTTATGTAGTATAAAATTGACAAGGTTATACAAACTCCTAATCATTATGTTTGAGTAAAGGATCTTTTTACATTTCCAAGTTATCAAGTGACATCAATGCATAGAGGACCCGGGTTTGAGTGACATCAATAACCTATTTTTGTAGTTTTTGTCGTACGTCAATTTCAGCTAATCAAATTAATAATTTATAAAATATTCATAAGAAACTTTTTATAAGTCGTATTTATTTTTTTCAACATCAATATATATTTATAAATAAATATCAAACATTTAATTTGAAATATATAAAAAAAACATACAGATTGTCACTTCATATATGGTTCATACCAACTTTAAAGTAAGAACCAATGTAAGAATTTTTCACAATGTTGTTGGTTCTTATTTCTTGTAAGAACTTCCGATAGAGGTTTTTACAAGAACAATTTTTTTTTTACGTTTCCTTCTCACATCATCTTCAACTCATCAAAATAAGAGCTATAAGTAGTTGTCGTTTGGTCTGGTGTTTGGTGGTAATTTACTCCTCGTAAATTGCCGTTATGGTCGGTCGGTTGCTGTGTGTATTGTAACTAGTGTCGGTAATGGTTTTTGTTGTTGGTTTTTGGGCCCGGTGTTGGCTGTTGTTTGGCCATCCTGTTGTATTGAATTGTTGATTGTTTGGTTGTTTATAAAATCTTTCTTTGCCGTTACAAAAAAATAATAAGAATAACTCACATAAAAGTCTATAATAGAGGTTCTTACAATAAAGATTCTTTTAAGAACTCATTTTGTCACTCTCATTTATTTTTTTAACATTAATAATTATTATCTATATAGAGATGGCTTCTTGTGTTAACCCAATAATTTGTGTTAACCCATCGTTCACTGGTGAACACCATTCATCAGTGAACGAGCATCGTGTTCGTCAGTATACGAGCATCGTGTTCACCAGTGAACGAGAATGATGTTCACCAGTGGATGATGGGTTAACACGGTTAACACAAATAATTGAGTTAACACTTGAAGGGGCCTCTATATATCTATAAATAAAACTTTAACTGAAATATCAATTTTTTATTGTTAGTTTTCATATTATATAATAATTTAATAAATACCAAATTTAATTTAATAATTGCATAATATTTGTACTATATAAATTTAATGTTATAAACGAATATTCATAATTATATACATTTAATACATCATACGTACATAATATATATTAATAATTTTACACACATACATATATAGGGTTGGTTTTAGTTGAAACCAGTTTGTTTTTATGAGATCCGTATCACATTTTTATACTCAAACTTATAGCAAAAGATTGTGAACTTAAAAAAAGAAGCGAACCTTCATGACAAAAACACTATGAGTGTTACCTTCCAAATGTTTTGTTGTAAAGTTTCAAATGTTAAAAAATGATCTCACAAAAACAATCTCGTCTCACTTGATCTTAAGTCTTTCTCTCATATACATCGTAATCAAATATATTTTTCTATTTTCAAAACTACAATTTAACCCAAAGGTCGAGGGGCCAAATTGCAACACCAATGTTTGGGTAGAGTAATATTTAACTTATGGATCAAATAACCACTCTCATATTCGTTATTCAAATCGATAATACTCAATATTTGAAAAAGCTCGCCGGCAACAGCCGTCATGGCGTGTTGTGATTCAAGGTTTGTGTCTCACACCACGTTATACCTGAGTCATGCCATGACGTAATGTGCAGTTTTTTAACACGATATTTTGATTTTACTTATTTTTTAATGTCCTATTTGTTAATTTTTTAATATATAACTTAATTTAAAGTGCTTAATATCATTGATTTATTGAGTCATAGTAGAAAACATATGTTTATGCATATAATATTATGAACGATATACATATATGCCGCCATAAGTCATGCCTTGAAAAACGTCGTGACCTCGTCGTGGCTTCCAAGGCTTGAGGTTTGACCTCGCCGCCAGGCCACGCCTCAAGTTATTTTGGAACCTTGGTAATACTTTAAATTAATCTTCTATATTTTCTCTAAATCATTGCAGACAAGAACATATTCTGGTCGCAACAAGATGCATTCTCAATTTTATCGAGAAATATGCAGAGATAAAGGCATCTTCAAAGTCCAAACTCATCCCTGAAAACATTAAAATGAGGTATGTACTTCTTCAATCAATCACTATAATACCAAAAAAAAATAGAGGTCACAAGCGGTGGCCTCTATATTTGAAGGTCAAAAATATTAGCATCTATACATCAAATATTCTTATGATATAGATTTTTTTTGTAATTACAATATTGATTAATAGTTTAATATAGAGTTAAATTTCGTCCTTGTGGTTTGCTGAATTTAACGGATAAGGTTCCTGAAAATAATTTTTAACGGATGACGTCCCTCTACTTTTTTGGTAACGACTAGGGTCCCTATAGTTAACATCTGTTATGTTCGGCCGTTAGATAACTTCACATGCTTCATATATGAGGATACTTCTGTCTTTTTACCTATCTTTTTAATTGTTTGATTATTTTTATTTCTTTTGTTTTATATCCTTTTCCTTTTTCTTTTCATATGAAATGTGAAAAACTACCCACCTCAAGAAACCCAGATTATGATCCCCCCTTCTTAAAATCCTGGCCCTAATCGTCAAACCCGATCACATTATCTGAGGACTCTTTGTGTGATCCCATTGTTGGCAACGAAGACAACTTCAAGAACAATTCCAGTTCCATGGAACAGTTGAAGCCCTAGTTCCTTAACACACCACTTCCACCCATGGTTTTTCTACCCCTCTCCAGTCTAACTCATTTTCAAGGTGCCATGAAGATCCTTGCAAGTTTAGTTTTGAAGCACATCAAACACTAATGAATCACACCCCCTCCTTTTTTTCTCTCTCTTTGAACGACGATTTCATAAACCCTGGTTAAAGAGACCCGATTCGTCAAAGAAGAATAGGTTTTGAAGAACCTCAACGATTTAGATCTGGATTTGTTTCATATTTTGGCTAGAGTTTTGATTTAGGGTTTTCTTATTTAAGGTATTGATTTAGATGTAGGTTTTTGTTTTTGTTTGTGTTTTATGTTAAGGGTTTGGATCTAAATATCAGGTGAAAGTTGTTTTAGGTTCATCCACTGTTGGTTTTATTGATGATGGTTGTTCTTGAAGATGATATTCATACTCTTGAAGTTAATTATTTTTCTGATGCTCATATAATTTAAGTTCCTCTAGATTTTCTTGGTGTTCATGTTTTTTAACTTCATAGATTTAGCTTTTGGCTTTAAACTTATCGTTCATGTTCTTAACATTTTTTATTTGGTGTTTATGTGTTTGGAATCAAGGTTTTTCAATTGAGTTTTGCTTTGGGTTTCGTATCGATGAAGATGAAGTTTTTGTTTTGCTTTTTCTATTTTCATATGAAAAGGGAGAGGAGAAAAAATAATGAAATTTGTTAAATAAAGGGTGAAAAGACAAAAAAGATTCCTCATGTGAGAAACACATGATGTCATTTAATCGTCGAACTTAACAACCATTAGCAAGAGGGACCCTCGTCGTTGCAAAAATGAAACTAGAGGGACGTCATCCGTTAAAAATTCCTTTCAGGGACCTTATCCATTAAATTCAGCAAACCACAGGGACGAAAATTGCATTTAGCTCTTTAATATATTATGTAATATTTTTTGTATTAAGTTTATAATTTAGTTATTTTATGTTTTTAAATTGTAAACTATATTTTTGAATAAGCTTATTTTTTAATTAAAAACGAAAAAAATGAAAATATGAATAGTTTGATCAATTAAAGTATGAAAGGTTATTAATAATATACGTATAATCATAAAATATTTAAAAAAATTAAATCTATCAGCAAATTTTATTAAAAAAAATATAATAATGACTACAATTTTATGTTAAATTCTTAACATAAAATACGAATATAATAACATAGATTTATTGATCATAAAAATTCAATAATGACTACAATTTTATGTTAAAATCTGAACATAAAATATCAATATAAATAACATAGATTTATTGATCATAAAAGTTCAAGTGATTATTATTTATTGATTATAAAAATAAATTATATATTATAGTTATTATGTTTTAATAAAAAATATAATAAAAATTAAATATATTATTTCTTCTTCTTCTTATTATTATTATTATATATTAACTATGTTTTTTAGACATTGTTTGGCAAAAATAAGGTGACTTATAAGTCATCTTATAAGTTACCTTATTTTCTAGGTACATGTTTGACAAACTAACTTATTACTTATAAGCTAACTTATTGATAAGTTAGTTGGGAGTGACTTATTAGTGACTTATTGAACTTTTTATCATTTTCTTCGGATTATACCACTGATTAATATTAATTATTATTATTTTGAAACTACTTTTTGGTCATTTTACATGTTTATAAGCTACTTTTTGCCAAACGTGACTTATTCATCAGCTACCTTATAAGTCATAAGCTACCTTATCAGTCATAAGTTACCTTATCAGTCATAAGCTACCTTATCAGCTACCTTTGCCAAACATAGCCTTAGTGTTTGATTCGAAGTTGATTTTATTTTAGTGTTTAGTTAACCTATATTTTTTGTTTTTTAGTTGTTGGGTTCATGGATAGATCTTATTAAGAGTATACGATGATACGTGTCATTGTATTATGAAAGATCCAACCGTATGGTTATAGAAGATGTCACCGTATGATATTCAGGAGTTCAAGAAGATACAACCGTATCTCATAATCAACCAAAAAACTCATTTTCAAATTAACGAAAAAACCCGAAAAAACCTTGAAATCAACCAAAAAACCGAAAAAGTCCCTCGAAGTCGATAAAAAAACTTAAAAAATCTCTAATAACAGTAGAATTAAGTTAAAAACACATTGAACGATATTGAAAGTTATTAACAACATAAAAACATATCGATAAAAACCATATTTTTGTAATTATTTTTTCTTTATATTATATGGTATCATCGAGTTGGGTCCGTGGTAGTACAAAAAACATAAATAATTTTTATGAAAAAGTACAATTTTGGAAGCATAAAGTACAATAATGCATTATTGCCTTGCTGTCACATTTGCTATCACCAAGGGTGGGATTCCTTCTGCTTTTTTTAGAACAAAAGAATGGTCACAAACACCCCACCCTACTTTTTACAAAAAAAAGGCCTCCTCTTTTATCCAATTCCATTTCAACCTTTTTGGACTTTAGTTTTTCTTTAATGTTACAAATAATCAAATACAAATCCAAACTATGAATTTGATTTTAAATTATGATTCATATTCTTTCATATATTTTATTGAGTCGGGAAGACTAATGACATTCCTAAAGTATGTTAATAAAATCTCTATAAAAGTGAATCCTTATCACACATGTTTATGTCAAATCACTTTTTTTTCATTCCCAAAGTTATGAAAGTATAAGCATTTTCGTGCACACCCTATTAAAAGGTGCTATTAGCACTCCTTGTTAAGTCTGTATTTTAGTTTGTAATATTTGTTGAGTTTGTATTTGACCTGTCTCCTATAAGTATGTATTTTAAAAATGTGTAATTATTATACATTTTTAGTTTATTAAATGACAGTTTTATCCTTAATTATAGAAATAAGTTGGATATTTAGATATATAATCTCAAATGAGATTTTAATTAAATTCATGACCTTCTCATGAGCATAAACCCATTTTTTCCTTTATAGGCGAGAATGTTATGAATTCAATTAAAAACTCATTTATAGTCATTTATCTAAATGACCCTAACAATAAGTTGAGTATAGAAACGGTAGACAATTATTAAGGGTAGAATGAGAAAAATAGACAATTACTTTTAAAAAAGGAACACTTATTTTGAAACAAATTAAAATAGATACGTGACAACTTTTGGACGGATGGAATTATATTTTTACAGCTATTTTTTAACATGTTATTTTATATTGCTATCTAGTTTATAAACTAGTTTTTATCAAGCGGTTCTTTGGATTGTAACTTATTCTCTTTGGAAACTCATAAATGATTATATTTTCTAGAGACTAAGTTCTTGTGGTGATCTTTTCGGTGGCATTTAGTTTAGATCATTTAATTAGATTGTTTGCATTGCTTCAAGGTTCAAAGATCGCTCCATTTAAAAAACGGCTTGATTTAAGCCTCTCTCTTGAAGCTGTTTTGTTTATTGATCCTTCTTTTTAGTCTTAGTTGTTTATTTATTTTTCTGGGGCTTTGTTTGTTTCCCTCTTTGATGTCTATGTTGGGTCACCGATGATTTGGTGATGAACCACCTTCCTTTATATGAATGAATTTTTACAGGTTCTTTTGAAGGTCTGAAATATGCTTCAAGTATTGAAGAGTCAAAGACTATTCAATCAAGGGGTTGTACATCAAAAGGTGGAATTTTGGATGTATCAACCAACTTCAATATTCAGACCATTTTGCCAAGTCAAGATTGGGTCACCAATATAGTGGGTCACCGATGGTACACTCAAAAGTCATCAAAAGTACTAAGGACATCAAATAAGATGAGGTCATCAAGTTTGATGTCATGGTCACCGACACTATGATCTTGGTCACCGAAATTGCAGGTATATTTTCTAAGGCTGTGATATCAACTCACAAGGGTATACACTTTTGTCACTTAGTGAAAGAAGAAGTTATCAAGCAAAGTGTACACTTATCAACTCCAGCCTTATAAGGTATCCACCGATGTGATACATAGTGAGATGTATCACTTAGCAATTTCAAAGAGATAAGTTCTTAACTCACATCAATTGCAAGACACGTGAGCCAGCAAGAACTTGGGCACCAAGCCTTAATTAAAGACATTCTCTTTTATTCTTATAAAAGGAATATTTGTCTTTTAGCTAAAAGGCTTGATGGGACTTCACAGAGCATGAAGAAAAGAAGATAAAGTTATCCGACATTACGTGCTACAAGGAATGGTTCATCCATTATTCTAGTACAAAGGAAGTGGTCTCTTCCTTTGTCCATCGTATAATCTTCCGGCTAATGAAACCTTGACGGTACCGTCCACTTGCATCCCATGCATGGACACTATAAAAGGAGATGAAGTCCTTCCCGTAAATCTCACGCTTTCAACAAATCTTCGAGTGATTATTTGTTTGGTATTGTGGCAAAGGCTGTGTGCTATAACGATATTGTTTTAACTTGCTTAGTGTAATAGTTAATTACTTGTTATACGTGTTTAGTTTGATAGAATAGTCTCCGTTCTTTTCCGCATCAAACTATACGTGTGTAAATTTTTAATATTTATATTAAAAAATTTAAAAAGAGTATATTCTGTGTGTTTTATATTCAACCCCCTTCTACAAAACCCTACTCTTAGTTAGCCATCTCTCTTTGGGGACTAACAATTGGTATCGAGAACGGTTGGTTTAATCTCATAAACCGGATACGTGATGGCTACTACCTCGAATGTTGATGGTACCTTGCGGACCTCTTCCCGGTAATACATATGATTTAGGATCTTTGGCTAAACCCCCAAGAATTCAACCCAAACAACTTTGGGTTATGGAAAAATCGCATGTTATTATTCTTGGAAGGGATCGATTGCAGTATCCCAACATTCTCGGTGAGGGACCTATTGTTCCTAAAATATGGGCTCGCTTTGGCCCTCGAAAAGGACGGCGAAGGAAAGGACATAGAGTCAGATGACGAAAGAAGTGAGAAAACTGGTAGATATATCATCAAACCTTCTAACAAATTTAGTGAAGATGATAAACGCCTAGTCGCTTTAGATACTAAAGTCAAATCTGCTCTTGCTGTTTCCCTTCCTGATGATGTGTATCATTCTCTTCTTAACCTTCCCACTGCTAAAGAGATGTGGGATACTTTGAGTGTCTTATATGAAGGCACCAAAGAAGTAAAGAAATCTAACGAGGATCCGTCTTGTTAGAAAGTATGAACTCTTCTCCCATGAAAAGGGAGAATCTCTTTCTACCTACTTTAATCGTTTTAAGCCGTCTTCTCAACGATCTCAAAGTTCTTGGCCGAGTTTATGATAATGAAGAAATCCTCTGCAAGTTCATGGATTGTCTTCCAGATTTCTGGGAAACTATCTGTACTTGCATCAAGCAAACCAAGGACTTAGAAATAATGCCTTTAACTGCTCTCTATGGAACTCTTCTTCACTATGAACAAACTAAGAATCAGAGAAAGTCTCTTATAAAGGATATCAAATCCTCCTCTATTGCTTTGATAGATGATTCAAAACCTTCTTCTTGTATTCCTAGAATCACCTATCCTTCTTCTAATTCTGAAAAAGATATTAAGGAAGACTCTTCTCATCTGTCAGATGCATACTATAGTGCTGTTGATGATGAAGGAGAAGAATCAGCCATTGACATACTTTACGATAGTATGGCAATGCTTCTTGAAACCTTAAGAACAAAAGATTTTCTTCAAACCGCTCCAAATTTAATAGAAAAGCTTTTCTCAAAAATCCTCTTACGATAAAGCAAATGAAGAATGCTTCAATTGTGGAAAGAAAGGTCATTTTGCTTCGAATGCGGATCAAAAGCTTCTTCTTCTAAACCTTCTTCTTCTTATGGCCATGACTTCTCAAAATCGGCTTCTAGGAAGCATGAAGAGAGAAATAGCCAATCCTCTAAGGAAAACTGCGAATCAAAAGAAACCTCAAGGTACAAGAAATACAAAGCCAAATACAAGAGAGAAAAGGAGAGAAACCAAGGTAAAAATAAAACCTTAGTTCTTTGAGGCTCATTCTTTGGGAAGATGAGCAAACCTGCGAGAGTGAGAGTGAGTATGTCACTAAGTGCCTCATGGCCAAAATTGATGAGATAGAAGACATGGAGAAATCACTCTACACCACTCTTGTATCCTGTTGAGGATCCACTTCGGGGACAAAACCTCGGGTACATCCTTTTACCTTTCTCTACGATGATCAAAAGGTGATGCATTTGATTCTTTAACCGTTGACTTCGTGACTTAAAGATTCAAAAGAAAAAGGTCGATATGCACATAAAATGTCTAAATGATCAACTCCTCTCTTGCTTTTCAAAACTAAAAGATTTTGACAAAATGAAAGGCGATCCGGAAAACCTTCGGTATTTAAACGACGGTCTTTACGAGGAAAAATCAAAGATTTCTTCCACTCTTGAAAAGGAACAAGAGGTTCTGTCTAAATGGACTAAATCCTCTAAGAATCTAGAAAGGATCCTTCAAGATCAAATCACCAGCAAGGATAAGTCTGGCCTTGGTTATGGAAAAGATGTTCCTCAACCTCTTGACCTTCCACTCCCTTCCTCTTCTGAGTGTCAAGGTTTTCCTGCTGGTTTCCTTTCCGATGACGATGATGATCTCTTCGGTTACTCATCTGAGGATTCTACCTCCGTTCACTCTATAGATCTACTTGACATGCTCAAAGAAGAATCTGGTTCTAAAAAGTTTGGAGTCTTTGTTAAAGCTAAAGAAATCTCTTCCGAGTCTTCAATAGTTTCAACTCTTCCAAGCTCTTTTTCTTCTCCCAAACCTATTCAAAGACTTTTAAATTCTTTAAGTCTGCATGAGTCATGGTACTCCCAGGAGCAGCCTTCTGAAGTTGCTGAGTATCCTTCTTCAAAAAGATTTTCTCCTCAAAAGAAAAATTTTTCTAAATCAAATTTTTCATCTAAAAGGAAATCTCAAATAGCTACTGACTTTATTCCTCGGTCAGTAAACTTGAAGAAATCAAGAAATCCTGGTAAAGGTATTCTTGGACCAAGACCAGGTGTTGGACACCCCTCTTCTTCTCATTCCTCAACCTCTGTCCAAAGTTTTAGATGATAGGGATTTTAAAAAGGTCTTTCCTTTAAAGAAGTGCTATAACTGTGGCAACACTCTTCATCTTGCTAAAAATTGCCCAAAAGACTTGGCTCCTTGCAAATCTAAAATGCCTTCTAATCCCAAAGGACCCACCTCAAAATGGGTACCAAAAGTCTAAATTTGTTTCTGGGTGCAGGTACCAAATAAAGATCACATATGGTACATGGATAGTGGATGTTCAAGACACATGACCGGAAACAAACTTCTTCTCTCTAACTTCTCAAAAGAAAAGGGACCCACTGTTTCCTTTGGAGGAAATGGAAAAGGGGTCACCAAAGGATATGGTACCATTTCAAATGGAACCATCACTTTCTCCAGAGTAGCTCATGTTGAAGGGCTGATGTACAATCTTCTAAGCATAAGCCAAATATGTGATTTGGGCTATAAGGTCATGTTCCAGCTATGTGTGTGCTTGGTCTTTGACGTACAGAACAAGATTGTACTAGCAGGAACCCGACTGAATGACGTGTACATAATCAACATGAAGGAAAGTGCAATAGGAGAAGCTGTGTGTCTCCTTTCTCAAGAACTAGCCAAACAAAGTTGGCTGTGGCATAAAAGGTTCTCTCATCTAAACTTTAAAACCTTGAACAAACTCTCCAACAAAGAGCTGGTTGTTGGAATGCCAAAAATAGCTTTTGAAAAAGAAAAGCTGTGTGGGGCATGTGAAAAAGGAAAACTCACCAGAACTTCCTTTAAAACAAAACAATGCTCTTCTATCTCTCAACCTCTTCAAATGCTTCACATGGATCTATGCGGTCCAACAAGACACCCGATGCGGGTGGTAAAAAGTATATGCTAGTAATCGTCGATGAATTCTCTAGATATACTTGGGTGTTCTTTCTGAAACACAAGAGTGATGCTGCTGAAGAAATCATCAGGTTTACAAGAAAAATTGAAAATTTGAATGGTAAACTGGTGAAGTCCTTCAGAAGTGATAATGGCACTGAATTCAAGAATGCTGCTCTGGAAGATTTCTTTGACCTAAAAGGAATCTCTCAGAACTTCTCTGCCGTACGCACTCCTCAGCAAAATGGTGTTGTTGAGAGAAAGAATAGAACACTATGTGAAGCTGCAAGGTCCATGCTGAGTGAATACAAGTTGCCAACCTATTTTTGGGCAGAAGCAGTTAACACTGCATGCTTTACTCAAAATAGGTCTATCATAGTCAAAAGGCATGACAAGACTCCGTATGAAGTTTTCCATGGTAGAAAACCTGCAGTTGACTTCTTCCATGTGTTTGGCTGTGCATGTCACATGCTAAATGACAGGGAACAACTTGGAAAGTTTGATCCGAAGTCAGATGATGGAATTTTCATGGGCTACTCTCTCCTCAAGAGCCTTCAGAATTTTCAACCTAAGAAGACAATGCATAGATGAATCCATGCATGTAAAGTTTGATGAGTTTGAAACTTCTTCATTATCTTGTGATGAAGAAGAATTAAACCTATGGATAAATTCATGTGTTAGTGAAATTCCATCCTCCTCTCAAACCAATCCTCCAGATAGCAACCCTTCTCAGCCTCCCATAAACACCACCTTACCTTCAAAACCTTCTCTTTCTTCTCCACCTCCTGAAACTAACTCTTCAGAAGACCTTACCCACCAAAACACCATATCTCCCTTAAACCCTTCTTCACCATCTCAAATTCCTACCTCATCCTCTTCTCTACCTCCCTCCTTACCTCCTGCACTAAAGTGGACCATGGATCATCCAATAGATCAAATCATAGGTGATCCACAAGTTGGTGTAAAAACCAGAAGAGGCATAAGCAATCTGTGCTTATATGTCAACTTTGTTTCCCTTATTGAGCCTAAGCTGATAAATGAAGCCCTAGCCGATCCAAGTCGGGTAATTGCCATGCAAGAAGAGCTCTCACAATTTGAGAGAAACAAAGTCCGGAAGTTAGTTCCTCGTCCATCCAACAAAACAATTATTGGAACAAAATGGGTGTTTCGAAACAAGATGGACGAAGAAGGAACTTGTCATAAGGAACAAGGCAAGGTTGGTTGCTCAAGGATATCGGCAAGAGGAAGGAATTGATTATGATGAAACCTTTGCTCTGTTGCCGGATTGGAAGCTATCCGAATATTTCTTGCCCATGCAAATTACAAGAATTTTCGGGTATTCCAAATGGATGTCAAAAGTGCCTTCCGAATGGTGAATTAGTGAAGAAGTGTATGTGAAGCAACCTCCTGGGTTTGAAGATCCGATCCATCCATATCATGTATATAGACCGGATAAAGCTCTATATGGACCGAAGCAAGCTCCACGTGCACAGTATGACACTCTCTCGGAATATCTACTTAGAAATAAGTACATACGAGGCAAGGTTGACAACACTCTCTTCTTCAAGAAATCACAAGGTAATATCATTCTTGTTCAAATCTATGTAGATGATATTATTTTTGGAGCCACCGATGAATCCTTGTGTGATGAGTTTAGCTCCCTCATGCAAAAAGAATATGAAATGAGCATGATGGGGGAGTTAACTTTCTTTCTTGGTTTGCAAGTAAAACAATCTTCAGAAGGTATTTTCATAAATCAAAGTAAATACACTAAAGATCTTCTGAAAAAGTTTCAATTTGATACTTGCTCTACCATGAAAACTCCTATGGCTCCTCCTCTTAAACTCTTTTCTGATCCTGATGGCATTTCTGTAAATATTACAAATTATAGAGCCATGATAGGATCCCTTCTTTATCTAACTGCAAGTAGACCTGACATTATGTTTGCTACTTGTCTATGTGCCCGATACCAAGCAAATCCTAAAGAATCACACCTAGCTGCTGTGAAAAGGATTTTCAGGTATCTGAAAGGTACCATAAATCTGGGTCTTTGGTATCCCAAAGACTCAGGTTTCGATCTCATCGGGTACTCTGATTCTGATTTTGCAGGTTCAAAAATAGACAGAAAGAGTACAACTGGAAGTTGTCAGTTACTTGGTGGGAAGCTTGTGAGCTGGTCAAGTAAGAAACAACATTCGGTGTCTACATCTACTGCTGAGGCAGAATATGTGGCTGCTGGAAGTTGTTGTGCACAAATATTGTGGATGAAAAATCATTTGTGTGATTACAATCAGATTTTCTCAAATATCCCAATAATGTGTGACAACTCAAGTGCAATAGCCATTGCCAACAACCCTGTGCTTCATTCAAGATCCAAGCACATTGATATTAGGTATCACTAAAGGTGATGTGGAGTTACACTTTATTCCCACTGATTATCAATTAGCTGATCTGTTCACAAAGCCCCTTGATGAAGCAAGGTTCAAGTTTCTCATCGGTGAGTTAGGTATGGTAAACATAGACTAATATATTTTATATTTATATATAATGTATGTTATATATATATATTCCATATATATATATTATATACATTTATATATTTATAACTTATATATGTTATATGTTTTATATATATATATTATACTTTATAGATATATTATATATTATATTATATATTATATTAATTTATTTATATAAAAAGGAAAATAAAATATATATATATATACCTAAATGTCGGTGACAAGGTCACCGACGGTATCTATCTCTTTCTCTCCTCTCTTTTCCCTAACCCTAAAACCACACAACCACAAAACCATACCATCCACCATCGAAACGATCCACCGACGGTCGCCCCCTTTCCGACGTCTCTCTCTCTCTCAAAGCCCTTATCCACCGACGTTTTACCTCGACCCACCGACGTCTCTCTCTCATCTTGGTTCGAGCCACCGACGTTGCACCTTGATTCAAGCCACCGACGTCGCACCTTTGGTCGATTCACCAACGTTTTCAATGACGTCATCCACCGACGTTTGCTGACGTCAGCCTCACGAGCCACCGACGTTTGCTGACGTCAAGCCACCGACGTTTATCTCATTACTGAGCCACCGACGTTTGTTCCTTTTATGAGGCCACCGACGTTTTTAAACTCTCCAAGGTAACCATTACAAAACCTTTCACCTTCTTAACCCCTAAAAGATAACTCTTGACTTACCATTCTTGATAAGCAAGATTATTTGTTCTTATCCCTAATGACATCATCAATGTCAGACCATGCGCCGAATTCAACTCTAAAACCCTTAGAATTCTGACCTTTCAATCACCAAAAATAATCATTATTTTTGAAAGTTGAAATTTCCTCTCATATATAACCACCCATCCCACTACTTCACCACCTTTCTCACACCCATCTTCTCCTCACCTTCAAAAGCAAAAACCTGCAACCTGCAACTTCATTTTCTTCTTCAATGGCTTCTCCTTCAAGAATTGGTGAAGAACAAACAATCACTTTTGGATCTCTCTCCTTCCCTGCATGCAATTACTTTGGAAGAATAGGAGTTGACAATGCTCATCCAGAGTACAATGATGTTTGCTGGTTTCTTCAGAGATGCCCTCTACAATATGCTCTGACAGCAAAACCCAAAATGAGTAAGTTTCTTCTTGGAAACTTTTGGTTAACTTGCACATTTGATGCCTCATCGGATCAAATTATTGCATCTGTTCTAAGTAATGATGAACATGATGTGATCTTCAATGTGGAAGATGTTAGAAGCATTCTCAAGCTTCCTGTTTATGATTCCTATGAACCATTCCCTCTTGGTAATGAACATCAAATGGTGGTTGATGTGTTAAACTATTTGGAAGAGAAGAAGGGCTCAAAGTCAAAGGGTCCGGTACTTTATTGCGCAAAAACATGGGAAGTATTTGGAACTTCTTCTTTGCTCATCCGATTACGTGTCCGAGCAAGAAGACGAGTGGTCCGGATCGGTCACCTTCTCAGTATCGAGCCGGCACATGCTCTTATTTTTCGTAGAAAAATAGACTATGCCAGCTATTTCTTTAATGAAATGATCTCCTCGTTCTCCACCCTCCGACGTCCTCAGGTACCCTTCCAACGACTTTTCTCTCTTATTATTCATGCAAAGTTGGCAGATAAATTAGAGAAAAGAGATGATATCATATATGATCTCCCTCTCCACCAAGTGGGTAACCAAATCATGAAAAAGGCTGTCTTAGCATCAGACAACCCTCTCAGACCTTCTATGGTTGAGTTTGCAAGGAATGCAACTCTTACTTGGGGAGAAAATGAACCGCGTCTTCAGAGAACCTCAGGTATGTCTTCTATCCCCTCTATACCTAGAGTCACTGGTGTGCCCAAATCTCTTAAGAGATCCAAAGCGTCGGGCACATCTACCTCCGCACCCACCGATGCTACGAAGCCAAAGAGCCTTTGGCTTCCACCCAAGCATCCAAATCCCATAAGCGGAGAAACTCTAAAAGCCCCCAAAGACTTCCTCAAAGAAGTCTAAGGGAACCCAAAGGGTTAAAGCACATGATCCATCTACTGGCTCCCAAAAGCCAGTAGGTGTTGAAAATATCCTCACAAAACCCAAGGAACACTTAGCTACTCCCAGCTCCTCCATGCCCTCTCAAAAGGACATGGTTGTACAAAGGACACCCCTCTTATTCCTTCATCAACTTTCTCCTTAGTTGATAAAGATGACTTGGAGTCTCCCATCCAAGGTACCTCTTCTTCACCCCTAGAGCTCTCTCAGCTCCGTGTCCACACTCCACGTGAGAATGCACCACAACCAGGTGCATTTGATGGAGCAACCCTCTTTACTGATTTTCTGATGTCCGACACTACTCCTTGGATAGGTACGTCTCCCGTACATGACAAGGGTGTGGAGGAACCCATTACCGAGGAATCCCTCAAAGACACTCTCCTAAGAGTGTCTCCCCTCATCTCCTAAATCCCCCCAAGAAAATCTACGGGAGTTTGGTGGATTATTCTTCCGGTGATGATGATAATGCGATCAACCACCAAAGCCTCATCATCTTGCTCCCATGTCTTCAAAGCAAGGGAATGACCTTCTACGAGCTTTCACCACCTTTACCAGTAATACTATCAGAAGGGTGGAGGTCTTAGAAGAACATGCAACTAAGGAAAAGGAAAGAATGGATTTCCTTTCCTCATCTCTCAGATCTAACATAGAGGAGTTGTCGGTGAGTCACCCAACTCTAATGACATGTTTAGATCTTCTACATTTGGATATCCTTGATCTTCAGCAAGGATTCTCTTCAAGCCAAGCTTCTATGCTTTCATCCATTCAGGATCTTCGAAGCACCTCTTCTAAGCAAGCCACCGATATTTCTACTCTTATTGCAAACCAACAGGCAATAATGGAGTCTCTCTCAAGTCTACACACCAAGATTGATAAAGTTCCAACCTCTTCTCCAACGGTTGAACTTGATATTGGTGATTCTTTCTTCCAAGATACTGACAGGTTTGTCCTTCAAAGGGTAGAAAAGAAACTTGGGGGTCTCTGCTCTGATGTGGAAAGGATTAAGGAGTTTCTCTCTTCAGTGGGTTTCAAGGGTTCAACCACTGAGGGGGAGAAAAATGTGAAGACCTCTACAACAGCAGCCAAAGCCGCCGACGTCAGCATGCCAGCCGCCGACGCCAGCCATACAGCCACCGATGTGGCCTCTCAAAATCACCCAGCCACCGACGTGGCAACCACCAAAGTGGCTCTTACAGCCACCGATGGTGGTATGGTCACAGAGGTGGTCCCTGTTCCTTTGGTACCCGAAGCAGCTGTTGAGGGGGAGAGTGTCAGTGCTCAACCCCTTGAAACTGAAGAAGAAAAGAGGAGAAAAGAAAAAGCCAAAGGAAAGAAGCCTCTTTCTTTTGAAGAACAGCAAGAAGAAAGGAAGAGAAAGAAAAGGATGAGAGATCCTCAAGCAGACACTCTCAGACTTCAGCCTGCCCCAGCACTCACCGATCCACTTGGGGTAATTCTCTCTGAGGCTGAAAGAGAAGAAGCTATCAAGGCTCAGCTTGAGTATGATCAGACTAATGTACTCAAGCTAGCTCATGATGAAGCTGTTCATGCCAAAGTCACCGATGCAATTCAAGCTCAAAAAGATGAGCTTGAAAATATAAAGAAGAAATCTGAAGCTGCAAAATTGGTTGATGAGGCCAAGAAGGCAAAGGAAGTAGAGTGGTTCAAAAGGAGGTTGAAGAATAGAAAGGATGATTCAAAGATCATCGGTGCTACCATCCATCCCCCAACTAAGAATTCTCCCAAACTTCTTATCACTCTTAAAAGAGCTGATTCTCTTATGAAAGTTTGTGAGGTTGATTGGCTTGAAGCTCTTGGGATCTCTGAATGGATAGAGGTTGGAAATTGCATTGACAAGAGCAAAAGCAAACACAAGGAATTGATACTGAATACCATCAGAAAGCTCTTTGTCAAAATGGTGAAGATTCAAAAGGAGCATAATATTCTTGTCACCTTTCTTGAAGGTCAACAGATGTACCTTATTCAAAAGGGTCTCTCTGGAGAGTTGGTCAAACCTCCAAAGAACAAAAAGAAAGGACACTTTTCCATGCTTCATGAAAGGGGCATAAAGATTGACGCATCAGGTATTAATCTCTCTATTCCCACTCCTATTGCTTATCCTGAGCAAACCATGATCACCGAGCCTGAACTTGGAGTATTCTTTGAGGACATCTATGGCAACATAGGTTTCTTCAAAGCCTCTGACATTCCAAGGGCTCACAGCTCCTTCCTCTCTGCTATTCTTGGAGTGCCTCCCATTGAAGACCATGGCATCACAAGAATGATCTTGGATGAACTTAAACGAAGAGAACCCTCAGATCCATGATCTTGCAGACGTATAGTACAGTATGAACTTTATTAATCATGTACTCTGATCAATCCTATGTGTTGATTAATAAAAGTTCATACTTTTCTTCCATCTCATCTCTTGTTAATATTTTTACAAGCTTTGCACATATTTAAACTTATACTTATTCTTTTATTCAATTTATACTCTATACTGTATATACTCAGTTAAAAAAAAAAAAAAATATGAAAAAAAAAAAATCTGAGTCAAAAGAACCCAAAAGAAAAATAGAAAGGGTCAAAAAGAATGCTTTTCTAACCTACAGGTATCATCATCAAATAGGGGGAGATTGTTGGGTCACCGATGATTTGGTGATGAACCACCTTCCTTTATATGAATGAATTTTTACAGGTTCTTTTGAAGGTCTGAAATATGCTTCAAGTATTGAAGAGTCAAAGACTATTCAATCAAGGGGTTGTACATCAAAAGGTGGAATTTTGGATGTATCAACCAACTTCAATATTCAGACCATTTTGCCAAGTCAAGATTGGGTCACCAATATAGTGGGTCACCGATGGTACACTCAAAAGTCATCAAAAGTACTAAGGACATCAAATAAGATGAGGTCATCAAGTTTGATGTCATGGTCACCGACACTATGATCTTGGTCACCGAAATTGCAGGTATATTTTCTAAGGCTGTGATATCAACTCACAAGGGTATACACTTTTGTCACTTAGTGAAAGAAGAAGTTATCAAGCAAAGTGTACACTTATCAACTCCAGCCTTATAAGGTATCCACCGATGTGATACATAGTGAGATGTATCACTTAGCAATTTCAAAGAGATAAGTTCTTAACTCACATCAATTGCAAGACACGTGAGCCAGCAAGAACTTGGGCACCAAGCCTTAATTAAAGACATTCTCTTTTATTCTTATAAAAGGAATATTTGTCTTTTAGCTAAAAGGCTTGATGGGACTTCACAGAGCATGAAGAAAAGAAGATAAAGTTATCTGACATTACGTGCTACAAGGAATGGTTCATCCATTATTCTAGTACAAAGGAAGTGGTCTCTTCCTTTGTCCATCAGATAATCTTCCGCCTAATGAAACCTTGACACCGTCCACTTGCATCCCATGCATGGACACTATAAAAGGAGATGAAGTCCTTCCCGTAAATCTCACGCTTTCAACAAATCTTCGCAGTGATTATTTGTTTGAGCGTGGCAAGCCGTGTGCTATAACAGTATTGTTTTAACTTGCTTAGTGTAATAGTTAATTACTGTTATCTGTGTGTTTAGTTTGATAGAATAGTCTGCCTGTTCTTTTCCGCATCAAACTATCTGTGTGTAAATTTTTAATATTTATATTAAAAAATTTAAAAAGAGTATATTCTGTGTGTTTTATATTCAACCCCCCCTTCTACAAAACCCTCTCTTAGTTAGCCATCTCTCTTTGGGGACTAACAGTCTATTCCTAGCATATCTCTTTGTAGGATTGTTGTATTTGTTGTTTTTTAATAACATTTTGCCTTTTAAAAATAAAATAATTAAGTTTTTATCTGACAGTTAACTTAGAGTATCTCCAATAACTTCTTTAAAATAGAAAAAATTGTTGTAGGATAAATGTGTCATCGTCTAATGGATATGACGATATAGATAGAGATAAACATATTAGAGATAGGTTAGAACTATTATCTCTTGTAGTTATCTACTTGTATCTCATCCCTATTTAAAGGTCTTATGATTAATGAGAATTACAGATCTCTTCTCTCTCTCTCTTTCTTGTTGTTCTCTTTCGTTTTTTCTTTAACACGTTATCAGCACGTTGCTCCGCCAAAAGAGAAATTGGTCAAGACATGAAGCTAGGGTTTTTACGATATCAACATCGATTTAAGGTACGTTTTTATGTTAACTTTACCCTCAATGGTTGTTCCGTTCGTTGTCCGACACTCTTCAATGGCTTATTTCCCATTACGTTGATTCAAGTAAGCATGTTTAAGTTTTTTATTTTGTATGTGAGTATTTTGCTATCATATTAACATTAAATATAGTTTATGATTTCATCTAGAAAATATTTTTGTTATATTTTCACTATTAATATCAAAAATCAATTTTTGATTGGAATAATCAAATTAACAAAATAGGCATTTACGATTTTTTTTAAGAATGAGATCCATTATGATTTTAGTAATTATCTAAATTAAATATTTTGGTTTCTTTTTATTAGCCGTAAAAAAATACATTAAAAAGAATCAAAATTTTTTGGATCACGTTTGTCTTTATAAAAAAAAAATAAAAAAGAATTAATGTTTATTTTTTCGATTACCAATTTTTTTTAGTAAATTGATTTTTGAACATTTTTTAATGAGTTTTTGATTTATATTGAATTATCAAAATGATTATTTATTTATTTATGTCTTTATCTAAAACCAATTTAATCTACAATTTATTTATTTATTTGTTTATATTAACTATGTTTAATTACTTTTATTTAATAAGATTTATTAGTCCTGTTTCTAGGCTAATTTAAATAATAATTAGACGACTGGTTATTTTAATTTTTGACTTTAACTCATTTAATTTTAGTTGAATTAGTATAACTTTTATTGTTTTTAACATATCATTATTTATTTAGACATTCTCAATTAGTTTACAATATTCGTATATTTAAATGGCTAACTTAAATATTCATCATATTGGTATACATGACTATATGAGAACCTTAGATCACTTTTGTTTAAATATTGTTTAATTGGATTGGCTTGTGTTTTATGTTTCACAGTTTAGGCTTTATCGCTTAAATCACATTAAGCCTATGTAGTTGGTTTATTTACTATTATATTTAATTTCAATTTATACATAGTAATTACTTATATTTTTATATACTATTTTTTAATAGTATTTAAATTAATAGCACTTATTTTAAACATTTGGTATTATTTATGCTTGCTCTTTCTATTATTATTATTATTATTATTATTATTATTATTATTATTATTATTATTATTATAATATGATTATCTATTATTATGATCATCATCATCTTATGAGTTCCTACTCATAATTCCAATCTTAATTAATAAATCGAAGTTACAGTTCCTACCCTTATGTACTTTGGTTTTTTACCAAAAGCCTTTAAAATACTATTAAAATGTTAAAAATAAAAATTCGACTTTATGTCAAAATCTCTCATAATATTAATGTTATTCATGTATTTCATGAAACGAAATAATTGCAAAACACCGAAAGGTTTTGTCAAACGGGTGTAAATAACCCTAAGGTTGAAGGGACTTAAGTAATCCACGTGATTCCCCTCCTACCTGGAAATCTAAAAGTGTCATTGCGATCTATTTTCGAATATTGAAATATTGATGAAGTACTATCAACAAAACTTTAAAAAATTTAAAAATACAAAAATCCAATAATATTATGATAATGAAATCTCATGCATAACATAATTATAGAACATGATTTTGAAAAATCATATATTCTCCATTATTTACAACCACCTGGACTCGAAAGAACTTGAGTACCATAAGATAGACAAAACCCATCAAAACATATTGACCATAAAAGTCACCTATCAAAATACATGTAAATATCTTGAGATTTTTGAGACGATACATCAGTCACAACCTTCATATGGAATACCATTAACTAGAACCCCCTAAGAACAACGGGACACCCTGAAAAGAAAAATCAGGAGTATCTAGTACCATGTACTTTCCAAACTAATCAAACAGTGGAATGAAACCCACTCGATTACAAGAAAATGACTGTTTCAACAAGAAAATGTTGTGCTTAAAATACATCTCAATCTTCATGACAAGGAACTCATAGAAGATTTTCACCTTTCATATAGCAGTAATCATATTAATGAACCAATGTGAGCTAAAGTATAACCTTTAGACAAATTCATCAACCTACTGTAAGTGGTTGAGAGATATAACAAGGTTATTTCAGATCACTAAACATGCTGGGACAAAGAAAATTCTCGTGGTCAATAATGAAAGTGTAGAGGTGGAACAACTCTAAAGGACAGTGAGTTAAAGACAATTCCACATAGGTGACATCTATAACCCCATGGACAAAACTATGGAAATGGTAAAGGTCATGACAAGAGTCGAAAAGGGTTTTACAATTTTTGGAGTAGAAATACAACTACTGCCCAAAAGATAATGGACAATATAAGAAGAAAAATGCAATAATAATTGCTCATAAAAAAAGGAACAAGTTGAAATGAACTATATCAGATTAATTTAAAAACGATTGAGCATAAGTTTATTTGAAAATTATTTTAAGTATTAAATTAATTTCATTTGCTGATGAAAAACCAAATATTAACCATTATAGATGTAAAGAAATACATCCAAATTACAAATACGAAACTCTCAATATTCTCCGTTCTGTGTAGGAATGTATCGAGGAGAACT
Organism: Silybum marianum; assembly: GCA_036898165.1. Classification (NCBI taxonomy): domain Eukaryota; kingdom Viridiplantae; phylum Streptophyta; class Magnoliopsida; order Asterales; family Asteraceae; genus Silybum; species Silybum marianum. The sequence goes on from CM072541.1 coordinate 21,801,226, forward strand.
TGAGTGTTTTTGTGGGAAATCTCACACAATTAGAAGACAGACTAATATTTACTCCTCCAACCAAAATACTTAGACGATGAACTGTCATTTTCTTGTTAGTACAAGATTAATAGTCATTAAAGACTATATTAATGAGAACCTTGTTAAAATATTCATATTAATTGGAAATCGTATTATAAGAATGGAAATGGGTATATATGTACATCAACTCTAATGATATGAAAGGAACATATATTAGAGAAATAAATGTGTCACACTAGTGAATTACTTAGGTCATCAAATCATATTATGTCACCAATAAAGAACTTTGGGACAATTACACATATATGTTGCAAAATGACCTTGTGGGACACATGGTTATGACATAATGATCCATGTATTGAAAAATACATATAAACACACTATCTTTCGAGTGAAAGGCAAAATAAAGCAATTAACCAAATTACAATTGTTGACTTCTGCAGCACAAGAAGCAACACCACTATCATAATATGTCATACCTAAAACTTTTGTATACCCTAATTCGTAGCTAAGACAAGAATGAGACCATCCTAAAGGTAATACAAAAATATTCCATTCTTACAACGAATACAAGGTAATGGACATAAACAACCAGAGTGCGGGCCATTGAAGTATTTTATGGTTCTGGTTTCGACACGATGAACGCACATCGTATTATTGTCTACATAAGGTGCTGCACTCTAGCACTAGTTACACATTCAAGGGCTCACCACCCTAACTATCTCATCAAGTCTACATGACTTGCAATGCTAGAGAATTTACATCACAAGGAATTGATAATTATTGTATATATATATATATTCGGATCAATGTAGAGTTTCCTATACCCCTGTGTATATATAAAATGGTCTCATAAAAGTTGTCATCAAAAGAATATAGATGATATATAGGGCATTGGTTATGCGCACCAATTTACCCGCATTTGCATGGGGTTATGCAAATATTACATGCAGCCTTACTCATTTGTTTTTAGACCCACTACTAGCCAACCAGTATCATGCGTACCAGTTGGTAACTGGATATAAGCCTGATATTTTTCATTTATGCATGTTTGGTTGTGTAGTATATGTGCCAATTGCGCCCCCACAGCGCACCCAAATGGGTCCCTAAAAAAAATTCAATATATGTTGGATATGAATCCCCAACAATTTTCCGCTAATTAGAATCCTTGACGGGTGATCTCTTTACCGCTAAGTTAGCGAGTTGTCACTTTGATGAGGCAGTCTTCCCGTCGTTAGGGGGAGATAGGAAAAAGGATTTTCCATGGGAACGACTGGAAGTGTCATAGAATATTCCCAATATGTCTCATTTTGATCCCCAAACTTCACAATGTAAAGTTGAAGTCAAACAAATCAGACTCGATACCTGATACGTTTAATGAAGTGACGAGATCACATATACCAACTGCAAATATACCCGCAAGGTTAAAAGTCCCTAAACAAGGGCACAACGCCATTGGAAAGTGTGTTGCAATCACACATGGTGGAGGTGTGGTTGAGGTCGTGGCTCCCAAAAGGAAATGGGGGAGGCTACTTGGTTCGATAAATACTCATCTAAAGGAAAAGGTGAGTAAGGCACAACCATTAATCATCAATACATAAACCTCTCATGAGATTATCTCTGAATAAAACTATGTCTATGAATCATTACTGGAGGACGCTCCGAAGTTAATATTTGATTCCAGAGATCAAATAAATCTCAAATGAATTATGAAAGTGCATACGAGTCGATGGACAGATCGTACATACTCATTGATGATATTCACATATATTGTTGCTCGTGAGATGATAGAGCACTATGACATCGAACCATGCTCAGTTGAAAAATGTCAACAAAGAGCAAATTGACCTAATAGAAGCAATCCAGGATAATTACATTTGACAAATACACGGGTATTTGGTCCGGTAGTGCTAACCCACCAAGTGTAAAGCCCGTAAGACATAGATAATTCATTTGTCATAAAAGCGTAATGAGAATAATTAAGTCATGATGTATAAGACTCTCCTTTGGCGCAAGGTTTCTCACGACGCCTTGGATTGATGACGAGAAGACTTGTTCTCTCGTGATGGACGTTATAACGTTCTGCTAATTAATTAGCCTAGTAATTTCCGAAGGACGGGAAATGCAGCTCATGAATGTGGTTACTACATATCTCTATGGGGATCTAGATTAAGAGATATATAAAAGTGTTTGATGACATTATATTAGTAGAAACCACAAAATGCGTTTTCCATGAAATTGAAACGCTCATAGGCGGATATGGATATCTGCCTAAGTGAATACTTCATTTGGAAGGGATATAAGAACGATGAACTGTGCCCATGCGTATTTATAAAGAAAACGAGTTCCAGATGTTCAATCATAACTCTATATGTCGATGTAATGAACATAACAAATACTCTTGATGAAATAAGAGAAACTTTATTCTATTCAAAATCTGACTTTGAGATGAAAGATCTTGGGAAAACTTGGTTTTACGTAGGACACCGAGTTTGTGATACTAATTCAACGATCGCATATGTCTAGAAAATAATCAGGCGATTTAATATGGACAAAGCGCATCTGGCTAGCACTCCCATGATCGGTCGAAGTGTTGGATAAAAGGAAAGATCCATTTCGTCTGAAGGATGATGACGAAGAGGCTTTGGGAGCTGGAATTCCCTATTTGAGTGCAATAGGCGCATTATTGTACTTAGAACAATACACTTGACCGTATTTTGTATCTCTCAATGAACTCGTTAGCTATATTTAGCTCAGTGCCAACGCAACATCATTAGAATGATATCAAATTAATCTTTTGGAACCATTGATGTGGGCTTATACTTCCCTTACAAAAAGAAACATAGGATTGATGATGAAATTTCAATACCTACTTGGAATATGAGAGGCAAAAGTACCGGCCCTAATAGAAAAACATAAAATATTGTCTTGGTATGTCTTTGCTGATATTAAATATCTACCTGACTCATACAAAGCTCATTCCCAACTTGGATAAGGAATTACCATAGGAAACATGTCGATTGCTTGGAAGTAAACTAGGCAAACCCTTGTAGCTACCTCTTCAAACTATTCCTAGAATATTACTCTACATGAGACTATTCAATTGTGTACATGGTTAAAGACTACCATTACACATATTAAAGGGGTTAGTGTTTTGAGTTCAACAAATATCCTACTCGCATATATGTAAATAATGCATTGTATCGACGAAATGAAAGTAAGATATATCAAGGGTGATACCTCAAAGTAAATTATGCTTTTAGTTTATATAAAATGAGCAGTAGAAAACTCACCTCAAGATTCAAGTGAATCAAGTAAGATATAAGGAGAATGTGACATAAAAAGTATGAGAATGCTAAGACCTTCCAAACTCCCTTGATTAATGCACGAATCAGGGGGAGAAGTAGACAAAAGAGGGAGTCTACTATATATGTAATATTGGTATGTTGTGCTCTTTCCTTCACCTAAGGTTTTATTTTTCCCATTGGGTTTTGTTCCTTGGTGTAAGGTTTTAGTGAGGTAGCGGTTTATATACCATCCTACTCTTCCAACTCTCATGATTAATGTACGAATCTGAAAGAATATTAGACTAAAGGAAAAGTCTATCTATTGCAAAGAAACTGGTGCGTTGTACTCTTTCCTTCGTCATATTTTTATTTTTCCCACTGGGTTTTTATTTTGGCGTAAGGTTTTAACGAGGCAACAGTTGTGCACCATCACTCCTTTGACTCGGGACAAGGGGGAGTGTTGTAGGATAAATGTGTCATCGTCTAATGGATATGACGATATAGATAGAGATAAACATATTAGAGATAAGTTAGAACTATTATCTCTTGTAGTTATCTACTTGTATCTCATCCCTATTTAAAGGGCTTATGATTAATGAGAATTACAGATCTCTTCTCTCTCTCTCTTTCTTGTTGTTCTCTTTCGTTTTTCCTTTAACAAAAATGACTTTTTATCTTTAAGCTTCTCCAAGCTTTTACTATATTGTTCTCTATACTAGAGAAAATTTGAATTTTTTTAAGTTTGGAGAATTATCTGAAACGTGATGGTAGAAGAAAGAAATAATTATTTTATTCAATACCATCAATAAAATTAATTTTTTATCATTATATATTATTATTTTTTAAATGTATTAAGATGATAAATTAAAAAATATAATATTAATATAATTGGCGTTAAATTTTTTAAAATAGAAATTTGTTGCACTTAAGTATAATTATTTTAAAGTTTTTAACTATTTTACCAAATATAGTCTCTAACTTTATAAATTTTTGTAATGGATAAATTAAAAAATTGTCACGTCATTAAACAGAATCACGGTTGTTTTTTTCTCATTGCGCCACCGTACGACTTTATTTTTCTTTTTCCTTTCTCTTGATTTTTATTAGAGTAAATTACATGGTTGGTCCTTGTGGTTTACAATTAATAATACGGTACGTCCCTATTTTAAAATAATTATAGATTTGGTCCCTGTGGTTTACACTTTCACACTTTTTTGGTCGTTCACCCTAATATCGTCTCATTTGATTCTGTTAAGCACATCACATGCGGCACACATGATGGGCAAAATCGTCTTTTTACCTGGTTCAACTTCTCTTTTATACATCGATCTTCGACGAGACTTCACAATCATGTAATTTACTCTATTTTATATAATGTAAATAACATACACTGTCACCTACATCACAGACCACCAATCCACCACCCATGGTTAATTAGAACCACCATCCACCACTATCAATCATAAACAACAATATATAAAATAAATAAATAAATAAATGATAAAAACACAAATTCATCAAGATATCTTAATAGAAACTAGGCTGCTATGGGTTGGGTGGGTCGGTTTGAGGGCATTTGAACAACCCAACCCAATGTTTGCGGTTTGAAAAATCTTAACCCAACCCAACCTAATCAAAATTACAACCCATCTCAACCCAAACTGCTTTGAAACTTTGGTACTTCATTTTACGATATTACTAAGGGCGCGTTTGGTTCGCGGGATTGGATTGGATTTTGAGGGATTTGGATTTTAAATCCAATCCATTCCTGTGTTTGGTTTGCAAAATGATAAGGATTTAAAATCCCAGATTGATTTAAAATCCCGTGAAACATTGGATTTTGAAATCCTTGGCGGATGCTCGGGATTTCGCAGGATTTCGTAGGATTTGTATGAAATAATGTTTTAAAAATGTTAAAAACATTTGTTTTGTAATAATTGATTAATAAAAATGTAATTTAATTATTTTTTTACTTTTTTATATTTTTATATAAATTATTTATAAATAATGGAAATCCAATTCCATTCCAAATCCTACAAACCAAACACACCTATGATTTTCAAATCCATTCCAATCCAAATCCCTCCAAATCCAAATCCTTCCATGAAATCCAAATCCCTCAAAAACAATCCCGCAAACCAAACGGACCCTAAATGTTTTGTTTAAAGAAAGTAAAATTAAAATGAGAATATATGAAAAAGTCAAACAAAAAGAAGTTTAACAAACTATAAAAAAAGTTGAGAATTCATGAAAATAATAAAGTAAAATTACGATTAAAATTGTAATATAATTTTGAATATACCTAATTAAAGTTGGTTTAACATACATATATTAATCAAAACTTAAACTTAACGATCATAATAAATACCCAGTATATAGAGGCATCGGGTTCATCGGGTTGGGTTGGGTTCAAATCATCCCAACCCCATTCCAACCCAATAGATGCGGTTTGACCTATTTTTGTATCAACTATGTGTCGGTTTTACCTCGGGTTGAATTTTTTTGGGTTTTTATGGATTGGGTTGGCCGGGTTGGTCGGTATTTTGAACACCCATAATAGAAACTTAAACCATCAAGAAATCTAAATAAAAAAAACAAAGTTTCATCTTAAATAACTTTCAAAACTACAAAATAACATGATCTTGAATGAATAATAGTATAATACATCCAAAAACTTAGCAGCACATAATCTGATATGTACAAAAAATCTAATTTATACAAATAAATCTCAGATAAAAAGACTTTCTAGAAATCCAAACCAAAAATCCATGAGGAAACCCTTCTGAAAACCAAATCTTCGATTCGGATCTGCAAAAGAAATGCATACAAAAGCAAGCAATCCCTCACTAATCTCTCATTGTTCCTCCTCATGAGCCACCACCTCCTCCCCTAACCAATGTGCGATTCTGTAATATACAATTCCAGTCGTTGATCTGGATGAAGATGAAGAGAAATAATTTTAGGGTTTATCCTGGGTTGTTGACCGGAGATAAAAAACTTACAATCGTCAATGTCTTTTGGGTTTCTGATCAAGAATGTGTCTTAGGTTCCCTCACAATGAGTGTTTTAATCGGGAAGATGGGGGCGATGAGGTGGACGGCGGCTGTGAGTTCGCCCTGGTTGTGGCCGGAAGAAATGAAGGGGGAAGGTACCAAGGTGTAAGGCGGGAGGAGGGGGATGGATGAGATCGAATGAAGGCCACCGTCGATTAGGAGGATTTTATCGCCAGAGATGATGGCTACGGCCGGAGACAATGGCATCGCACGACGAGGACGGGGGTCACGTTGGTATTTATATGTTTCTGATACATGCGTGATGTGTATATATATAAATATATAACACATTTTTATTTTTATTAAAACAAAGGAAATAAGTGGAATGACTATAATGGCCCCCTACTTACCTTCTTAACATAAATCTTTTAACAGAGTTAGAGCAAAGGATCAAAGGCGTGTGAAAATGTAAAACACAGGAATCAAATCCATAATTATTTTAAAATAGGGGCACACAGTGCTATTAATTGTAAACCACGAGAACCAACCATGTAATTTACTCTTTTTATTATTTTATTTCTCTTTGAAAAAAATAAATACTACACTTTTTAACGGTGAATATATTCAAAGAAAATCATTGGTTCTTTATTATTGATTAAAATGTAGCAATACATATAATTTTACTTTAAAACACTATTGATGGTTGATACCGTCTTTCATTCTTTTAAAAGACTAGAAAATTAAAATCATAGAATGAAATAAATGAATAAAATTTCGATAAAAGATTTTGTAAGCCGTAGAACCAATTCGAAATAAAACAAAACCGACAAGACCAAACAAAACGAACCAAAGCATCCTACAAACCCAGGAACACCTTGTAACACCCGCAATTTCAGAATTCTTATTATACTAAGTTCTTCACCTAAAGGTAATTAAGTTGACAATATATGAGAAGTTTCATATAGAAATAATGTTGGATCATTGAGATTTAATCGTATTTTGGTATTCCAGATAATGGAGCTTTGTCAAGCCTAGTATTTGAGCATTTAAACCTATTCATGTCTTGAATGAGTAAAGGATGTAGAGCATTTAAACCTATTCACCGTTAAATTTCTATTTAAAGCTTTCATTTCTAACGGTATTTTGATTTAAACCTATTATGATGAAAATGATGAATTTGGGAAAGATTTTGCTTTTATAATAGAGTCGTTCTATTTGTAAAAAATATTATTTAATCAAGCGGTCTTTCGATTCCTTCCGATTATAATTATGTTATAAACTCTTGAGCTACCTAAGCGTTAAACCTAACTTTTTTCCTTTGTCGACATGTACATCAGGTCCTCATTGGGGTTGGTAGTAATGGCACTGCGATGAGATTGAGTGCTAGATAGATGCACGAGAAGGACTTAACAATGTGTTGATGTTTTCTGCAATTGGAGATAGCGACAGTTAATTGGTTATAGTAACATCCGACCTTAACTTAGTCTTTACATGAGATTTTGTCTTCATTTATTGACATTGTTTTTTTTAGATTTGATACTTGATGTAATTCAAGTATAGATTAATAAAGAGTGATTTATTCTTTATTTGTTGTATTAGTGGAAATTTAAAATTAGTCGCGTTTTCCGGATTTGAGGGTGTTATACAACTAAAGCCAAAAACACGCAGTCTTTATGAAATCCTTAATGCTTCTAGCCAGAATAAGAAAGGAGAGTTGGATTTGTGATCCATGGTTCCCATGAAATGGAGCCTTTTGGGATTCTTCTTGAGATCCACTCGAAGATGCGAATTTCCTACAAAAATAGCTTCAACGGATAGAGATTTTTTCCTTAGGTAACTTTATTGTGATGATCGCATAACAGGTAGCTAGTGGTCTAATTAGAGCCTCCCAGAAAAGGAATCTTCAACACGAAGGAGAAACAATTATGTTGCCGATCTTCTTGAACCAATACTGTTTTTTTCCCACCAATTTAGAAACAAGTCCCCAACCTATCTTCCCATCTTGCAGTTCTTAAAGGAGTGATTGATTGTCTCCAATGATTCTTCACAATTTGGACAAAGGGTTGCATCCAAATCTATGCGTATATTATCCAAAGTTACATGTACCGAATGACGTCCATGTAGAGTACGCCATGTGTGTGTGTGTGTGTGTGTGTGTGTGTGGATGAAGGATGAAGGTTGCCATCGTCTATAGATGAAGGCCGTTGTCTACGAGACATTTTTCTTCGACAATATTCTTCAATTTTTTGACTGAGAAAATTCCGTTGTCATCCAAATGCTACCACCGTATATCTTTACGGTCACTAGGTAGGCTAAATTTTTTGAAGCAAGGTGGTTAGTTTAACAAAGTCACCCAAGGCCCGACTCCTTGCATTTATATTCCAATCCCAGACCCAAACCCATCAATCTTCCATCCATCGCCCTCTGTCCATCACCATTGCCCCCTTTCCTTTTCCAAGTTGAACAATCTTGGAAAATGGTCACATAAACGATAATTACTCACCCAATTATCCAACCAAAAAGACTGACACATTGTTCCCTAACTTCTTCTGAAAGGAAGAAGTGAAGTCAACACCCAATGAATCTAACTCCCAGTCCAAAGCGATGATCTTACCCCAAGTACTCCTTCGACATCTATGGTTACTTTCTCTTTGTTGCCCCAAACCATTGTCCAGACCATACATGTTACTGATTATCTTAGTCCAGAGAGAGTTTCGATCGGACTTAAAGCGCCCATCATTTTCCAAGTAAGGCAAAGTTAACTGCCCTACAACAATATATATTAATTAGAGTCAATATATATCTCTAGTACAAGGCATACACATGGAAACCATATATCACCATATAACAATCATTCCCATTATATGGGATTCGGTTTCCATCTATCCAGGACGTGAATATCTCCATCAGAGATATTCTTTGCTAATATTCCCTCATAGTCGAAACTTGGTGGACCATGAACGTTGAGACTGGATCTGAAGTCTTCAAACAGAACGCTATGGAGACCTGTAGTAAAGATACATATTGAAAACGGGATGGAACATGAATGACTATGACTTAACCCAAAGCTACCTTTTCACGTACATAATGAATGTCGATATCTATGTGTTTTATACGTTGATGTTGCACGAGGTTGCCTGACAAATAAACGACATTAACATTGTCACAATATACCAAGGTAGTTGTAGTGGAAGGACGACGAAGTTCCAATAACAAGTTGCAGATCCAACACGTATCAGATAATACATTAGCAACTGCCAGGTACTTGACTTAGGCACTTGAGCGAGACAAATTTGGTCGACGCTTTGAAGACCATGAAAGTAAGTTATCACCCAGGAATACACAATAGCAGGATGTGGATCGACGGGTATCTGGTCACCCACCCAATCTGCATCCGTATAGGCAACGAGACCCGTGGTCGATGATCGTCGAAGATGAAGGCCTAGGTGAAGAGTACCTTGGAGATACTGTAGGATGCGACGAAGAGCATGCATGTGGGTTTCACGTGGATCATGCATGAACAAGAAAATTTGTTGAACAACATATGAAATATCCGGCTGTGTAAAGGTAAGATCTTGTAATGCTCCGGCTAAACTTGGGTATAATGTAGGATCTTGAACTGGAGGACCGGAGGAAGCACTCAATTTGGAACCGTGTCCACATGAGTTGATGTTGGGTTACGCAATGACATTTTAGCCCGAGCAATAATCTCTATCGCGTACATTTTTTGGAATAAAAATAGGCCCGAGGCATGTTGTGTAACCGAGATACCTAAGAAATAACTAAGTGGTCCAAGATCCTTCATGGCAAACTCCTTGCTAAGTTTGGAGATGATAACCTGTCGAAAAGTCTCCGAAGAAGCGGTAATAATAAATACGCCATATCGTTGCCATTGCATTAAATAAACAATGAATTGTCACACCGAGGGTGGAGATGAAGCTCGCGAAACGATGGTACCATGCTCTTGGAGCTTGTTTCAAACCGTATAACGACTTTTTTAAGCCGACACACATGATGCGGAAACCGTTTGTCACTAAAACCGATTAGTTGGTGCATAAATACTGTTTCACTAAGTGGCCCGTGAAGGAATGCATTTTTAACATCCAGTTGATGGATTAACCATTTCTTGGATAGAGCAATGCTAAGAACTGTACGTATCGTTGCAGGTTTGATGATTGGGCTAAATGTGTCATCACAATCCAAGCCAACCTCTTGGGACCTGCCATTAGCAACAAGACGAGCCTTACAATGCTCCAAGGCACCGTTAGACCGAAATTTATGAGTAAAAAGCCACATGCATCGTATACTGTTAGCATTAGATGGACAAGGTACGAGTTCCCACGTCCTGTTTCGAATAAGTGTCTCATATTCATCAGGCATGGCAGCTTTCCAGTTAGGGTCACTAAAAGCTGAGAGATGAGATTTAGGAATATGCAAAATCGAGATGGTGTAAGAGGTAAGAGAAGAGCGAGGATTCGGTTCTGTGATTCCCATTTTGCTGTGAGTAGTCATATGGTGGGAAAATAAGGGTTGTTGAGCTGAAGATGCGGAGCCATCAGCTGGTCCGTAGGCTGGACAATGTCAAAAGAAGTGGGAATCCCATATAGAATGATTGTTGTATATTATTTAAATAGAGATAAGAATAATGGTGATATATGGTTTCCATGTTTATGAGAGTCGGTGGGCAATTTCGAAGAAGAATTGTCAACTGTCATAGAGGGATTTAGAACAAAGAAGAGGAAATTAGAGTATAGGAGATGGTCTACGTAGCACCTCTGATACCATATTAAGTTATAGAATCCTTGCCCTCTCCTTCTCTATTACCGTCAATATATATAATATATATATAGAAAACTTCAAATGCGAAATCAAATTTGATTGTGAATATGAGGACAAATGAGAGCGCGACACGTGTCTGAATATAGATTATTCAGACTGAAAAAATACTATATTCAATCTGAATATTTCTTTCAATGGGACACGTGTCTCACTCTCATTTGTCCTCACGTTCAGAACCAAATTTGAGTTCTTATTTGAACCTGTCCTATATATATATTTATATATATATATAGGGGCGGGTTCAATTGAGAACTCAAATTTGGTTGTGAACGTGAGAACAAATGAGAGCGCGGCACGTGTCATATTCAGATTGAATAACCATTATTCAGACTGAATAAATACTATATTCAGTCTGAATAATCTACATTCAGATACGTGTCGCGCTCTCATTGGTCCTCACGTTCACAACCAGAGTTGAGTTCGAATTTGAACTTTAATATATATATATATATATATATATATATATATATATATAGGGGCGGGTTCAAATGAGAACTCAAATTTGGTGGTTAACGTGAGGATAAATAAGAGCGTGACACGTGTCATATTCAGACTGAATAATACTACATTTAGACTGAATGTAGTATTATTCAGTCTGAATAATACTATTATTCGGTCTGAATATTTGCATCATTATTCAGTCTGAATAATACAAATTCATACACATGTCACACTCTCATTTGTTCTCACGTTCACAATCAAATTTGAGTTCTCATTTGAAATTTCCTCTCTCTCTCTCTCTCTATATATATATATATATAGTATAAGGCATAAACATGGAAACCATATATCACCATTATTCCTACCTCTATTTAAATAATATACAACAATCATTCCCATTTATATGGGATTCAGTTTTCGTCTATCCAGGACGTGAATATCTCCATCATAGATATTCTTTGCTAATACACTTAGGGTGCGTTTGGTACATGGAACAGAACTCCCTGTCCCACGTTTGGTGCAACATGGGACAGGACATGAATTCACTGTCCCACGTTTGGCTTGACATGGGACAGGGACAGAACTAGGACAGAGTGGGACAAAAAAGGTTTTTTTTTGTTCCACAAAAATAGGTGGAACAAGATCGGACAATAATGAGACAGAAAATCAAATATCACTAATCTACCCTCATTTGATATATAACCTTAATATGATACTTGTTTTAATGGTCAACACCGCTAATCACGACAGCCGGCGACCACCGGTAGCCATAGTCGGCCACCAACCACCATCATCTATTGCCACTACCACCACCACCGTTGGCCACCTCCACCTTCTCCTCTGAAACAACAACCTCCTCCACTACCTCTATAACCACAGTTGGCCACCAACCACCACCGTGGCCACCTCACCTCCACCATAACCACTACCACTGCCGACCACCACCATCACTGTTATCTACTATCTTCACCTCCCTCACAACCACCATCCATCGCCACCACCACTACCACCGTTGGCTACCTCCACCTCCTCCTATACTACACCAACTATATCTTCCACCTCCATAACCATCGTTGGCCACCGACTACCACCGTCCATCTCCACCACCACCACTGTGGGCCACCTCAGCTCCACCATAACCATCACCACTGTCGACCACCACCACCACCACCATTATGGGCCACCTCACCTTCACCATAACCACCACCATCACCACCGCCGACCACCACCACCACTACCACCATTACCATTTTAAGTCATCTTTAATCAAAATCGGCCAGTGATCACCACCGCCCATCGTCGCCACCAACACTACCATCAGAATAAAGCATAATTTCTTATTTACGTGAATCGGGTTTTTTAAACTATCATCAATTATAACAAAACTTTCGTTCAAACTTTATACTAATATATATATATATATATGTATGTATATATATGTATGTATATATATATATAAGTTGAGTAAAAATGCTTATAAATTAAATTATTTTTTTTTTATGTAATTATAACTATTAATATAATATATAAAATCGTCAAATAACTTATGTGACAACTTGTCTAGTTCTGTCATGTTCTGTCGAGTCCTCGATGCACCAAACATACACTTGTTCTGTCATGTCCAGTCCTGTCCTGTCCCACCCTCTTGTCCTCTCCAGTCCTGTCCTGTCCAGTTCTGTCCCATCCAGTTCTGTCCCGTCCTGTCCTATCCAATCATGCATCTCTGCATACCAAACGCTATCTTAATAACTTACTCTTAAAAAGATTTATCTTTAATAGAATTGGAATTCCTTGATTCCTCTCATTAGCTTTCAATCCTTTAAATAGGCTCACAATATACAAATATGGTAAAAGAATAATGCAAAGGGATATATACAATAATTCTCATATTTATCTAATTCTATAATTATCTCTAATAATTCCATATTTATCTAATTTTATAATTATCTCTAATATTTAAGACATATGTCCATTGAAAGAACCGATCGAAGGATTCTAAGTAGGTTACGAACGTCTGATCTCGACCATTCGCCCATGAAAATTACGTCAACAACATATTGTATGTGAGAGATTTTTACTGTATCTTTACCTACCTTAACTTCTTTGAAGTTACCTATAGACACCAGTTCCTTCATAACCACGTTTCAACCTTTCGTTGCGATTATAAAGAGAAATTGGGATGACGGGTCCCCTTGTCCTTTTCCCCTCTACATTTGGAATTCATCAGTGGGAGACCCGTTAACAAGAATTGAGATGGAGGCAGATCGTAGGCATGTTTCAATCCATTTGCATCATTTTCCCTCAAATCCCATTTGTCTCATAACACATAGAAGAAAATCCAAACTAATGCCGTCAAATGTTTTTTCAAAATTAACATTTGGATTATATTGTATAAAAATCCCATTTATTTACTTTTTACATGGATGTTTTTGTATAAAAATCTTATTAACAAAAATTCGTGGTACCTTTCAATCATTTATATAGTTTTCTAGAAAAGACCCAATAGGGCATGATATTACACTTTTATTTGTTATATGTTATGTGATTTTACGGGTTGTTACAATGTGTTAGATAATTTTTTTCAATACTTGTTGAATAGCCTCGATGAACATAGTTACATAAGCACAACCGCTGTGTGTTTTAAGATAAAGGTGAAAAAATTCCAAAATTTTTATTAACAATAATCTAAAACTTAACATGGTTCAAATGGTGTAACCATGGATGATTTTTTTTAATAGTTGAGCCAACATTAAGCATAGAAACCCAAATTTCCTTTCTAATATATGCTTGTTGTTTGAGTGATTACACTTTTACAACAATAAAACCCAATCATATAACTCAAACATATTAGATATTTAAGCATAAAGAGTGTCATAATCAAAATCTTGAGAGATGTGAAAGGGTAAATTGATATAAATCATTATGCTAACACTTTTAGCAACATATGGAATTGAGGAATTGGACTAGTTAAGTTGGTTGATCACTCTAAATATACACGTTTGTTTATCTTATGATCGACTATATTTTTGTGCATTTTTTTGGTGAGCCGAATATTTACCGATAAACTTGAAATTATTCTACAAGTATATCCACCTTCTTACCTACTACGCTTATAAAGCCACAAGAACAACTCTGAAATGGTTCAAAATACAACATCCCCCCTTCTCAAAAGTTGTTTAACCTTTAGACTACATTTATCAATAAACCAACCCAATCCAATCTTTATTAAAAAATTAATTTCTGTTTCTTCCACCTATTCAATCTTTAACTTCAATCCAATCTAACTTTTTCTATACTTTATTCACAATTCAATCCAATCTCAAAAATTAATTTATAAAAATTATATATTTAATCATTTATCCCTCTCTCTTTCACACACACAGATATATCTATACTATATTATAAAGCATTTGACAAAAACTCTTAAAAACATATTATTATGCAGTTAGTACAATTAAACCATAATTACTTAAAATTCAAAATGGTATTATTTTGGTTAATTTCCTTATTAAACCGATATTATAATTTAAAAAAATCTGAAATAAAGAAAGTTTACAAAAAATAAAATCTATTTTTTCAAAACTAATAAAATCGTATTATAACATTGATAAAGACAAAAAATAAAATACAATATTGAAATTAAAATGGATCTCGCTGCATTGCACGAGTACCCTTCTAGTATATATATATATATATACATATATTAATTTTAAATAAATAAAATGAAATTTTTTGCTGGTTAGATCCAGAGAAGAAACTTAAAAAAATTAAAATCTTTAAAATTTTCAAGATGATAAAAGTATTGAAATGAAGAGAAAGATTTGTAAGTTAAAAATATATCAATATTGGTCTCTATTTGTAGGGAATTAAAAATATATCAATATGTAACTTTTAATTTTTAATATATTTATTAAAGTTATTTTTTTAATTAGATAAGTTTTATTCTAATAAAAATATAAACCAACCAATAAGATTTTTTCTTTTTTCTTTTTTAAAGTTTGCAATCTTGGTTTGCCTAGAATAGTTCGCTCAAAGAAGTTTGCCAAATTTTTCAATTTTTTTTAAATAAAACTATTTTGTCTTATTCTCAATTTGTTTGGGTTGGTTTATTGCTGTGGGTAGAGATGTCAATCCTGGCCCGATCCGAATCCAGTCAAAGTCCGAATTCGAATCCGGTCAAGGCCCGATCCGATCCGATCAAAATCCGGTTTTGGGCCCGTGGGCCCGATTTGATTTGGGTTTTTAGTGTTTTTTCACGGCCCGGTCCGATCCGGTTTTCGGTCCGATCCGGTACGTTTCAAAAAATTACCGTTTTTATAGATGTTATATGACCGTTTGATGAGTTTTTTTACCCTTTTTTTGGATTTTTTTTCCACCCCAAGACACTATAAATATCATATATGTTGAATGGGTTTAGACACCAAACTCACAAAGCAAAAAACGATCACAAATCTCTCTATAATTCGTGTTTTCGACTCGTTTTCGATTTCGGTTTATAATATCGCTTCCTAGTTCTCATCTATTTCTCTCTTTATTTTTGTTATTACTTACTTATTATTTTCAAGAATCACGATAGTCGCTTCGTAACATGCATCCAATTATAATAAAATGTATTTTTAAAGTGTATTTGAGGGACCCAATGCGATATATCTTTAAAATTAAAATTGTAAAAAAAAAATATCAAAATCGGCAAATCGGATTTGGGCCCGGTTTCAAAATCCGGTTTTAGGATAGCCTAATCGGACCGGGGTTTTACCCCCGAGGCCCGGCCCGAAGCCCGATCCGGTTTTCTGGAATAGTGTTCCAGCCCGAATTCGGTCAAAGCCCGATTCGATCTGGCCCAAATCCGGTCAAATTACATCTCTAGCTGTGGGTAGTCTTAGGAGTTGTTTGGTTCATGGAATTAGAATGCCCAAATCCATTGACCAAATTCTTTTGTTATGTTTGGTTCAGAGAATTAAATAGATGGAATCCTTTCAAGGAATCCTTTCAATTCCAATAATTTTTTTAAATTAAAGAATCTGTCATTCTTTGACATAAGTGAAGGAATTAAAATGTGTGGTCATTCCAATTCTTTACGGTTAAATTTCTTTGATGGAATATCTCATCTGTCCAGGGTTCGAATCCAAGCTTTCACAATAATTTTGGTCACTGAGTTTATCAGGGTTGATGTATTGCAATCATAATTTACCAGGATTAGTCTAGATATAGTCTAGGATACCCTTTAAAAAATTCATTCTGTGAACCAAACACCGTATCTAGGTTTTTTCTATAGAAACTGATCAGAAAAGTTGATGGTAAGAAATTGAAACAATAAATTTTGATAGTTGTTTTTAGTGTGAATGTTATCTTATAGAAATCAAAAAGAAAAAAGTATGCAAAGTATTTTAATGCAAAATTCCATAAAAATCTAGTCAATTTTTCTATCATTCATATTTTGGGAAACTATTTTTTAAAATTGGGACCTGATGATTAAATTTCTTGAAAATATAACAAAAACAAGATTAAGTTATGATTTTCCTTCACGTGGTTTGTTAATAATTTTTATTTTGTTTGTAACTTATTTTTATATTTGTCCCTCAATTAACTTTTACCTTTAAGTACAAGGACCAATACAATAAAAAATTGTAAATCACAGGGACCAAAATAACAATATATTATATTGTAAATAATAAAAAAAAAACGAAAATAACAATTAATTACAAACCATAAGGACACAAACCACAATTTAAAACCACAAAAAAGAAAATCACAATTTTTAACAAACCACATGAAGAAAAAACATAATTTACTCTATACATAAAGTTAATACTGTTTTTTGTTACCCAAAATTAGAAAATCTGAAAGTTGATTTCCCTAAATGAAGATTTGAAAATTGATTCCTTAAAACAAAATTAGAAACAAAAATAGTTTGTTTTGATACAATTTACCCATATAAATCACATTTAGCATTGCCAATTTTTTATACTGGACAAATGATAATAACAAGACAATCAAGTCATAAAAAATGGCATGAAAAATAGGATAACTTTATTCATGATTGTATGTTTTCATTGGACCTATGCACGACTTCTTTTACTTTTCTTATTCTTCAGTTTCTTTCAGAATATCGGATATACAACTTTTAGCAGTGGATAACATTCTAATCATTATATTAGATTTACATATTGGGAAAATCATTGCTTCTGTTTGAAGCAGGACGACGTAACGACTACTGATTATTTTGATAAAAGGTTGATTATCGGCAATTTCAATAGGTAGCAGACGGAAACTACCTCAAGGACACTAATGTGAGGGAATTGTTTTGACCCACTCAATGGGAAATGGCTAAGATTAGTACGGGCTGAATCAAACTCATAACATGTCTTGTATTTGGACAAAGTCGTCATTTCCTTTTATCAACTGAGCTATATATCAAACACAACGACTAATGATTAATTGATATGAATTTATTTTTGTATTCGTTGTTAAATGTTAACTATTATGCCTTTTCTTTAAAGCTTTAAAAAGCGATCGTAAAAAGCGATCGTAAAAAGAATACAATAGTTTTTTTTCTTTTTTGGATAATACCACTTGGCAATTTGTTTTTTTTGATATAATCCTACATGGCTTTCATTTTTTTCTCTCTTCATATTTACATAATTCTAGTAGAATTGTAGACAATTTTGGTTTGAATAATTGAATTCATACAACTATAACCACACTAATAAAACTCAAACCTTACTTGATAAAACAACATATGGAGTGTTTGTTAGAAAAATTAAAACTCGGAGACATGTGAAGTATAAAATGATGTAAATTAACCATAAGGGTGGTGCCTTATTGGTTTGAGATTGGACTTCAAATGTCAAAAATATCTGGAGGTTTCAAGTTTGAATCCAATTACAAACAAAAATCTCTTGTGGCCACAGAGGTTCAAATGCAGTGACTCTGAGCTACCTGCAAAGCGGGTGGTCGTCATGCAATTAGTCAGCTCGCATAGCAGGTTAGATATCCAGATTAATAATTTTTTTTATGTAAATCAATTTGAAGGCGCCTGCACCGATAATACTATACTAGTTACTACAACAAAATTGAATTTATAGGACATTAAAAGTGTTTAAGTGTCTTATTAGACTACTTTATAGGACCAAACATTTGTATGTTCAATTTTTAAAAATGTTGTAATAAGTTTAATAGGTTGTTTTTTGACGTATTAAAAGGTTTTTAAGAACGCTTTTGAAACAAAATATCCTATTAACCCTTTTAAAATGTCCTATAAAATGACTAATATAACAATTTATTTAAAAAGTGTCGTAAAAGCTTTTATGACACCTAAAACCATCATATAATAACATATTACAATATCTTTAGATAGGACACACAAGTATTTGATAAACTTAACTCCAGTAAATTAGTCAATTAGGAAGCTCGTATATTTTTGGTGTCCTATAAACCAAATTTTATTGTAACGAGTGTGTATGAATGAGGACCAGTTTCTGAGATTTTGATAATTTGCAATGGTGGGAGGAAATTCAATTGCAATTCCCGATAATGGTCGTCATGGCTTGTGATTTACTAATGGTCTAAGCTAGTACAGTAACTTCAAAATCAGTTTATTTTTCTGAGAAGGTCACAACTCTAAGAGGAAATGATGGAGCTTTGCGTATGCTTGAAGGATTACTATGATAGCAATGAGAGAATTCTATACAAAGAATCCTAGGAAAATGAACTTGCTAAAATTAACAAAAAAAATAGAATTCTCTAAAGAAGAACGAAACCTTACAACTCGAAGCGCCAGGCTAACAAGGAATTACCAGATATTCCAGAGGATGATGAAGACGAAAGCGGAGAACTGTAAATAAGCCAAAAACTACCTAATATAAAACATGAAGAAATGAAACCAAAAGTTGACACATAGAAGATTTAATACACAATGAAGAATTGTATTTATTAGATTTAAATTTGTAACAAGTTAAAGGAGAGTTGGTTTTCGATGAGCATGAAAGTTATGGTGAGAAAAGTAAAATATAATCTCAACCCTTGAATCAATCGTAATTGAAGAGAACCACTAGATCAACATTAATAAGATACACCAAATCAATTCTCTTTTAAATCACAATTCATGCATTATTTTGGCCTTAAAAGTGATCAAGACACTTTTCACCTTAAACTCTTATCCTAACACGATCCTTCTTTGATTAAAGTAATACATTTATAAGGTTTTTTTTAACAAGGTTATTTAAAATAAACATTTTAATAGGAAAAGCATTTCAAATCAGTCATTTTAATGTGATAAAACATTTCAGACTGGTTAGGACCCGTTAAGACCCGACCCAAGTCAAAAGAAGTAAACCAAGCTCAATTTTTAGCCCAAGGACCGTTTTGGGCTTTCAATAAACGATTACAATGTCTTTTTCTATGTTTCACTTCTAAGGAACGGTTAGGACTTGTCCCATGTTAGATCTTAAAATAGAAGATTTAGAAGATTTAGAAAAATCCAAATGAACCAAGTATGCAAATTATTCTAGAGAAAAATTGCATTAAAATGAACCAACTTGGATTTCGTTCTTATTTTACAGAACCAACTTTCAAAATCTTTTATTGAAGTGAATGATGACAATTAGGGTGTTTTTTTTCCTTGTAACCCTAATCAGGATCATTGTAACAATGATTGTTACTTCAAAAACGGTTTTCTGTTATACAAAAAGTATATGTAGAAAAGTTATCTGTTGTTGCAGGTTATTGTGTCATACATATGTAATAAGACACGACTTGTCAAATGCAATAGTGGAAAAAGGGCAATAGTGGAAAAAGGGTTTTCACAATGTTTCAGAGCAACTCTCATACCGGTCCCACAACCATCATGAAGAGGTAAATAACTGTGTCCAACGACAAGATGGGCAGACCGAATTTGAACTCGGGGCCTCGTTATGGAAACTTTACATCGTTGTGGCAATAAAACAAATGCACGGTGTTAGGAATTTGTAATTATTACAAATTTTTTTTTCTAAGTAAATATCATTTTTACCCGTTTATGATAAATTGACTAATGAATTTTTCTATCCAATAAATAAGGATCGAATTAGAAAATAAACGCTTAACTTTTAAAATTGAGTACTTAAATAAAAACAGATAAAAATAAAAATAAATACTTAGAAAAGAAAAAAAAGAATTCTCATTTATTGAACATCACAAAATATAATAATATTTACATGTACATTAAACTCCTCAAAAAATTCTACCACCAATCACAATTCATCCACCTGTGAGTTTTTAAAAACATAACAAGGGAAGTAGTGAAATTACCAATATACCCCTTCCATCAAACTGCATTCAAACAACACTTCTTCTAAAACTTCATCAAGAATCAAATCTTCCAACTCAACTCCAACACACTCATAATCCAACTGCAAATTCATCCAACCATCATCACTTCCCAAATCTCGACCCACAATATCGTCTAAAGATTCGTTCATATTCGGCTTCAAATCGAGCCATCGGCTAACACGGTTCCAGACCTGATCAAGAACACGCGGTCCAGTTGGTGCAGCCCGAATGCGGTCCGAAAAGGACAACGGTTTCGGGTAATATGTTGATGATTTTTCATACAAATTAAATAAAACATCATCCACTAAATCGAAGATGAGTAAATGATGAGATAGCTCGTTGAATTCCTCTTGGAAGAGTTTTGGATCGTGGAAATATTGAGATTCGATTTCTTGAAATACAAAAGGGTCTAGAGGTTGGTTTGAGGAATACCATGTTTGATGGAATCCGTTTTTGATGAAACCTGATCGTTCTAGAATTTGTTTCACGTAAGTGAAATCATCGTCATCTTGGTAGAGTCTCATTGATGATTCCAAGTGTTTGTTGTTATTGTTGAGAATCTTGATTTCCTTCTCGATGTTATCTTTTGAGTTGTTTGATGAATCGAAACCTGAAATTTGTTAAAGAAGTAATACGTATGATTAAGCTCCTTAACGAAACTAAATAGACCCGGTAAGTCCCACACATGATAAATATGCATAAATAGATACATATATACATTAAGAGGGAGGTTCAGAGGAAAACCTAAAAAAAACGGAAGAGCACCCTGAGAGCCTCCATCTAGACGGCATGCACAAATGCATACAAGCGATTGAAAATGTTTTTTTTCTATGCATTAGTGCATAGTATGCACTAGTGTACTAATGCATGTTACAAATTATCAGTATGCATTTGTGCATACCGTTAAGATGGAAGTCTCCCAGGGTGTTCTTCAGCTTTTTTATTTTAAGTTCTCCCCTGAATCTCACCTTATACATTAATACATATATACATAGATAGCATATGCATGACTAGTGTGTTAAGATTTGACCTAAAAAACTCATGCCTCTTTTTATGAAGGAATTTAGTATAAAGCACGTTTTGAACAAACTTATAAAGCAGCTAGTAAGCATGATAGCATATACATAAATAGATACACACATACATATATATATATATATGAAAGGAGTTCTGTTAGGAACCCAAAATTGATTATGGACACGTGTCCCTATTCAACTTCAGTATTCATCATGAATCACACATTCATGATGAATATATTACAACATTCATGATGAATATATGACAACATTCATGATGAATATATGACAACATTTATGATGAATAGCACGTCCATATTCCTGGCAAATATGTCATGTGTCGTTCTGTGGGTGGTTCCCGGGTTCCTAATCAATTTTAGATTCCTAACAGAACCTGCCCCCATATATATAGGGGCGGGGTGAGTTCAAATGCGAACCCAAATTTGGTTGTGAACATAAGGACAAAGGAGAGTGCGACATGTGTCCCATTCAGTCTGAATATATTCAGACCGAATGCTGTGTTATTCACTCTGAATGCTATGATATTCATACTGAATAATGTATGAAGTTCACCTTCGTTATTCATACTGAATGCCCTTCATTATTCAAACTGAATGGGACACGTGTCGCGCTCTCCTTTGTCCTCATGTTCGCAACCAAATTTGAGTTCGCATTTGAACTTTCCTCTATATTTTAGTGTGTGTGTGTGTGTGTGTGTGTATATATACATAAGGGTGTGTAGTTACCTTCTGAGATTTGAAACTCTGACTGGACCTTTTCTTCTTGTGGGCAGCATCCAGGAACTAAAACAGAACTTAAATGAGTGATATCCTCTGTTGAATGTTCATTTTCTGAAAAATTCTCACTTTCACCGACCACTTCATTCAAACACTCACAATCTTCTTCTGTAGAATTCATTCCTTCGCATTTATCCGTACGTAGAGAAAAAGAAACCGGATTTCTTTCCTTTTGGCTAGCACTTCGAAGGAAGAAAGTTTCACGGGATTCCTGATTCAAAGAGCGATTCCTTCTAAAGGAACTCGTTTCTTGGCCACTTAGAATGTTCTCACTTCCAGTTCCCAACTTCAAGCTTCTAGAAGGCCGCAAAGTGGCCTCTTTACTAAAATCAAACAACTGTGAATATCTGTTTGAAGATTCATTGAGGGAAGATATTCTTCGAATGGGTGAGTTCATTCCATCTTGTTTGTCTAATTCAGTCTTCAAAACCCCCAAATTTTCGGTTTTTGAAGTGGTGTACGACTCATTCAACTTATCCTTGAGCTTAATAGGCCTCAAGAACCGTCTGCCAGTAGGAAAAGAACCCGATTTGGTCAATTTTGCATTTATGTTAGAAACTTCAGAACCATCTTGTAACATATTCGCGAATCGCTCTTTGTTCACTTTGAATATTTCCAAAATATCGCCATAATCTTTATTAGGATTCATAACTTTTGGACTTTCTGCTTCATTTTCATGCAACTCTTCTTCACTATTGACGTTTTCTGGAAAGAAAATGATTGGATGAACCCATTCGTTGGTTTCTAAATGATGAATTGAATAAGTTCTTTGCAATCTTGGAGTTGGTACAAATTTGGGATCTTGTTCTTTATCGTTGTCTTTATAAGTATCTTCAGAAACTAAAGCTTTTATACGGGATTTTAGCGATCTTTTATGGGTAGAGCTTGTTTTTCTATTGCTACGATCCATCTGATAAAAAAATATATCAAGAAGTTAGAAAGTTGTCATCTTGGTTATCGTTGAAATAAGAAACGGGATTTTTTAAAGCATATTTTGAAGAAGAACATACATACATACCAGTATATGACTTGTTTCCGCTTCTAAAAGTTTTAATACTTCAAAAGGATCTTGGTCATCTGATATCCTCTTGTGCCTTCTGTTGCCTAAAGAAAACAAGAAATTTGAGTACTTTTAATAGCAAATATCGAAATAAGTACTCTCAATATCGTTGAAAGTCAAAATGATATAACAAATATCTGATAATTTGGCAAGAAAAATCCAAGATGGATCGAAAGATACGTTTGTGAATCTAAAGAAACTAATAATTGTATCTATAACACAGGTGAAATTATGATAGTTCATTTAAGATACTTATTCCATAACGAATAAAAGTTCGAATCTTGAAATAACTTATGAACTTGATTCACAAAAAGATCAATATATATATATATATATATTATGAGATATATAGTATGCTTACGTTTAGCATGTTTGATGAGGGTTTCATGCTTTCTGTGTGGAAGTATCTTCTTGACAGAGTGCCAATACTGGTAATCAAGAGCATGAAATATTCCAGATATGCAACCTGAATGAATCTTATCAAACTCATCTCCATCTTCTGTCCATAATACCTTTCCCATTTGATCCTTTTTCCAATTAACAAATTCACAAACCTGAAAAAAATTCATCAAGAAAGTAAAGTACCCACATGAATTTTCTTTTCTTATCTTTTATTTTTTGCAAATTTCAAATACCCAACTCATTTAAAACAGCAACTTCTTATACCCATCTCACAGAAGCTAAAAAACAATCAGAAACAATTCTCTTTTCCCAAATTTTAAACACAATATTGCTTAAAAAAGATGTGAAACTTGGAAAGAATCTATACCCAAAAGATCAAATCTTGAACTTACTGTTATAACAATTAACAAACACCCTTTATCCGTGCCAAAAGAAACAGAGGATGAAACCAAAATAGAGGAGCTAATCAAAAAGAAAAGTATAAAGGAATAGTTGGAAAACAGATGAGAAAATGAATTCAGGCGGGAGAAGAAACAAAAACAATAAGTATAACCACGAAAACTATATTCTTGGGTGAGTGAGGCATTTATTCAAACACTTACTGCGCATTCAATTCAATTATAATAAGACATAATAATACCCAAAAAAAATTAAAACTTACTGACCTTTCTGTTATGTGGTCTTGCTATGACCATCTAGAAACCATGGCAATGGTGATGTTAATTTTTACAGATTCAAGGTGGGAAATAAATATAAAAAATGAATAATTTATGAAGAAGATAGGTATAGGTTAGCATAATATGTGAATTGGGAAGAAATAGAGAGAGAGTCGTAGGTTTACTATGTCAAAGGAATACAATACAAGAAGTAGCCGCCAAATTGGGGTTTACCCGTCAACAACTCTCCCCCCGCCCCGCCCCCACGCCACCATAGTAGCTCACGAGAAAGGGGGAATATTGACCTGAAAATCAGCTCAACAATTCTCCTTTTTCTATTTATTTATTTATTTTTCTAAATTAATAAAAAAAAAATTAATAATATTACTCATCCAAAACCCAAAACCCAAAATCACCTCTTTTTTTGTTAATGAATCCAACGTCGTGTGTGTATATATATATATATATATATATATATATATATATATATATATATATAGGGTTAGGTTCGAATGTAAACTCAATTTTGACTGTGAACGTGAGGACGAATCTCAGCCACACATCTTCGGTTATGGTGGACGCGATCACAGAGGATTGACGCGATTCATGGGAGGGTGAAGATTATTAAAGGAGTGAACGTCAAAGTTCGTATTTATTGACCGGATAAGTGGCTGAGATTCGTCCTCACGTTCACAACCAAAAAATGAGTTCACATTTGAACTTTCCTCTATATATATATATATATAGTATATATATAGAGAGAGGAAAGTTCAAATGCGAACTCAAATTTGGTTGTGAACGTGAGAACAAATGAAAGCGTGACACGTGTCAAAATAAACAATATTCAGACTGAATATACAAAAAAATATTCAGTTTAGTATATATTCAGTCTGAATATACAAAGGAATATTCAGTTTAGTATATATTCAGACTGAATATATATATTATAATATTTTTTTAGATGGGACACGTGTTGCATTCTCACGTTCACAACCAAATTTGATTTCTCATTTGAACCCGCCCCTATATATATATATATACACACACACGAGAACCACCCATTTTTTAAATAATAAATGAACATTTTGTGGACCACATATGATGTGGATCCCACATAATATTAAATCATATTTGATTTAATATTAAATCAGAAATGATTTAATATTGTGTAGGACCCACATCATATGTGGTCCACAAGGTGTTCCTTTATTCCTTTAAATTTACAAAGTTCTCATTTGAACCTTCCTCTCTCTCTCTCTCTCTATATATATATATATATATAGTCCGGTTCTTATACATTCCAGTTAAAAGTTACACCCCGTGCACCCCAATCAAAACCATCCATTTCATGATCCATTTCATATCATTTAGGATCAAATGGAACAAGCTCGTTATGAAAAAAATGGATAAAAAGTTGTGAAAATATAAAATGTTATGAAATTCACACTCCTAAATGATATGAAATGGAGAATGTTATGAAATTCACTATATATTGGAAGGTTTTGATTGGGGTGCACGGGGTGTAACTTTTAACTGCGGTGTAGAAGTATCTCCATATATATATATATATATATAGGGGAGAGATCAAATGAGAACCACACCTCTTTAAAGGAACAAAGAAACAAATTGTGGACTACATATGATGTGGGTCCCACATAATATTAAATAATTTATGATTTAATATTAAATCATAAATAATTTAATATATGTGAGACTCACATCATATGTGATTCACAAATGTCTCTTTGTTCCTTTAAAATGCAAAGTTCTCATTTGAATCTTCATATATATATATATATATATGGAAGTTCAAATACAAACTCATATTTATGTACAAACTATACAAACTGGTTTAAATCAATATAAAAATAATTTTTTTTCACGATTTTTTTTTCATCAAATGTTATGGTTTAAGATATTATTGCACATATGTTTGTTTCACCTTGTGAAAAAATTACGTGTGAAAGTTTTACATTATGAAACAAAAACATGTGAAACTTTTTCATAAGAAAATATATGAGAAATTTTCAACTTATGAAAACAAATACATTTGGAACTTTTACATTATGAAACAAACATATGTGTAATAGTATCTTAAATCTTAGCATTTGATGGAAAAAATCATGAAAAAAATTATTTTTATATTGATTTGAACCAGTTTGTACGTAAATATGAGTTTATATTTGAACTTCCATACATATATATATATATATATATATTATACAGGGATATTATATTCACACCCCTATATAATATATAGTACAATAAGTAGAGAGAGTAGAAAGTATAGGTGTGTGAGTAAAGTAGGGGGTAAGAAATAAATGTGTTGTGTGTGGGAAGGGGTATGAATAACAACCCCCATTATATACTATATTTAAGTGTGAGAAAGATAGTTAGTGTGAGAAGCCTAATAAGAGATCTGAATCTCTGACCACTTTTAATCTCATACTCATCTATGAATGGTGTTTTAGAAGGGAGTTTAATCTAGTGCATCTCATCCTAATGTGCATCTAAAGGTGGATATCTCCTCTTACGTTTTTCACTTTAACTCAACTTCTCACCGGAAATTAACCTTGTATTTAAAACGTCTTTTGTAAAAAGAATTGAACATAATAGCCTACTTGTATGTATTTATGTATGTATTGCATATGTGTTAGAAGAGGTTCATGGGAAAATCTTAAATAAATGAAAAGCTAAAAAACGATTTATCAACTGTTAGATTGGATGATTTAATGAACGTCTAACCGAAAAGTCATAACATTATTTTTTTATTAAAAAATCTTCAATCTTTTATTTTTTATTCGAAAAAAGACAAAAAATAAATAAAATTCAAGCGAAATAACTTACATAAAAATCATATATTTTCTCGTTAATTTGACATTCGTATTAATAGGTTTTTTCATGGTTTTTATTTTTCATTTATTTAGCAATTTTTCCTTGAATCTGACCATTTAAATTTATATATTTATATATGTGGGTATTTTATGTTCTTATGGTCTATGGTTGGTGGACAACAAATAAAATGGTTATCACATTGATGACCCATTAAAGCTATCTTAATAGGGTTGTTCATCAAATCTAATAAAGACCTATTGAAACCAACACAATTCAATGATCCGAAAAGACCATAGACGAGAGTGACTTTAACCGGTTTAATACTAGTTTCCTATTAAGCTAGACCATGAACTAAGGTTGTTAATGAGCCGAATCGAGTTAAGTGGTAGCTTCTTCAAGCTCGTCTCTAAAAATTAATAGTAAGTTCAAACATAAGTTACTTACTTAAATTAGGGCTCGAGTTCAGGCATAAATATTTTTCCAATGTTCGATTTCGATGCTAATTTAACAAATTTGAATTATTATATTGTACCAAACATTCAAGTTATAAAAGCTCATTCATGGACTCGATCTCGAGGGCGATTAACTCCTTTATTAGCTTGAGTCTGCTAATTTTTATATTTTGTTTGTGTAACTTACAAATATATAAATATGTTTGACTCAAAAAAGTGTATGCTTAAATAACTTCGCTTAGTTCGAGCGAAAAAAGTTAATTGAGCTTTCGAACGATCTAAGTAGAAATGTGCTTGGGAGTTTGACTCGTTGAGTTAAATGAGTTCTATTTTGTGTTTAAAATCGACACGAACTCAAGAATTATCAAGTTTAAACTCTTAGATAAATGAACTCGAGATAAACCAAAGACAAACTCTGAGTTTTAAATTTTAAAAAGAGTAAACTACAATTTTGGTTCTTGTGGTTTACCCACAACAACAAAAAAGACTTCATTTAATATGGTAATGGTCATTGTGGCTTCTTTAATTTTTGTTAAAGATTGTCCATTAAGGAGCCTTTTCTTTCTTTGCATTTTTTTAAATATTTTTCTTGTTTTATCTTTTACCACCCACCCTCACGTAATTGTTCTGTTCTACAACTAATGTGACTTTGCCTGCACTCATCCCTCTTCCCTCTTCTCCGATCAGATTTCATCACCATATTCCATATTTTAAATCTAACACGTTATTTTAGCCGTGTTTCATCGTTCATATTTCATATGCCAGAAATTCCTGAGAAGAATAAGAGAACTAGGCCAACACAACCATCGATGCACAGCAATTGCATCCAAATTAGGGATAAACCCTACCAAGTCAAACCTGAAACAAGCAAAACTAGATAAAGAAAAAGAATTAAAGATGAAATGACTCTTCACCTGAGAAGCAAGATTTATCGATAGACGATGAGGGCAATCAATGGCGTAATCCAATCCTACTGAGTGAATTACGATAGAATGAAAAATTCGATAACAATTTTTTTAATGATTTTTGAAGATTTTGGAAACTGATAAGAGTTTGGTAAACTGGTCAGATAAAGAGGCAAAGAAAAAGAACAAAGAAAACTCGTCAAGAGTCTTGAACTGATTGGTTTATGGGTTATCATCTCTGTTTAAAAAAAAAGTGAGTGACACATCGCCCCGCTCCTCTCTTCGATGCCATAGTAACCTCCTTGGCAAAATTGTCCCACGTGCAAAGCAAACTACTCCTGGCTCAATCTTTTATTTAGGTTTGAGCTTAAAGTAGAAGCATAGGTTATTGGTCTTTAGGTGTTCTTAGATAATGGATACTTAAGTTGCTCAACTTTGGCTGGTGGTGGTGAGGCGAAGGGAGCGCTGATCTTGGGGTAGAAGAAATGAGTATATAATATAATATATATTTTTTAGATTACCAGTAAATAAATAATATGATGGTACTGTATATTTTTATTTTTTATTTTCGTAAGAAAAATAAGTAAAATGATGAAAATGTCTCGTACTTAACGGCACTTTGGCTAACGATGGTGGTGTTAGGGGCCATTTTCTTAGCAAATTGTAAATTATAATACCCATTAGTTAATAATAGTACTTAATGAAGTTTAAGGATTTTATTCGTAATTAAGTATAAAGCACAGGGACTAAAACTGTAGAATTATTTCTTAAATTTAAAATGTGGGGTTTTAAGTTGATTTTTTTAGAGAATCTAACATTTTTGTCTGGACCTTTGTCTTAATTGTTGTCTTTAATGACCCTTCTTAAATTGAATATAACCATAATATTAGTTTTGTTTTTTTTTTGAAAACATAATATTAGTTTTGTTAATTTGTTTTATTTGGTGTAAATTATTTTGTTCAAAACTAATATTGTTGTTGTCTGTGATGAATAAATAGTCATTTATACATGATATTCAAAAGGGAAATTAATGATTTTGACCAACCATGAAAATCCATTTACCAATATAACCAAAAACCTGTTGAGTTTACCAAAATGACCAAGATTTCTTCGAAATACATATCGAGAAGGAGTGGAAGTGAAATATCTCCGCTACAGCACTGTTTTCCTCCGCCATACCTCCGCCACAAGACTGTTTTTCCTCCGCCATGTGGCGGAGGTATTTATACGTGTGGCGAAAATACCTCCGCCATACGGTGGAAAAACCCCCAAAACGGCGTAGTTTTGGGGCCCTCCGCCATGTGGCGGAGGAAAACAGTGCTGTGGCGGAGGTATTTTCACTTCCACTCGTTTTCGATATGTATTTCGAAGGAATCTTGGTCATTTTGGTAAAGTTTTTGATTATTTTGGTAAATGAATTTTCCATTTTGGTCAAAATCATTAATTTTCCCTAAACTAATATATATTCGTATATGTTAAACTTTATTTAAATATATAAAAATTCAATAATTCAATCAATCTATTATTAAAAAAAGTTTATTAAAATATAATTAATCTTGGTCATAATGTTTCCTTGTTTTCATCAATATTTACGACCATAACATCCAAGTTTCTGCGTCCATTATTGTAAAGAACCAATCGTATAAAATATTACACATGTTTTCATTTTGAACAATGTATTTTTGAAAGGTAGATTTAGGCTATGTTTGGTAAATTTACGGTTAGGTTATAAGATAGCTAATAACTGATAAAATAATTGATAAACAAAGATAAAAACTGACTGACAAAGTAGATGAAAACGTGTGGGACCCTGGATACTTCGGGAAAGTGTATGTTAACTTGTCTTTCAAAAAAAAGTAGATGGAAAATGTAAAATAACCAAAAATGATATCTTGAAATATTAGTCAATTATAACATTTCATAATATAATTAAAACAAATCTATAATAATATAATATGTTAGTTAACACAAACAAGAAGTCACCAAAGGACCTTAGGATTCAATATGGTGTGTGAGTTTATTTATTGCATTTGCTGTATATATATTTATATACTTCAAAAAAAAACAAGGAGTCCCTTTTTTTTGTTAACCAACTAAATAGTATTAATTTTGTTAACCCAATATTTTCGTCTTTTTCATTATAGATACCACATCTTTAAATATCTTATTCACTTAGTTTTTACATTTTTTAATTATCACAGTATTTAATTATCTCATTCATTTAATTGTTCATCTATGGAATTTCTGATTTCACCTATTACTTCTTTAAACTTTCTTAATTATCTCATTCACTTTCTGGTTTCACCTATGAACTTTAAATAAAAATCATTATTTCACTTTCTGGTTTCACACTTTCACCTATGAACTGTGATTATCTGGTTTCAATTATGAACTTTAAATAAAAATTATTGTTTCATTTTCTGGTTTCACCTATAAAATTTGATTATATGATTTCACCTATACACCTTAAATAAAAATTATTGTTTCATTTTCTGGTTTCATCTATGAACTTTAAAAAAAATCATTGTTTCACATTCAGATTCACCTACAACTTTTTAATTTATATTTAGACAAAAATTATTAAAATATTAATAAAAATATTCATTATTTTCCACAAATAAAACACGATTTCTTCCAAAAATAATAAATTGATTATCTTCCAAAAATAAAATATGATAATTTGTTCCAAAATTTTCTTTCTTTTAATACTATTTAATTCGTTTTTTTATCAGATTATAATTTCATTTAATCACATATATGTCCTCCTTAATTTAATTATTATTAAAACATTTAAAAAATACAAATCATTATCTCTAAATTGAATTTATTTACTAAATTACTTAACTACTCTTCTGAATTTGTTACCCTTTTTTTTAAAACCAATTGTCAGAAGGGTAGTTAAGTAATTTAAAAAATAAATTCAGTTAGAGATAATGATTTGTATTTTTTAAATGTTTTAATAATAATTAAATTAGACAGAAAGACATATATGTGAGTTCTAAAGGTTTAGAAGAATATATACGTAGTTTCAAACTTTAGAATGATATATAGACTATATAGAAAGTTTTAAAGGATATAGATGCAATTTTTCCTAAAATATAAATAAAAGTAAAATTGGTCAATTTCGGCATTGTTTGGCAAAAATAAGGTGACTTATAAGTCACCTTATAAGTTAACTTATTTTTTTCTAGGTACATGTTTGACAAACTAACTTATGACTTATAAGTTAACTTATAAGCTAGCTTATTGATAAGTTAGTTAGGAGTGACTTTTAGGGTGTGTTTGGTACGGTGAACAGGATGGAACAGAACAAAACAAGCTTGTTCCATGTTTGGTGTGATAAAATGTTGGACTAAGTGGAACAAGAGTGGAACAAGGGTGTTCTATCCTACCCCCTAGAACTAAGTGGAACACGGGTTTTATGACCATTTTACCCTCTAACGTAACACACACATACTCTCTCTCTCTCTCTCCTATCTCTATCTCTCTCCTCCCCCTCTCCCTCTCCTCTCTCTCTCTCTCTCTGTCTCTTTCTCTCTCTCCCCTTCTCTCTCCTCTTTCTCTCTAACCTAACACACACTTTCATACAGACACGCACACACACACACACACTCTCTCTCTTTCTAACCTAACACACACGCACACACATACTCTCTCTCTCCTCTCTCTCTCTCTCCTCTCTCTCTCCTCGCTCTCTCTCTCTTTCTCTCTCCCCTTCTCTCTCCTCTCTCTCTAACCTAACACACACACATAGACACACACTCTCTCTCGCCCCTCTTTCTTTCTTTCCCCCCTCTCCCCCCTTCTCTCTCCTCTCTCTCTCCCCCCCCCTTCTTTCTTCTTTCTCTCTCCCTCTCTCTCTCCCTTTCTCTCTCCTCCCCCCCTCTCTCTCTCTCTCCCCTTATCTCTCCTCTATCTATCTCTCTCTCCTCTCTCTCTTTATATCTCTCCTCTCTCTTTCTCTCCTCTATATCTCTCTCTGTCTCTCTCCTCTTCTCTCTCTCCTTTCTCTCTATCTCTCTCCTCTCTCTCTCTCTCTCTATATCTCTCTCCTCCCTTCTTCTCTCTCCCTTTCTCTCTCTCTCTCTCTCTCTCTCTCTTTCTCTCTCTCTCTCTCTCTCTCTCTCTCTCTCTCTCTCTCTCTCTCTCTCTCTCTCTCTCTCTCTCTCTCTCTCTCTCTCTCTCTCTCTCTCTCTCTCTCTCTCTCCCCTTCTCTCTCTCTCTCTCTCTCTCTCTCTCTTTCTCTCTCCTCTCTCTATCTCTCTCTCCCCTTCTCTCTCTCTCTCTCTCTATCTTTCTCTCCCCTTCTCTCTCTCTCTCCATCTTTCTCTCCTCTCTCTCTCTGTGTATATATATATATATATATGTGGGGGTAATTTGGTAAAAAAAACACTAAACAACTCACTAGGGGTAAATTGGTCATTTTGTTCTGTTCTGTCCTGTCCTATCCCGTTATATCATGTTTTACCAAACGTGTAACAGTTGTTCTATCCTGTTCTGTTTTGTTCCGTTCTGTTCTGTTCTATTCTGTCCTGACTGCGTACCAAACGCACCCTTAGTGACTTATTGAACTTTTTATCATTTTCATTCCGATTATACCCCTGATTAATATTAATTATCATTATTTTGAAGCTACTTTTTGGTCATTTTACATGTTTATAAGCTACTTTTTGTCAAACGTGACTTATTCATCAGCTACCTTATAAGTCATAAGTTAACTTATCAGTCATAAGCTACTTTATCAGCTACCTTTACCAAACATAGCCTTCATATAGGGTTTTTTCAAATATACCATAGTCTATGGTAACACCCTAGTCTATAATGTATATGTTAACATTAAAAAAAAGTCAAAGTAGACATATATACCCTAATCTAATTAGGGAACATGATATAGATTAAGGTATATATGGTAACATCCTTTCACATATCCTAATTTATCAGTAGTTTTTCAAACAATATAACTAATAATTTAATTAAAAATTATTTAGTACAATTTTATCATCCATGAAACACAATAGTATAACTTTATTTTTATGTAACTTAGAAAAACCCTTTTAGAATTACTATATTTACTTTTTATCACTAAATCTACTGAATAATAAAGTACTAAATTAATAAAAATATAAAAAATAACTGATACGATTAATAATGATTCTATAGAATTAATATCAATGTATAATTAAATTAATTAATAATTTTCAATTAATTAAAAATTAAATTTTACTAACATTTCTTATAAATAATATTTTTAATATTTATTTATTGTTAATAGTAATAGATAACACTTAATAGTAATCAAGGTTATAGTTGTAAAAAAAATTCAAAAAACTCATAAAAAACTACTCCGACTTGGTTTTTTTAAAATCAATAAATGAAATAAACAACATAATATTCTAGATTTTTAAAAAAAATCCCTTCTCACAATTAATTCAATTTCAAAAAATGAAAATTCAAAATAATTCAATACTCGATTTACGATTAAATTTTACACATAACAAATTATGTTATATGATACATGTATACTTTTATTATACTCTTAAATGTATCTTTTTATATCAAAAGAATCAAATAAAAATGCATCTATTTTTCATGTAATTTTCCTTACTATATCATTTTAAATGTGATAGAATATTAAGTATTACATTACCTATTTATACAAATTTAAACATTAAATGATTTGCTCATATATATTTTGAAAGAACCTTAGGATGATCTATAATTATTATTAATTAAATATGGGACCACTTGATAGGAAGGATTAGATTACCAATCCATATGGATCATTTTACAGTTAAATTAAATAAAATTAAATTAATGACTTGATTATAGAATATTATTTTATTAGAACCTTTATGGTATAATAGTTTGTTTATATAATTTTAATTTAAGGGTGTATAATTTAAACAGTATGTTGGGTGCATGTATGACGAGGAAAAAGATGTTCATGCAGGTTGTGACAATGGTGACAGTGACAGATGATTTTAATGGTAATGAAAATATACTGTACAAATCGTTAATATAAATTAAATTAGTTTATTTAAGTTTGTATTTATCTCTTGAATTTCGATAGAGAAATTTGGGACTCAATGCTTAATGTGTTCACTCTACGAAAAACATATTCCACTAATGAACTATTGAAAAATAACATGTATCATTTACTTTACATTACATTTTTACTTTCACACCATGTTTTCATCTTCTTCTTTTCTTTACTTTCTTTCTTTGTCTCAAAAGCTTCTCTCATTTATGTAATAATCGATTTAAATAGTTGGAATAAATTTGAAGTGTGAGGGGGTGGTTTTGAGCATTAAATAATTAGTACGTATCAATTCCAAATCCAAATATTTAGCTGATTTTATGCAAAGATCTCAAAAAGGGTCGGTTCTGAGATTTCGGATGCCCATGACGAAAAGCCAAAAAATGCCCCTCGCATGCTTGTATAAAACCAAAATGAACTATTTGAAAGGGGTTTGGAACCTAGAAATCTTGGTGGCTTATCCCTACGCTGATTTGATTAAATATAACAAAAATGATGCAACGGGGGGCATAAACCAAAACCCTATCTATCAAAATATATAGAGTAATCACCTAAAATGATGTCTTCTTGCGTTTTTTGAAGCGAAGTTATCAGTCATTTTATCATAGTTAATATTAGGTAGGAAACATATCTAAACAATTCCAACAATTCAAATAATTTAATTATGGCAGCAAGCAAACAATAGAGGAACAATAACATACTAACGGTAGGCAAATAGAAATAAAGAAAAAAATGACAGATTAACAGTAACTTAGAAAACTCTAAAGATAGAAAGAAAACACATGGATTAGGGACTTAGGGCAGCAAACAATGACAATTAGTCGATGAAAATTGGGGGAGCAACCTAGCAAGTCTACAAATCGATGTGTCAAGCAAGCAACAACCTCGCTACTTTGATTTAGGGCAGTAAGTGTCAAGTCAACACCCCAACAACCTCAATTTAGGGCAACAAGTGTCAAGCCAGATGCCAAGAACAAGTCAAATGATCGATTTAGGGCAGCAAGTGTCAAGCAAGATGCCAAGAACAAGTCGTCGAACTCGAACAATCGATTTAGGGCAGAGGACATAACTCGTAAGAAACTGAGAGTTCAGAGGCAAGGGAATAGAGATTGAAACTTTAATTTTGACATTCCATTGTTGTCTCTTCGTGAAGAAGCATGAAGCCGTCGAACGTTCGATAATGATTGGGAATTTGGGATTTGCCGTGTGCGTGTGTTGTGTCGTCTGCCCCATTAGAA
This sequence comes from Silybum marianum, assembly GCA_036898165.1. Taxonomy (NCBI): domain Eukaryota; kingdom Viridiplantae; phylum Streptophyta; class Magnoliopsida; order Asterales; family Asteraceae; genus Silybum; species Silybum marianum. The sequence continues at coordinate 21,837,514 of CM072541.1, forward strand.
AGAAACAAACAGTAATAATTGTTTGTGCTGACCATCTGAACTAAACCTACTTACCATATATTCCTTTTTAATTTCCTGCCCCTTATGGTCTGCTGCCCATGGCGCAAGCCACGATTGCCATGGGCCAGGGCCGGGCCTGCATCTACTTCCAATCTCTAGTAAAATTACCACAAAGAAGGAGAAAAGGTTTGAGGTCTAACCATCGGCATACCCATGCCTGTCATTGCATGGAACAGAGGGCTTGTAGTACATGCACTATACTATATGCCATATGAAAGAATAAACTAGATGTTGATTTAGATTGAAACAATGAGACATTTTCTTATAAATTATAATTATGTATTTACTACAAGATTCTTACCCTTTTTTTTTCAATTCAAAATCCACATTTCACTTAGGGGGCGTTTGGTTCGCCGGAATGGAATGAAATCTGGTGGAATTGGAATCTGAATTCCTTTGACCAGATTCCAATTCCCTTGTTTGGTTCATTGTTTTCAAGAATTGGAATTTGGAAAATTCCTAAGAATTCCAAAAAAGGGGTCATTTGAGATTCCTTAGCTTACCTATGGGATTTCATGGGAATTGAATTGGTTCTTTTATTAATGCCTAAAATACCCTCATCCTATGTAACATCAATAATTGCCTATATTTTGATCAAGTAATTTTTATAGTATATCATGGGTTGTTTGTAACATTTTTCATATAGAAAGTGGCTTAATGCTATAAAAAGTGGCTTAATACTATAGAAATGGCTTATATAAATCAACGGGACTGAGAGCTTATTCGCTCAGCTATAGAAAGTGGCTATAGAAAGTGGCTTAATGCTATAGAAAGTGGCTTAATACTATATTTTATGGTGTAAATTAAGGAAGTATATTTTATTAAAGTATCTTTAGTGTTAAAAAAATTGAAATAAATAATAATTATTTTATTAAAGTAATTTTAGTTTTAATAAAAAGGGTATTTTAGTCATTTGCCGGAATTTCATTCCAATTCCAAGGCTACATTCTGTGAACCAAACAGACGATTCCAATTCCTTCAACAGATTCAATTCCAATTCTGTCAACCAAACAGGTGGTCAAACCTGACAACATTCCAATTCCAGTTCCTTCAAAGTCAAATTCTTTTGACAGATTCCATTCCAGCCAATTCCATTCTGCGAACCAAACGCCCCCTTATTTTTCTTTTCAAATATTGATGCCATTACTTAGATATAGTTTTACAATTTGTTGTCAGTACTATACCATTTTGAAAGTAAGTACTGTTTCCACAATTATATATATATATATATATATATAAAACATTCTAATCGTGTTGTTCATTTATTATGAGAAATACTTTTCCTAGAGCAGTTACCTAAATTTACAAGACCAACAAGCTATGCTATAATATTTCTATAATAGAGTAAAAAAGATTAAAATCTCTATAAAACTTTACATCCAACTCCAACAACTACTCTATTTTAGCAATTCTACATTAATTATATTAATAAAATATTCAATACATCTAATAAAATATTATTTCTCCCTATTACGTATTTTATCTCAAACACTCTAATTGGTCGAAAATAAATAAATAATAGTTTCTCTCTCTCTTCTAATGGATTTTAGAGATTTCTCTAAATTTAGAGATTTTCCCAACATCTATTCCCTTTTCTCTATTTTAGCATAGATGATAGCATAGCTATTGGAACAAGAAAAATGCTAAAATCTAATTTTTTTTTCATTTTAACATAACTATTGAGGATGCTCTAACCATTATTTCTTTTTGCTTTTTTTTGGTGTCATTGATAGATTGAAAATTTGAAATTAAAGGATGACATGATTGTCATTTTCTTGATGTCTTTTTTTGTCTATTTTTTCAAAAAAGTTACTAATATCTTTTGCCGTTAAAAATCTTGTTTTAAAGATACGCGTACGAAACGTGGCTTAATTGATGATACTAAATTAACATTAACCACTTTACTTTTATGGCAACATATCTAACATAACTTAAGAGTTAAGCTAATCATGACACGTATTTAAATAATAAAAATCTTTTTCTTGATGTGACCGTCGGTCCGTAATTATAATTGTGTAAGAGGTTAATTTTGGATTGTTATGAAAATGTTTTTGAATTAATACTTAGTTAATAAGAAAAAGAGTAAATTACATGATTGGTTCTGTGGTTTACACATTATAACACTGTGCGTCCCTATTTTGAATTAATTATGAATTTGGTCCCTGTAGTTTACACTTTTCCACGTAATTGGTCCATGTGTCTTAACTCCTTTAACTTGTCTTTGTTAAATAGAAGGGTATTTTAGGCATTTTAAAAAAAGTTGTTTTCTATTAATAGAAAAGGGACCAAGAATGTAATATATTAAACTAGTGGTCCCACCTATTTGTCTCTCTCATATTTTTTGTATATTTATACACACAACATATATACATACATATATACACATACACAAGACACACACACATATATATATATATATATGTGTGTGTGTGTGTAGAGGGATGATCAAACAGGAACACAAACATTTTAAAGGAATAAAGGGACAAATCTAATCCATCAATTAATATGATCAACGGTCAAGATTAAGAAAGCATTTTATTTTCTTTTTGAATTAAAAAATTCCCATTTTCAGCTGTGATATAATTCATTAGGGGCAAATAAGTAAAATTACATTGCCAAAATTAGATGACGGTTCAATTAGGCATGCGAATAATATGGAATGATTATCCCTATTTCATCTATCAAAATCATTACCTATTTTAGCTCTCCAATTAATAGATATGCTTGATATTTAAAAAACAAGATTAATACCCATTTTTGTTCTGAGTTTTTATAAACAAGATAGCAGAGAAAGGGGGCTTTGTGCGTATTGATTTGATTAAGATCATCGCTGAGGAAAAGGTAAACAACTAAAGACTAAAGATATGGATGCGCAAGGTATTATCGATAATCTTCATCAGTTTTTCATATTATGTTAATGTGTATGTTCGATTGAAGATTGGAAAAACCCTAATAACTTACAACGATGATTTTTATACTGATCTTAGGTGTTCGACGTAGCAAGCGCTTGGAAAAGAAAACCAAACCAACAAATCCATCAAGGAAGTCGGATAATGCAGTTCTTCGAGTCGAAAAGAAGTCAAAGCATGATCTTCATTTGGTAAGGGCCAACACAGAAAACCCGTAAAGGGCAGGTGTGATAACCGATACAATAGAGAAACTACTAACTTGCATATTTGGGTGTTTGTGTGTTTAAGTATAAGTTAGTTGACATTGGGAAAAATGTTTGTTTGGTGGTGGAGTATGAAAATCTAAAATGAGTTTTAAATAATTTTTACAAATCGGATTGGATTTAATCATTTATGTACAGTAACTACTTATCATCAAAAATGTTATTGAAAATGGTATGTAGAAATTCACAATTTTTTGTTAAAAATTTAATGAATTAGTATGACGAAACTCGCAATAAAACAGAGATCGTTAATTGTGATGTATGTATAATCTGTGATGATACTTTGGAAGGTTAGTGATGATACATGCTAATCTGTGATGATATTTGAAAGTTTGTATTAAAACAGACATCGTTAATATATGTATTTTATGAACATTATTCATCGCATTTTACTTAGTATCATAACATTAATCATTAATCATTTTGTATGCATACATGTCGTTTTGAGGAGCTTCATTCGGATTCAGTAATATATGTATTAAAACAGACATCGTTAATGATTCTGGATGAATACATGTCGTTAGGTGACACTATTGTAGATCGTTATTGATTAAGTTATGATTATACGTATTATAATCATATCCGCTTACATGATTATCTTATGTTTTTGGACATATGTGTTTGTTGAAGGGATATGTGAAAGTATTCGAGAAGATGTACAACCAGTTGATCGAGTTGAAAAGGTCTTTAAACAATGCGGTAGGTAAGGCTTCGTTCAAGTTCCCTGGTGATGCCTCAAACGAAGAATGGAGAAATAAGGAAACCATATTTGTTTATGTTGGTTGAGCTACATCATCTATGACATTTGTGTATAGTTAGAACATAATCAAAGATGATGTAATCTTTATTTAAGATATACCAACGATGTGTTTGGGGCAGGAAGTTTGTTTATAAACTTGATGTATAACTTTGATTTATAGTTATACAAAGAATCATAGCTGATATTTTCCTGATTAAGATGCATCACCTATGTCTTTGTTAAACTTTTGTATGTGGTTATAACAGAATCGTAGTTGATATTATGATAGGTAAGATGCATTTCATTTGAATTTGGTATATAACTATGGTTTATAAGTCCTGAATTATAGTTGGATAACAGAATATGTATTTGGTTTGGGATCATTATGAATTTTGTTGGTACATGCCAATGATCCACTCTAATTCTGACCCTGGTACGAAACCTGATAACATTAAAATCATTTATGATTATACAACATGTACACCAAACCGGTACTTGATATACCACTATGGTTCATTTCCAGATTCTTCATAGTTTCACTCTACAGATTATCAATGTTGCATGTAAAAAACAGAAACATTTCTCACTGTTAGACAAAATCATTAATGAACATTTTTTCCAAATTCAGACTCGTGTGTTCTTCGAGAATTGAAAAAGAAATCCTGCAACTTTTCCAGGATTAATAAAGACATGCGTAAAAATATCATATCTGTTATAGTTTTGTGTATATACATTTCCATTCGTTTGACTTGGTGAATCGCCTATTTTTAGGGATTCCACATATTCCATAAATATTGCTATACAACATATTGACTGATTTGCCCTTATAATAATAAATGAAATTATTTTAATTATTATTGATTTGATTGGTTGAGAAGTGTCCCTTTATTCCTTTAAAATGTTTGTGTTCCTGTATCCTCCCTCTGTGTGTGTATATATACACAAAAAGCATATTTATCCACATTATTAACATTAAATCCTTTTAGGTATTTCTTTTAATTATTTTCTAGCAAAATACCACTTATGTCAATCAATTAAATGGTATTTTTCACAACTAAATTTTGTTTTATTCTACATTACCTTAATTATTTTTCACTTTATGAATTTTTTCTAGATCTGCCTCCATTCACAATTATAAAAAAATGGCTAAATGCATGATTTTTTTTGGATCTGCCTCCTCGAAAATAAGTGTTTTATATCGTTAAATTTAAATAAATAAAAAATAAGTATTTTTGAATTAGAAAATTTTAATAATAATTGTTACGTTTTTTTACAAAAAAAATATATTTATTTTGAAAAAAAAAGTATTATATTTTTAGAAAAAATTACTCTAGAATATTTAATTAACAAAAATATTTTTTAAAAAGAGTGATAATGTCAGAAAATTACTAAAAATTTGAGAAAATTAAGAAAAATATAAACTGGATGAAATATGAATAATCGGAATAGAAAGTGGTGAAATTATTTAAAAAAATGTAAGAGATTTTTTTTATCATGACATGTAATAAGAATGACATGTCATCCATGTCACGTCATTCTGATTACCTTTTCTTACATGACTTAAATGAGCCGACATGAATGATACGTCATTCTGATTAAATGACATAATAAATAAAAAATCTCTCGCATTTTTTCTAAAATAGGTTCCTCACTTTCTTTTTGATTATTCATATCTCACATAGTTTATATTTTTCTTAATTTTCTCAAATTTTTAGTAAATTTCTCACGTCATCACTCTTTTTCAAAAATATTAAAAAAAAAACACTCTTATTAAGTTGTATGCTAATTAAATGTTCTTAAGTACTTTTTTAAAAAATATGATACTTTTTTTTTCAAAATAAATATTTTATTTCTAAGAAAACGTAACAATTATTTTCGAGGAAGTAAGTCCAAGAAAAAATTCATGCATTTAGCCCTTTTTTTATAACTGTGAATGGAGGCAGATCCAATTTTTTTTTTCAGGAAGTGAGAAATAATTAAGCTAATATAGAATAAAGAAATAGTTGTGAAAAATACCATTTAACTAATTGACATAAGTGGATTTTTTACTAAAAAATAATTAAAAGAAATATCCAAAATGATTTAATGTTATTACGTGGATAAATATGCCTTTTTGTGTATATATAATTATATATGTGTGTCTTGTGTATGTATATATATGTTGTGTGTATAAATATGCCAAAAGTGATGAGAGAGACAAATAGGTGTGACCACTAGTTTAATATATTACATTCTTGGTCCCTTTTCTATTATAATAGAAAACAACTTTTTTTAAAATACCTAAAATACCCTTCTATTTAACAAGGACAAGTTAAAGGAGCTAGAACATATGGACCAATTACGTGAGAAAGTATAAATCACAGGGACCAAATCCATAATTAATTCAAAATAAGGACGCATAATGTTATAATGTGTAAACCACAGGGACTAATCATGTAATTTACTCTTAAGAAAAATATTTGATTAATATATGATTAAGAGTGTGGAAATAGTAAATGTTGTCCAAAGACTAGATATGTAGGTGACTTAAACTAAATAACTACTTTATGATTTGTTATTATAAATAAATTAAAGTGATTGGTGTACAAACCAACAACTATCCGCCACCCTATTTTTTCTATATTCACGTAAAAAAAACACGACAAAGGCTTTTTATTTTATATCACAAGATTTTTCCGTATATTATTATAAGATATGTGATTTTTAGGGTTGAGTTTTGATGAGAATGAAAGCTATGGCGAGAAGGATAAGATATATATTGCGATATGACTGCTTAATTGGACATGTACATCGGTGAATAGTGTACCTTGAGATAGTGCAAATATCTTGGGAGTTATATCTCGTATATCTTGAATCCGTTTCGGGTGTACGTTGGATAGGTACCATTCTTGGGACCATTTAGTTGTATCCGCATGTGGAATTGTGCGGAACACAAACTTCGTGTCACTTGTGGAATTATGTGACGAGCTTTGGCTTTTCTACGACCCTTGTACATGGTCCACTATTTGGTTTACTTGGCTTCCATATTTGTAAAACTTATCTCTTTTGGATTTAAGTTATATAATTGCGGTTTTATTCCCCAGGTCTAATCCACACTTTTCAAATAAAACCATTTTCAGGTAAGAGTTATGTTGAGACTTGAGAGCACGTCTAAGGGTAAGGGAAAACTTTAAGATGGTCGTTAGAGAAAGATCAGATGGCCTTAAAGACTTAGTCTAGATAGATAATGCTCAGTTGTGGTCTTTATTATTTCCGCTGCTAAACGATGAGATGTAATAGACTATGGTATACTCTTGGTATTTGGATATTATTTATGCATGATTATTTGTTTATGGTTTGGGTCTTTACAACTCGGGGGATCAGGGATCGTAATTCCCATCCCTATTCTTGTCGGGACATAAAATTTCCTCCTCATTACCATGCTCATCAAGGAACGGGGATCCCCATCATAGAGTCAGGGATGTTTTACGGTCCACACTTTAATTTTTTACGTAGTGTTTTTATATATTATGTATATAAATGTCAATTTTACGTTTAAACGATATAATACTAAAATATTAACCACTCAAATTTTAATTGTTACATTTGTATAAGAGTAAAATAAAAAAATATAGTTTAAACACAAATACATGAATTACAATATTTAATAATTGAAATTTTATATAACCACGTCATTATATCAACAAAAGTTTTTACGAACAAACAAATCAATATATAATTCTCTTTACAAGTTTTTATCATGTGAGATTGATTATATGTATACATTATATATGCTCGTTAAGAGTTTCTATTTTTTCTATGTTTTATTTTTTAACTAAAAGTCATAACAAATAAAAAATAATTACTATTGACATTTGACACCACAGGACCACACCCTTTTACAAATTTAGTTATAGACTAAGGCATTGTTTGATAAAAATAAACTAGTTTACAAGTTAACTTATAAGCTAGCTTATTTTTTAAGTAATCATTCGGATGCAAATAAGCTAGCTTATAAGTCAGCTTACAACCTAGCTTATCGATAAGTTACTTGGAGTAGTTTATGATGATCTTTTTGACACTTTTTTCGATTATACCTCTGATTAATATTATTTACTATTATTATTAATTATAAATAAATGTTAATTTTAAATAAATATTAATTATTCATAAACATTAATTTATAGAAATTAAAATTAATTATTAATTATTTTTAATTACACATTATTAATTATTTTTAATTATACAATAGATGCTAATAATAAATAGTAATTATTTATAAACTTTATTAACTATCATATAAATCATTTTTTAATTATTATTCAATATATTTAGATATCAAAAAATAAATATAACAATTCTAATAATATTTATGTAAGATACATAAATATTAAAGTCATATTTATTTTATTTTATGAATAATGAAAATATGCTAAATAATTTTAAGAAAATATGTAATTTAATTATTAATTATATTTTTGAAAAATATTAATTAATTATGATATGTGAGTTTGACCAATTTCATTGTTATTCATGTTATAGTTATTTAAAAATAAATTAATGTATATTTTTCTAAAATTTATTTTAACTAATTTAAAATTTATATTATGTATATATAATAATCAATTTTAAATTCTTTCCATTAACATATTATATTATTTAGTTTTTTACTATTTTGTTTGTATTAATTAACATATTATATTATCAAAAAATTATTTTAATTATATTATTGAAAAATTATTTGAATTATAATATGAAATGTTTGTAATTGACTATTTTTTCAATATGTTATTTTTGGTCATTTTACATTTTTATAAGCTAGTTTTTACCAAACATAAATTGTTAATCAGCTACCAGTTAGCTTATAAGGAATCAGCTAGGTTATCGACTAGTTTGCCAAACATAGTCCACAATAGATCATTTTTTTCTTTAAATGAAATCATACGTATTTAATTAATAATATCATCAAAATATTTCTTTTTAAATTATCGTATTTAGGTTTGTATTTGCAAACAAACCTCGGAATGAAAATAAAAATTAATATGCAAAACAAAGACCAAACTAGTTATTGGGCTTTTTGAAGAACAAACATTGTTGGCCCAACATATATCTTCTTGTTTAAAACCCATGGGCTCTTTTTGGAGCATCATTTAAATTGGACCTTTGATACATGTTAAATGAAAAGTGAACAATAGGAGATGGATATAATGGTTTGTTATATCTTTGAAAATGATCCTTTTAACTTAACAATTTTAAAAGTTCTCTGTTGTGTGAGGGATATTTTTGTCTTTTTCAAAAAAATTGTCCTTTTCTATTTTGACTAATCCTTTTAAAAGTTCTCTACTAAATTTGTGTTATTTTTTTAAAATATTGTTAATATCATCGAAGATTTCTTATGTCGATACATCTGTTGTTAATATTGTTGTCGATAATAATGTGCTTTTATGGTGATAATTTTTGATAAACTGAATACTTTTTATGATATGATTTTGTTGTGATAATGATGTAATAATGATATTATGATATGATAAATCAAAAACTAGTGATGATCATGTCCAAAATCATCAACCATATTTGTTCATGATATGCTTTACATTTTTTTTTCCTATTTAACCCTTGCAGTCTTCCAGTATTTGTAAAAACAAGTAAATATTTATTTAATATTTTACTGCTCTCTAGTCATTCTAATTTTTTTTATAAATGTTTTATTGTATTTAATTTTAATAAAAGAAAAAGAAAAAGATAAAAAAGTTTATCAAAAGACCAAATTACCCTTATTTTTTTAACAAAGTTAGCATCAGAAATGAAAAATAAAATAAATTAAGAACCACAGGGACGAAAAAAAACAATTAAAACTATGAACAAAAATAACAATAAACAACAAACCAGAGGGATGAAAATCATAGTTTATTCTAAATGATATATTCTTTTCAATCCGTTTTACAAATGTATTTTTTTTAAATAATGTCTAAGGAACTTGACTCAAAATATAAAAGTCCACTGGACTACTTCCATGTCAATAACTTACTATTAATTTCTGACTCAACATTCTTCGCTATATTTTAATTCCCGAATATTTCTTTCGGTAGTAAAACACTCGAAATCGCAAAAATTGCAATAAGTTTTTCATCAAGTACAGTTCGGGTCACCGAAGTATCCACGAGACCCGAACTAATGGCAGCCGACCCGTTAATCGGAGATAGTTTCAAGGTGAACTTTGGGAATTCAGTATATTCAGTAGCAAGTGTTATTCGAGCGGGATCCACTGTTGATTCCAAATATGCCAGTGAACAATATGAAAGTAACACGTGAAAACGTAACACATTGATTTTTTGATCGGACGGTAGTGATTGAAAGTTAAATGTTTCCGGTATATTGACGAAAGCATCGTCTGTGGGAGCGAACAGGGTTATCCCTGCACCATGTTTTTCAGAATAGATCTCCTCCAGCACTCCTGATCCTGAAAGCAATGATGACATTATATTGAAATCATGTCCGTCGATTAGGGCTTGAGTGACATCGACGGCGGAGATGAGGCGCGTTGGGAGTAAGAGTAGGTAAATGTGTATGAAAAGGGCAAAATGGGAAATACACACAAGAATTGCCATTTGTCTGAAAAAAGGAGTTTAAGATGATGATGATGGTTTTTTATTTATAGTAAAACTTTTGTTGGTTTGTTTGTTTTAGTCCCTGTACTTTAAGCAATCACTTTTGAACCCCTTTATGTTTGTAAAGCTAATACCAAAAAAAAAAAAACTTTTCATTTTGATTTGTGAAAGTAATTTAAGCTAGAAGTACAAATTGAGAGAAAATCAGAAAAAGGAAAGAATTAATACTCGTCAGTTTTAGTTTTTAATTCAATTAAATAATCCGTTTAAATTGGTATTTTTATATTTTACATCTTTATTTTGGATAAGAATTTTATGATTTTTGTATACATACCAAAAGTAGATAAATCTTTAAATTGTATGATTTTGTTATTTTGGAGATATGATCACATATTGTCCTAAATAAGCTTTCACGTAATATTGAGAGACATTTTAATCATTTTTGTCCCTTTTTGTTTCGTTTTTACTTTTTTTAAAGAGTCTTTTACCAAAATTTAAAACCAAGGACCAATATTGTAGTTTACTTATTATTTTGTACATATAATCACACACACAATATGAATTATATATAGAAATTCAATTATTTCTATAATGATATTTAAGGCATTATTTTATTTATTATGATATTTAAGATAAGCATGATTTAGTTTTTCATTTAAAATATTTATTTTTTATTAAAATAATTTTTTTATTAAATTGTTTTATTTAAGATTTTTTTACAAATTTCTTTAAAAATGATATGTGATATCCATAATTAATCAATTTTTTTTTCATAAAAATCGTTAATTTTCGTCCAAATATTGATATTGATCATAGTAAATCTAAATTTAAAAAAATGTGAATTATCTACAACATAAAATATGATATTTGTAAATTATGAATTATATTTTAAATCAAATGTTATTAAAAAAATTATCTACTTCTGTTTCTATTAATTTTATTTTTTAGTGTTTAATTTGAATAACTGTTTTTTACATTATAAATCATATGTAACTAAAAAGCATTTAATAGAGAAAAGACAGTTAATTGTGAGTTAGGCAGGATTTTGACGAAAATTGTAATATTTTGAAGTATTGCTTATATGATATTTGTAAATTACGAATTACATTTTAGATCAAATGTTATTAAAAAAAGTATCTACTTTTGTTTCTATTAATTTTATTTTTTAGTGTTTAATTTGAATAACTGTTTTTGACATTGTAAATCATATGTAACTAAAAGCAAAAAGACAGTTAATTGTGACTTAGGCATGATTTTGACGAAAATTGTAATATTTTGAAGTATTGCTTATATGATATTTGTAAATTACTAATTACATTTTAGATCAAATGTTATTAAAAAAAGTATCTACTTTTGTTTCTATTAATTTTATTTTTTAGTGTTTAATTTGAATAACTGTTTTTAACATTATAAATCATATGTAACTAAAAGCAAAAAGACATTTAATTGTGACTTAGGCATGATTTTGACGAAAATTGTAATATTTTGAAGTATTGCTTTAAATAAAAATAATAATTTTTTTAAATTAAAAATAAATCACGATTATGTTAAATGCCTTAAATAGAAAATGATTACTTTAAATAAAAAATTATATTATATTAAAATCATAGAAACGGTAAAAAATAATAATCTTAAATAACTCTTATATAAATAAATAATTTTTATGTTCTTATTTGTTTTTTTAATTTATTTAACACAATTTAATGAATTGTGTGATTCATATTTATTCTCTTATTTTTATTTGTTTATTGTTTTCATATGAATCCGACTCTACACAATAAAATATATATTTAAAAATACATATTTCTTAACATACATATTAATGAATTAACTAAAAATATATTTTAAAATGCATATTGTTTTTAAAAAAATTACAACGTTCAAATACGTTAATACTTTCAAAACAAGACCTATATTAAATAAATTTGAAATTAATTAAATTATTAAATGTTATAAATACTTAACTTTTTATAAAATGATATTTAAAACTTACATTTTATACTTTTATATTTATTCAAACAATCAGTTTTATATCCATTCTTTCTTTACTTTTCCGTTTTATACTCTTACACTCTTTAAATTTGATATTTTGTTTCATTTGTGTTAAAAAAAATTCTAAAACATGACACTTCGTGCATATTTGAGCAACTTTTTAAAACTAAAATTATACATGTACTTGAATAGTTGACGAATAAAATGAACCTAATAATTTTACAATAACTATTGTAGTATATGTATATTTTTTACTTTAGAAAGTTACTTTAAAATATGTAATGCTTGGCATTTTTTTGAAAAATAATGTTTCATGATGAAATTAAAATTTTCAAACATTGTGAAATATGAAATGGTTGATGATATGTAATTTAGCTGATATATTAATAGGTGCATTATTATAATAAGTGTCTAAAACAAAACTTTAAGAAAAAAACGGATGTAAAATAAGTCATATAAATAATTAAAAATATAAATAATTAAAAGTATAAAAAGTAAGTTTTAAAAATAAGAATTAAATTTATATAATACTTCAAAATACTAAAAAGACACTACATTAAAATACAATAAAAAAAGTATAAAAGTAAACTACAAAGTTGGTAATTTGCATAAAACACAAAATAGAAAATAACAAAAATACATAAAAGGATGAAAATATCCCTCAATTAACTGTGGATTTTTAATGGTGTTAAGTAAGGGAGATCATCTTGAAAACAAAATGCAAACCACCATGACCATTACTGTGGGTGTTTGGAATTGTTTATTTGAAACAACTTATGTTTTATTATCAAATTATTATAAGTTAGAATGATTTAACTTCTTAAATAGTTCTTTATTATCGGTTTGTCACCGGTATAAACTGTTTATCCATACACTTAAAAATATTTAATACCGATGTCAGAACATAATAAGTCAATAAGTTGTTTTTATAAGCAATCCCAAACACCGCCTGTATTTAATTAAGTTTAGGAACGTTGTTCGTAGTTGAGTGTAAACCACATGAACCAAAATTCCAATTTACTATTGAATGAATTTTTGTTTAACAACTTGAAATTGTTTTCTATAAGATTATAAACAGAAATTGAGTTACAAAAAGATATATAACAATGTAATGTTAGGTTCAAATGAGAAGCCGCAAAATTTTAGGAATGGGAGAAACAATCTCAACCATTTGTTCAAAATTTCAATTTTTAAATCTTTTTTAATCAAGTTAACTATGGAAAAAAATGAAAATCCCGATTTATCTTCTATTTATATGGAGCAACAAATTACAGGTTTCGTTCATTTGGTTATATGAAAATTTGGAGTGGGCCCCCAAAAGAAAATTGCATGTTATGAATTATGATCATTATGGTTTCACTTTTATTATAGATCGGATACATACATCTAACTCTGTTAACCATAATTTCGGTAATTCAGAGGGATTTTTGTCCTTTTAGTTTTTTGTTTATATATATATATTCATACTTTTACAATTCCATGAAGAACAATCGTCAATATATAGAAACCGGTCCCGGGCCAAAAACCGGTCTCGAGTTGTAACAGTGAAATCTCAAACCGGACCTTCGTAACCGGTCTTGGTCTCGGTTCGGTCGAAAAAGAGTCGGTCCGCTTAAGCTTCTCCATAACAGGTTATGTGTAACCGGTTCTGGTCTCCGGCCACGCCCAAACCGGTCATTCATTAAAAATAACATTTAAAAAAAAACTAAAATTTGATTTACTATTTTAATATATCATTTATGTAATGTAATTGAGTTACTAAAATACACTTTAAAAAAATAACACCCTGAAATATGGAAATGACGACTAAATTAAAATTTCCATAAATACAATAAATAAATGATAAATTCATTTTCCATTAGTCATTAGTTGGAATACTTCAAATATTAAATCTAAATTCAACGTCAATACATGATAGATACATGATAGACTAAGTCAAGGTGAGGTGTTACTAAAACCCAATGACTGTCGCTATCTCCATTTGCGGAAGACGTCAACGAATAACTAAAATCTTTTTGAGCCTCTAACGAGCACTCATCTCATCATGATGTCGGTAGAACCGACCCCAACGAGGACCTGATGCACATGCTGAAAAATAAAAAGGGTTAAACTTAACGTCTACTGAGTTCAAAAATTTCGATCATTTATATAAAACAGTAATTTGGAAAAATACTGTTTGAATCACAATTTCCAAAATGAAATATATTAAATATGAAAATGACATTTTTCTCAAAAGCACTATTTTTGTGATGAAATAACTTCAACCAAAACGCCTATTTAACGTGAGACCAAATGCATTACTCATACGACGAAGAATAAAGTATAAACATAAAGATAAAAAACATAACTTTAACAAAATTTTATAAACCATTAACTCACGCTTACCTTTGGAAGGGTATAAAATATCCGAAAATAACGGAGAAGTCCCAATTTACCATTTATTGTGACGGAACACGTAAGTGAGCCACTTTTCAATGTTAAGAGCTTACGTTAGGAATCAATGGCTATTGATAGCAACCAATAATACAACAATGTACGACCCCCGATGATTCCGGTCAATAGCTCGTGCTAAGGATCAATGGCTATTGACAGCGACCAATAATACAACAATGTATGGCCCCCGATGATCCTAGTTAGCACTCACGTAAGGATCAATGGCTATTGGCAGCGACCAATGATACAACAATGTACGGCCCCGATGATCCTAGTTAGCACTTGGCTATTGGCAGTGACCAATAATACAACAATATACGGCCCTCGATGATCTTATACGTTTACCCAAAAGGGGATGACAATCTCGGCTTAAGACCGACTTATATGTCTATGGATCCATTACATTCTAGCCATAAAATTACACAACGCTACACGAAAGACTAACGCACCAAAAATGTGTAATATATCAAATAAATATGCCTTAATTGCATATAACTCTAAAATCTTGACATAGAACAATTTAAATCGGACAAATGTCCTCAAGACTCTTTTAGTCAAAACCTAGAAAAAGTTCAATAACTCAACACTGGTGTAATTACACAAATCAAACATCTTTGGTTGAGACGATCCATTTTCTAAATGAACTCAAACTCTTTTATATCCAAAATGCCTCATAATACAATTACGTGTATTTTCCAAACGGTTTATAAGATCAAAAACCCTAAATATGCACATAACACCAAAAGATCCCTTTTTATGAGTTAAGACATTAAAACATCTCACACTTGTGATTTATTTGACAAAATATGCAAAGACCCCAAATATATGTATTTTCAAAATGTATTAACCCAAGAACACCATGTATGTAAATTTCATCAAATACTCCACACATTTGATAAATAGTAAGTAAACATGTTAATACTTCAAAATTGACATTTTTGTCATGTACATAGTTTTTACAAATTAACTTGAACTCACATTGCTAGATTTATGCTAAATCTAGGTTTTACCCCAATATTGAGCTTTATTTGGTGAAAACTTTAGATACTCAAAGAGTTAATCTTACCTTCCACTCCTATGAGCTCCAAAATCATCAAATAACCTCTAACCATCTTTGTTTCCATGTTTAAAATCTTCAAAATACGAAACCATAGCAAAAAGAATCACTCAAATTGGCTGAGAAATGAGAGATATATGGCCAAATGAAGTTTTACCCCGAAATCTGACTTTTTAACCTCTGCATGCTAGGTGCGACCCTGACATGCGACCCAGACACCCAGGGTCGCGATTCAAGGGTCACAATTACCCAAAAACACCCCCATACGGTACATAAAGTGCAACCCTAGCCCAGGGTGCAATGGTCGCGATTCAAGGGTCGCAAAGCACCCTTTTCGCGTATTTTTGGCTTTTCTTGCTTATTTTCGACATCTAACCGGAGACCAAAACCTTTAGCCACACCATTCCATTGATAAATATCATAATAACACTTGAATTTATAAACACTAAAAATTTCCGGGTGTTACAAAAAATACGTTTTATTATAAATAGTAAAATTACAATTATTAAAAAATCAAAATTACGTTTGAATTTAAAATTATAAATAAATGCACTTATTTAATTCCAATATTCATCAGATTCCCATGACTAATTGATTTGAAGAGTTCCGATGGTCTGAATTCTTCTAATCATCTCCTAGTCGTCAAGGTCATCAATATCGAGTTCTTCATCATCATCACATTGTGATATATTGATTATGTCGTCGGTATCAATAGTTGGCGGGGTACTTAGTTCCATGTTGACTTTGTTTTCTTCCAAGTTCGCTTCCACCAAATTAATCTCGTCTTCTAATGATGTTGTGTGTTGCATTCTATCAACACTATCCAAGTAATCCTTTAAAGATATGCAACACTGTATACACTCCAGGGTTAGTTTTGTCCACCGTACCGAAATAATACTGCCACTAAAAGAAAAAGCGGACTCCGAAGCTATGGTACTAGCTTGGATTGTTAGTAAATCACGGGCTATGCATGCTAAAACCGGGAATTGAGGTTGTTTTTGTTTCCAAAAATCTAATAAGTCAATTCTTTCAAAAGCGTCGATATCATTTGTGGGACATCCCCCTGTAAAATTAGAGTGCAAGTATATATTTACTTCACCCAAATCGGTATTAAATCTACTTTTTTATTTGATTCATTTAAAATGCGATTCATTAAATTAGTTATCACGTCTTGCCGGTTTTTGCGATGACCACTAGAACTAGAACCCGACCCTGTAAATAAGCGACTTGAAGAACTTTGTTGTGTGCTTCCTCCCCCATAAAAGAGTTTATAATGATCAAATAAACTTTCAAATCACGTTTAAACACACATTTCCGTTTCGTTGAAGAAGAGTTATCCGTAGCCATATCCAAACCAAAGGTCTCGCATATTTGTGTAATTAAAACTTCAACACCGATAGCATTTAAATACGGGTTTAACGGCGTGGCAACAAGAAAACCAAATGGGAGTTTGAGAAAATATTTTAACAATTTTTCTTCATTAAACACCATACTCCACCAATTGGTATGGTCTTTTTATTGTGAAATTTTATTGGCCAAAATAAATAATTGATTTAAAAGTAAATGACTTGTTGGATAATAAATACCGAATAAAAGTGTAGTTGCATTTTTAAAATCGCCCAAAATATCGTATAACCCTGCTAGGACGTTCCAATAAGAATTTGTAATACTATTACGAGGGTAATGAACATTATAAAATGTATGAATATATTGTTTTTCGGTTATCAAACCTTCAATCATAAATAAGTGGAATTCTATCAAACAGGCATATCAAATCTTGGTTACGAAGCTCTAAAACCACAATCTTGGCAATATGTTATGTATGTCGTGTGCATAAAGTACACTTAGTGGTCTTTTTTTTGTTTTTCACAACCTAATGTAGTTTACTCATAAAAATTTATAAGTATTGTAATGCAAATGATTGGATATTGGGGTACGAATATAAACATGTGTTTGGTTTGTAGGTTTTATTTAAAAGTTGTGTATGACAAACTAGTTGTTGGTTGATAAATTAGCTGAGGGATGATAAGCTAACTTTATAAACTAGCAGATAAACTAATCACGTTTAATAAAAACTAGCTGAAATCTACTTGAAAAAACCAAAAAGTGCATGTTAAAAATTAGTCAATTTATTATTTATAATATGATTGAAACAAATCACTAATAATATAATAGAGTAAACTACAATTTTCGTCCCTGTGGTTTTCATTTACTTTTATTTTCGTCCTTACATCTAACCCAGTTAAAAAAAGCTGTTAAAATTTTTAAAAAAATTACGTATTTAGTTTTTAAGTTATAAAAAGTTTAAAATATTTAATCCTAAATTTCATTTATATTATTTTTGTTTTTTCCCTTTGTTATATTTTAATACTATATATATATATATATAAATATGTTTTTCTTTCTTTATATAATTATACTAGTTTTGAAAACATATGATATAACTAATAAAAATAAATAATTTCTTTGATATTTTAATTAATAAAATTTTAAATTATTTAATCGAAATTTTATTTATTTATTTAAAACCGGCTGATATTTTTAATAAATTTCTTTTAAAAACAGATTGGTTTAAAATGGGTAAAAATGTAAATCATTAAAATTATGGATGAATAAATGATATTTTCTTTTTTTAAAGTTTTATATTTGTTTTAAATTTAATCTGAAAAAATTTAATAGAATTCAAGAGAAAAATAGTTTTATTTATATCCAACCGGTTGTTTTTATTAAATGCAATTTACTCTCACTATTCCATATTTTCATTTAACTACTTTTTAAAAAATATAATGAGAGCAAAGTGTATTTAATAAAAATAACCGGTTGTTTATAAATAAAACTATTTTTTTCTAGAATTCTATTAAAGTTTTCAGACGATAATTTAAAATAAATATAAAAACTTTGAATAAAAGAAGATATCCCTTATTTATCAATAATTTTAATAATATGCAATTTTTTCCACTTTAAAAGAATTTGTTTTAATTTTCTTTTAATAAAAATACTAACTAATTTTAGATAAATAAAACTTCGATTAAATAGTTAAAACAGTTATTAATTAAAATATCAAAAAAATTTTATTAATTATGTCGTATGGTTTCAAAATTATTATAATTATATTAAAAAATAAAAAGTAATAAAAATATATATATATATATAGTATTAAAATATAATAAAGAAAATATATATATATATATATATATATATATTACTAATATAATAAATGATAGGGACGAAAATATAATATATAGAAGTAAATGAAAATCATAGGGACGAAAATAACAGTTTTTAAACCACAGAGATGAAAATCGTTATAAACTGCAAATCACAGGGAGAAAATCGTAGTTTGCTCAATATAATATGTTAAATAATACAAACCAAGTATTAAAACATAATATAGTATGTTAATTAATAAAGTTTTCATTTAATTATTAACTATAGATAATGGCGTTTTTTAAGACTTGACCTATGGTGGCAAATCTCTATATCATATATAAAATTATACACATAAACATATATTTTCTACTATTACTCAATAGCTCAATGATATGAAACAATTTAAATTAGGTTATATACTAAAAACTAACAAGTAAGACAATGAAAAGATAAGTAAAATCAAATACCGTGTTACAAAAACGAGCATTACGTCTTGGCGTGCCTTATGCATAACATGGCGCTAACACCCGCAATTTTGGAATTCTTATTTGGGTAAGTTCTTCATATAAGGGTAGTTAAATTGATAATATCTGAGAAGTTTCATATAGAAATCTTGGTTGAAAGTCTGGGATCCGAACCGGGGTCGAAAAACGGCCAAAAGAGCGAGAAATGACCCCCCGTGACCTGGCACGCGACCAGGCCGCCTCCCAATCCACGTGAACCTCTTTGTGGGTGTTTCAGGTGCTTGGGAGACGTTTCCCACGGCCAAGTTGCGGGAATACTCGTGTGAAGGTCTGGATCTGCACAAAAAGCCGAAAATCGGGAGTTCTATTCATTTGGCCATAACTTCTTCATCACAACTCCAATTTGGGCAATTCAAAGTGTTACAGATTAGTATTTCGAAGCTCTTAAAGATGGAAGTAATGAAGATTGGAGATTTGATAACGCCATTTTTGGCGTTATTCTAATACCACTTTCCATGTAGTTCAACTCGTTTTCCAAGCAAATGATGTGTATTTCTAATGGTTTATTGCAAGTTTGTTCAGAAATCATCCCATCAAGAAGAATAGTAGAAATCTGAGATTTTTGGCTTAAATTCAATATTTTATAGTCTCATTGAATAGAGGTTTGGAATACGAGCCTAACGAGCATTTCAAATCGGAGCTAAAATGAACAATTTATGGGCAAAACAGTGTCTAAGGCCAGTTTCCACGTGAGTTAGGCTGGAAGCTAGTTACAGAAGTCTCGGGCCAGTTACAACTAGCTTCATAACTTGCGTCAGGGTCTGTTTGGTGAGCATCTTGAGCCGCGTGAGTTACAACGCCAGTTGTAACTGGCGCCCAAACTGGCGCCGGGCTCTGGAGTCATTTTAAAGCCCTTTTTCAGCTAGGATTCCATTCCATTAAGCATTCTATCTTTCGGACCACGGCTTAGGGCGACTTTGAGGGACTTTGAAGGCGATTTTTGGAGCGATTGAAGCGAAGAAACATCACGGCATTGAAGATCTAAGGCTAATTTCATCACCATCTCACGAAGATTCATCACCGGAAAAGTGGTTTTTGTTCTTGTTTAGTTCTACTTTGATTTCCATGTCTAGATTAGAACTTTCTTCTCTTTTAGTTTTGAATTCAACCACCTCCAACATGAACTAATCTTTAGATGTTGGGGGTTGGATTACTTTTGGTTTGAAGCATATGAACACGCAAAGTTGTGATTTTTATTAGGTTTCTTTTTAATCAATGAAGTATATGAATTTATGTTCAATGCCTTTGTGAGACTGATCAACTTACAATTGATTTCTTTGTTATAAACTAGTTCGAGAGAAATAATTTATGATTAGATTTATGATTTGTATACCTAAGCTGAGAACTTGGATAGAGATATACCAATTAAACCTTAGTACTTTTTGCAATCTTGTTTTGTGAATTTGTGGGTTTTTATATTGAGATCGAGAGATAAAATACATACGTTTTAGAGATAAATCTGTTATAAATCGAGAGAGAGTAACGGTGACCTTTGTGATTGTGTATTCATAATATTAGAAATTACCTGATAGTTATTGCAACTTCTTTTCTCCTATAAAGTTTCTTACTTTTTCGTTCTTTAAATTGTTAAGATTTCTTTAGTTAATTAGTCGATTAATTATTCAACCAATCCAAATTCTGATCGTCCGGTTAATATTTACTATAGTCATTGTGTTACTTAGTCCCTAGTTCCCTTAATTCGATACCCGTACTTCCAGTACACTATTACTTGATTCGACTCGTACACTTGCGGTTAGATTTAGGGGGGTGTAAACTCGCCTATCAAGTTTTTGGCGCCGCTGCCAGGGAGCTAGCTTTCGCTAATAACACTACCAGATATAAGTAGTATTACATTGAACTTTTTTATTTTCTTGTTCTATTTTATATTTTATTACACTCTCAATTTCTGGTGCACTGAACTGTACGTTTGTTTGCAGGTAGTCCATAGCTTATGCAAAGAAAAACCAGTAACCCAAATTTGTGACTATTTGATCCAGAGATTGAAAAGACTGCACGTCGATTACGTAAGGAAGCCAAAGCTCACAAATCACGAGCAATGGATGCCGAACAGCTACGTCAAGAAGCAAAACGACAAAGGCAAGCAGAAGCAGAAAGATTGAGACTTCAAGAGGTAGAGCGAGCCAGACTTGAAGCAGAACGGTTAAGACGAGCGGAAGAAGAACGACTGTTAGGTCTAGTATTTTATTGTGTCAAAATAAGGAATGGATATGCTCAAATGTAAAAGGAAGTTTATAATTCCTTAAACTCTTTCCTTCCTTAATTAGAATAGACCTTTCAATATAAATAGGAGTCTAGGTATTCAATATGAAGTAGTCGATTATCATAGAGCTGATTTCTGATATTATTCCTTTGTAATCGATACATTCATCAAGAGATATACGACTACGGTATTCATTCAATTCACATTGTTCGTATTGCTTACTTAATATTACATTTATACATCATTGTGCTTGTTAATCTGGGATCTACAAGTGGTATCAGAGCCTACGATCTGAGTTTTTACGATTTTCTGAGGATATCCACGAAACAAAAGGTATTTTTCTCGATTTCTGCGTTTTTATTCTTTCCCCTGCTCTTTGAGTTTTTGTCGAGTCCCCCGTTTCACTGCTTTACCCGACAAATCTTCATATTTTTTTTATCGATTCATATACATATCTGTTATTTTTCTCGATTTTTATATCCATTACGGTGCGTATTTATCGAATATTACTTCTGTGTTTTTGTCGATTCAAAAATTTATTGCATAATTATTTATCGACTCTTACCCCTGCTTGATCAATTGTTATCGGCTCATACTACTGTTTTATCGCTTAACACACAAAATATTTAATCTGTGCTAGTTAATCAATTGTCGATTACGGTGCGTATTTATCGAATATTACTTCTGTGTTTTTGTCGATTCAAAAATTTATTGCATAATTATTTATCGACTCTTACCTCTGCTTGATCAATTGTCTCCATCTGAGGATCCTCACGCGCATATTCACACATTTGAAAGTATCTGCGACACACTCAAAACTAATGGAGTCTCCGACGATGCTACCAAACTTCGGTTGTTTCCCTTCTCCTTACGAGATGCAGCGCAAACATGGGAAGAGTCCCTTACTATTGGGCCTATACACACATGGGATGCCCTGATTGCGGCTTTCTTAGAAAAATTCTTCCTTCCAGGTCGAACTGCCAACTTAATTGCAGAAATCACTCATAAGTAGTAATAGTATTAATAATAAATAAAACTAATGGTATTAATAATAAATAAAAAGTCATAAGTAGTAAAATTTCAAGCACTTAAAGTTGATAATTTGAAAGCTTACCATACATTTTCCTTCCATATGTTATTTAGCTTCTAACCTAATAAAAATAACCCGGCCACCAAGTTTAACTGTACATAATGGTCCATTTCTAATTAAAGAAGATACCAAAATTGGAGAAATTGAGAGCCATAACAGATAAAGGTAATAACTGAGCATGCAATAAAATAAATAAAAGAGACAACAAGAGATGATAGCTACTCAATGAGAACTTAACTCACTCGTAATTAGGGTGGAGGGATGATCTATGTATAGATGAATAACTTACACTTTATTACACCCATAACAATGTCGATATTCAGATTCACAACTAGGTCGAGAAACAATAGGTTGTTTCTTGGCACTCTAGGATACAAGATTGCCCCCGAGGAATATCGAGTAACCATAAGTGGAACGACGGGTTTCCAGACAACGAGCCCAGTCTGCATCAGAATAGCCAACAATAGTAGTATAGTTCGGTTTAGAAAAAAAGAGGCCAAATGATATTGTTCCCTTGACATAACGTAGAAGTCGTTTAACCACCTGATAATGAGAAGATGGGGGAGTTTGAAGAAACTGGCTAACTTGATTGACAGCATATGAGATATCTAGACGAGTAATTGTCAAATATTGAAGAGCACCAACAAGAGATCGATAATGCGAAGGGTCAGAGTAAGGATCCCCATTTGAAACAAAAGATGTGTTGGATGAAAGGGGAATAGTGGCTGGTTTAGCATCCTGAAGACCGACTCGAGTAAGAATATCATAAGCGTATTTGGACTGACTAAGAAATAGACCATTTGCTGTGTAAATGGCCTCAAGCCCCAGAAAGTAATTGAGACGTCCAAGATCTTTGATGACAAATTCTTTGTCCAGGTGAGTGATGATAGAGCGAATAGTTGTGGCATCAGTACCAGTAAAAATCAGATCATCAACATATACTAGTAAGTATAATACACAGGAATCTCGCTTGAACACAAACAGAGGCGGATCAGCACGACTACACACAAATCCAATGCTAAGTAAGAAGGTACTCAAGAGATGAAACCAAGCTCGTGGAGCCTGTTGAAGACCGTAAAGAGCCTTGTTAAGACGACACACATGATGAGGATGTTGAGATTCAATAAAACCCGGAGGTTGCTCCATGTAAACAGGATCACGTAAGTTTCCATGGAGGAAAGCATTATTAACATCAAGCTGATGAAGGACCAGCCATTGATAACTGCTAAAGATAGAACAATACGAACCGTAGATGCCTTCACAACCAGACTAAAGGTGTGAGAGTAATCAATGCCTGGAAGTTGACTGAAATCTTAGCAACAAAACGGGCTTTGTACCGATCAATCGTGCCATCAACATGAAATTTGGTTCGAGAAACCCATTTGCAACCAACCACATTGCGATCAACATGCCTGTGAACCAAAGTCCAAGTTTTATTATGACGAAAAGCATTCAATTCAGCGTTCATGGCATTTACCCAATGAGATTTCGAAGCAGCAAATTCATAGGTGAACGGATCACAATGTGTAATCAATGCAGAATGGAGACTTGTATGAGCAATATATGCACGATGCTTTGGTTTAAAAATCTTGGCTTTAGCTCGTGTAACCATAGGATGGGTTGAAGTGGTTAAAGGGGCTGTGATAGGCCTTGTGGTCGAGGTGGGTATCGAGTCCGAAGTGGGTAACTGAGTTGTACTAGACGATGGCTGGGCTACAGGTACATTAGTTGAGCCCATAGGTATTTTAACTTCATCAATTGTACTAGCAGACGGCTGGGCCACAGGTACATCAATTGAGCCCACAGGTATTTGAGCTTCATCACAAAGCCCACAACCAACATGCTTGGTAGGCTGGTGTGAAGACGAAGGTGGAGCAACAGTCGGTAGAGGTTGAGAACATGGAAAATCATCACGAAATGCCACTAGGTGAAGATCACGAAGGGAAGCCTTTGATGAAGAACCACTAAACGGAAATAAATATTCATCAAATTTGGCATGGCAAGTGACATAAATACGAGATAAGATAGGCTCAAGACATTGATATCCTTTATATTGTGTAGAATAACCAAGAAAAGTACACGGAAGGCTGCGTGGAGATAACTTATGATCCGTATAATCTCGTAAATATGGATAGACCCGACATACGATTGGGCGAAAATGATCATAATTAGGAGCCTGAAGAAACAATGTTTCAAAAGGTGATTTTTTTTGTAGCACTCGAGTGGGTAGTCGATTGATGATATAAACGGCTGAACTAAATGCATGACCCCAATAACGAGACGGAACGTGCCCATCAAATAGCATATCAAGTCCTGTTTCAACGATATGATGACGCTTTCGTTCCACCCTTCCATTTTGTTGCGGGGTGTACGGACATGAAATACGATGAAATGTTCCATTTTTGTTAAGCAAATTGCGAACATGATGATTTAAGAATTCCGTTCCCCCGTCACCTTGAAAGGCTTTAATTTTAGACGAAAATTGAGTCTGAACAAAGTTAATGAAAACCTCAAAATCACATGGAAGCTTGATTTGGTTTTGAGTGGGTAGAACCACGTAAAACGAGAATAATCATCCACACAAATGGCATAATAACGGTAACCATCAATAGAATCAACCGGTGACGGACCCCATAAGTCACAATGAATTAAATCCAAAACATGTAAGGCCCGTTTATCATTAAGTTCAAAAGGTAAGCGCTGTACCTTAGCAAGTAGACAAGGCGAACATACAATAGGTGACGGTAATAAGGACGTCACCGAGACACAACCCAATTTATTTAGTAGACAAATAACGTCAAAAGAAACATGTCCCAAACGGGAATGCCAAAGTTCATATGATGTCTTTAACTTTGAACTTGCAGTAACCGTAAATGCTTGTGGTTCACGAGAGAGGATATATAATCCTTGTTCAAATCGGCCCCTTGCTAGAACCCGCTTCGTTGCTCGATCCTGAATATGAAAATGAGGATGGGAAAACAAAACATCCATGCTATTATCAGCGGTTAATTTACTTATAGATAATAAATTCTTGGTAATATTTGGGAGAACCAAGACATATTTCAATCGAATATTATTAGAAATAATAGAGTGGCCAATATGAGATATGGGAGGGTATTACCATCTCAAAACGTTTTTTGATTGCCCATGAGTCACAGATGATGAAGAAGATGCCATATGATCAGTCGCACCGGAATCAACAAACCAATCTGGAGCATTTGTCGTAACGTGACATTGAGCATGAAAGGCCTTTGCTAACTCCATTTCCGAACCGGGTCTATGAGTGGCATACGAAGCAAGATGTGGACACATATTAGCAAAGTGACCATCCTTGCGACATAACTGACAATGTGGAGGACGTCGTCCTCGACCGCGACCACCCCTGTAATTTCGTCCACCACGACCACGAAAGGTATTAGGTGGCCTGGTGTCAGCCGAGAAAGCAACAGGAGAGGGAGTGGATCCATGTAAGGACTGTAGAGTTCGTGGGCTTCTGCTTGGGCAA
The DNA here is from genome assembly GCA_036898165.1 of Silybum marianum. NCBI lineage: Eukaryota > Viridiplantae > Streptophyta > Magnoliopsida > Asterales > Asteraceae > Silybum > Silybum marianum. The sequence continues at coordinate 21,864,044 of CM072541.1, forward strand.
GAAGATCTCTAAGAGTAATAGAAGATCGCGAGGCCTGAAGGGCAGTAGAGAAGGTCTCGAAAGCTGAACGAGACCGCATAAAAACCAATGAACTTTGTCTGATTCTTCAACTGGGTGACCGACAGCAGAAAGTTGATCACAAATACCTTTGAATTTACGACCGAATTCAGCCACAGTTGATGTACCTTTAGAGATCCGACGGAGTTGATCACGTAAAGCTTGAACACGTTCAATAGAGGAATTGCTGTAGGCATCTTCGAGTGCAACCCAGATCTATCTGGCCGTAGATAGGCCAACAATTTCCGAAAATGCTTCCTCGGTCAAAGATGCTTGAAGAAGAATAATGGCTTTTTGATCAGCCGAGAGCCAAGCTGTGTAATATGGATTTGGTGTTGGTTTCCCGTCAACAAATATTTCAGAATTAAGTTTTAGATAGGAGTCATCAACACGTCCCACGAGATTTTGGTATGCGAGGAGAGAAATCATCTGATTCTTCGATAAATGATAATTAGAAGAGGACAATCTGTTGGTAATTAGATGAAGGATGGTGTTCATGGGAAGGTAGACTCTTGAGAGGAGGAAGAAGCCATAGAAGGAAGAAACTAAAGGAAGGGGAAGAGAAAGAGAAAGAGAAAGAGCCTTATAGTGCTCTGATACCATGAGAACTTAACTCACCGTAATTAGAGTGGAGAGATGATCTATTTATAGATGAATAACTTACACTTTACACCCATAAAGAATTAAAAGGAAATACATTTACATATTCTAAATATTATGTCTAATACTCAATGTATCAAAGCATTAAATTTATTCAAATGAAAAAGATGGCTAAACTAATGGCAATAAATACTACCTTCAAAACAGGGAAAATTTGAGAATTGTTTAGCCTTGAATATGTACATTGTGACCTAATACCGCTGCACTTGCAAACCCATTAGGATTTGGTATATATCAAAACAAAAAAAATGAGATGACAAATATGTTTATAGTAAAAAAGCTACATATCTTTATTTAAGTTCGTTCTAATAACAACACAAAAAATGGTGATGAAGTTGGCAAAACTCTAATTAGAACTTAAAAAAAATATAAAAAGGTACCCAAGACGAGTATACATATTCAAAAACCTAATAAAATTATATCCCACCAACAATATTATAAAATGTGAAACTCTCCAAATGGTAGAAGACAATAAGGGTATGACCTCCAAATTAAACACAATTTGATAAGAAGAGAATAAGGAGATGACCTCAAAAAGTGGTGTTGAGAGTGCATATGGAAATGGATCAAATATGAATTGTTCTAGCTTGTATCCAACAGGCTGCACATGACCTGAGGGAATTTTCTTCTCCACACGGTGGTGTCTGTCATTTTTTGTCAATTCTTACTTATAACCTATTAAATTAAACAAACATGCGGTACAACATATATGAAATTGGGATAGTCAATTGAATCGTAGAGGAAAACAAAAAATCGGTTGCAATCGAAAACAAAAATAAGCAAGGAAGTGAAGATGGAAACCAAAAAAGCGATTGAAAAGCAAACCTGAATAGGAATGGGAATCACCATATTGCAACTGGAACAAATAGCAAATGGTAAAAGATATGAAACCGTGGTACTCGATTGCAACTATATACCCTCAAACAAACAACAAAGAGATAAAACTGCGGTACCAATTGCTATTCAAAAAATCGATTGTTAGAAAAAAAAATTGGTTGCAATAAAGAAAGCATGTGGTACACATAGATGAACCTTTTACAATGTTCTCAAACACCCATAAATTGAACCAGCAAGAATTCTCAGATAGCATATAAAATTAGGAATTTAAAGAAAAATAAAGTACCAATTTTTACGATTTTATCGAAAACCCATCAACTATAACAGCAAAGCATTCTCATTTCCACCAAACATCCATCAATTTAATAACCAAGAATCCTCACACAACATGTAAAATGACGAAATTAAAGAAAATGAAAGTACGAATTATGATGATTTTATCAAAAACCCATCAACTGAAACAACAAATGATCTCATTTCCCCAAAATACCTTGTGTAGAAATCGGTGGAGAGGTCGATTAATAAGAACAGGATTCCATTTTGTATAAACAATTAAAAAAAATACGTCATGACATGTATTGGATAAACCACAAAACAAGGGCATAAATTAAAATAGAAAGTTGGAGGGGAGATACACATACCTTGAAGATTCACAAATTGGGTTCGTTTTGAGTCGTTTCCAGTCGACTTCGGTTCGGTTTCTGTGTTCGTGAAGAGGAGGAAGATTGTGAATCGTGTGGTAAGAGAAACCACACATTACATCGTGTATGAATCATCGTGTTGGAGTGTGAATCGTCATCTTGGAGTGCGTATCTGATCTTGGAGTGTGAATCGTCTCTATCGGGTAAGGAAGCGTCATTTTAGGGTTGTGTATCCAGGGCTGCGAATTGAGTTTGTTTGGGGTATGTTTGAAAGGTTACATGCATAAAAGTGTTGTACCATATGCTAAAAAAGTGATTTTAAGATTTTAAGACTTTTAAGAAATCTCATTTATAAGGTAGTATATATATGTAATAGTTATTTAAAATCATAAATATAAGATTTTTTCTAAAATTTATTTTCACAAATCCAAATATTGTAATATACTTAATAATCTATTTGAAGTTCTTTTAATCAATATATTATATTTTTTGATTATTAATTAATATATTATATTATTAAGGATTTGTTTTTAATATATATAATAATTAACAAACTCTAACAACCTATATTTTTCCTTAGATTTACACCGGTTAAAATAAGCTCTTCAACCGGATCTTAATCACAAATAGAAATTGAATAAGCTCTCAATTTCTTAGGTGCGATTAGCTTTATCGGACAAGAAAAATACCAACTCAAAGCCATAAGCTCGTAAGCTCGGCTTATTAAGGCTTTCGATGCAAGATTTCATAAACCCAATTCGGAAACTTTATTAAGACCAAATGGGTTCAATCGTTACTTTATCAAAATTCAAAGACGATTACTTATCTTGGTTTTGACTAACAATTATCCATAAGTACTTCAACTAATTGATCAGACTAATCGAACATTCGAATGAAAATCATATTTAACACAGAAATCAAGCAAATAAGCTTGTCTCAAATTGATTACAATAGAATCTCAAAGTACCAACCATCAAAACAGAAGTAAACTAATGTTAGGTGTTCAACGGTGAAAACAGTAATTTTTTGGACCTTTTTTCGAGTTTTAAATAATGGCTTTTGAATGGATTAAGAGAAGGGAAAAGAGGTTGTCAATGGAGTGGGCAGATTGGTTAATGGGTACGGCTGGTATGTGGCTCCACATGCATGGGACGAGGCGTTTTGTGTTGGTAAAAGTTTCAAAAGGAAGGCAATAAGGTCGGGCGAAGCGTTTTTTGTCGAAGGTTTGGATACGGGGCGAGTTTCGTTTGATACTCGCAAATGTTATCGTCCTGTGTTTCTTCTCCTTTGGTTTTCCTCTCTTTGTTTTAGTGTCATTAATGTTATAAACTCTGCAGTGTGGTAGGACTCCTCTACATGAATTCTTGTTGTGTGATCACCGGTAATACAATTTGGTTGCAGTACAAAAATAAAAATAAAAAGTTAATTATTAATAAAACTAAAAGTAATCACATAATAATACAATATACAACATAACATAGTTTAATCATGGGGAATATTTAAAGTTACTCATTATTCCTTAATAAACCGGTAATTCGATGTACATTTTTTCAAATGAAAATAAAGAACTATGCATTACTATTTTTTGAATATAAATCTTCTAACGTATAATAAACAAAATCATCTAATCATATTTTTCTAATGAAAATTTACTAGAAACTCGTTAAACAATCAAACAAATTTAATAAAAAGGATTAAAGGAAGTACTAAATATTTGCTTAATATACTAAAATTGTACTTTGAATATGGAAGAACCACATTTTCCGTTGAAAATACTCAATTTTTAGTAGGGTTAGGGTGTATATGGTAACACTCAGTAGTTAAACAGATGCGCTGACCAACAGAGATACGTGTCCTTTTGTTTACTTTGTGTCTTTTCTTTTTTATATTATAAATATCATACACGTAACTTATAAAAAGAAATCGGACGCCCCCAACGATCGGAGCAGCCCTGCCGCCCACCAACGTGTACACCATCATTATGATTCTTGAAGAATAAATTCATTTTTATGGACGCTTTGTTGCATTAAACATATTCATGAGTTTTCTAGCGTGTAATTGAACAAAAAGGGTCATTTCGATCAACAAAAATGATTGAAATACAAAAGGGTCTTTTTGATCTATAAAAATATTTGAAACCTATTTATTGTGGTAAAAGATCATTATTACGTGGTTTTTAAAGTTAAAGAAAAAGGAAAAAGTCGGTATTAAAACAACGGACTCCCCCTCATGACTCTTTTGTTCCTTGACGAAGACTATCACTCTATACATTTTTTTATAAGTTATTATTTAGAATAAATGAATGACTAATGGATGATATATTTTTTTTGTTTTATTGGTTCATTGTAATTTTCTATTGTTCTAATGATACATTTAGAGATAAATGATGTATTCCTTTCTATCCGTTTTATAAATGTAAAAAATTGTTTGTTCAAAATAATGTCTAGGGACTTGACTCAAAATATGAAATTCCATTGGATTGTTTCGGATTTCTGATGATTTTACCATAATAACCGGTTTTATAGGTTAGAAAGATCGATTTGTTTGGTTTCTGTATTAGTAAAGCTATGTTCAAAAAATGTTTAGAGATTTAATCACTCAAAAGATGAATATTTGTTGAGCAAAAGTTTTCCTTCATTTGATTTAATGATGTTATACCACCTGATATATGGTTTCAAGTCGATCGATCAAAGAATCAAGGTTTTCACCATGATATAAAAAGTCACCTATTTCAATCATCGTCATTATTCGTTAGTGGTCAGCTATTTAACAGTCGAGAACTACACAAAAAGACCCCTTCATGACCAACTAAGTATCAATAATGATAAAAATATCCCATGATATGTCCATGTTTGATTATTTTTGTTTGGAATTTGATTAAAATTGACATTGTGATGTTGATGTTCGTGGTCGGCCAGTCGGGTACTCGATCTATATTTTTTGGTGAAGATGATAACCGGTTTTTTCTATATTATTTAAAGATTTGTTTTCTAAAGTTTCATTAATTACATATTGACCATTGTAAGAGAAATAAAATTCAACCAAAGATTGTCTAGCCTAGCGGGTGGAGTTAACATCCTAAGTCGTCAGTGGATGGTATTCCTGGTTGGTGAGGGTTCGAACCCCGCAGCTGACAATTCTGAGGTATCCTAGCTAGTGGGCCGGATCATGGGCAAGTTCATGGGCCAGTCCATAGAGCTGGTTCATGGGTACTGGGTAGGAATGAGCATACGGACCGAAATCCCGAAACCGAACCGGTACCGGTACCGGTACCGAATATCATTACCGGTTCGGTATTCGGTACCAAGAATTTCCATATTCGGGATTCGGTACTTTCGGTACCGGTACCGGTACTAGTCCCGGTAAATCCCGAACCGAACCGGGAAATATAAAAAAGTCATTTTTTTATTTGAATTGGTAACAAACTCTTTCCTTTTTTTTTTATAGAAAATCCTCCTAAATATATAACAATTTTCGGTTCTTGTATTTTCCACTCAAATACCGATTTTTTCTTGCAATTCTTCATATTTCGGTTATTGCAATTCTCCAAAATCGGTTCCGTAATTTATCCAAAACCCGGTTCTTGCACAATCGGCTTCTCCAATCCGGTCTCCGCTCAAGTGATTTTGGTTTTTGTTATTGTGTTTAATGGTTAACGATGAAAAATGGTTGTCGTCCCAAAAAATGGTACCAAACGGTTCTAGTCCCGAAAATCCCGGTACCAAACCGGTACTGGTACCGAATTTCTCTTATCGGTTCGGTATTGATTTTTTCCACTCTCGGTTTCGGTATTATCCGGCTTCGGTACCGGTCCGGTACCAGTCCGGTACCGAGCTCATCCCTAGTACTGGGGATTAGTCGGGTGACATCTTTAAGTGGGAGCCCAGATACCCTGGGAAAGGACGTGTGAGTGTGTTAACTGCCTTTCAAAAGAAAAAAAAAATCAATTTTTTTTTATTGTGGTCCCCGACATGATTTGGACAATCCAAAAATGGTCTAAAATGGAAAACTTTAATAAGTTGGGTATTTCAGGATGTATTAGGGTTTCATCTTGATAGTAGTACTTAAGATCAAACTACCTAAAAAGTTAGATCAAGGAGTGGTTAACATAGCAGTAATTAGTTTTCTACTATTTGATTCTGATTTTTTATTTTTTAGGACTATGATAAATTTAATTAGAAAAACAACTAAATACTACTCTAGTAAAATTGTTATAGAGTATATAAATTGTTACATGTGTCTAATGTGATAAAATGAAAGGCCATTTTTTGAGTTGCTTAGCATGGAATTTTATTTTACGACAAATATGTTCATTCATTGTCATAGTTTATTACGTAATTGTAACACATTCACATAAAATGGTATTATTACTATGATGACTATATTCATTTAAAATCATACATCTTTTTGATAGATACGTTTATATGTAGTCTTTTGATTGTGTACACTTGGATGGAATCATGACGTATCATCCCTCAACTAGTCAAGTACACTTGATCTGCATTTTGACCCAAAGACGAACCCTTATTTTGAACTAAATTTGTCTTATGTGTGTGTATATACACATATGTGTGTGTGTTTTTACGTTAGGACTAATGGGCCGTTTACCAACTCTAACCAGGTAAGTGTGCTGGCTAGGGTAAATTCTGTCCCAGATAAGTGTTGTCCGGGTAAGAATGTTTACCAAATGTTTTAGGTAAGTACTTACCAACAACAAAATGACCATTATAATCATATTTATAATTATGTGTAAAATATAATATAATTGATTTATTTTCTCAAAAAAAATTGTAATTGTTTTCTTTTTATAGCCTCGATCTCCTAAAAGTAAAGTATTCGAATTTGTTTTTTTTCTCCCTCCCAAGCACCAAAAACTCTTGAAGGGTTTAAGACCAAGTTTTCCTCTTAGCAAAAATGGGTAGGCAAATATGGAAATAAAGGCTCTGACCCGGGTAAGCATGATTTTGATACTGGTTGGGTCAGATCTCGGTCAGATTTCGGTCAGCATCTCAGTCAGATCTGTGGTTTGGTAAACGCTCTGATTGCTGACCGAGTCAGATTTGCTGACCGAGTCAGACCGGTCAGCAGTTAGTAAACAGCCCCTAAGTTATTAAGAATTTAAATTCATATAAAACGATAAACAAAAGAAGAACCATGAATTGGTATTTTTATATTTATGGACTTCACAAAGATGATATTAAATATACCAAGTAAGCATTGTTTACACTACTTGTTTGGTAATCAAACATCAAAATCAAATAACTAGCGGTGAACAAAAGCCGAACATAACTGAAAAAAACCCCCTAAAATCCGAACCGAACCGAACCAAAAAGCGAAAACTGAATATCCAAACGGTTCGGTTTCGGTTTTGATTCACATACTGACCGAAAAAACCGAACAAAATTGAATTTTTTTAGTTTCTCTAAAAAACGAAATGAAACCGAATCGAAATGATATAATTTTTAATTTTTTTATTATATATAATAATTTATTATTAATACTAAAATTAGTATTATATAATAAATAAATGATTAATACTAAAATTAATATTATATATAATATATACCAAAAACCGAAAACCAAAACCAAAATTCAAAAACCGAAAACTAAAACATTGTATCCCATTCGGTTTTAACACCGAACTGAACAAAATAAAAACAGAACCGGAAAAAGTGAAAACCGAACAGTCTGAATTTTTAAAAATCGAATGGCTTGATTTTCGGTTCGGTTTCAACCAAAAACCAAACTGAACCGAACCATATTCACCCCTGAATAACAACAAATGAAAGTAATTGTATCAAGAATAAGATAAAGAATCAAGAATTTTTATGTTCCGATCATTTTTTTTTCCGTTTTCAACCCACCTCATTAATTTCATTTCCTTTTTTGAACTATATCATGTAAAACCATTTCGAATTATAATTGATATTAGGGAAAATTATTTAAATAACTATTTTAGAAAAATGTAGATTTTCGTCCCGGGCAACCCATTGTCATATTTAAATTATATGTATAGTCGTAGTACCACAAGGCTTCTTCGTCAAATTAGAATGAATGTTCTGAAGAAACCTCAATCCAAAACCTAAATGACCCCCTGAATTATTCTTATCCGATTTAACCATTTTGTCTCTCGTTTTATCAAAATAGCCAAAAACTCCGTGAAATACCTCCCGATTCACGATTCGTTCATGAAAGTCAATATGTATTTTACAGAATCGGGCCATGCTCTCGTGAACATACGCCCGAATAGGTTAGAGGTGGTAAAGTGAAATTAAAAATTACATTTTTGGCCTTTGACATTGTAACATACCCCCAAATCGGGTATCTCTATCAATATAAATATTTAACGGAGAGCATTCACATTTTAAAAAGTATTAAAAAAAATAAATAGAGTAGTTGCAATACCCAATTCACGGAGGGCATTAACATTGATGATAAAAAATTATTAAAACTTAATATTGGTATTTCTGGTCCTTTATAGAAAAGATATATCATAGATATTTTTAATTTATCATTTATTACTTGGGGTAGGAACGAACGTATTTTATTGCTACAAGTATCCGGAGGCTCTGGGAAGTCAGAATAGGAGAGCACTCATCTTGGGGTGGGCTAACTACTTAGATGCTTTAAGCAGTTATCCGCTCCCCGTTATGTTATAGAAGAATTGAGCTACTTGCTGGGTTGGTTAGCCGGTAGCCAGTGGGTAGGAAACCTTGCCCGCCAACTAAAAAGAGCGATTGAGAGTGGATTTCAGGAGTTGGGTGGTCATGACAATTGCAGTAATGTTGATCTTTTTTTGGCGTCAAGGACATTTGGAATTTCATCTTAGTTAAAGATAGTAATGGGGACAGTTATTTTATATATTTTGATATTGAAAATCATATTTTTGAGATTGACAATGATGATCCTTTTTGTAGTGAACTAGAAAGTTCTCGAATAAGCCAATTCATTTGGGACCTGCAGATTCACTATATTGAAAATCATATTTTTGAGATTGACAATGATCATCCTTTTTGTAGTGAACTAGAAAGTTCTCGAATAAGCCAGTTCATTTGGGACCCTGCAGACACACTCTTTTTCCTATTTAAAGCTCAACCCTTTGTCTCTTGTTTTCACTCTTCTATCATGCATCATGGCTGGGTGAGTTGTCCCATTGCGAATGAACCTCCGTGCATTTGCAATGGGACAATTCACCCAACCATGATGCATGACAGAAGAGATCAAGTACAAAATGGAGTTTAAGTTCCTCAAAATATCCGATTCGGACGGATTCTTTCCCCAAGTAACGAAGAGATCTTGGCGGAATTGCCACATATTAAACTCCTCATCCATTTTAAAAAATATTAAAAAAATTGAGGAGTTAAAATACCCGATTCACGGAGGGCATTCACATTGGCCATTGCTAATAAAAAATTATTAAAAACTAATTATTTTTTTAATTCCTCCATTTTAAAAAATAAAAAAGAACAAAGTATTTGTTACATTTATTTTCATACCCGATTCACGGAGTTAAAATTCCCAATTCACGGAGGGCATTCATATATATATATATATATATATTTGTTACTTTTATTTTCATATTATCCTACCACACAGGGACGAAAATGTAAAATTAAATTTTCATTTACCTCCTTGTACCTGATTCGGGAGGTATGTTCACAAAGGCAGGGGTCAAAGTGTAAAATACATATTGAGTTTCATGACTAAATCATGAATCGGAGGTATTTCACAACGTCTTGGTTATTATGGTAAAATAAGACTATAATTGAGATAATGGTTGTATCGATTATACATTTTTCTGAAATGATTATTCAAATAATTTTCCCTTAATAAATATCAAGTTCAATTTTCATAAATACATACTCCATGTAACAGTCCTATTTATTCCCATTTAATTCATGAATCCGTTAATTTCCTTGTCAATACGTAATGTAATTACAATCCATAATCGTATGTTTAATACTATTACCATTTCAGTATTAATTTTTATTGTATTTAAAGAACCCAAATGAATTCATTCTAGAACACATAAACCATAGCTTCAAAACACCAAGTTCTTTGCACATTTTATTTCAAAAAAATGAATTCGGTTTCAAACATTATTATTGTCTTTTTTAGCCTTGTTTCAGTGGTATGTGCAACTCCAGGCACAGCCACTTTCTACCAGAAATATACTCGTAAGTGCTCACTCTTTCTCCGCTTATATAAATTTAGGTATGTTATATGTACACATTAAAAAAATAATATTAACAAAAACATAAAAACCAGTCTAAACCATCTATTATAATCCAACGGTTTTGAACGATAAAGGCAATTACCTTTTGTCAAAACTAATTCAATGATTTTAGGGACCGTTTGCATTCGAATTTGGATGATCAAGTTTTAGATCTAATGGTTCTTATCTTCTCTTTTTTTGGTTCTCACATTGTAACTCTCTATATGTGTATATGTATACATGTGCATATGCATATATGCATGTATGTGCGCATGCATACATGAAAACGCATAGTGATGGAAATTTAGGGGACTGTGCATTGTTTTCGTTTTAAAATTTGTTAATATATGGGTTTGTTTCTTGGTTTGGTTTTGTTCGGTGCAGATCTAGAACTAAACCAAGATCTTTTTATTTTTAAACTTAAAACAATATCTTATTAGGTTTATATCGTTCATATTTAAAAAATAAATTTAGTTAATTTTTGGTTGCGTCGCTTTTTTTATATTTTCTGATTAAGAAAGGATGAAACAAACACAATTTGCTATTATTAATTCTAACATCATTCTTCTATATGACTTTGGCAACAGCGTCTGCGTGTTACGGGGACAAGCCAGAGGGTGTGATGATAGCTGCCGCAAGTGATCCTCTATGGAACAACGGAGCTATTTGTGGAAAGATATTCACCGTTAAGTGCACTGGCGCCACGAACCCCTTTCCTCACCCTTGCTATGATGGTAAAACGGTCACCGTCAAAATTGTAGATCACTGTCCGGGATGTGGTGGAACTATTGATCTCTCAAAAGAAGCTTTTGCAACAATAGCCAATCCCGTTGCTGGAGTCATCAAGATCGATTATTGGTAATTGTGATAATGTAAACCACTAGCCAGAACAATTAGAATATTGTGCGCAGATTGTTCAGGTTTTCATAGATGGTTTTTTGTCAATAGAAACCTATCAGTTTTGTAATATAAAATAAAAAAATTATATTATAAGAATAAGAATAAGAAACTCTTGATAAAAAAGAATTTTTGGGGATATTTATAAAAATTTGTTGCTAAATTTCAATTATCTTATGAGGTCTGGTTGGGTAAAAGATTTGATCATTTTAAATCCTTATTGGTTTATAATTAGGGGTGAGTATTGGAACCGGGTAACCGTCTTTGAAACCAGAATTTCTCTGGAACTGTCGGTTTTGGAATCGGAACCGGTGTGATTGATTCTGGTTCCGGTTTTTTAAAATACGGAACCGATCAAAACTGGTTCCGGTTCCAAAATATAAAGATTGGATGATAACGTTTGCGGTTTGATGAAATTTGGTCGGGTACTCGGTTATGCTCACCCTAGTTATAATGTGAGCCAAACTCGAGCTTGACTAAATGGTGTCAGCTAAGAAAATCAAACTTGATTTCATTGTTCGACAACTATTTTCGCACTTCAAGTGCGGCTTATGGAAATATTCAAGAACCATAATCAATAATTTTTTTTGATTCAGACACTTTCTAGAAAACTGGGCGTCAACGACGGCCAAATCCGCAGTAAATCAGTAGCTGAAAGTCATAATCGTAGCAAATAACTCGTAGCCAATCTGCTAGTGTCGTAAAAATATTTGCATCGGATTTAGCGACGGGACATTAATATTTCTATGGAAGAGACCGTAGAAAATCCGTAGCAAAAAAGGTGATTTATATATTTTATTATATCCATATTTTTAAGTAAAAGTCTACCGAAAAACGATGAATTTGCTACGGATTAGCTAGATAATGAGTTTGCTACGGATTAGCTTGGGAACATGTTTGCTACAGATTAGCTAGGGAACATCTTTGCCACGGATTAGCTAGGGAACGAATTTTCTAAGGAACGTATCCGTTCCGAATTAGCTACAGATTAAAAATGAGCTATTTTCCTGTATATGCATTGCAAAATATCTTCCAAAAACCACAAGGCTTGTGGCGTACTGGTTAAGACTTGTGGGTGATGAGGCTAAATAACTCATCTACCCCATGTTCGAATCCAGGCGCAAACAACTTGTGTCCACTGGGGATTATCTCAGGGCTGCATGTTTTAGCAGTCTTAAAATTGTCAGCGATTAGTCTAGACAAATGCCTAGAATACTCTTTCCAAAAAAAATATCTTCCAAAACAACAAGAAACTAAATTCATTATAATTTAGTTTGTGCTCAACATATAAAGGACCAACCATATTTACCAAAAACGTTTGTGTATCATCAACTTATAAAGGACCAGAAATATTTTATCCTTAACATATGAAGGACCAAAGAGAGGGAAAGGTCATTTAGACCAAATTAATGAGCGAGAGAGTCCAATGTTGCCTGCAATGATTGCGTGGTATTCTCCACTTAAGCGGCCCTTGCCTTGCGCTCAAAATCTTTGGCTAGGAGTTCATTTTTGGTCTCCTCCATCTCTTCCCTCCCATGTCTCTCTAACTCGAGGGCTTCCTGTAATATGATTACCTACAATTATTAAATATACACATAATGAGTAAGCTCTTAGTAAAACATATATAATAAGACAATATTGAAATTAACCATAAACATACCTCCGACTGCGAAAACATATGCATGGGAATGGTCGATGCTAGAAATGGATGAAATACTCGTCATCGTTATAGATTGATCAAACAACATGCCAAAGCCATAGAAGCGGCCTTTCTTCCGAGGTTGAACCTTTTCCCACACGTCCTTATCTTCAAGAGGTCGAGTCTTCGGGAGTAGATACTTCTCTAACATTTTCTGGTTGTAACTTTTATACAATTTAGAAAAATAAAATTAGTTATTCTAAATTTCGGCAGTATAACGACTATTAACCGAACATTTTCGCAAACTTCATATTTTGTTTTTATATAATGAATATATACATACATATATATATATAAGCTAACTCTTAATGAACTGCATTGGGTCCTTTATCGGCTTAAGTGATTGTTAAAGAACTTGATTAAGTTTGTAATGGGTCGTATTAGACTCAATGACTTAAATTAATTGAAATGAATTTCATGGGTGGTAACGAACTCTATTAGGTCTTTATTGGTTGTCATGGGTGATAACAAACTGTATTGGGCCTTTTTCTTGTTGGTATTGGGTTTTGATGGGTTACAATCAAGGTTCTAAATGGCATGAGGCGTGGCATGGCGTGGCGGTGCGGTCAAATTTCAAGCTTTACGAGTTACGGTGAGGCCAAGTCGATGTCCAAATGGGTAGCTTAAGGCAGAAAATATTTATTTTATATAGGGGAGGTTTCAATTGCAAACTCGACAATTCAAACAAACTTTGCAAACCAATCCTAGTCGTCCATCTATTCTAATAAATATTTGATTTATTTTGTTTCCTAATTCAAAGTCATGATCATAATTAATGAAATTATCATCTTCCATATATATGTCAACCATAATTAATGAATTATGATAAGTGTTCTTAAATATCTCAATTGTTCCTAATATAATGGTTTGCAAAGTTTGCATAAATGGAGGAGTTTGCAATTGAAACATGCCCTATATAGAAGAAAGTTCAAATACGAACTCAAATTTGGTTGTGAATGTGAGGACAAATGAGAGCACGACAAGTGTCTGAATGTAGATTATTCAGACTTGATATAGTATTTATTCAGTCTGAATATTTATTTGATTATTCAGTCTGAATAATAGTACATGCAGTCTAAATATTTTTCTTCATTATTCAGTCTGAATATGACACGTGTTGCGCTCTCATTTGTCCTCTCGTTCACAACCATATTTGAGCTCGCATTTGAACTTTCCTTCCTATTATATATCACTACAACAATATTGATTTTATAGGACACCTAAAATGAAAAAGCGTCCTAAAATAATACTTTATAGGACACTAATTTATAGGACCAAAACAAAAAGTGTTCTATCTAAAAGCGTTACAATAAGTTTATATGACGGTTTTAGGCGTCTTAACAAGTTTTTTTACGACGCTTTAAAATAAAGTGTCATATTAGCTGTTTTATAGCACACTTTTGAAAAGTGTCCTATAAAATATGGGTTTATAGGACGCTTTCAAAAGTGTCCTATAAAATATGGGTTTATAGGACACTTTTCAAAAGTGTTCTAAAAAATAGTTAATAGGACACTTTATTTTAAAAGCGTCGTAAAACTTGTTAAGACGCCTAAAACCGTCATATAAACTTATTTTAACGTTTTTAGATAAGATACCTTTTGGTTTGGTTCTATAAATTAGTGTCCTATAAAATCACTTTTGTTGTAGTGACTCAATCTATATTTTCTGATGCAGAAGATAACCGGTTTTTTCTATATTATTTACAGATTTGTTTTGTAAAGTTTCACTAATTACATGTATTAACCATTATAAGAGAAATAAAATTCAAATTTTTTTATTTTGGTCCCTGACATGATTTGGACAATCCAAAAGTGGTCTAAAATGGAAAACTTTAATAAGTTTGGTATTTCAGGATGGATTAGGGTTTCATCTTGATAGTAGTACTTAAGATCAAACTACCTAAAAAGTTAGATCAAGGAGTGGTTAACATAGCAGTAATTAATTTTCAACTATTTGATTCCCATTTTTTTATTTTTTAGGACTATGATAAATTTAATTAGAAAAACAACTAAATACTACTCTAGTAAAATCGTTATAGAGTATATAAATTGTTACATGTGTCTAATGTGATAAAATGAAAGGCCATTTTTTGAGTTGCTTAGTATGGAATTTTATTTTACGGCAAATGTGTTCATTCATTGTCATAGTTTATTACTCAATTATAACACATTCATATAAAATGGTATTATTACTATGATGAATATATTCATTTAAAATCATACATCTTTTTGATGGATATCTACGTTTATATGTAGTCCTTTGATTGTGTACACTTGGATGGAATCGTATCATCCCTCAACTACTCAAGTACACTTAAAATCTCTAACATGTGTCTACTTGATCTGCATTTTGACCCAAAGAAGAACCCTCATTTTTGAACTAAATTTGTCTTATGTGTATATACATATACATATGTGGGTTTTTATATGAGGATTAAGTTATTAATATTTTAAATTCATATAAAACGATTAAAAAAAACCATAAATTTATATTTTTATATTTATGCAGTTTACAAAGATGATATTAAATATACCAAGTAAGCATTCTTTACACTACTTGTTTGGTAATCAAACATCAAAATAAAATAACTAGGGTTGAGCAAAAACTGAACGGAACCGGAAAACAAATCCCGAAAAATCGAACCGAACCAAAAACCGAAAACTGAATATCCAAACCGTTCGGTTTCCGTTTTGGTTCCCATACTGACGGAAAAAACCGAACATAACCGAAAATTTTCAGTTTCTCTACAAACCGAAATGAAACCGAATCGAATCGAAATAATATAATTTTTAAATTTTTTTATTATATATAATAATTTATTATTAATACTAAAATTAATATTATATAATAAACACATGATTAATACTAAAATTAATATTATATATAATATATACAAAAACCGAAAACCAAAACCAAAACCAAAATACAAAAACCGAAAACTAAAACATTATTGTATCCCATTCGGTTTTAACACTGAACCGAACAAAAAAAAAACAGAACCGAAAAAACCCGAAAACCGAACGATTTGGATTTTCAGAAACCGAATGGCTCGGTTTTCGGTTCGGTTTCAACCAAAAACCGAACCGAAGCAAACCATACTCACCCCTAAATAAAGTAATTGTATCCGGAATAAAATAAAGAATCTAGATTTTTTATGTTCCGATCATCTTTTTTCCGTTTCCCAACCCACCTCATTAATTTCATTTCCTTTTTTGAACTATATCATTTAAAACCATTTCGAATTATAATTGATATTAGGGAAAATTATTTAAATAACCATTTTAAAAAAATGTATATCCTATTTAACCATTTTGTATCTCGTTTTATCAAAATAGCCAAAAACTCCATGAAATACCCCCCGATTTACGACTCATTCATGAAAGTCAACATATATTTTACATAATCCGGCCATGCCCCGTTGAACATACCCTCGAATAGGTTAGAGGTGGTAAAATGAAATAAAAATTACATTTTTGGCCTTTGACATCGTAACATACCCTCCATCAACATAAATATTTCACGGAGGGCATTCACATTTTAAAAAGTATTAAAAAATAAATCGAGGAGTTGCAATACCCAATTCACGGAGGGCATTAACATTGCTAATAAAAAATTAGTAAAAATTAATATTTTTTAAACTCCTCGTTCATTCTAAAAATATTAAAAAATAAATCGATGAGTTAAAATACCAGATTCACCGAGGGCATTCACATTGCTAATAAAAAATTATTAAAAACTAATACTTTTTAAATTCCTCCATTTTAAAAAATATTAAAAAATAAAAAACAACAAAGTATTTGTTACTTTTATTTTCATACCCGATTCACGAAGTTAAAATACCCAATTCACGGACGGCATTCATATATATTTGTTATTTTTATTTTCATATTACCCGATCACTACCATATTAATACACACATGGACCAAAATGTAAAATTAAATTTTCATTTACCTCCTTGTACCTGATTCGGGAGGTATGTTCACGGAGGTAGGGGTCAAAGTGTAAAATATATATTGAGTTTCATGACTAAATTATGAATCGGGGATATTTCACAGAGGTCTTGGTTATTATGGTAAAATAAGAGGGATAATGGTTATATCGGATATACATTTCCGATTAATATCAAGTTCAATTTTCATAAATACATACTCCATATAATAGTCCTATTTATTCCCATTTAATTCATGAATCCGTTAATTTCCTTGTCAACAAATAATATAATTACAATCCATAATCGTATGTTTAATACTATTACCATTTCAGTATTAATTTTTATTGTATTTAAAGAACCCAAATGAATGCATTCTAGAACACATAAACCATAGCTTCAAAACACCAAGTTCTTTGCACATTTTATTTCAAAAAATGAATTGTGTTTCAAACATTATTATTGTCTTTTTTAGCCTTGTTTCAGTGGTATGTGCAACTCCAGGCACAGCCACTTTCTACCAGAAATATACTCGTAAGTACTCACTCTTTCTCCTCTTATATAAATTTGGGTATGTTATATGTACATATTGAAAAAATAATATTAACAAAAACATAAAAACCAGTCTGAACCATCTAATTTAATCCAACGGCTTTGAACGACAGGGGCAATTATATTTTGCCAAAATTAAATCCATAATTTTAAGGACTCTTTACATTCAAATTTGGATGATCCAGTTTTAGATCCAATGGTTCTCTTGTTCTCTTTTTTTGGGTCCTCACATTGTATCTCTCTATATGTGTATATGTATACATGTGCATATGCATGTATGTGTGTATCCATACATGAAAATGCATAGTGATGGAAGTCCAGGGGACTCTGCATTGTTTTCGTTAAAAAATGGGGAAGGCTGATAGCATCCCTATAGTATGGTAAGGCACCCCTATAAAATGAAACATCCTTACATATTTCAATGTCAAAACCTTTTTTTACATTTCCAAAGCTATAAAAGTGCGAGAAATTCCATGCACACCCCTAATAAGGGGGTGTCGTTAGCACTCCCCCAAAAAAATTGTTAATATATGGGTTTGTTTTTGTTCGGTGCAGATCTAGAACCAAATCAGAATCTTTTTAGTTTTAAACTTAAAACAATATCGTATTAGGTTTATATTGTCCATATTTTAAAAATACTTTTAGTTAATTTTTGGTTGCGTCGCTTTTTTTGTATTTTCTTATTAAGATAGTAGGAAACAAACACAATCTGCTATTATTGATTCTAACATCATTCTTCTATATGACTTTGGCAACAGCGTCTGCTTGTTACGGGGACAAGCCAGAGGGTATGATGATAGCTGCCGCAAGTGATCTTCTATGGAACAACGGAGCTATTTGTGGAAAAATATTCACTGTTAAGTGCACTGGCGCCACGAACCCCTTTCCTCACCCTTGCTATGATGGTAAAACGGTCACTGTCAAAATTGTCGATCACTGTCCGGGATGTGGTGGAACTATTGATCTCTCAAAAGAAGCTTTTGCAACAATAGCCAATCCCGTTGCTGGAGTCATCAAGATCGATTATTGGTAATTGTGATAATGTAAACCACTAGCAAGAACAATTAGAATTTTACTTGCAGGTTGTTCATGTTTTCATAGATGGGTTTTGGTCAATAGAAACCTATAAGTTTTTTTAATATACAATAAAAAATTATATTATAAGAATAAGAAACTCTGGATAAAAAAAACATTTTTGGTGCTATTATCGAAATTTGTTGGTAAATTTTAACTATGTTATGAAGTCTGATTGGGTAAAAGATTTGATCGTTTTTAAATCCTTATTGGATATAATTTTGGGGTCGGTATCGGGACTGGGTAGCTGCCTTTGGAACCCGAACCTCTCTGAAACTGTCAGTTTTGGAATCGGTACCGATGTGATTGGTTGCGGTTTCGGTTTTTAAAATACGGAACCGATCAAGGTTGGTTCCGGTTCTGGTTCTAAATTTTTGGAACTGGTATCCGCTGGTACCTAGAATCGGAACTGATAGGTACCTGTTCCTATTAGATAAAAAATTAATTTATATATCTATTAATAAACTTATATTACCTTTTAAGTTAGAGTCGAGTTATATATGTTTATAATATATTTAAAATTACATTTTTATCATATTACTTTTGATCATTTGTTGTATTTATTACTTTAAATTTGTACTTTGTAGTTTATAATAGATTTAAAAAGTTACATTTTTATCGTATGAAATGTAAAGATTTAAAAAAATCTGAAACCAGGTATTCGGTACTGGAATTGGTTCCAGCGATTCCGGTTCCGGTTAAAAAATATAAAGATTTGATGATAACTTTTGCGGTTTCATGAAATTTGGCCGGGTACTTGGTTATGCTCACCCCTAGTTATAATGTGAGCCAAACTCGTGCTTGACTAAATGGTGTCAGCTAGGAAAGTCAAACTTGATTTCATTGTTCGACAACTATTTTCACACTTCAAGTGCGGCTTATGGAAATATTCAAGAACTATAATCAATAAAATTTTTTGATTCAGACACTTTCTAGAAAATTGGGCGTCCGCAACAGCCAAATCCATAGTAAATCAGTAGCTGAAAGTCAAAATCGTAGCAAATAACTAGTAGCCAATCTGCTAGTGTCGTAAAAATATTTGCATCGGATTTAGCGACGGGACATTAATATTTTGACAGAAGAGACCGTAGAAAATCCTTAGCAAAAAAGGTGATTTATATATTTTATTATTTCCATATTCTATATATATATATAAAAACAACAACCTCAAGGCATGAGGTGGCATAATGAAAGTTTAGTATTATAAAATCTTGAAATGTGGTAGAGTTTCATCATCCCACATTGATAAGGTAATGCAATTTTGGAAGTAAAGAGTGAGTATAAGAAAGGAAGAGGAAAACCATAGATGATGACTTGACAATTATCAAATCTTGAAATGTGGTTAAGTTTCATCATTACACATTGGTGAGAAGATGCAAATTCAAAAATATAAAGTGATTACAAGAATAAATGGGTGAATGATTTTGTTTCAACTTATAAGGTTGTATATATATTAAAAGAAATAAGATGATATATTGAGAGTTTAGTATCTTTATTATTTTTATTATTATTATATATATAAAAAGTTCAACCAAGGGAAATGAGGTGGCATAATAAGAGTTTAGTTTTATCAAATCTTGAAATGTGGTAGTGTTTCATCATCCCACATTGGTGAGGAAATGCAAGCTTGGAAGTAGGAAGTAAGTATAAGAAAGTAGGGGATAAACCATAGATGATGACTTTACAATTCTCAAATTTTGAAATTTGGTTGAGTTTCATCATCCCACGTTGATGAGAAGATGCAAGTTCAAAAATATAAATTGAGTATAAGAATAAACATATGAATGAGTTTGTGTCAAGTTATATGGTTGTATATATTTTTAAAAAATGAGTTGGCATTACGAGAGTTTAATATCTTTATCATATCTTTATATATATAAAAGGAAAACTTTGAGGTATTGAGGTGGCATCATGAGAAATGAGTATTCTCAAATGGTGATTTGTGGTTGAGTTTTAGTAGTCCCACATTGGTGAATAGCAATTTTTTTTGAATAATGTGAAGTGTGTAAGAAACGTTGATTGGATGTCTTTGTGTTAATTCATGGAGTTTGCCTCATGAGGTTGTCTTATTTTGGATAACCCTCTTTAAAATCTCTAAAGTCTAACAATGGTTGGAATAAAAAACAACCAATCTTTATCTTTATATATGTAAAAGTAAGAAACAAGAGAAATGACATAACACAATATAGATTAAGAATTCCAAAACATTGAATTGCGGTTACTTTTGGTCATCCCACATTGATAAAAAGATGATTTGTTGGAACATGGGTTGGTTATACAAGGAGAAGGATACCAATTTTTCTTCACCTGGTTTTCTATTTGTGATTTCGTTAATCCATTTTGGATTAGATGGTAAATTGTAGTTACAAATTTCACTTTTTTAAATATTGAAGAGAAAAGTTTGTTTGGTGTTTTCTAATTACATGTTCTCCTTTTGTACATAACATTGAAAAGAGTCTACGGGGGTTTTTAATTTTATGAGAATGTGTTCTTTGTTTTTCAAGTTCATTTTACATAGTCGATCGGATTCTTAATTCTAGATCATTCGTTATTATTTATTACATAAGTTATTTGTATGTTTGATGTCATTTAATAAATAAGGTTACAAAACAAACTTTATAAACAAGTTTTTAAACACTATTGTGTATGTTTGCCAAAACAATTTACATCTAAAACAGTTGAATACAATGAAACATTGCATTTTATTAGTTTTCAAATAATGTGGCACAATATGAATTAAGGATTCCAAAATATTGAATTGTGGTTTAGTTTTGGTCATCCCACATTGATAAAAAAGATCATTAATTTAATGGAAACATGGGTTGGTTATATACGGAGAATGATGCCAACTTTTGCTTACATGGTTTTCTATTTATGATTTACTTTAATCCATTTTGGATTAAATAGTAAATTTTAATTACAAATTCCATTTTCTTAAAATTTTAGTTACAAATTACATGTTCTCCGTTTTTCACAAAACATTGAAAAGTGTTTACTTGGTTTTTAATTTTTTAATAATGTGTTCTTTGTTTTTCAAGTTTATTTTATATAGTTGACCGGATTCTTAATTGTAGATCATTTGTGATTATTTATTACGCAACTTATTAATTAAAACATACATGTTTGAAATAAATAAGGTTATAAAACAAACTTTATAAACTAAATTTTAAAGATTAGTTTTAAACACCCCTACCATGATACTTAATATTGTGTACTTTTATCAGAAGAATTTATATCTAAAACAATCGAATACAATGATATATTGCATATTATTAGTTGTCAAATAATGAATTAGGTTCATCTTAACGACTTAACGTAGTTACATATTTCTTAATAGTATGATTCCATCACCACGCAACACGTGGTGGCACATACTAGTATATATTAAAGAAGAAACTACAAGCAATGACGTGACATCTTTTCAAAGCTAGAAAATGTATTATCTTTTTTTCTCATTTTTTTCAAACTTCTCCCACTTCAATATCTATTTTTGATTTTTGATATTCACATTGAAAACCCTTCATTAGGTTACAATCTATTCATCTCCTCTTTAATAAATACTCTTTGAATTCTCATTATTCTTCTCTATTCAGTTATAACTTTTCATCTTCTTCTGATGGTACATCTTTATGATTAGTTTTTCAATTCTTCCTCCCTATTTAGTTATAACTTTGTAGAGGCAATTTGCATTTTTGTTGATTTGAGGCGTCATTCAAAAACACAAATCACGGTATGAGTTTTTGCTTTTGTAAGTATACTATTTCGTCTTTTAGTTGGAGACATTTACGTTAAAGTTGGAATTATGTAGGATTTGAATCCCTTTTTGTGTAGATAAAGTGGCATATGAATCTTTCATGAAATAAGGTAATATTTTGAAGCATAATAATCTATCTTAAGCTTTCAATTCTTCCTCTCTATTCAGTTTTTGTGGAGGCGATTTGCAGGTTGTTGATTTCAGGAGTCATTTAAGAAGACAAATCATGGTAAGTTTTTGCTAATGTAAGTATAGTATTTCATCTTTTGATCATGAAAATCTATAATTTTTCATGAAATAAGGTAATATTTTTTAAGCATAATAATCTATCTTAATCTTTCAGTTCTTCATCTCTATTCAGTTTCGTGTTTTGCATTTTTTGTTGATTTAAGACGTCATTTAAGAAGACAAATAATGGTATGAGTTTTTGCTAATGTAACTTTAGTATTTCATCTTTTGATCATGAAAATCTATGTGTGTGTGTATACATATATATTAAAGAAGAAACCATGCGCAATAACATGGCCTCTTCTCAAAGCTAGATAGTGTTTTATCTTTTTTTCTCCTTTTCTAAGTTTCTCCAACATTAATATTTATTTTTTGGTATTCACATTTAAGACAATATCAATAGGTTACTCCAACTTATCATCTCCTCTCTAATAATTGTTCTTTTAAATCTTATTATTTCTCTTTTTTCAGTTATAAATTTTCATCTCTCCTCATGGTACACCACTATGATAATGTCTCTTAATCTCTCAATTTACTCTCAATAAATTATAATTTTGTGGAGACAATTTGCGTTTTTGTTGATTTGAGGCATCATTTAAGCAGACACATCATGGTATTAGTTTTTGTTAATGCAAGTATGGTATTTCATCTTTTAGTTGGAGACATTCACACTAAAGTTAGAATTATGTAAGCATATGAATCCCTTTTTGTATGAAATCTTAATCTCTCAATTCTTTCTCTCTATTAAGTTATAATTTGTTGGAGAAATTTGCCTTTTTGTTGATTTGAGGCATCATTCAAGAAAACACATCATAGTATGAGTTTTTGTTAATGTAAGTATAATATTTCATCTTTTAGTCGAAGACATTCACACTAAAGTTGGAATATGTAGCCATATAAATCTCTTTTTGTATTAATAAAGTGACATATGAATCTTTGATGACATAAGGTAACATTTTTAAGCATATTAATGTCTCTTAATCTCTCAATTATTCCTCTCTATTCACTTTTTGTGGAGGCAATTTGCATTTTTTGTTGATTTGAGATGTCATTCAAGGAGACAAATCATGATATGTGTTTTTTTTACTTATGTAAGTATATTATTTCATTTTTTAATCGGTAGCATTCACACTAAAATTGGAATCATCCATGCATGCATGCATATGAATATATATATATATATATATATATATATATATATTTTGTTGATAAAGCGGCATATGAATCCATGATGAAATAAGGTAACATTTTTAAGCATATATACAACACAACAATATAACTATCTTTTTATTTGTTTATCCATGAACTTGACAAGTATTATGCTAGAATATTTATGAATTGATGGTGGAAATCGTTTCGTTTTCTTGAGTATATGATTTTCTCCATCTATAAAATTGAATCCAACTTTCATGTTTTATTGAGTTTGTATGTATTTTGTTGTTTCTCTTTTGTACAATTTTTTTCCGGGCTATCAATGTCGTTGTTCATTATACATAAATTTTCTACCTAACACCATCGTGAAATATTAAAATGATTGCTACAAGAAATTAATATAGTTTTCGTTGCCGGTTATATTATTTAAACAACACTCTTATTATATTATCTAAAAAATAATATATTCACTAAATAACCACACACAGGTTTTAATCATTTTCTTTAGCATAAGATATATTGATTTGAATTATATTTCAAAATAAAATTAAATATCTATAATTTGAATCAATATATAAAATTTAAATGAACAATATCATTTAAAATCATATTTACAAACCCAATATATGAATTAATATAAATGAAATTATAATCGATATATAAATAAATTTAGGATTAATATTGTAACACCCGGATTTTTTTTAGATAAAATATAAAATTCTAGAAAATGCGTGTTTTAAAAGGGTTATAGGTTGGTTGATGAAAAAGATCAAAGCTATGCGTCGGAAATCAAGTTTGGGAGTTTCGGGGTAACTTAAATGGCTCGTGCTAGTTGCGGCTGAGCTAACCCACGCCACTAAGTGGCTTTACACTCTGTTTGGCTAGGGCCAGTTACCAATGCCAGTTACGAAATGTAACTAGCTTAACAACTAGCGTCAGAGTATGTTTGGTCAAAATGGAGCCGCGTGAGTTACTAGTGCCAGTTACGAAATGTAACTAGCTTAACAACTAGCGTCAGAGTATGTTCGGTCAAAATGGAGCCGCGTGAGTTACCAATGCCAGTTACAAAATGTAACTAGCTTAACAACTAGCGTCAGAGTCTGTTTGGTCAAGAGGGAGCCGCGTGAGTTACAATGCCAGTTACGAACGTAACTGGCGTCCATATCTGGCGTCCAGCACTGATCAGTTTTTATAACATCCGTTTTTCTTGACTTTCACACTCATTTTTCACCAAAAACCTTCTCCTCCACACTAATGGCGATTTTAATGCTTTGAACCACCATTCTAACCAACTTGGGAGCATTTATTGAGCATCTAGCTTGAGGATTTCGGTTTGGAGCTCAAGTGTTCGAGTTCTTCTTCTATTTCATCTTCTCCACCAAGTTCCACCATTTTCATCCATTTTAGGAGATTTTCTAGGGTTTTCCTAACCCTAGCTATGTGAGTTCAAATCTAAACTTATGAACTCAAATACTTGTTGTAAACGTAGTATTTTGCTGATTCTTAAACTTGGTTTCAAGTAGTTGTGTATTTGAGTAAGTTTGGAAGTTTTAGGTCAAAATGAGGGTTTTGAGTATGTTGTTGTAGATGATGAAATGAGCATCATAAATGGTTTAAAATACTTGGAAAGGTTATAAAATGAAATAATCTTTGGTTTTGAAACTCAAAATGATTTGACCTAGTTTTTGGTAAAACTTGGATTTGAAAGGAAATGGTTTATTGAAAGGGTTTTCAAGGTTGGAAAACTAATAATACGTCTCGTTGATGTATTTGGTCGTAGGGCTAGTATGTATTGGATCCATAGGCATATAGTAGGTTTAAAACGGGATTGTTGTCCCTTTTTGGTAGCATAGAAGTCATCGGGGGCCTCTTACCGTTGGGTATAATGCCGGATCATTACCGGATGCCATTGACTCTATGCATGCGCAATTTGGGGTCATCAGTGGGCCGTGTACTAAGGTGCATAATCGGTTATAGACCGGTTGCCAGTGACCATTGCGCGGGCTTCCGTAAGAAGTCATCAGGGGCCGTGTACTAAGGTGCATAATCGGTCATTGACCGGTTGCCATTGGCTCTTACAGTTAGCTCAAACATCGTGTAGTGACCTACTTCTGGTATCCGTCACTAAGGATGGAACACCGGGTCTCCCCCGGTTGTTTTTAAAAGATCCTTGCTCATCAAGAGTAAGTTATTTCAAATGAAGTTGAATGGGATAAACGCACTGTATCTTATCTTTTAAATGTTTTAACTGCCTTATCCATTTAACTGTTTGTTCTCACTAGGCGTAAGCCTAACACTTGATTTTAAATGTGGTTTAGCAGGTAAACAAGTTGACGGGGCTCTTTAGAGAAGAGCGGGTTGATGTGTCGAGAGAGATGACACTTTTTTTGGAGATATGCTCATAGAGCATATACATAGTTGGAGCAATAGAATATTCTTTTGAGGATATTAGTAACACCCAATTGTAATCTATAGTCTAAATAGCATAGATTATTAGGTTGTTATTTTAATATCCATGTTTAGATGTAAACTTTCATACTCCACCCCCACTTATTGGGTGATTTTATTTATATTCCACATGATATTTCGGTTCAATTTTACTCTAAATTTTAGGGTGTTACAAGTTGGTATCAGAGCTCTAGTTTAAGCGAACTAGGTGTGAATTTAAGATGTCTAGACTTAAGCTGAGACTTTAAATGTGGATTTGTGAGATATGGGTAGACACCATTAAGATAGGAGAGCTTTAGAGTCGACGGAAATGCACTAATCATGAAATGTGACTTTGGTAATGGGAATTCTTACTGGTATGATATATTCAAGATATCACGTAGCTAATGCTATTTTGGGTATATTGTTATGTGAGTATGCTCGTTTTTCCATTGTTGCGATGATTGACAAATGTGTTATACGTATTTATGTTAGTTTTGTCTTACTCCTACTTTATCATCTTGACAGACTAAGATGGTGAACACGCGAACCCGATCGCGTAATGAAGTTGAGGGAGCAACCAACAGTGTCACGAATCAGGACGTGGCAGCAACAGCGGAAGTCACTCAACCACCCCGAATTACTCGACCGCCACCAATCATCCCTCCTCTCACAAGTATACCCGTGCCTAGATTGTCTACTATTGCGCCACTCAATCTTAATGCAGGGGGTCCTCTAATGACGGAGGCGGGTTCACAAGATGAACTTCAGATTTGGTTGTTGCAAGCGGTAAACACTATGATGGGTCAACAACATGAATCATTCCTTAAGGCGCTTGAGGAGAGAGATGCCAGTGTCAGGAGGCATGAAGTAACTGCCGAGAATGCTGTGGGAGGTTCCAGGGGAACAGGGGCCGCACCAAATACTGAAGAAACCCTGTGACCGAAGTGAGAAGAGCAGGGAAGGGTTGCTCTTATAAAGCCTTCTTATGCACTAAGCCACCCGAGTTCTCCGGGACTTCCGATCCAGTGGTCTGCATGAACTGGCTTCAAGAGATCGAGCAAGCTTTTGGCTCGAGTGAATGTGAGGAAGGTCAGAAGGTGAGGTTTGCCTCACAGATGCTTAGAGGCGCGACCTTAAGATGGTGGAATGTCACCGCTAAAACTCTTGGCCCGGTGATTGTATCGATGTTGACTTGGCAAATGTTTAAAGGGAAAGTGTTGGAGGAATACTGTAACGAGAGGGCTATAGATCGTATTGTGGATGAGTTCCGAGCTCTCAAGAAGGGAGATAAGACTGTGAGAGAATATACAGAGTTGTTCGTGGAGAAACTGGATCTAGTGGGGCATGTGGCTCCAACTGAGAGAGAGAAGATGAAGGCGTACATCAAAGGATTGCCATCTGACATGATGGCAATGGTGCAAACGGCAAAGACCTCCACTTTAAGGGAGGCCATTGATCAAGCTCAAATGGTGGAGGACACCGATGAACTAAGGAAGGAAGAGAGGAAGTTAAGTGGAGAAAAGAGGAAGTGGGAAGGCAATTCCGCGCCTTCCAAGAGGCCAAACTACAACAACAACCACCACAACAATCGAAGGACCGAGAATAGGAGGGAGCCTAATTGGTGCTTCAAGTGTCGAAACAAGCACCACGGGCCATGCAACTCGTCTGCGAAAGGGTGCCACAAGTGTGGTAAGAGCGGGCACTATGCTCGCGAGTGCCCAGTTAAAGGGGTTATTTGTTTTGAATGCAAAGATGAGAACGGGGGGAAGCCAAGGGAAGAGGGATAATGTCCCTAAGGCGACGGGAAGAGCGTTCAAGATGACCGCGAATGAAGCTAAAGAGGCGGCAGATGTGGTGACGGGTACGTTTCTCATAAACTCCGTACCCGCTCGTATTCTTTTCGATTTCGGTGCTACTTTCTCTTATGTGTCCACTATTTTCTACCCGAAACTGCTTGTTAGTACTTTAGAGGATGCTTATATTGTCGAAATAGCCGATGGTAGGAAGGTCTTGGTTAGAGATTTTCTTAGAAATTGCACACTAGAGGTTGGGGAGAAGCGATTCCCGGTGAACCTCATACCTATGGAGATAGGGAGTTTTGATGTAGTGATTGGGATGGATTGGTTGGCCAAGAACCAAGCCGAGATCTTGTGTTCCAAGAAATTGATTCGAATTCCGTTATCGGATGGTAGTATGGCGTTGATCTACGGGGAAAGAAGGAAGGGTGAAGTCGCGTTGTTAACCCTAGCAAAGGCACGCAAGTGTTTGGCCAAGGGGTGCCTATCTTATTTAGCCTACGTTGTGGAGGCGAAGTTAGAGAAGAGAAGAATAAGCTATGTTCGAGTTGTTTTTGAATTCCCGGACGTATTCCCCGAGGATTTACCCGACTTGCCACCCGATAGACAGGTAGAATTTCGAATAGATCTTATACCGGGGGCCGCTCCGATTGCTAAAGCACCCTACCGGTTGGCACCATCTGAGATGCAAGAAATGATGACGCAACTACAAGATCTCCTTGAGAAGGGTTTCGTGAGACCAAGCTCATCACCTTGGGGAGCTCCGGTCTTGTTTGTGAAGAAGAAGGATGGCACAATGAGGATGTGTATAGACTATAGAGAGTTGAGTAAGGCGACCGTGAAGAACAAGTACCCACTCCCGAGAATTGACAACCTCTTTGATCAGCTACAAGAAGCGGGTTGTTTCTCAAAAATCGACTTACGCTCGGGATATCACCAAGTGAAGGTAAAGGAAGATGATGTAGCAAAAACGGCGTTTAGAACGCGGTACGGGCATTATGAGTTTCTAGTAATGCCATTCGGTTTGACGAACGCGCCGGCGGTATTTATGGACTTGATGAACCGCGTGTGTCGACCTTTTCTAGACAAATCAGTAATAGTATTTATTGATGACATCCTTGTCTACTCTAAGAACGAGTTAGACCACGAGCAACACCTTCGGGAGGTTCTCGAAGTGTTAAGGAAAGAAAAGTTATACGCCAAGTTCTCTAAGTGTGACTTTTGGTTGAAGGAAGTACAATTTTTAGGTCATGTGGTCACCCATGAGGGAGTGAAAGTGGATCCATCCAAGATAGAAGCAATGATGAATTGGGAACCGCCTAAGAACCCGTCAGAGATCCGAAGTTTCTTAGGATTAGCGGGATATTATCGAAGGTTTATTCAAGATTTCTCTAAGGTTGCATCTTCTCTGACGGCCTTGACTAGAAAGAATGTGGAGTTCATGTGGACCGACAAGCAAGAAGAGGCTTTTCGGACTCTTCAAAAGAAGTTGTGTGAAGCACCGATTCTATCCTTGCCGGAAGGGACGGAAGATTTTGTGGTTTACAGTGACGCATCAAAAATGGGATTGGGTTGTGTGTTAATGCAAAGGGGCAAGGTGATTGCCTACGCCTCAAGGCAACTAAAGGAGCACGAAAAGAACTACCCAACCCATGATTTAGAGTTAGCGGCGGTGGTCTTCGCTTTGAAGTTATGGCGACACTATCTTTATGGAACCAAGTGTACACTCTATACAGACCACAAAAGTTTGAAGTACGTGTTTGATCAAAAGGAACTGAATATGAGGGAAAGACGTTGGCTCGAACTACTCAAGGACTATGATTGTGAACTACTTTACCATCCGGGTAAAGCCAACGTGGTAGCAGATGCATTGAGCAGGAAGGAGTACGATAGCGGGACACGTGCCGTACTTACACGGATTGAGGTGATGTCTAGTTTGATTGACCGAATCAAAGCAGCTCAGGTGAGGGCACTACTTGAGGAAAACTTAAAAGATGAAGTGATGGTGAAACAACATTTGATGTTGACCGAAGATAGTCGTGGCCTGAAGCTATTTCGAGGGCGTGTTTGGGTGCCTAAGATTGGGGGTAACCGAGAACTACTTTTGGAGGATACCCATAAGTCCAAGTACTCCATACATCCGGGTAGTACCAAGATGTATAGGGATCTAAAGTTAACTTATTGGTGGCCCGTCATGAAGTTGGATGTTGCTAGCTATGTGGAGAGATGTGTGACTTGTTTGCAAGTCAAGGCGGAACACCAACGGCCGTATGGAAGCCTTCAGTCGTTGGAAATTTCGGAATGGAAATGGGAACACCTCACTATGGACTTTGTGACGAAGCTACCAAAGACCTTGAGAGGTCATGATACCATATGGGTAGTGGTGGATAGACTAACGAAGAGTGCTCATTTCTTAGCAATGCGAGAAGCCGGCCCAGTTGACAAATTGGCCAAGTTGTATGTGGATGAGATAGTTGCAAGGCACGGTGTGGCTTTGACTATTGTGTCAGATCGGGATAGCCGGTTCGCTTCTAACTTTTGGAATGGATTACAAGAAGGGTTGGGCACCAAGATAAACTTAAGTACAGCTTTTCACCCGCAGACAGATGGTCAAAGTGAAAGGTCCATTCAGACTCTTGAAGACATGCTTAGGTCATGTGTTATTGACTTTGGTGGGAATTGGGATTCGCATCTACCGTTGGTGGAGTTTGCCTACAACAACAGTTACCACTCTAGTATTGGCATGGCGCCTTTCGAGGCGCTTTATGGACGGAAATGTAGGACACCGGTATGTTGGTTAGAAGCGGGAGAGAAGCAATTCTCCGGGCTCGAGATTGTACAAGAGACGACTGACAAGGTGAAACTTATTCGGGAACGACTAAAAGCGGCACAAGACCGCCAAAAGAGTTATGCCGACAAGAAGAGAAGACCAATGGAGTTCCAAGTGGGTGAGTGGGTTATGCTCAAGGTGTCTCCATGGAAGGGTATCATTCGGTTCGGAAAACGCGGGAAGCTTAGCCCTCGTTTCCTCGGACCGTTCAGAATTTTGGAAAGAGTGGGACGGCAAGCGTATAAATTGGAGCTGTCACCCGAGTTGGCCGGCATACATCCTACGTTCCACATATGCTACTTAAGGAAATGTTTGGCTGAGGAAGAGAGTGTGATACCTCTCTCGGAAATTCGTGTCGATAATAGCCGATGTGTGGAAGAGCCGGAAGCGATTTTGGAAAGCAAATCTAAAAAGTTACGCCACAAAGAGATCACCATGGTTAAAGTGCAATGGAAGCATCATAGAGGGTCGAATGTGACGTGGGAAGCAGAAGAAGATATGAAGAAAAGATACCCGAGCTTGTTTGTGTAGTTTTAGATTTCGAGGACGAAATCAATTTCAAGGGTGGGAGGATTGTAACACCCGGATTTTTTTTAGATAAAATATAAAATTCTAGAAAATGCGTGTTTTAAAAGGGTTATAGGTTGGTTGATGAAAAAGATCAAAGCTATGCGTCGGAAATCAAGTTTGGGAGTTTCGGGGTAACTTAAATGGTTCGTGCTAGTTGCGGCTGAGCTAACCCACGCCACTAAGTGGCTTTACACTCTGTTTGGCTAGGGCCAGT
This sequence comes from Silybum marianum, assembly GCA_036898165.1. NCBI lineage: Eukaryota > Viridiplantae > Streptophyta > Magnoliopsida > Asterales > Asteraceae > Silybum > Silybum marianum. The sequence continues at coordinate 21,895,580 of CM072541.1, forward strand.
TACCAATGCCAGTTACGAAATGTAACTAGCTTAACAACTAGCGTCAAAGTATGTTTGGTCAAAATGGAGCCGCGTGAGTTACCAATGCCAGTTACGAAATTTAACTAGCTTAACAACTAGCGTCAGAGTATGTTTGGTCAAAATGGAGCCACGTGAGTTACCAATGCCAGTTACGAAATGTAACTAGCTTAACAACTAGCGTCAGAGTCTGTTTGGTCAAGAGGGAGCCGCGTGAGTTACAATGCCAGTTACGAACGTAACTGGCGTCCATATCTGGCGTCCAGCACTGATCAGTTTTTATAACATCCGTTTTTCTTGACTTTCACACTCATTTTTCACCAAAAACCTTCTCCTCCACACTAATGGCGATTTTAATGCTTTGAACCACCATTCTAACCAACTTGGGAGCATTTATTGAGCATCTAGCTTGAGGATTTCGGTTTGGAGCTCAAGTGTTCGAGTTCTTCTTCTATTTCATCTTCTCCACCAAGTTCCACCATTTTCATCCATTTTAGGAGATTTTCTAGGGTTTTCCTAACGCTAGCTATGTGAGTTCAAATCTAAACTTATGAACTCAAATACTTGTTGTAAACGTAGTATTTTGCTGATTCTTAAACTTGGTTTCAAGTAGTTGTGTATTTGAGTAAGTTTGGAAGTTTTAGGTCAAAATGAGGGTTTTGAGTATGTTGTTGTAGATGATGAAATGAGCATCATAAATGGTTTAAAATACTTGGAAAGGTTATAAAATGAAATAATCTTTGGTTTTAAAACTCAAAATGATTTGACCTAGTTTTTGGTAAAACTTGGATTTGAAAAGAAATGGTTTATTGAAAGGGTTTTCAAGGTTGGAAAACTAATAATACGTCTCGTTGATGTATTTGGTCGTAGGGCTAGTATGTATTGGATCCATAGGCATATAGTCGGTTTAAAACGGGATTGTTGTCCCTTTTTGGTAGCATAGAAGTCATCGGGGGCCTCTTACCGTTGGGTATAATGCCGGATCATTACCGGATGCCATTGACTCTATGCATGCGCAATTTGGGGTCATCAGGGGGCCGTGTACTAAGGTGCATAATCGGTTATAGACCGGTTGCCAGTGACCATTGCGCGGGCTTTCGTAAGAAGTCATCGGGGGCCGTGTACTAAGGTGCATAATCGGTCATTGACCGGTTGCCATTGGCTCTTACAGTTAGCTCAAACATCGTGTAGTGACCTACTTCTGGTATCCGTCACTAAGGATGGAACACCGGGTCTCCCCCGGTTGTTTTTAAAAGATCCTTGCTCATCAAGAGTAAGTTATTTCAAGTGAAGTTGAATGGGATAAACGCACTGTATCTTATCTTTTAAATGTTTTAACTGCCTTATCCATTTAACTGTTTGTTCTCACTAGGCGTAAGCCTAACACTTGATTTTAAATGTGGTTTAGCAGATAAACAAGTTGACGGGGCTCTTTAGAGAAGAGCGGGTTGATGTGTCGAGAGAGAGGACACTTTTTTTGGAGATATGCTCATAGAGCATATACATAGTTGGAGCAATAGAATATTCTTTTGAGGATATTAGTAACACCCAATTGTAATCTATAGTCTAAATAACATAGATTATTAGGTTGTTATTTTAATATCCATGTTTAGATGTAAACTTTCATACTCCACCCCCACTTATGGGTGCTTTTATTTATATTCCACAAGTTATTTCGGTTCAATTTTACTCTAAATTTTAGGGTGTTACAAATATATAACTAGATACTTATTATTAATCATCTCCTTAATAAATGAAATATTTATTATATTTAATGTCATTATTGAGAATTAATATATAATTAAATTCTTACTATTAATCATCTCATTAATAAATATATAACTTATTATATTTAATATCACTGATTAAGATCTATAAATAAAATAAATAAAAATTTCCTAGAATCAATATATAAAATTACAATTATAATAAAAGATAAATGTTTTTTGTAAGAATCAATATAGCAATAAATATATATATAAGAAGAAGATATAATGCTTTAGCTTCGGCTGTTGATTTGGGATTACAACGTGTGATTTTTGAGACATGCAAAGCTTGTGGTGGATGCGCTCAATTCCATGGAAGAGGCTCACTCGGAGTTTGGAGATATAATCAACCGTTGCCGTGTTTTTTTACATCATCATGACTTTTTCTTCGTTAAGTCGATTAGGAGACAAGCAAATGGGATGGCTCATGCTCTTGCGCAGCAATCCCGTGTTTCCCCTTGTCTTGTTACGTATTTCGAGCTTCCCTCTTTTCTTTCGTATTGTATGGATGACGTTTGCTCCTTGGGAGACCATTAATCTATTTACTTTTCAAAAAAAAAAGATATAAATAATATATAAAGATTAAATTATAACGACCAAATAATAACAATTAGAAAGAATAGTTCACTACAATCATTATAATATATAAAAATTTTGATTTGATTTTTCCATTTAAATTTAAATCAAACTATATATAATTTAATTAGAATCGATATAATAGATTTCGATTATACAATCACTTAATAATCTTTTACATATCATTATACTTTGATAATTTGTTACATTACATGACTTATCAATAAAACCACGTAATTTAACTTATATTATTTTATTTTAAAAATAGTAATAAATCATATGCTATATTGTATATACTTAAACTGTGGTTTAAGTTGTTGGTGATTATTTCCCTCACATATGCAACATATTTCATAAAGCTATCAATATTTGTAAGTTGAAGAATTCAAAATTCCATCATTATGAATATTACACATAAACTTGCAATTTAGCTTATATATACCAAAAAAACAACCTTATAAAAAAACAAGATTATAAAAAAACAAAGAAAAGAAAATTTAATTTCTTCATAAAATATTTTTTCGAACAACGCCGCAACGCGTGGGCAAATCACTAGTATATATAAAAGCAACAACCTTAGAGAATGATGTGGCATTGTGAGATTTAAGTATTCTCAAATCTTGCATTGTAATGTTGTTTTACTTATCCCACATTGCCAAGTGAATGTAAACTTGAAAAATGAAGGTGCCTATAAAAAATGATATTTGGATTTGACATGAGATTGAGTATCCTCAAAACTTGCATCGTGGTGTTATTTTATCTATCCCACATTGATGAGAGAGTGTAAGTTTGAAGAATGAAGGTACTTATAAGAAATGATAAGATTTAGTTCTTGATAAATTAAAAGATTAGTTGGCTAAATATTATCTTTCACCAACCCTTATTTTTCTTTAAAAAAAAACTGTCTATATATTAAATATATTGATATATATATATTTGTATACAAATCATCTTTCATTCAATTTATATATTATCAAATGTTGAACTGTGGCGTTCTTTTTTATTATCTCATATTATCTCATAAGTTACAAGAAGATTTAAGTATTCTCAAATCTTGAATTGTGATATTATGTGGTTATCTCACGTCGATAGAAATACGATAAATTTGAAAGAATGTGTGAGTATGCAAAAGGTGGATGAGATGTTAAATATTATTGATATATAATTGTATACAAATCATCTTTCAATCAATGTATATATATTATCAAATGTTGAACTGTGATGTTTTTTTATTATCTCATAAGTTACAAGAAAATTTAAGTATTCTCAAGTCTTGAATTGTGATGTTATGTGGTTATCCCACATCGATAGAAAGACGATAAATTTGAAAGAATTGGTGAGTATGCAAAAGGGGATGAGATGTTCTTTATCTTCTTTATATATATAAGCAACAACCTTAGAAAATGATGTGGTATTGTGAGATTTGAGTATTCTCAAATCTTGCATTGTAGTGTTGTTTTACTCATCCTATATTGTCAAGTGAATGTAAGCTTGAAAAATGAAGGTGCCTATAAAAACAAATGATATTTAGATATGATATGAGATTGAGTATTCTCAAAACTTGCATTGTGGTGTTATTTTGTCTATTCCACATTGATGAGAGAGTGCAAATTTGAAGAATGAAGATACTTATAAGAAATAAGAAGATTTAACTCTTGATAAATTAAATGATTAGTTGGCTAATTATTATCTTTCACCAACCCTTAATTTTTCTAAGAAAAAACTATTTATATATTAAATATATTGATATATAATTGTAAACAAAACATCTTTCAATCAATTTATATATTTTTTCAAATGTTAAACTGCGATGTTTTTTATTATCTCATAAGTTACAAGAACATGTAAGTATTCTCAAAGCTTGAATTGTAATGTTATATGGTTATAAAAAGACGACAAATTTGGAAGAAGGGGTGAGTATGTAAAAGGTGGATGAGGTGTCTTATTTGATTATTCACATCGACGAAAAAAAATAGATATGGAAGAAAATATTAGTATATAAAAGATAGATGAGATGTCTTATTTGTTTATCCCATATTGGCGACAAACGATAGATTTGAAAGAAGATTTGTATATAAAAAGTGGATGAGTTGTCCTAATTGGTTATCTATGATAGATTTGGAAGAAGACGTGACTATATGGAAAAATGGATGAGATGTTTTAATGTATTCTTTTAGTCGACCTCTTTTAGGTAAAAATCATTTTTTGTAAATATTAATTTTCATATGACTTTATTCATATACAAAAAAACAACCAAGGGAAATGGTATTGTATTAATTAATTGTTAATCAGTTAACTGATAAATTACATTTTAACTTATCTTGGTACATATTTTTTTTTAAATTATTGTCACCGAGTAAAATCTTGAATAGATGATATGGCACAACCAAGTTTAAGCATTCTTAACGTTAAGTTGTGGTTTGACTTATGTTATCTCATATTACTATGAAGATGATAAGGTTTAAAAAAAAATTGTTGTATTAATTAAGGAGTAGAAGATGCTTGGAAAATTAAAAAAATAGGCTTGACTAAATATATGTTATGATGAACAATTATTTCTCAAGAAAATCTAAACATCTGTATTTTTATAGTTTTTTTAAACTTGAATAGAGGATTAGTCCCTCAAAAAAAGGAACCTTTGCTCTCCCCAGCCATTTCGGGTAAAAAAAAGATTACAATAAAGATTACAATATTGATATTAGAGTAGATAATTGAAAAAAAAAGGAAAGAGATCTCAAAGATAATTATCGGATTTGACTACTCCTTTCTTTTCTAGGGAAGATATCTATTTACTCATGGGTGGGGCAAGCTCTTCTAGTAACGGAGAACATACGAAAGCTTTGGAATATTATATCAGGTATAGTAAGCAAAATCCTACGAAAAGAGACAAAGGGTCGCGATCCCGCGAGGGTGAGCTAACTCCAAAATTAACAACCAAATTTGAGAATTCTCAAATATTAACTTATGGAATGTTTTAGACTATCCCACATTGTTAAGGAGATGATAAATTAGAAAATGTGATAGCTATATGAAGGAGTAGAAAATGGATTGGAAAAATTATAAAGTGGTTTGGTTAAATATGCATTTTTGTCATATTGTTTTTCAAAAAAATTATATTTCTATAAGACAATTAACAAATCATCTATAAATCATAAATATATTTTTATAAATAACACAATCTGATATTAAAAATTCTCAAATATTGAGTTGTGACTTGATTTTGGTTATGTCATATTGCTACAAAAATAATTAATTAGAAAAGAGAGATTGTTATTTAAAGGAAGAAAAAAAAGATTGTTATTTAAAGGAGTATAAGATAGCTTGACAATTAAATAGTAGGTTGGCTCAATATGTATTTTGGTCAACCATTAATCTACAAAATATCTATATTTCTATAACAAAAAAAACTAAAGGGCCGTCTGACAGTTGCTGAATGGCTTGGTGAAAAATGGTTAAAAGACTTTTATGGTATAGTGCAAAATGAAATATAATTGTTTGGTAATTGTTCAAAACTAAATTAGGGCTCTTTATGGTTAAGGGAGATCCATGACACAAATTGATTCAGAGTTTTTAGAACATGATTCACCTCTTAGCGATTCAGAGGTTGTGTCTTAATGGAACTGTTAAGAGATAAACAAACAATCTCTAACTATATCATCTATAAATCTATATTAAGGTTTTATAAAAAAAATATGATGTAACACAACCAAATTCAAGAATTATAAAATATAGAACAGTAGTTTGATTTTGGTTTTCTCACATTAGTTAAGAAATTACATTTTATATTGTTCTACTTCAATATTTCCAAATAAAATATTATCGTCACCGTGCAACGCGCGGTGCCGAGCACTATATGTTTTATCTTAACATACTTACATATTTTTGCAACAAAAAGTTCTCGCCACCGTGCATGCGCGGTGCCACACACTAGTTTTAAGTAAAAGTCTACCGAAAAACGATGAATTTGCTACGGATTAGCTATGTAACGAGTTTGCTACAGAATAGTTAGGGAACATGTTTTCTACAGATTACCTAGGAAACATGTTTGCCCTAGATTAGCTAGGGAACGGATTTTCTATGGAACGTATCCGTTCCGAATTAGCTACAGATTAAAATGAGTTATTTTCCTGTATATGCATTGCAAAATATCTTCCAAAACAGCAAGAGCCTAAATTCATTATAATTTAGTTTGTCCTCAACATATAAATGACCAACCATATTTACCAAAAACGTTTGTTTGTCCGCAACATATAAAGGACCAAAAATATTTTGTCCTCAACATATGAAGGACCTAAGAGAGGGAAAGGTCATTTAGACCAAATTAATGAGCGAGAGAGTCCAATGTTTCCTGCAATGATTGCGTGGTATTCTCCACTTAAGCGGCCCTTGCCTCGCACTCATAATCTTTGGCCAGGAGTTCATTTTTGGTCTCCTCCATCTCTTCCCTCCCGTGTCTCTCTAACTCGAGGGCTTCCTGTAATATGATTACCTACAATTATTAAATATACACATAATGAGTAAGCTCTTAGTAAAACATATATAATAAGACAATATTGAAATTAACCATAAACATACCTCCGACTGCGAAAACATATGCATGGGAATGGTCGATGCTAGAAATGGATGAAATACTCATCATCGTTATAGATTGATCAAACAACATGGCAAAGCCATAGAAGCGACCTTTCTTCCGAGGTTGAACCTTCTCCCACATGTCCTTATATTCAAGAGGTCGAGTCTTCGGGTGTAGATACTTCTCTAACATTTTCTGGTTGTAACTTTTATACAATTTAGAAAAATAAAATTAGTTTTTCTAAATTTCGGCAGCATAACGACTGTTAACCGAACATTTTCGCAAACTTCATATTTTGTTTTTATATAATGAATATATATATATATAAGCTAACTCTTAATGAACTGCATTGGGTCATTTATCGGCTTAAGTGATTGTTAAAGAACTTGATTAAGTTTGTAATGGGTCGTATTAGACTCAATGACTCTTAAATGAATTGTAATGGATTTCATGGGTGGTAACGAACTCTATTAGGTTTTTATTGTTTGTCATGGGTGGTAACAAACTGTATTGGGCCTGTTTCTTGTTGGTATTGGGTTTTGATGGGTTACAATCAAAGTTCTAAATGGCATGAGACGTGGCGTGGCGGTGAGGTCAAATTTCAAGCTTTGCGAGTTACAGTGAGGCCAAGTCGATTTCCAAATGGGTAGCTTAATGCAGAAAATATGTATTTTATATAGGGGAGGTTTCAATTGCAAACTCGACAATTCAAACAAACTTTGTAAACCAATCCTAGCCGTGCATCTATTCTAATAAGTATTTGATTTATTTTGTTTTCTAATTCAAAGTCATGATCATAATTAATGAACATATCATCTTCCATATATATATATATATATATATATCAACCATAATTAATGAATTATGATAAGTGTCCATAAATATCTCAATTGTTCCTAATATAATGGTTTGCAAAGTTTGCATAAATGGAGGAGTTTGCAATTGAAACATGCCCTATACAGAAGAAAATTCAAATACGAACTCAAATTTGGTTGTGAATGTGAGGACAAATGAGAGCACGACAAGTGTCTGAATGAATGTAGATTATTCAGACTGGATATAGTATTTATTCAGTCTGAATAATACTACATCCACTCTAAATATTTTTTTCATTATTCAGTCTGAATATGACATTTGTCACACTCTCATTTGTCCTCACGTTCACAACCATATTTGAGCTCGCATTTGAACTTTCCTTCCTATTATATGTGTATATATATGTGTGTGTGTGTGTGTTTATGTTTATGTCAGGATTAAGTTATTAACAATTTAAATTCAAAGAAAACGATAAACAAAAGATGAACCAGGAATTGATATTTTGATATTTACGATGTTTACAAAAATGATGTCGAATATACAAAGTAGGCACGATTTATAGTCCTTATTTGGTAATCAAACAGCAAAATCAAAGTAATGAAATCAAATAACAACAAATGATAGTAATTGAACAATACTTTTTTCCCCATTTTGATGATTAAATGTTTGACCCGTAAAAACTATAAAGTTATATTTACGTTTATTGTATTCAAGTTTTATAAATTGTAAATTTTCTCCCACGCCTTATAACGCCATATCATTTGTAACGTCGTAACTCAAAACAAATTGTAGGTATAACGCCGTGGGCGGGACATGGTGAGCTCGACACCTTATTTCCATGCCAAGGGAGTTAACGTGGCGGCAAGACTACGTCAACACGTGTTTTTTAAAACATTGGTTAAAATGATGTACATAACCAATTTTTAAACTTTTGATAATTTATTTATATAAACAACAATATTCAGAAAGTTAACCATTCAAATAAAAAAGTTTATTGGGTGTTTGTAGGCTTTTCCCTAATCTCTTTTATAAACTTGCATAAATTTTTTGATGGAGGAACAGGTAAAGTGTAATTATCATAAAACAAAATAATTATCGGAATTTAAATTATTGAATAAAAATTAATTTATTAATTATATCTACCAAATAAAGCATATGAAAAACCAATCAAATTATTTTAGTTTCATTGATGGGCATCAGCTTGGAGAAGCACTTATTCTAACTCAAAAAAACATTGCAAAATTTACTTACCATGACTTGAACTTTAGATCTTATCTTCCTTTAATAACATTCTTACCAATATTCTATAGGATTGTTTATGGGTTGTTTGGTCGGATTGATTACATCTAAATAATTCAATTCGATGTTTGTGGTTTGAAAAATCTCAATCCAATTCACAAAAAAAATCAGATATCGAACCACAATTCTCTGAAACCATCATAAAATTGTATAACACAATTAACAAATTTACAGATTACAACTCATATTCAAGAGGTTCAAGATGAAACCCTAGATAACTATTTTGAGAAATCAGAATGTAAAAAATGACTGAGTGAATGAAACGTAAACAACACATAGCTCTTTATATATCCGGCATATTTACACAAAGACCCTTCCACATCTCTGAAATAGCTCCGCTACCCTTGATCTTTTATTAAATGTGAAGCGCAGGGTGTATGACTATATCTGAATCACTATACAAATAACAGTAAACAAACTTAAGCAGGGCCGACCCAATGGGTGGGCGAGCCGGGTGGCGGCTCAGAGCATCAAAGCCCAAGGGGCATCATTTTAAGCTCAGTGATGTTATTACTAATAAAAAAGATCTAAGGTAGAGACCATGAGAATTGAACTCTAGAACTCTAGAATACCTAAATACTTCTTTACCAATAAGCTATTGATATCTTTTGATACTGTCTTCACCTCGTTTAATTTTATTATTTTTCTTGTTGATTCATTTTTTTTCTTATTTTTCGACTTTTGACTTGTTTTTCATGGCAACACTAATTTATCTGAAATAAAATAAAATTATTCATGTTCAACAATTAATACTTTGTATGCATTTATGTTTTGAAAAAACATATAATAATATTTGAAAGTTTATTATTCTTTTCATGGAACATTTTTTTGCAAGGAATTGGTAGGATCAAACTTTACATGAAGCAATTTAAATTGTTAGCCAGTTTTCAACTCGGAACCATATACATCTTTTGTTATATTTTCTATAATTAAACTATGTATGAAATAATTTAGATTACTACATACGTTCAACTATTTTTTTTAATTTCCATAGTCATAAGTATGATTCTCAAAGATTATTATTTATTTTGTTTTTTTAATTCGATGTTGAATCTCATCAATCCAATTTTTTTGTAACCCATAATTGGTTTGTTGTCTAAAGCTATATAGGGTTGTTTAGACTACATAACACTCTACTTAAGAATGTTTAGATATTTAAAAATACTAGTAACGTTCCCGTGCATGGTGCTGCGCAAATCATTTCGATTATGAAGGTGAGAACCCGAAACGGAAATATTGTTTCATTCTTCATCCCTCTCATGCTAATTTTATAATATGTTGTGATTTTAAATCACAAGTTAGATTATTTATAAATTAAATTCAAAGTTAAAATATTATGTTGGTCAATTTTTTTAAATAGAGTAGTTCAATAACAATGTTTTAATTCAAATCATTTGTTGTTCTTGCTTTTTAAAGATCGACTTATGAATTAATTAGTGGTTTGTAGTTTTTACATCTTGTAATTGAAAAATAAAATGTAAAATTTATGTTTGAATACAAATATGTTAAGAATACTCAAAACCATATATTTGTTATCATAAAAATTTATTGAGTACCATAATATTTCAAAAAGTTGGATTGATAGTAAAATGAAGCAAATCAATTCGACTCTAATTACTACTAGAAAATTGAGTATTTTCAACGAAAATTTCAACGGAAAATGTCGTTGAAAATTTTCTATGAATTTTAAAGAGATTATTGACAAAACATAAATTTTTTACGAACTTTCAACAAATTTCCTTTGAAAATCTTTCACAAAATGCATTTTCAACCAAAAAAATTTTGACGAGACATTCCGTTGAAAAATTTTTGGTTGAAAATTCATATATATTTGTGAGAGATTTTCTACGGAAATTCGTTGAAAATTCGTAGAAAATTTATGTTCTGACAATAATAATCTAAAATTCGTAGAAAATTTTCAACGACATTTTCCGTTAAAAATTAATTTCCATTAAAAATTAATTTCCGTTGAAAATACTCAATTTTCTAGTAGTGGATATTCTATATAGGAACTATTTATGAAAACCAAGTCGATTTATTCTAATTTAGAAGACCAATATGGAATATTAACCTGGAAAAATATGGTTTCCTATTATGATTTACCACATAGATCGATTGCTGATTCACAAAACATGCTCCTCTATAAAAAAAACCTTTTAACAATCAAATCTAAAACGATGCTAGAAAGAAATCAACGCTCTAAAAGGCTTAATACAACAACCGTCGTGACGTGTCGTGACTCAAGGCTAGCTCGTGCATGACACGACGTTAAAGTTTGTGTTATGCACGGGTAAATACATAATTTTGTAACGTAATATTTGATTTTTTTTATTTATTTAAAATACAAAAATGTACCTTGATTTCTTGGACATCGCCAGATGCTTATATATTATGATAGAGGCAACGACCTCAAAAGTATGTTAATAATTATACCATAAACAATTAATCGAAAAAATTCAAGCAATCGTCAGTTTAGACATTGTTTGACACAAATAAGTTTGGATGAACATAAATTGGTTTATCGATAAACTAATATAGTATTAAGTTTTTGACAAATTAAACATTCTATGGTTGTATAAAATTGGCTTTTAAAAAATATTATGTTTTCTTTATAGTTTTTAAACATTAGGGGCATTATCTAGCCTTTTCGTTCAGGGCATGAGAAACCTTTGGACCGGCCCTAAACTTAAGTTAGAGAATAGAATAATAGAACAATCAAGATTGTACCACATAGCAATAATATTTCAACAGTATTAAAAATTAAAATAAAGATGTATAGAACAACTTTATATTTTGGTATCAACGATAAATAAATAATATTTATAAATGAAAAGAACAATTAAATTTTTATAAAATATATATTAAACAAATAAAAATTTATATTATTAGCTCTCTTTTTTTTCTTTCTTCTGAATTGTATTTAAGTTATGTTGAAAATAAAGAAATTATACGAAATTTTTATAAAAGTAACCATTGAAAACTCATATTTAAAAAATTGTTGCCCAAGGGCCCTAAGAGGATTCGCACCTGGGACACATAATGGTTAAGGTTTTTTTAAATACACCCTAGTCTATGATAACACCCTAGACTATGATGTATATGATAACACCTAAAAAAATTAAAATAGGCATATAGACCCTAATCCAATGGGGGGATATGATACAGATTAGGGTGTATATGGTAACACTCAATGGTTAAATACATGTGCTAACCAAGAGACATATGTGTCCCTTTGTTAACTTTGTGTCTTTTCTTTTTTATATTATAAATATCATACAAATAAATTATAAAAAGAAATCGGAGGCCCTCTACGATCGGAAGCACCACCTCGAACACCCTCAGGAGCAGCCCTGTCGCCTACCAACGTGTACACCATCATTATGATTCTTGAAGAATAGATTCATTTAATGGGCGCTTTGTTGTATTAAACATATTCATGAGTTTTCTAGCGTGTAATTCAACAAAAGGGTCATTTCGATCTACAAATCCGTTTTATAAATGTAAAAACTTGTTTGATCAAAATAATGTCTAGGGACTTGACTCAAAATATGAAATTCCATTGAGTTGTTTCGGATTTCTGATGATTTTACCATAATGACCGGTTTTATAGGTTAGAAAGATCAGTTTTAGTCTCTGTTTGTGGTGACATAAATCCCTCCCTACAACTCATGAATTAAGAATTCTCACAACAACAAGGTCTACTCGACATGAATTAGGCATTTTCTTACATCTGACTACTTGTTCTATTCTAAACGACTAATAAAAAAGAGACAAATGGACATATTCATAAAAAAATGGATCAATTATAACTCAGTATTAGTAAAGCTATGTTCAAAAAATGTTTAGAGATTTAATCGTTCAAAATATGGATATCTGTTGAGCTTTTTTCAAAAGTTTCCCTTCATTTGATTTAATGATGTTATTCCACGTGATATATGAATCAAGGTTTTCACCATGATATAAAAAGTCACCTATTTCAATCACCGTCATTATTCGTTGATGGTCAGCTATTTAACAGTCGAGAACTACATAAAGAGACCCGTTCGTGACCAATTAAGTATCAATAATGATAAAATATCCCATGATATGTCCATGTTTGATTATTTTTGTTTGGAATTTGATTAAAATTGACATTGTGATGTTGATGTTCTTGGTCGGCCAGTCGGGTACTAAATCTATATTTTTGGTGAGGAAGATAACCGGTTTTTTCTATATTATTTAAAAATTGGTTTTCTAAAGTTTCACTAATTACATATTGACCATTATAAGAGAAATAAAATACAATTTTTTTTTTATTTTGGTCCCTGACATGATTTGGACAATACAAAAATGGTCTAAAATGGAAAATTTTAATAACTTTGGTATTTCAGGATGGAGTAGAGTTTCATCTTGATAGTAGTACTTAAGAACAATAACACAAGGTTTATGGCATACTGCTTAAGACTTGTGGGGGATAAAGCTAGATAACCCATCTACTCCAGGTTCGAATCTAGACGTGAACAACTTGTGACCATTGGGAAATTATCTCAGGGCTGCATGTTTTAGCAGTTTTAAAATTGTTAGGGATTAGTCTAGGCAAATACTTAGGGGTGGCAATTCTCGACACGACACAAAACACGACACGAACCCGACACGAAAATAAACGGGTTAGGGTTGAACTTTTTAACACGCCAACCCATCAACCCGCCAAATAAACGGGTCAGGTTCGGGTTGACACGAACGGGTCGCGGGTTGACACAAACGGGTCGCGGGTTGACACGCCAACCCGCCAAAATTTATGAAAAATAATAATATATATATTTTATGTTTTATTTTAAAATCTAAAAGTCTAATCAATAGAGTTTCTTTCGTTTTGTTGTGTAAATTGTAATCCCGTCCGTCAAAACTCAAACGTAGAAATGTGAAACACGAACATCTTAACCCTAACTCAGAATACTCAACAGCAGCTACGACGACGCTCTACCTAGAAACAAGAGCCCTCAACCCGCGAACGACCTGCCAACCCGCCAACCCGCGACACGCCAACCCGACAACACGCAAGTTGACTCGTCAACCTACCACCCCGCGACCATCCCGCCAACCCGCCAACACGAACGTGTGCGGGTTAGGGTTGCGTATCTCGACACGATCAGCTAAACGGGTTGGGTTAGGGTTGAACATCCATGACACGCCAATCTGCCAACCCGCGACACGCCAACCCGAACACGACACGATTGCCACCCCTACAAATACCTAAGATCACCTTTCCAAAAAAAAAAAGGTACTTTAGAACAATGGCATTTGAAGATTAAGAAAAAGTGTCATTATTCACATTGCTAACAAAAAGTTATTAAAAACTAGTAATATTTTTTAAATTCCTCCATTTTAAAAAATATTAAAAAATAAAAAACAACAAAGTATTTGTTACTTTTATTTTCATACCCGATTCACGGAGTTAAAATACCTAATTCACGGAGGGCATTCATATATATTTGTTACTTTTATTTTCATATTACCCGATCACTACCCGATTAATGCATACATGGACCAAAATGTAAAAATAAATTTTCATTTACCTCCTTGTACCTGATTCGAGAGGTATGCTCACGGAAGCAGGGGTCTAAGTGTAAAATATATATTAAGTTTCATGACTAAATCATGAATGGGGGTATTTCACAGAGGTTTTGGTTATTATGATAAAATAAAAGAGATAATGGTTATATCGAATATACATTTTTTGGAAATGGTTATTTAAATAATTTACCTTTGATTAATATCAAGTTTAATTTTCATAAATACATACTCCATATAATAGTCCTATTTATTCTCATTTAATACATGAATCCGTTAATTTCCTTGTCAACAAATAATGTAATTACAATCCATAATCATATGTTTAGTACTATTACCATTTCAGTATTAATTTTTATTGTATTTAAAGAACCCAAATGGATGCATTCTGAAACACATAAACCGTAGCTTCAAAACACCATGTTCTTTGCACATTTTATTCCAAAATATGAATTATGTTTCAAACATTATTATTGTCTTTTTTAGCCTTGTTTCAGTGGTACGTGCAACTCCAGGCACAACCACTTTCTTCCAAAAATATACTCGTAAGTGCTCACTCTTTCTCCACTTGTATAAACTTGGGTATGTTATATGTACACATTGAAAAGATAATATTAACAACAACGAAAAACCCCGTCTGAACCATCTATTATAATCCGACGGCTGTGAACGATAGAGGCAATTACCTTTTGCCAAAACTAATTCAACGATTTTAGGGACTGTTTGCATTCGAATTTGGATGATCAAGTTTTAGATCCAATGGTTCTCATGTTCTCTTTTTTTGGGTTCTCACGTTGTAACTCTCTATATGTGTATATGTATACATGTGCATATGCATATATGCATGTATGTGCGCATGCAGACATGAAAACGCATAGTGGTGGAAATCTATGGGACTGTGCATTTGTTTTCGTTTTAAAAATTGTTAATATATGGGTTTGTTTCTTGGTTTGGTTTTGTTCGGAGCAAAACTAGAACCGAATCAGAATCTTTATATTTTTAAACTTAAAACAATATCATATTAGGTTTATATTGTCCATATTTAAAAAAAGTTTAGTTAATTTTTGGTTGCGTCGTTTTTTTCTTTCTGATTAAGATAGGATGAAACAAACACAATCTGTTATTGTTGATTCTAATATCATTCTTCTATATGACTTTGGCAACAGCGTCTGCATGTTACGGGGACAAGCCTGAGGGCGTGATGATAGCTGCCGCAAGTGATCCTCTATGGAACAACGGAGCTATTTGTGGAAAGATATTCACCGTTAAGTGCACTGGCGCCACAAACCCCTTTCCTCACCCTTGCTATGATGGTAAAACGGTCACCGTCAAAATTGTCGATCACTGTCCGGGATGTGGTGGAACTATCGATCTCTCAAAAGAAGCTTTTGCAACAATAGCAAATCCCGTTGCTGGAGTCATCAAGATCGATTATTGGTAATTGTGATAATGTAAAACACTAGCAAGAACAATTAGAATTTTGCGTGCAGATTGTTCGTGTTTTCATAGATGGTTTTTGGTCAATAGAAACCTATCAGTTTTGTAATATACAATAAAAAAATTGCTCTTCGAGATGCTCTAATAAAAAGTAGTTTCTCTCTTATTATAATCATTTTTGGAGATTTTTGTAACCTTTTTTATGCTTTCTCTGTTTTGGAGAAAGTTTTGGAGACGCTGTTGGAGCAAAAAATTGCTCAAATCTCTATTTTCTAAATTTTAGAGATGATGTTGGAGATGCTCTTATGTTCCTCCAATATAAAAATTGAAATTAAATGTTTAGATACGATAAATAATATTTTATTATAAATGTAAGATATTTTAATAATATAATGAATTTTGTAATATCCCAAATGGAGATGCTGTTGGAGATGAATGTAATATTTTTTAAAGATTTTTAATTTTGATTTTTCATTTTAGAAAAAATTATGGAAATGCTCTTACAAGTTAACTTATTGAAAAACTAGTTGGTAGTAACTTATGAAGCTTTTTATAAATTTCTTTCGATTATACCTCTGATTAATACTAATTAATATTATTTTGAATTTTATTAACTAATATTAGTTGTAATTGTAAATTAATATTATTTTTAGTTTATTAATTAATTTTAATTATTATTTAATTATTAATCATTAATTTATTTTAATTTTAAATTATTCATTAATCTTAATTAATTATTATTTAGAATTATTACTTATACTTTTTGAAAAATTACTAATTAATTAGAATATGGTTAACTAGTTATTTATATACTATATGTAATGGTTACTTAAAATCATAAAGTAATGTAATTTTTGTCTAAACTTTATTTTAACAAATCCAAAATTTATAATATATATTATAATAAATTTAATTTTTTAAAATAAAAACATATTATATTATTTATTTTTTATTATCTTGTTTGAATTAGTATATATATTATTTTGTTAAATACTTATTTTGACTATATTATAAGTGACTAATATTTCAAGATGACTTTTTTTGTTATTTTACATTTTTATCAACTAGGTTTTGCCAAACATTAGTTGTTTATCAGCTATCTTATCAATCATAAACTACTTTACCAACTAATTTTCCAACCATAGCCTTAATCATGAGCGACCAAACATTCTTTTGTATGGTAGTAGGTTTATGTTTATTAATGTCACAAATATAAAGGGTATAAAAGTATTTTGCTAAAAGTCTAGGGACTAAACCAAACAAACCAACAATTTTCTTTTTTGCTTTGAACTAAAAAACATTATCGTCATCATTATTCATCATAAACAATCATAACTCATCACCACCACACCATACAATCATACACCATCATCACCAGATCATACCCCCATCACAACCTCCCCCTTTTCAACCCAAAACTCCTTCACTCTTTTTCAGAGAAATGGCAATTTCTCTGTGTATTTCCCGTTTTACCCCTCTCATACAACTTTATTTACTCTTCTTACCCTTCATCTCCGCCGTCAACATTACTCATCTCTTATCTCCATTTTCCGATCTCTCCGACTTCTCCGACCTCCTCTCCACCACCGCCGTCTCCGCCGATCTCCTCCACCGTACCTCCATCACCATCCTCGCCGTCCCTAATTCCTTCCTCCGCTCTTCCGATCTCATCCGTCGATCCTCCTCTTCTTCTTCCTCCAATGTCGCTGACGTCATCCGCTACCATGTCCTCCTCCAATACCTCACCCTCCACGACCTCCGCCGTTACCCGCCGTCGGGAAAACTCATCACCACCCTCTTCCAAACCACCGGCCGCGCCGGTGACACTTTCGGTTCCGTCAACATCACACACGACACTTACACCGATACAACCACCATCCGATCATCAAACAACAACGCCACCGTCATCTCCCCAATCGTAACCCTACCGTACAACGTCAGCATCTTCACCGTCGATTCACTCATCATCCCAAACGGATTCGATCTAACGGCATCGGAAAGTCGACCGCCGTTAGGGCTTAACATCACTAAAGCACTAATCGACGGCCATAACTTCAATGTAGCTGCATCAATGCTTTCAGCATCGGGAGTCGTGAACGAATTCGAATCTGAAAAAGGTGGAGCAGGGATTACCCTGTTCGTTCCCACAGACGATGCTTTCTCAGATATTCCGGCGACGGAAAACTTCCAATCGTTACCGGCCGATCAAAAAGCAGATGTGTTACGTTTTCATGTCTTACTTTCATATTACCCACTTGGATCGCTGGAATCCATAGTCAACCCGTTTCAACCAACCTTAGCTACTGAAGATAAAGGTGCTGGAAGGTTCACCTTGAACATTTCTCGGGTTAACGGGTCGGTTGCAATCAGTTCGGGTATCGTAGAAGCTTCGGTGACCCAAACTGTATTCGATCAAAACCCGATTGCAGTTTTTGGGATTTCGAGGGTTTTATTACCGAAAGAAATATTCAGGAAGAAAGATGTTGTAGTGAACGCTGAGTCACCGGCGGTGTTGTCACCTCCGCCGATGAATTCTTCGCCGGAATTTAATGGGCCGTCGTCGCCGCCGGGGGTCCGGGAGGAAATGCATTCTACGGCGACGGTACAGGAAGTGAATTTGGGTTTGTATTTGTATACAGGTTTGTATTTATTGTATGTATTAATTTAATAATTTAATTTACTTATATCTATTAAATTAAATATGATTTTGACAAATAATAAAAGAAGATTCTCTCGATTTTTTCTAACTAATATTTTTATTAAAATAATAGAAATATATTATAGAGAGAGGCGGATTCATGCAAGGACGGTAACAATTTACGAGATTGCAAGGAGCTTTTTTTCATGTACAAGGTCATATGTGATTTTGGAACGACTTTTAAGGTCCGTAAGTCGCATGGAAAGTTGTCCACATCATTTATGATTTTGTACAAAATCACATATGATTTTGTACATGAAAATTTTCATGTACAAAAATGATTGCCTGCAAATTATCCTCGTATTCTCGTAATTTGTTACCGTTTTCGCATAAACCTCTCTCTCTCTCTCTCTATATATATATATGGGGACTTGGGATCACATGAGACACACTTATTTCCGTGAGACAACATTTTTGCACTTGAACATTCCATGCAAAAACACTATGAAGGTAAAAATATATGAATCTTTACAATATTTTTGCTATGAAGGTAACCTATATAGTGTTTTTGCTGTGAAGCTTCACAGTGTTTTTGCTTTTGCTGTGAAAGTTCAAATATGTTTTACCTTCACTGTGTTTCTGTTGTGAAGTTTCAAAAGTAAAAGGATGGTTTCACGGATCTTGGACGGGTCTCACGTAAAAAGGCTGGTCTCACGTGAACCCATCATATTTTTTTTACTTTCACAGTGTTTTTGCTATGCTGTGAAGTTTGAAGAGTAAAAAGGTTGTCTCACGGTCTCATGGAAACATGCGTGTCTCACGTGAACCCAACCCATATATTGGGTGTTATCATATACGTCATAGTCTATATTATATCCTCCAATTGAATTAGGATGTATATTTTTACTTTAACTTTTTTAGGTGTTACTATATACATCATAGACTATGACCAGGGACTAGGGTGTTATTATTATAAAGTAAGGTGTATTTGAAAAAAATCCATATATCTATTTTTAATTAGAGAAAAAAAAGAGAGAAAGGAACATTCGAAAACCCATTATTGGGGAGTGTTGAAAAAAGGTTGCAGGGCAGAGCTTCCGCATTGGAAAAAAAAATATCTAGAAAGATCCAATCACAATGATTTGTTTTTGTGCATTGTTTAGTTGTACTTGTACTTTATACTCAAACATGCATTGATGAGTTGTACATTTGATGTTCAGTTGAATAAAAGACCTTGACGTACTGGTACCTGGGCTAAAATGGGTATTTCAATTTCAGCTCTAGGGGTAGATTGGTCAAATTGTCCCAAACATGATTTATTAAAGACTATGATTTAAAGTCGTTTTTCTTTCAACTTAATGTATATTCTCATTAAATTTGGTCATATTTTATAACTATAAGTTAGCTTATCTTCTTAACATTTTAAATAGGTCCAATTTGATCATTAACTAGCATAACATTTCATTAATGTTCGAAAAAGCTAGTTGTATCAGTTGTCATGACGCGATGAGAATCAAAACTTCTGTCTTGTGCCATGTTAGGAATAAGGCACGTCAAGACATAATGCACGGTAACACGATGTTTGATTTATTTATCTTTTTAATGTTTTATTTGTTAGTTTTAGTATATAACTTAATTTAAATTGTTTTACATCATTAAGCTATTGAGTAATAGTAGTAGAAAACATATGTTTATTGATAGCAAAATAAACACGCGTGAAACGTATCACAAAAATGGTGCAAGTGTACACCACTAATGCGTTCGCTTACAAGTAATATACCGGTAAAAACCGGGATCGTTCAAGGCTGGTCTTACTAAGAATCAGAGATTATTCTGAGCCATCGGTGCAAAGTTTGGTTTTTGAAGTTTTTAATATTGGTTTGTTTGTTGGAGAATTTTAATATCTTTTATAAAAAATATAATTAACGACAAGTGGGCATGGGTGTAAGTTTTCCTCCGACAAGATTATTGTAACAAATATGGTTAATAAAGCCGGTCACAAGTGGTCCTATATAACTTTCTCCTCTCGAAGTTCCATTATATAGGTTGCGAAAAACGGTTTTATTATAAAGTACTACTCATGCTAACATTCGGTTTTACCAATCGTAACTAAGTAGATCTCGAAGATCTTAGCTCCGCCGGATGTGGAGGGATGCGCATATCTCTATGACACACCCATTCGACTGACATCTGAACCTTAGTACGATTATGCAAAATCCCATATCTCTATGCGATTATTGAAGATTCTCTCGAACCTCCTTGCATCATTCAAGCCGTATTTACGATTCGCCCCTCTCGAGGTCTAAGATCTAATATTAACACTTAAAGTGATCAGCTTGTCCGTGTTGAGATGAAGTTTCGACTTGAATGACTAAACCGAAGAGTTAGCAAAAAGTAGTAACACCCAAGTGTTACATTTTGTTCTTTCGGGTTCGGCTTACACCCACACCCAAGGGTGGGGGGGGGGTTAGCTACTGCTCATAATCAATTGCATAATGTAAAAACAGATGTAAATAAACAAGAAGTAAGTAAACAGAAAGTGCATTAAACTGAAAATGGCCACAGTGGTGTGTTCCCACAGTGCGTACAGAAATGAGATTACAGCAGAAAATTAAATTAAACTAGAAAGCAATAAGATAGTTCTTGTGTTCTCAGCTATTCACCACCCTTCCAAATGGTTCTCCAAGGGTCCCTTTATATAGTTGGAAGAGGAGAGAAGGCTTGAGAGTGACTTGAGATGGGGAAAGTAACATGTGAATGAGAAAGGGACTTCTCATCCTTTGTCTTCTACCACTCTTTGTCTTCTACTCACCTCTTGTCTTCTACCTACATGTCTTCATCCAACATTCTTGTGCAAAACTTAGGTTGACCAAGGATGTTCCAGAAAATGGTTTTCACCAAATTACCCACAAAATCTTGCAAAGAGCTATTTTGAATACTTCCCTGCTGACGTCACAGTGAGCTGAGGTGTATGTGTTAAAAAAGGGGGAATACCTTGAATTGCCCAACTCCAACTATTTCCATCTATTGTCCAGCAGACTTTTACCATCCTCCTTTGACTTCTTTGTCTTTGTCTTTTTCTTTTTTTTTTCTTTTTTTTCTTTTTTTTTTCTCTTTCTTTTAAAAAAAAATAAATAAATCCTGCATCAAGACAAGATTAGAAACTACTAAAAAAAACTGAAATTAAAATAGAGGGCTATTTCTAGTCTTCACAACATGATGGGGCTTAACAATAAAGATTAGAGGGGTGAACGCACACCCTTCGACAAAAACTGTTTTTTCTTGTGTTTATTGTGGCCCAATCTCGCTTTCTTCACACTTAGGTTCACTCTGAATGGTGGTTGTATTTTTTCAAACTCAAGCTCATCCTCACCCTTTTCATCTAAAAGCTCACCATCAAGGACATACTCTTCACTACCTACCTCTTCATTCAACACTTTAATGAATGAACAATCTTCCATTTCACCCGGAGACTTAAGAGGCTTAAAGACACTAAATGTCACTTGTTGGTCATTCACTCTCATTGTGAGCTCACCTTTTTGGACATCGATTAAGGTTCTTCCCGTAGCAAGGAAAGGTCGTCCTAAAATAATTGGGACGTCTTTGTCGGCTTTATAGTCTAAAATCAAAAAGTCGGCCGGGAAAATGAATTTATCGACCTTAACCAATATGTCCTCAATCTTTCCTTTCGGGTAGGCCAAGGATTTATCCGCTAGTTGTAAAGTCACCGTGGTAGGGCGGACTTCTCCTATTCCTAACTTGTTAAAAACGGATAATGGCATGAGATTGATGTTAGCCCCTAGGTCACACAATGCATGTCCTACCTCTTGGCCTCCTATGGAACACGGGATGGTGAAGCTACCCGGATCTTTGAGTTTGGGCGGAATTTTAGAGGTAAGGAGGGCACTACATTCTTTGGTCAAAGCCACAGTCTCAAATTCATTTAAACGTTTCTTTTTATTTAGGATGTCCTTTAGAAACTTAACATAGTTTGGCATTTGCTCGAGAGCTTCTACCAAAGGTATGTCGATGTGGAGTTGTTTAAAGACGTCCAAGAACTTCTTAAACTGGACATCCACATTTTTCTGCTTCATTCTACCAGGAAAGGGAAGGTCTCTAAGGTCGAGCTCTACTGGCTTCTGAGGTGCTGACTTTTTCTCACGGTTTGTGATGACAGCATCACCACGGTGGCGACTGACCACTGGGGTTACGTTGGACGCAGCAGGTTCAACTACAACAGGAATAGTTTGAGCTACTGGTGTTGTTGGTTCTGGGGAGAACATCATGGGAGATTTTTGTTTGTCAAAAACATGCGATGTTTCTCCCTCTTCTTGTTGAATGGGCACGTCGACTAATCCCATGCTACTTATCAATGTTATAGCCTTAACGTGCTCTCTATGAATGGCTTTAGGGGTCTCGGTGTCGCTAGGTAATGTTCCTAGTTGTCTTCCCCTAAGTTCGGCCGCAAATTGACTAAGTTGGGTTTCAAAACCCTTCATTGTCGCATTGCTTTGATTTATGTGACCCCTAAGTAAAGATTCAAGGCTTTCTAAGGTAGTCTGTTGCTTAGGCACATGGTACTGAGATGATTGTCCTTGATGGAATTGCGGGGATTGCCCGTTGTGGAAGAACTGTGGGGACTGCCCACTGTGGTAAGACTGGTTATTACCTTGCTGAAATCCCGGGGGATTCTGAGGACGGTTGGGGCCTGGATTTACCCCTGGAGGTTGTAGTCCAGGATTGCTGGACCAAGAGAAATTGGGGTGGTTTCGCCAATTTGGGTTATAAGTCTGTGAAAACGGACTATTTTTGGCATGACTTCCTACATAGTTTACCGAGGCAGGGTTACCGGGACAAAGTTCATATGGATGATTTTCTTCACAAAACATACAACTTTCATTTTGATTAGCCACAACAGAATGCACTTGGTTTTTCTCTCCTAAGTTCAAATTATTTTTTACCAAGTTTGTCAAAGCAACAATTTGTGCATTTAAAGAAGCGATGGTGTCTGAGTCTTTAACTCCCGAAGCATTCTTGGTAGTGAGTGCTCGGGGGTTTGACCAATCAGTGTTGTTATTGGCAACTTTCTCAAGTATCTCGTAACCTTCATTGTAGGTTTTTGCTGTAAAAGCTCCACCCGCTGTAGCATCGAGGACAATTTTTGCAGAGTTGGATAAACCATTGTAAAAGGTTTCCAACTGGATGCAATGGGGGATTCCATGATGTGGGCATTTCCTAAGAAGTTCTTTGAACCTCTCCCAAGCATCCGATACTGCTTCGTCATCCTCTTGCCCAAATAGCAAAATTTCATTTCTGAGCTTGACATTCCTTGTAGGAGGAAAGTACTTTTTCAGAAATTTTTCACACAAATCCGCCCAAGTAGCTATTGAGTTGGGTGGTTGCGAATTTAGGTAAGCTTTAGCTCTATCTCTTAGTGAAAAAGGGAAGAGCGTGAGCCTTAAGACTTCGTTTGAAACATCTTGAATTCGAAAAGAGTCCACAACTTCGATAAATGATTTTATATGCGAATGTGGATTCCAATGGGAGTCCTCCAAATTGACCCGCAACTTGGATCATGGTAAACATGAGTGGTTTTATCTCAAAATGTTCCACAGTCATATTGGGCCTAATGATACCCGAGCATAATTGATTAAACTCGAGGATAGCATAGTCCCTTATGCATCGATCTTTGTCATCGGCAATCCGTACCGGGTTTTGTTCCGGTGGTGGTGGATCCTTATGTCCTCCCCCATTAGCGGCCATGTTGTTAGTGACGGGGGGTTGCCGATTACGTGGATTCCTTCTACCTCTACGAGTTCTTCGTATGGTTCTTTCTATTCCGGGATCTAGAGGTAATGGTTCTCCGTGTTGTAGCCGTGGCATACAACACGGAAAAATACAAAACTTGCGACACGGGCTCAAGGATAATCAATATCTTAGGATTTAAAATCGCGCCAGTCCCCATCAGCGGCGCCAAAAACTTGATAGCAAAATAAACACGCATGAAACGTATCACAAAAATGGTGCAAGTGTACACCACTAATGCGTTCGCTTACAAGTAATATACCGGTAATAACTGGATCGTCCAAGGACTGGTCTTACTAAGAATCAGAGATTATTCCGAGCCATCGGTGCAAAGTTTGGTTTTTGAAGTTTTTAATATTGGTTTGTTTGTTGGAGAATTTTAATATCTTTTATAAAAAATATAATTAACGACAAGTGGGCATGGGTGTAAGTTTTCCTCCGACAAAATTATTGTAACAAATATGGTTAATAAAGCCGGTCACAAGTGGTCCTATATAACTTTCTCCTCTCGAAGTTCCATTATATAGGTTGCGAAAAACGGTTTTATTATAAAGTACTACTCATGCTAACATTCGGTTTTACCAATCGTAACTAAGTAAATCTCGAAGATCTTAGCTCCGCCGGATGTGGAGGGATGCGCATATCTCTATGACACACCCATTCGACTGACATCTGAACCTTAGTACGATTATGCAAAATCCCATATCTCTATGCGATTATTGAAGATTCTCTCGAACCTCCTTGCATCATTCAAGCCGTATTTACGATTCGCCCCTCTCGAGGTCTAAGATCTAATATTAACACTTAAAGTGATCAGCTTGTCCGTGTTGAGATGAAGTTCGACTTGAATGACTAAACCGAAGAGTTAGCAAAAAGTAGTAACACCCAAGTGTTACATTTTGTTCTTTCGGGTTCGGCTTACACCCACACCCAAGGGGGGGGGGGTGTTAGCTACTGCTCATAATCAATTGCATAATGTAAAAACAGATGTAAATAAACAAGAAGTAAGTAAACAGAAAGTGCATTAAACTGAAAATGGCCACAGTGGTGTGTTCCCACAGTGCGTACAGAAATGAGATTACAGCAGAAAATTAAATTAAACTAGAAAGCAATAAGATAGTTCTTGTGTTCTCAGCTATTCACCACCCTTCCAAATGGTTCTCCAAGGGTCCCTTTATATAGTTGGAAGAGGAGAGAAGGCTTGAGAGTGACTTGAGATGGGGAAAGTAACATGTGAATGAGAAAGGGACTTCTCATCCTTTGTCTTCTACCACTCTTTTTCTTCTACTCACCTCTTGTCTTCTACCTACATGTCTTCATCCAACATTCTTGTGCAAAACTTAGGTTGACCAAGGATGTTCCAGAAAATGGTTTTCACCAAATTACCCACAAAATCCTGCAAAGAGCTATTTTGAATACTTCCCTGCTGACGTCACAGTGAGCTGACGTCACCATACCAAAATCTGACTTTTTGTGTTATTTCTTAGCTTTGAACTAATTTTAGACAAATAAAGGGGAGGTAGGCTCAAATGGGTATTTTGGGTTGGGAAAAGAAATAAAAACGGGTGAAAAAGTGGTAAATAATACTTAAGAAATGACGGTTATCATTTATGCATATAATTTTATATATGATATGGAGATTTGTCACCATAAGTCAAGTCTTAGAAAACGTCGTGGCTTTTAAGACTTGAGGCTTGACCTCACCGTTATGCCACGCCTCTGGCAATTTCAATAAGTTACAAAAAAGATTATCACTTCCTTTCAGTTATGCCTCTAATTATTTAATTTTTATTACTTAGTGTTATTATTAATTAATATTAATGTGTTTAATTTTTAATTATTAATTAGTGTTAATAATTAAATAAATTATTTAATATTTAATATTTAATATTTAATATTTAATATTTAATATTTAATATTTAATATTTAATATTTAATATTTAATATTTAATATTTAATACTAAATTATTAATTACTAGTTAGTGTTAATTTATTAATTAATATTAATTTTTTATTAATGTTAATTATTAATTATTTTGAATTATAATTAATTACCTTAATTATTATTCTATAATGTGGACAAAAATCAAATATAACAAATTCTTGAAATGTTTTTATAAGTTATATGGTTAACAAATGGTATTCAGATTAATTTTTTTTATTGATTAGTTAAGATGTATACGGTTGGTAAACTTTGTTTTTATTTGTAATTTGGGCATCGATTATTCAAAATCTCAACTAATATAATTTTTATTTAAACTTTGTATTTGGTTATGTAATTCCACATCTATAATTATATATATAGTTAATAATTAAATGAAAATTATATTAGTTAACATACTATTTTGTGTTTTAGTACTTGATTATATTATTTAACATAGAGTTAAATTCAAATTTGGTCCCTGTGGTTTACAAATTATAACGGATAAGGTCCCTGAATGATTTTTATAACGAATAACGTCCCTGTGGTTTCCATTTTATAACACGTAAGGTCCCTCCATCTAATTTTTCCGTTAAATATAACATTTTTAACATAATTTCTTTATTTTTCCATTTTTCAAACCATATGGACCAAATCTGTAATTTACTCTAAACTATATACATATATTTATATTTTATGTATTGTATAATTATATTTGCATTTCATTAATTATATAAATTACATATTTTGTTAATTGTATAATTTTCTTATTTTATAAATTATACTACATATTTATAGGCACCTTATAATTTTATTTAAAAAGTATTTATACTTTATATATTTATGATATATTATATTTATCTTTTATAAAATTTATTTTGTATTTATATATATATATATATAAAATACAAATAATTTTATAAAATGTATCGAATGTTTAGTTTATGTTAAAAACACTAAATCAGTTCATTATACAAATTATATACATATATGGAAGATTTAAATAAATAAAATAAATACAAATATAAAATATAAATACAAGTACAAAGCAAATTCTATAAAATATAAATATAATATAGATGTTGGTTCATTTACAAACTGGATGAAGAGTACAAACTCGTACAAGACAATGTAAAAATAATTTTTTTTCATCATATGTTATGATTTAAGATGTTATTACACATATGTTTGTTTCATAATGTAAAGTTTCACATGTATTTATTTTCATAAGTTAAAAATTTTCATATATTTGTTTCATAATATAAAAGTTTTACATGCATTTTTCACATGTAACTTTTTCATAAGGTGAAACAAATATATGTATAATAACATCTTAAATCATAGCATTTGATGGAAAAAAAATAATGAAAAATATTATTTTTATACTGGTTTGTGAGTTTGTATCCTTTATCCAGTTTGTAAATGAACTGAGATCTATAATATAATATAATCTTAAATATACAAAAAATTATTAATCTACAGATATAAACATATACGGTAAATGTAATATAAAAATTAAATTCAAACACGTACAACATCGATGTCATCAAGATGATTCTCCTGAAAATCTACCGGCTAACCTTCGTTACCATCTCTATTCACTTCATATATGTATATCTATGTGAATTATTAATTATTTATATATTTAAAATTATATTACATCTATATTTTATAAAAAAATTATATGTATATTTTATATTTTTATATATTTTATGTATTTAAATATTCCATGCATGCAATTTGTATATTGACATGATTTAATGTGTATAGCATAAATTGGACCTTTCATATATATTATTAACATTTTATAAAATATAAATGTAATATATTATATGAATATACAAAATAAAAATAATTTATAAAATATAAATGTAATATAATTTATAAAATATGAAAATTATATAATTAATATAATAGGCAATTTATATAATTAATGAAATAAAAATATAATTATACAATACATAAAATGTAAATATATGTATATAGTTTAGAGTAAATTACATATTTGGTCCATGTGGTTTGAAAAATGAAAAATAAAGAAAATATGTTAAAAATGTTATATTTAACAGAAAAGTTAGATGGAGGGACCTTATGTGTTATAAAATGGAAACCACAGGGACGTTATTCGTTAAAAAAATCATTGAGGGACCTTATCCGTTATAATTTGTAAACCACAGGGACCAAATTTGAATTTAACTCTTTAACATATTATATTAAAAGGAATTTGTTTCAATTATATTATAAATAATAAATTGACTAATTTTTAACATGCACTTTTTGATTTTTTTCAACTAGAATTTATCTAGTTTCTGTTAAACTGATTAGTTTATCTGCTACTTTATAAAGTTAGCTTATCATTCATCAGTTAATTTATTACCTAACAACTAGTTTGTCATACATAGTTTTGTTAAATAAAAGCTACAAACCAAACATATGTTTCTAATCGCAAAAAAGGTACCCTAATATCCAATCATTTGCATTACATATAATTATAATTTTTTATGAGTAAACTACATTGGGATGTGAAAAACAAAAAATGGACCACCGTTGTAATCCATAAATAAGAATAAAACTTTATCAGAGCTTGCATTTAATGTCGTTGATTCAATTTTTTCACCACCGGCAGCAATAAATTCTAAAAAGAAGCTTCCTTTGCAGGAAAGATATTCTAGTAAGTAGAAAACTCGTCAATCATTCATGAACTGTCTTGTCCGTACCCAGTCCCGATACTCACCACTATTTATAAACCAATAAGGATTTAAAACGATCAAATCTTTTACCCAATCGAGTTCATAAGATGATTTAAGTTTACCAACAAATTTCGATAAATAGCACCAAAAATGCCTTTTTATCCAGAGTTTCTTATTCATAAGATAATTAAAATTTACCAACAAATTTACCAAAAATGCTTTTTTATCCCGGTTCTGGGTGGGTAACGGTTCCAAAAAATGAGAACCAGAACCAGAACCGGAATCAGTTTTGATCGGTTCCGTATTTTAAAAACAGGAACCAAAATCAATAACACCGGTTCCGGTTCCAGTTCCAAAAACGACAGTTCCAAAGCGGTTCCGGTTTCAAAGACGGCTATCCAGTCCCGATAGGTTTCAAAGACGGCTACCCAACAAGGATTTAAAACGATCAAATCTTTTATCCAATCAGACTTCATAAAATGATTGAAATTTACCAACAAATTTCGATAAATAGCCCCAAAAATTCCTTTTTATCAAGAGTTTCTTATTCTTATTCTTATTCTTATAATATAATTTTTTTTATTGTATATTACAAAACTGATAGGTTTCTATTGACCAAAAACCATCTAAGAAAACACGAACAATCTGCAAGCAAAATTCTAATTGTTCTTGCTAGTGGTTTACATAATCACAATTACCAATAATCGATCTTGATGACTCCAGCAACGGGATTGGCTATTGTTGCAAAAGCTTCTTTTGAAAGATCAATAGTTCCACCACATCCCGGACAGTGATCGACAATTTTAACGGTGACTGTTTTACCATCATAGCAAGGGTGAGGAAAGGGGTTCGTGGCGCCAGTGCACTTAACGGTGAATATCTTTCCACAAATAGCTCCGTTATTCCATAGAGGATCGCTTGCGGCAGCTATCATCACACCCTCAGGCTTGTCCCCGTAACACGCAGACGCTGTTGCCAAACTCATATAGAAGAATGATGTTAGAATCAACAATAACAGATTGTGAATTTGTTTCATCGTATCTTAATCAGAAAAAAAAGTGAAGCAACCTAAAATTAACTAAACTGAAGCGAATATTAAACTTATTTTTTAAATATGAACGATATAAAACTAATACGATATTGTATAAGTTTAAAAATAAAAAGATTTTGGTTTGGTTCTAGTTCTAGTTCTGCACCACCGAACAAAACCAAACCTAGAAACAAACCCATATATTAAAAAAAATTTAAAACGAAAACAATGTACAGTCCCATAGATTTCTATCACTATACATGCATATATGCATATACATATGTATACATATACATATACACATATAGAGAGTAACAATGTGAGAACCAAAAAAGAGAACATGAGAACCATTAGATCTAAAACTTGATCATCCAAATTCGAATGCAAAGAGTCCCTAAAATCATTGAATTAGTTTTGGCAAAAGATAATTACCTCTATCGTTCACAACCATTAGATTATAATAGATGGTTCAGGCTGGTTTTTATGTTTTTGTTAATATTATTTTTTCAATGTGTAAATATAACATACCCAAATTTATATAAGAGGAGAAAGAGTGAGCACTTACGAGTATATTTTTGGTAGAAAGTGGCTGTGCCTGGAGTTGCACATACCACTGAAACAAGGCTAAAAAACACAATAATAATGTTTGAAATAGACTTCATTTTTGCAAAAGAATATGCAAAGAACTTGGTGTTTTGAAGCTACGATTTCTGTGTTCCAAAACACATTCATTTGGGTTCTTTAAATACAATAAAAATGAATACTAAAAGGGTAATAGTATTAAACATACGATTATGGATTGTAATTACATTATTTGTTGACAAGGAAATTAACGGATTCATGAATTAAATGGGAATAAATAGGACTGTTATATGGAGTATGTATTTATGAAAATTAAACTTGATATTAATCAAGGAAAAATTATTTAAATAATCATTTCCGAAAAATATCTATTGGGTTGGAATCGGGTTGGGTAATTTGAACCCAATCCAACCCGATGTTTTTATATACTACAGATGTATTATGATTGTTAAGTGTTTGATTAACATATATATATTAAACCAACCCGTAATTAGGTATGTTCAAAATTATATTACAATTTCAACCGTAATTTACTTTCTTATTTGCATGAATCTTCAACTTTTTTAGAGTGTGTTAGATTATTTTATATGTTCTCATTTTGATTTTAATTCGTTTAATCAAAAAACGTTAACTAAGATCTTAAAATGATATACCAAAGTTTTAACCCTATCAACCCGCACAATTTTGGTTGGGTTGAGTCGTAGTTTTGCTTGTGTTGAATTGGATTGAGATTTTTCAAACTGCATACATTAAATTGAATTATTCAAATATCATCAATCCGACCAACCAACCTATAAACAATCCTATAGAATATTGGTAAAAATGTTATTAAAGGAAGATAAGATCTAAAGTTCAAGTCATGGTAAGTAAATTTAGCAATGTTTTTTTTGAGTTAGAATAAGTGCTTCTCCAAGCTGATCAATGAAACTAAGCTAATTTGATTGGTTTTTCATATGCTTTATTTGGTAGATATAATTAATAAATTAATTTTTATTCAATAATTTAAATTCCGATAATTACTTTGTTTTATGATAATTACACCTTACCTCTTCCTCCATCAAAAAAATTATGCAAGTTTATAGAAGAGATTAGGGAAAAGCCTAGAAACACCCAATACACTTTTTTCATTTGGATGGTTAACTTTGTGAATATTGTTGTTTATATAAATAAATTATCAAAGTTTTAAAAATTGGTTATTTACATTATTTTAACCAATGTTCTAAAAAAACACGTGTTGACGTAGCCTTGCCGCCACGTTAACTCCCTTGGCATGGATATAAGGCGTTGAGCTCTACATGGCCCGCCATGGCATATTATGGCGTTATACTTACAATTTGTTTTGAGTTACCACGTTACAAATGATATGACGTTATAAGGCCTTGGAGAAAATTTACAATTTATAAAACTTGAATAGAGTAAACGTAAATATAACTTTATAGTTTTTACGGGTCAAATACTTAATCATCAAAATGGGGAAAGCAGAAAGTATTGTTCAATTACTATCATTTGTTGTTGTTTGATTTCATTACTTTGATTTTGCTGTTTGATTACCAAATAAGGACTACTATCATTTGTTGTCATTTGATTTCATTACTTTGATTTTGCTGTTTGATTACCAAATAAGGACTGTAAACAGTGCCTACTTTGTATATTCAATATCATTTTTGTAAACATCGTAAATATCAATTCCTGGTTTATCTTTTATTTATCGTTTTATATGAATTTAAATTGTTAATATAACTTAATCATGACATAAACATAAACACACACACACATATATATATGTATATATAATATAGAGGAAAATTCAAATGCGAACTCAAATTTGGTTGTGAACGTGAGGACAAATGAGAGCGCGACATGTGTCATGTTCAGACTGAATAATGAAGAACAATATTTAGACTGCATGTAGTATTATTCAGACTGAATGTAATATTATTCAGACTGAATGTAATACTATTGATTTGCAAACTTTGTAAACCGACATGAAGCAATAAAATAATGACACGTGGACCTGCTTTAATTTAATCAATTAGAAGCGGATGGGGGCATATAGGTAATTTAATAATATATGAAATATTAGTAATTAATATATAAATTATTCTTCAATGGTAAGTGCGAGATTTATGGTAACAATGAAACGAAATTGATTCTATTGCTTGTTATACGGTATTTCATGATGATGCATATCTAAATAATTGAAGAAATTAAACATATTTCATTTTTTCGTCTGCGATTGTTGTGTTTGAAAAAATGGCCGATGTACGTGAAACGAATGACGTTCTTGAAGCAGAATCATATGAAACGTATGTCGATGAAGATGATGATAATCGTGTAAACGGTACTGGAACTTTCAATGGTTTTATAACAAACAAAACTCAGTTCGAGAATGACTACC
The DNA here is from genome assembly GCA_036898165.1 of Silybum marianum. Taxonomy (NCBI): domain Eukaryota; kingdom Viridiplantae; phylum Streptophyta; class Magnoliopsida; order Asterales; family Asteraceae; genus Silybum; species Silybum marianum. The sequence goes on from CM072541.1 coordinate 21,928,679, forward strand.
ATGTCCGGCGAGTTATCGTCATCTTCTCCGGCGACCTCGTGGTCTTCTCCGGCGACCTCTCGTCATCTTCTCCGGCGAGCTCTCATCATATTCTCCGACGACCTCGTCATCTGATATGATGTTCATGAAACTAATTGTATTCAGATTCATGAACCAGATTAGTCCCAATTCATCAACATAGAAACATGTTCATGAAAACTGTTAAGTTTATGAGTTGAATCTACAATCATATTCATGAAATTAGCTGAAATCAGATTCATGAACCACAATAATCCCGTTTAATGATCAAATATGATGTTCAAAAGAACAATATAAAACACAACAATGTAGGATTGCTTTCGATGAATGATTCTGAATATCCTGGTGTAATCGTAAAACTACCAAAACAAACGGAGTTTATTTTCGGAAGATATTGTTAATGAATAGTTGCCGTATTTTGAATGTTTATCTATTAATTGTTTAATGCCGAAAATGCCCTTGGGTCAAACAGCACACGTCAACAATGGATGACCAAATTCATCTTAATTACAATCATGCCACCGTTCATTATCAACCGTACATCAATTTATTTAAGGGTGTGGATTAGTTTACAAAGTTTGCAAATAATGTACAGTTTGCAATGGATAACACCCCTATATATGTATATATTCATTAGATAAAAACAAAATATGAAGTTTACGAAAATGTTCGGTTAACAGTGGTTATGCTGCCGAAATTTTGAAAAACTAATTTTATTTTATTTTCTAAATTGTATAAAAGTTACAACCAGAAAATGTTAGAGAAGTATCTTCAACCAGAGACTCGACCTGTTGGAGATAAGGACGTGTGGGAGAAGGTTCAACCTCGGAAGAAATGCCACTTCTATGGCTTTGGCATCTCGTTTGATCAATCTATAACGATGATGAGTATTTCATCCATATCTAGCACCGACCATTCCCATGCATATGTTTTCGCAATGGGAGGTATATTTATGGTTAATTTCAATATTGTCTTATTATATATGTTTTAGTAAGAGCTTACTCATTATGTGTATATTTACTAATCGTAGGTAATCACATTACAAGAATCCCTCGAGTTAGAGAGACATGGGAGGGAAGAGATGGAGGAGACCAAAAATGAACTCCTGGCCAAAGATTTTGAGCGCGAGGCAAGTATCGCTTAAGTGGAGAATACCACGCAATCATTGCAGGCAACATTGGACTCTCTCGCTCATTAATTTGGTCTAAATGACCTTTCCCTCTCTTAGGTCTTTCATTTGTTGAGTATAAAATATTTTTGGTCCTTTATATGTTGAGGACAAACAAACGTTTTTGGTAAATACGGTTGGTCCTTTATATGTTGAGGACAAACTAAATTATAATGAATTTAGGCTCTTGTTGTTTTGGGAGATATTTTGCAATGCATATACAGGAAAATAGCTATTTTTAATCTGTAGCTACTTCAGAACGGATACGTTCCATAGAAAATATGTTCCCTAGCCAATCCGTGGCAAATATGTTCCCTAGCTAATCCGTAGCAAACATGATACCTAGCTAGTTCCTAGCAAACTCGTTACCTAGCTAATCCGTAGCAAATTAGTCGTTTCTCGGTAGATTTTTACTTAAAAATATGGAAATAATAAAATATATAAATCACCTTTTTTGCTACGGATTTTCTACGGTCTCTTCCGTCGAAATATTAATGTCCCATCGCTAAATCCGATGCAAATATTTTTACGACACTAGCAGATTGGCTACGAGTTATTTGCTACAATTTTGACTTCTGATTTAATTACTACGGATTTGGCGAAAATAGTTGTCGAACAATCAAATCAAGTTTGGCTTTCCTAGCTGACACCATTTAGTCATGCTCGAGTTTGGCTCACATTGTAACTAGGGGTGAGCATAACCGATTACCCGGCCAAATTTTATGAAACCACAAACGTTATCATCAAATCTTTATATTTTGGGACCAGAATCGGAATTGCTGGAACCGGTTCCGGTACCGGATACCTGGTTTCAGATTTTTTTTTAAATCTTTACATTTCATACGATAAAAATGTAAATTTTTAAGTATATTATAAAATATAAACTTCAAAGTACAAGCTTAAAATAATAAATACAACAAATGGTCAAAACTAATCTCATACAAATGTAATTTTAAATTTATTATAAACATATATAACTCGACTCTAACCTAAAAGGTAATATAATTTTATTAATAGATATATAAATTAATTTTTCATCTAATAGGAACAGGTACCTATCAGTTCCAGTTCTAGGTACCAGCAGATAACGGTTCCAAAAAGTTAGAACTAGAACCGGAACCAGCATTGATCAGTTCCGTATTTTAAAAACCGAAATCGGAACCAATCGATCACATCGGTACCGGTTTCAAAATCTGTAGTTCCAGAGCGGTTCCGGTTTCAAATGCGGCTAGCTACCCAGTCCTGATACTGTCCCCAAGTTATAAATTAATAAGGATTTAAAACGATCAAATCTTTTACCCGATCAGACTTCACAAGATAATTAAAATTTACCAACAAATTTTGATAAATAGCCCCAAAAATTCCTTTTTATCAAGAGTTTCTTATTCTTATTCTTATAATATAATTTTTTTTATTGTATATTACAAAAGTAATAGGTTTTTATTGACCAAAAACCATCTATTAAAACATGAATAATCTGCAAACAATATTCTAATTGTTCTTGCTAGTGGTTTACATTAATATCACAATTACCAATAATCGATCTTGATGACTCCAGCAACGGGATTTGCTATTGTTGCAAAAGCTTCTTTTGAGAGATCAATAGTTCCACCACATCCCGGACAGTGATCGACAATTTTAACGGTGACCGTTTTACCATCATAGCAAGGGTGAGGAAAAGGGTTCGTGGCACCAGTGCATTTAACGGTGAATATCTTTCCACAGATAGCTCCGTTGTTCCATAGAGGATCACTTGCGGCCGCTATCATCACACCCTCAGACTTGTCTCCATAACACGCAGACGCTATTGCCAAAGTCATATACAAGAATGATGTTAGAATCAACAATAACATATTGTGTTTGTTTAATCGTATCTTAATCCGAAAACCCAAAAAAGTGACCGCAACCAAAAATTAACTAAACTAAAGCGAATATAAAACTTAAGTTTTAAATATGAACGGTATAAGCCTAATACAATATTGTTTTAAGTTTAAAAATAAAAAGATTCTGGTTTGGTTCCACTTCTGCATAGAACAAAACCAAACCAAGAAACAAACCCATATATTAACAATTTTTAAAACGAAAACAATGCACACCCCCGTAGTTTCCATCACCATACGTTTTCATGTGTATGCATGCGCACATACATGCATATATGCATATGCATCTGCATATGTATACATGTACACATATAGACATTTTCGAACTCAAAAATAAAGAGAACAAGAGAACCATTGGATCTAAAAGTTGATCATTCAAATTTGAATGTAAACGGTCCCTAAAATCATGGACTTAGTTTTGGCAAAATGTAATTGCCTCTATCGTTCACAACCGTTGGATTATAATAGATGGTTCCGACTGGTTTATATGTTTTTTTAATTTTCTCTTTTCAATGTGTACATATAACATGCCCACATTTATATAAGAGGGGAAAGAGTAAGCACTTACGAGTATATTTCTGGTAGAATGTGGCTGTGCCTGGAGTTGCACATACAACTGAAACCAGGCTAAAGAAGACAATAATAATGTTTGAAATAGACTTCATTTTTTGAAATAAAATATGCAAAGAACTTGGGGTTTTGAAGCTATGATTTATGTGTTCCAAAATACAATCATTTGGGTTCTTTAAATACAATAAAAATTAATACTGAAATGGTAATAGTATTAAACATACGATTATGGATTATAATTACAAGGAAATTAACGGATTCATGAATTAAATGGGAATAAATAGGACTGAATATGGAAATTAAACTTGAATAATATCAATTATAATTCAAAATGGTTTTAAATGTTATACTTCAAAAAATGGAATGAAATTAATCAGGATGATCGGAACATAAATATTCTTGATTTGTATCCAAAGGCGGAACACAATAGGGGCCTAGGGGGGCCATGGCCCCTGCGTTTTAATTCCTTAAATACTAGATATTATAAATATTATCAATGAATTTTGCTTAGCTCAGGTGGTTATGTGTATATGGCCCCTGTATATGTGCTCATAGGTTCTATTCTTCTGTCACACAGTTTTTTTTATAATGAATTAAGCTTATCAATGAAGATGTTTTGTTGGGTTCGGCCCCCTTAATTAGAAGGCTTGTGTTCCGCCAATTGTATCTTATCTTTTAATGAAAACCCTAGACACTTCGCTTTGTTATCCTCTCTCTCCAAATTCAAAATAGAAGGTTGTCTTGGTCATCCTTCGTGTTCATTGTAACATATTTTGGTGTGCGTTTGTAATAGTTTTTGTGGTTAATAAAAGTATGTCTTTGCCGTTCAAAAAACAACTATTGCTAAGAATTTTTTGTAATATCTACTTATTTTTTATGCCGACGTACACAGCCGTAAAGGAGCAGAACCAGGGGCGGAGCCAGGAATTGGTTTGGAGGAGAACCAAATAAGATAAAATATTGATTTTCTGAAAATGACAAATACATAAGAATTAAGGATTAACAATATATAACCGGACAATCCTAAAATCGAGTCAATTAAAATTGTTAAAATCATTGGACAACTTAAGAACATTATAGAATCAACACTTTACATCTTTCAAATTATGTAAGAAAGATTATACTGTAAGATTTCATTTTCTTATTTTTTTTCTATAAAATCATCAACTTTACAATCTAAATCTATCGAGAACAATGTCAATGTAGCGGTTTCAATTGTGACTCTAGTGCATGTTAGTTATAAACTACTGGGTATGTTAAGTTATTATGTTAATTATCTCGTTTATTTTTTATGATGAACATTTTAGATGAAGTAAATGTTTAAAAATATAAATTGAGTTAAACTATGATATTTGATTTTTGGAAATTGAGTTCTTTTTAGAAATCGATCAAAATACAAGGACTAAAATATACATTTATGATTTAATTATAATTAATTTTCCTTTTTCCCGCCCTCCACTTCCTCACCCCCTTTGTTGTGGTATATATCTATAAAAAATATTACTCTCTCTGCAGTACTCCACTTTTCCACCGCCTAGGACCTGCTTCATCATATATCTATATATGCAAAACAATTTGAACAATTGAGGGGGAGCAGTTGCTGCCTCTCGCCGTAATGTGGCTCCGCCCCTGTGCAACAAATGAAACGTGTTCAACGACATCATCAAGTGGGAATAGTGAAGACATTTTTATGACAACGAATCACTCATATTTGCTTTTTAGGACATGTTTCCTTTTTTTTGTTTTTTTGACTTCTGCTTGGGTTTTAGGGATAAACTAGATATTCTTAAAAATTAGATTTTTTGGACTGAGGAAGGGATTAAACCTTCGATCCATGTATTTCTTCATTAGGTACGGAGAAACTCTCTTTATTGTTGACAAAGAAACATGGCGACGAGGTGGGGCTGACCGACCCTATATGTCGAGTTCAATTGATGTGATTCTTCCGACTCGTTACCTCCGCCAAATGCCTCACACACTTTGTTACTAGGCCCACAATGATTCTTTTTTTTTTTAATTACAACCCAAGGTGAACTCTATCGTTATTTCCATATTCAAGCCCCCCTCTAGAATTTTCATGGCCCAATTTAGTTGGGCCCAATAGAGAAGGATTATTGTGATTCAAAAAGGCTCCACAATAAAGTCCACATTTATTGGATCTTCAGTGATGTCCATCGCCACGGAAGTTTTATGGAAAATCTCATTTTTATGGAAAATCCCAATTTTAATGATTATCGATGTTTTTAGTGCCTGCAATGCAATCTACTCAGGACTAGAGAAAACATTTTTATGCTCTTTGGAACCTGAGACAGAAAATTTAGTCCTGTCGCGTCCAGTCCAGTCCTGTCCTGTCTCATCCAGTCTGCGTACCAACCGCTACCTTAATGCGACCTGTCCACCTATTTCTCCATGCCATCCTTCACTCCGGCGACTTGCACCCTCCTTTATATGGCCCTTTTAATTATCGTGTCTTCACATTAGCCACATAATCCGACCATCCGATGAGGACCCATAATCCACCAAGGTACGAGAATCTAACTTTTGCCCGTCCTTCCAAATTGCAAAGTTGCATCATGTTGTTAAGCACATGGATAGAAAAAGCTTTGGCCAATAATGCGACTTAAGGAACTTGACAATCTCCATGTTATCCTTAGATTTCAATATTACATGACATTCTACTTTGGGACTTTCCTCTGTGAATCTTGATGGGGCAATCTCTATGGACATCTACAAATAATCCGTTCTCTCTCTTTCACTCTCTAGTCATCTTTTCTCCATCAGCTTCATTAACCATTCCTTCCTTAGGTTCTTTGTTAAATCTTTTAAACTTCTCAGGCAACGCTCACCTCCTCTCCCTATGTGTGGTCTAATTGTCAAGTGAACTAGAAAACAGGTTCAGCTGTAAGAAGTGTGGCTCCTCACTAATAAAAAGTTTGAACTTACCGATTCTTATCTTTCCCATACTTTTCTCAAACGCAAGCTCATTCGACAGTTTAATAAAACAAACAAAACCGAAACTTTTATTCTGTTTGCTCCACTTCCTAGCTAAGTTGACGTCTACCACCGAACCATACTTGGAAACAAGATTCCAAAAATATTTTCAAATCCAGTGACTGGGAATTTAGAAAAGAGAATGTTGTTGCAATTCTTCCTACTTCACAAAGCCTCTCCTTACTTTCTCTTGAGTTATTCCGATCGATCCTCGCTTGTCTATCGCAAGATTTCCGGTCTTCAACATCACTAAGTCTTTTTTCTATGTCGCTCATCTTGATTCACTCCATCAGTTTCTACAAACACTTTATATATTAGTCATTCCCATTCCAGGAACAACAAGTGGAATCAGAGCAGTTTGTTTAATTTCGTGAAAAATACCTTTGATGACTTCCACAATACAAATCAAAATTTAAATCAATTGTAATTTAGCTTATTCAATTGCCATCAATAGCATGTTTTTTGGAATACGTTCACATTATCTAGTTGTAATCATATCCATCATCAATAAAGAATATTAAAATATATTGTTATTTTCCATAAATATATGCATTCAATATTTTGATAAAAGGGTTAAGCGAATTTGCTCAACTACACAAAATGTTCAAATTTGAATACTACAAGAGTCATGTTTATACTCGTCCGCTAACCTTAGTCGTTGAGTTAAGTCTGGAATGCCACATCACATATGGTCCTTAGATAGTGGGTTATGTATCAAGTCGTTAGGGTTACAAGTGATCATTTTTTTGTTGAAATACATTGTCTAGAACCTCATATGATATGAGTTTATATCTACTATGGTTATTAGTTCAATTCAGGGGGATGCATAAAAATAAAAAAATAAAAAATAAACCAACAAAATAGAACTAAAAATAATTGAGTTGAAATAAGTATAGATCATATGTCAAAATTTTATATGAGTCGAACTTTTGTCGAGTAATTTTAGCTCATTTAGTCGAATTGTATTGAGCTCGAGTTTAAACTTGAGAAAAAATATAGTTGCATCATATAACAAGTCAAGTCCAACTAAACAGAAATAAGTACTTACTACGGTTGGAGTAAAAATATCGGATGAAAGTGATATGAAAACCTCAATGTATGCGTTAATATCTATTCACCTAAGGTCAAGCTTTTGTATATATTCTTATCTCGAGCTTGAATTACCCGTGTTTTAATAAACATAGCTTTAATAGTTATTTTTCCAAATTGTCACTACTAGCAAATTAGGCATCAACGATCAATTATTTGCTACGAACCGATCCGTCACTAATTTGCGACGGATCAGCCACGGTAATCCATAAAATATATTTTTTTAATTTTTATTCACATTTTTATCGACGAATGTATTCACTTGTGGATCACATATGATGATTTAATATTATGTGGGACCACATTATATGTGGTCCACAATTTGTTCTTTTTTTCCTTTAAGGAGAGATGGTTCTCATTTGATCCCTCCTCTCTCTCTCTCTCTCTCTCTCTCTCTCTCTCTATATATATATATATATATATAGGGGTAGGTTCAAATGTGAACTCATTTTTGGTTGTGAACGTGAGGACGAATCTCAGCCACACATCTTCGGTTATGGTGGACGCGATCACGGAGGATTGACGCGATTCATGGGAGGGTGAAGATTATTAAAGGAGGGGAACCAGGTCAAAGCCGCCTTTATTGACCGGATAAGTGGCTGAGATTCGTCCTCACGTTCACAACCAAAAATGAGTTCACATTTGAACTTTCCTCTATATATATATATATATATAGAGAGAGAGAGAGAGAGAGAGAGAGGAAGGTTCAAATGAGAACTTTGCATTTTTAAAGGAACAAAGGGACACTTGTGGATCACATATTAAATCATAAATGATTTAATATTATGTGAGACCCACATCATATGTGGTCCACAATTTGTTCCTTTGTTTCTTTAAGATGGGGTGGTTCTCATTTGATCCCTCCCCTATATATATATATGTGAGAACTTTGTAAATTTAAAGAAATAAAGGAACACCTTGTGGACCACATATGACGTGGGTCATACATAATATTAAATCATTTCTGATTTAATATTAAATCATATTAAATCAGAAATGATTTAATATTATGTAAGACCCACATCATATGTGGTCCACAAAGTGTTCCTTTATTCCTTTAAAAAGGGATGATTCTCGTATGATCTCTCCCCTATATATATATATATATATACATACATTTGCTACGAATCTAGTTATATTCAGTGGTAAGAAAATAGATAATGTATGCCACAGAAAAAACCAAATACAATTCATTAGGAGTCACTTAACCACAAAAAAGACCAATACAACTCATCTAAGTAACTTTAGCCCTAAAAAAAGCCCAACATAATTCATTAGGAGTCAATTAAGCCCGTTAAGAACTAGTAACGTTGACTAACAATCAGTGAGGCCATTACAAGTTTTAACCCGTAAAAAAAACTACGTGGAACTGGCTAGAAAATTTTAAGGAAAAACCTAAATCATTTTAACCATTTCTAAACCTTCCGTCATTCAAACCCCTAGTATCAAGCCATCACTCCCCCTCACTGCCCTATCGTCGTCCACTTTTTCTCGTCGGTCTCCCGCTTTTATGTATATATTTTTTGTTTTTCGATTCTTCCGTTTTTTGATATGTCTATTCCTATTCCATTAAAATGTTGGAAAAAATGGAGAATCGGAAAAATTTAATATACAAAGTGGGATATTAATGGCAAGGGCAATGGTGGCAATGGGGAACAAGCGACGATGGGGTGCGAGGAGTTTGAATGATGTAAGGTTTGTGAACGTTAAAATAGATTTGGGGCCGTTTAACAAGCGCTACTAAAATGGAAGGTTTTCACCTACGTACATTTATCTGGAAAATCTGTCATTAAAAGGTGATTCGTCACAAAACCCTCACAAAAGTTCGTTGCTAAATTGTTGGTGGGTAAATTAAATCAGTGACAGATTACCCATGAAATTCATGGGTAATCCGTTGGTATTTTTATGAAAACATCAGATTCGTCAGAACCATTAGTATTTCCTGAGTGATCCGTGGTAGTCATCCACAGAAATTTTTCTGGGTGTTTTTTTGTGGGTGAAAGACATTTGTTTTGTAGTGAAATGCTTACACGGGTAAGCGCTTTCCAAGTCACATCACCTTACCGGATGAATATGAGAAGTATGAAGAATGTTACGTGGTAAGAGCGAAGAAAAGGAAGGATCAAGAGTCTTACCCGGTAAGTGAGGGCGACGACTCTTACCACGGTTAACGCTTAACGGATAAATTGTTGCATATGAAGCCGTTTTGGTGGACTACAATCTTACCCAATAAGTAAGTGAGCTAGAGTGTTGAACTTTACCGGTTAGTACTTACCGGGTAAATGTTTAGGTAAACGACCTCTTAGTATTTTTTACTTTAAAACCGGATAACCGGTTACAAATAGCTTTTTTGGATTAAAAATGTAGGTAAAAGAATCAATAGTTTATTTATTAAAAAAAATTGAAATACTTAATCATTTAAAATTAAAAAAATTAATAACTTATTTATTAGAAAAAGACTTAGGGGCCGGATGTTTGTTCTCAACTTAACAATTTTAATGGACGGTTAGCTTAATTGGTTAAGTTATGTTAACGTGTTTGATTTTAACTTATTACTAACGCGATTGACTTAACATATTAAATTAGATTCTATCTTAATGTATTAAGTGGGAATATTTTCCAAAATTACCCATGTCCTACGTTTTAATTATTCACACGTCTTATACTATAAAATAGTTTATCAACATGCATAAAATAAAATTTGTAATCAAACAATAATGCTTTATTGTTTTACATATATTTTAAGTATTTAAAGTATTGTGTTATTAATTCGTTGAATTCATATTATTTATCTTATTTTAAATAATTCATATAATTTTATTTTTTGTTACTTATATTTATCAAACAATTTATTTTCATTCAACATCCATGTAGACATAAGGTTAAAATGACAATTTTTGTTGTTCAGATGATTTATCTTAATTTATCCAAACAGATTAATGTTTACAGACAACTTAACAGATTCAGAACTTAATGAATAAAAAATAAAACAACCTCTTAACTATTAAAAATAGAAAATTTTATTTAATTCTTTTTGACTTTTTTCAAAAGATTAAAGCATCTAGAATATGTAGGTTCTTAGAAGAATGATCATATACTTTGAGTTTATGTACAAGAACTTCGGTTTTTACTTTGAATTTGGAGTGAATTGACCTTATGTGAGTTTTATTGATTTTATAAAAGGTTAAGAACTTACTTTTACACATTTTATAGTCACAACACTTCTAACTCATCAAAAATCAAATAAAGAACCTAGATAAAAGTCCATAATAGTAGTTCTTATAAGAACCTTTTTTATAGGTTATATATAGACATACATATATTATATATACATATATATATATAGGGGAGAGATCAAATGACAACCACCCCTCCTTAAAAAAACAAATGAACAAATTGTGGACCATATATGATGTGGGTCCCACATAATTTAATATTATGTGGGACTCACATCATATGTGATCCACAAGTGTCCCTTTGTTCCTTTAAAAATGCAAAGTTCTCATTTGAATCTTCCTATATATATATATAGAGTCGGGTTAATACGAGAATTATATATGTTTAAAAAATAAGAGAATGGTCGAATCATATGTGATTTTATATTAATATAATATACAAAATCAGATGTAATTGACGCGATATGACCTTGTCACACAACCATAAGGTCACATGAACACTCTTTAGGCCGTTAATATAAAATCAAATGTGATTTTGTACGTAATTTGATCATTCTCTTTTTTTAGATAAATATTAGTCTTGTATAAACCTACATCTCTCTTTCTCTCTCTCTCTCTATATATATATAATTATAGAGTAAAAAATATAAAAAAGCAACAAAATGTCATTTCACATCAAGTTGAAGGTGAAAACAGCAAGATTTTTTGTATAAGAACTTGAAAGATGTGAGGTTGTTAAAAGAACATTTTTTAATAATAGTTATTATAAGAACCTTCGGTTTTTGTTTGTAATAATCTCTTGTTAAAAATACTTTTTACTCATTCTAGTAATAAAATTGCTTTGAATTTAAATTTGTATGAAAAAGAAACAATAATTTAATAATATATTTAATTACGGAACCTTTGAAATAGAGAATCTATTAAAAATAAAGGTAATTTGTTTCGAAGATTTTAACTTTTTAATTGTTTATTTTAACAAAATCAATTGGAGACGTACGGCTAGCCGGCAATAGCATTAGAATGACTATAAGGATGGTGGTGGCTAAAGTTAAAGTCAAATTGTGTTTGCTTTGGCCAGCAATAGCATTCATGGTGCATGCATGCCCGTAAAATTTGACCTTTATATTCATAATTGCAAACTATAAAAATATTGTTGATTATTTAAAAATCACTAACAAATTTTAATTAGTTTGATTTAGTTTACATCTGTAATCAAATTTGTCTTGTGTTATAAAACATTTAAGTTGTGTTTGGTACGAGAGAAATGATAGGATGAGACATTACAAAACCCACTATCTTATGTTTGGTTTGACATGGATATCATTAAAACTTAGTGTCCCACGTCTGACGATATGGGACAGGGTGCGACTGAATAACTTTTTTAGGACAAGAATGAAACATAAACTAAAAAACATATTAATCTACCTTTAACATTTAAACCAAAACTATGTCCATTGTCATTACCTGCCGCCAGCACCACTATTCACCATCTTCACGTCCTCATTCATCGTCGTCCACCAGCCACCACTCCTCTACATCCACCACCGTTGTCGAGGCAACAACCTATACTGCACCGCTTGTCTATCATCTTTTTATATTCTCCGGTCATCGTTGTCCACCACATCTACATCCACCACATCAACCACAACTTTCTCATCCTCCATTGTCGATCGCTACCACCACCACCACCACCACTATGCACCATCTTCACATCCTTCATATTTATCGTCGTCCACCTGCCACCACCACCTCTATTTCCACCACCATTTTCGTTGCAACAACCTCCACTGTGTCTCTGCCAGTTGATAAAGTTCTTCGAAACCGAATAAAACATAGGTTTTCCTTTGTACGAACTAGATTTTTTCGAACTACCATCAATTATATCAAAATTTTCATTCAAAATTTATATTGTTATATATGAATGTATTTATGTATATGAAAAATGTGTAAAAATACTTATAAATTATATTATTTGAATATTTACTTATTTTATGTGTCATATATAACTATAATGTGATATATAAAATCATGAAACAATTTTTAGAGGCGATTTGTCTACTACTATTATATTCAGTCCTAGTCATACTAAACATCATATATACAACTTGTCATGTCATGTCATATAGTGCTCTATTATCATGTTCCAAACCGCCAAAAAAGATTGTGTCTTCTTGGATTAGAGGCATTTTTTTGGTTGTCCTCCCAGGACATCCAAAACCATTGGACTGGCCTGGGGAGGAGAGGGAGTGTTAGGATTGCATAGGAAATCAACTTTTGGTAAGTAGTAGAAATGTTAAAAAAAATATTAATAGATGTTAGCATGAAATATTACATAAGTTAACGTACAATAAAATATCTTAACATGAAATATTAGCATATTTTAACACGTTAATTTATGTGAACATTTGTTAACAAAGTACTTCATACGCGATACATCTCCTACAAATTTTTGATTTTATTAACATATATTGTTTTACATTATAAATCATTACCAACATGGTACTGAGAGGTCGATTCAATCATAAGCTTCTTCATATTGTTGTGTGTTCTAGTACCAATTTGATTAAACTCCATTATATCAACAAATTGTTCATTACGCTTTTCATTTTGCATATTCATGCTTGCAAGTTCCATCCATGGTTTTGTAGTTTTTTTTACATACGATATGGTTTTGATAAGATTCTTGAAAATTGTTTTCATTTTAATTAGATAAGATCTTAAAAGATATGTGGTTAAAGATAATTAAGGGATTGTAAAAACATAAGTTAAAGTAGATCATGCTACAAAATTATTAATCTAATTGTAAACTAACCAACCATTAAATTGCGTTATAGCTTTAACATATGTTTTAATATAATTATAGGATCAAGACATGTTAGTTATCATTGGATTCTATAGTTTTTACAATATATGAGATTTCATGTTATTACATCTCTCTTTCTATCAATGACAGATCTAGCAATTTTTTTTTGCGTTTAAGGTAGATTAAAGGTCCGTAAAATCATGGTTTGAGGAATACAGAACCACGGTTTCACCTTTATGTTATTTTGGGATTAATTTGTAAAAACAAATTTTGCTATGATTTTTTATGGTATTCCAATTTTGGCCGGACAGATTGTACGAGAAATAGATATTCTTTTTAATCTATTTAATAGGATCCGTAAATGGTCCATTGGTAACAGGATTCGTCGGTGATATATTTCCCCACGACATTTCTTCCGCCAGACTTTCACCGAGGATCCTGTTTGGGTAAAATTTTATCAATAAAAATAGTCGACGAATATCAAGAGACTCTCGATGCGATCACATGTATGCCTTGCGATCATAAATGGTTAATAACTAACAACCAATACTTGTTGATGGTAAAGAATGCTTTGTGGATACTTATGTCGATATGTATGTACGATATTCTTAAAATTCGTGACCGACGACATACGATACTTCGCAGGAAAACTCACGGGCAAAGACCAAACTAACGACTGACCGTTTTTTAGTGTTTTTTTTAAAGGGTATCCTACGCATTTGCCTAGACTAATCCCTGACAATTTTAAGACTGCTAAAACATGCAGCCCTGAGATAATTCCCCAGTGGCCACAAGTTGTTTGTGCCTGGATTCGAACGTAGGGTAGATGGGTTATCTAGCCTCATCCCCCACAAGCCTTAACCAGTACGCCACAAACCTTGTGGTTCGTTTCTTAGTGTTTCTAATGCAGGATATTGACTATTTATGACTAAAGGCATAACCGACGGGATCAAATTAAAGACATCAACACCTAGAACCGTTATGACTGCTATCAGCATAATTTAGTATTTTCGAAGCTCTGAAGAACTCACGACAGAATTACATTCCACGGCGATAACTCATAACAACAACAATTTCCTTACGATTTACTTTATTTTTACTTATAGTACTTACGATCGTTGTTCTTAAGGACGATGTCCCTGTTCGATGTTACTTTTTTCCAGTGCGACCTATTCTATCGTCCGCGGTTTTTACTCTCGAAATAGGTTTTCCGGGTCATCATTTTCCCATGTCGTCTTATTTTCTTTCTAATTACAGCATTTGTCGTAAGATACTTTTTTAGTTGAACAGGTTGAACCACGCCTTAAGTTGATTTTATATAAACCAATTTTTGACATTAACTGATCTAACTTTTAGCAACAAATTACAAACGGAATTTTCGTTAGTGAAAGTCTATTAATAGTTTAATATAATAGATATATCATAAATTTTTGATTTTTTTTCCAATGAAAATATTGTATTAACTCTTAATACCCCCACTAACAACAATATTTTGACGTACATTATGTTCAAATCCATGCACATGGGTACATATTTACATATGCAGTATAAAAGTTATGAATTTATTTATTGAAATTGATGAGGAGTAGTTCACTAGATTAGAAGTAATCGACATAGGCCAAAATTTAATATTAGGGTTTGTTGAAAAGATTCCAAATCTTACCGAATACTTGTTTGTTTCTATAGAGTAAAAAAGTAATTGAACATATATGGTTGATTAAAAAAAAGTAAATATCATTTTTTATCAAGATCTTTTTATTTATCTAAATCTTCTCATTTTTTATAAGGTTTAAGCTTTACATTTCATGGGAGGCTGACTAATGTTCTAAAACACTCATCATACAGTTGTCATGGCTCATGACTCGTCTTTAACATCATGTTAATCCCATTGCATGGCATGTCATAATTTGATGTACGGGTTTTAAAGTTAATTATTTTCTAATTAATAGTTTACTTTTTAGTTTTTAAATATATAACTTAATTTGAATTGTTGAATATCATTAAAAATTGGCATCGCCTTACCGTTACTTCTAAGACTTGAGGTTTGACTTAACCGCCATGTTTCATATCATTTAGAACTTTGCCCTCTAAGAAAAAAATTATAAATAATTAAATGTCTCTAATAAGTAACAGTTTTACGCAGAAAATATTTTAAAAGCGAAAGTGGTTGTTTGGTTTTAGGAACTTGTTTACTTACATTAATACAAAAAATATATTAGAAACAAATGAATTGAGGAGCATAATGATTGAATGAGATGAATCTCACACTCTTTGAATTAAAGGACGATAAATCTGAATTTTTGAATCTTGATTTTCAAGATTGATTATTAGGTGATTAGAAAGTTGAACCAATTAATGAATTGGGATGTAAAAAGCAAATTATGGGTATCCTTTGTCTTTTCAAAACAAATCTACCTAATACACATGCATATGAAAGAGGTCCAATTATTTAAAGCAATTGTATCTATATTTATTGTTATTGTTTTTGAGATTAATATATGTATATACATATATATGAAAAATTATTTAATGAGAATCATAAAAAAAATTGATAAGTGTGAGAATCAATTTTTATGTATTGTGAAATAATGCATGGGAAAATATAATGTGTTTCATAATGTGATTATTTTGATGTATTTGTTTGCCTTTTTTCACATTGTAAAACAACACTGTACTGCCATATGATTATTTCGCAATCTTAAACAACACATGATCAGTGGTTCTCACGATTCTCAACCTTTTAAGAGTTAAAAAAATGCATCCTACATTTTTCTCGAAGTCTTGATTTTCTACTTGAACCTGCTCATATGCATACATGGGATCATAGAAGAACCTTTTTTCATGTGAACCGTAGGAACACCTTTATGGCATTCGGTTGTAATGCACCCGATGATCTGACTTCTCAATAAGCACTATTCTGTGATCATAATACATCCAAACTTCAATGACAATGTTAGAAGGGGACAAAGAGCTTAACATCCGTCATACACCTTAACATGCCTTAACATTTCGTAACATACTTTAACATGTTAACTTATATTTTAATGCACTTTTGTCAGATGGACCAAGTGTAATTATATCAAAATAAGAACGAAGGTTGATAATAAATAGCAACACAAGTATTGAAAGTGTAATCTACTCTTAACATAACTATAAAACAAAATTGACTTTATAGGACTTCTAGATTGTTTAAGCGCCTTGATAAAAAAGTTTAAAAATATAAGTTTATAGGACCAAACTATAGAACATATTATCTAAAAACATTACAATAGGTTTATAGGCCATTTTTAGGCGTGTTAACAATCTTTTTAAGACCGTTTTTAGAATATAGTGTCCTATTAGTTATTTTTTTAGGACACTTTTGAGAAGTGTCATATAAGTCCGTCTTGTTATATGACATTTTTTTCAAATACTGTCGTATAAAATAGTTAATACGACACTTTACTTTTACAAGCGCTCAAATATATTGTAACACTTTTAGATAGAATATTTTTTGGCTTGATCCTATAAAGTATTTTATTAAGATGATTAAACATTTTAAACGTCCTATAAATTTATTTTGTTACAATATAACGAAAACATCGGTTTTAGAGTTAGTTCCATGATTTTGTCTAATTTTATTAAAATAATTTCACATAATCCATAAGTAATGATTGTAATGTTGACAATAGTAATTAGTTTAATAAACAACTAAAATTGACTACCACAATTTTGAAGTGCAAAAACAACTTCTTCATGACTATGCAAAAAGACTTGGGAGGAGTTTAGTTTGTATGACTTTGTTGGAATCTGATAGAATTGGAATAGTTAATTCGTTGACTAAATTTTATTTTGACATTTGGTTTACCCAGAGAATGGAATTGATTTCCATGAATTTCATCAACCATGGATTTAATCATACTATCATAGTGAGGAAGGAATTGAATTCCACCCAATATTCTTAAAATGACAAAAGTGTCCTCATTAAACCTTAGTCTCCTTAAAAATGTGCCTCCGCCATTCACATTTTTCACAGACTTGGACATGATTTCCACATGTTTCTCTTGATCTCGCTCAGGATTCTCCATCTCGTTGAGGACTCAAATACGAGATCTCCTAGAATGATTCTTCTTCACGCATACCTACTTCGTAAACGATTTGCTTATGTAATCGATTTTTCTGCTTTTATAATCGATTTGCTTCAAATCAAATTTTCTTTTATGAACGAGTTCCAGTTGATTTATGTATGATTTTCTACTTCAAAAACAAATTTTCTTTTGATTTTTCTTTTATGAACAAGTTCTAGCTGGTTTTGTTCGATTTTTCTACTTCAAAATCGTTTTTTCTGCTTATGTAGTCAATTTTGCTTCTGGTGATAAAATTTGACTTGCTTCTGTTAATTTGCTTCAAAATCGACTTTGCTGCCAATTTGTGATATTTCTAAAGTGGAAATGGTAGAATTGTTAAAAACATTATTATTTTATTATTATTTGTACTTAAAAAAAAGAAAATGTCAAAGAAACAGTATTTTTGTTATTTTTCATTATTTCATTACAATTCATTTGTAAACTAAACAGACAGATTCCAATTTATTTGGAATATTACATCTAATTTTTTGTCAACCAAACACTTGGTCAAATCTGATAACATTTCATTATAATTTCTTCCAGATTTCAATTTCTTTGACTTATTCCATTTCTTCAAAAAAGATTATACGAACGAAACAAACCCTAAGAATGTAACTCGGGATGGGCGGGGACAACACCCGTCGTCCCGTCCCCACTCCTTGTTTATGCGCTTTGTCCTTGTGCCCGTCGGGTTTAATTCGTCAAAGATTCAGAGGGAAGAAATTATTGTTATGTATGAGAAACTTGTTATGTATTCATTTTTGTAACAATAATAATATAATTAATAATCTTATCGGATATACAGAACCAATTGAATATATTATATAGACAGATACACACGCACATATATACATATACATATAAACTGTATATGAGGCAGGTTCTGTTAGGAACCTAAAATAGGAACTTGGGAACGGCCCATAACATGACACGTATCCGAAAATTGATGTGTTATTCACCATGAATGTTGTAATATATTAACCATGAATGTAGGATTCATGATGAATAACACCTCCACAACATGTCTATATTTATCATAAATGTGTGATTCATGATAAATAATACTTTCATATTCATAACAAATGTGTTATTTATTAGAGTAAATTGCGCTTTTATTCCCTATGGTTTGCAATTCATTTCTATTTTCGTTCCTGCGGCTAAACACTATACTATTAAGTATGAGGGACTAAATTAGAAATGGACTGTGAACCACAGGGACGAAAAAAGCAATAAAGTTTGAATAATAAGGACGAAAATGGTAATAAATTATATGCCATGAGGATGAAAATCATAATTTCAAAACCACAAGGACGAAAATATAAAAATTCAACAAAACCACAAGGATTAAAATTGTATTTACTCTATTTGTTATGAATATTTATCCTAAATAAGAACATGTGGCGTGCCCCAGAATTTTGTTTTCCTAATGGAACTTCCCTCTACAATGTATACGTGTGTGTGTGTGCGCGCGCGTGTGTGTATATATATTGTGACCGGGTTAAGGGAATATAGTGCTTCATGTTTAAAAATCAAATTCCGCCCCACCAACTCATTACACACTAAGGAGGGAATTTCGGTCTCTTAGGAATAGGTCCATATGGGTCACACTTCTTTATATGAACAACATCAACATTCAACAACACAATTGCTTCAAAAGAAAGAAAACACACAAACACATGAATTGGAATCCTAACCCTTCAAACCACCAAAAGGTAAACAATTTCCTTTTATCCATAACAAATTCAAGAAACACTAAGAATGAAAAGTATATCAACAAACTAAATAGGAAAAAACAATTTATTGGTTTATGGGATCCATACATACTACAAAAGTATGATTCTAACTTTACTTAGGATCCAAACGAAAGGGGGTGGATAAGGTGATTAAGTTTTAACTTTTGGTGATAAATATTGAAACTTAATTATGGTTTGATTCCGGTAGCTACAAATTATAGTCTCCAACATCCAACAATATTCACATGAGCACTAGATTACTATCGTGTCCTAGAAAAGCTCTTCTTCCATTACGTAGTTGCATCACTTCAAAAAGTGGGAACAATACATACTCTTTTAACCATTAGCAACGCCATAAAACCCTAGCTTTTTTTTAGGGTTTCGGTCGTTGGTAATGGAATAGAAGAAAAATAAAAGGCACAGTTTTGGATGGAAATTTTTAAAAAGAAATCTTTTTTATGTCTCATAGGATTTCTAAGGATTCCTCCTACTTATAATTAAGGAAGTCCCCTAATTAACATCCAACACACCCATTGTTCAACAATCCATTTATGTGAATTGTTGACACATCATACAACGTTTGGTAATGTTGAACCAATTCAGTGCAATGCTAAAATAATACAAAGGATGCCACTTTCTCATTTAAAACTTTTGACTTCATTAATCTTATTATTTAGCCCAATTAACCAAGCACCTTGGTTAGTTAATTCTCCATGCGGGATGTTGTAGCGTGCAACATTTTGGGTTCTTGTCTGGTTGACAATAACAAGAAATTTCCTTTATTATTATTTTAAGTAATTAACGTTATCTAACAACACATCATTATTGTCTAAATGACGATATTTAATTGATTCGACCAATCAATAATTTGTTGGACCATCACCATATATAATCATGTCCATTTGTCCTAGATTTTCTAGATTGAAGACGAAATATTGTTCATGTCACTATTAGAAAATTGAGTATTTTCAACGGAAATTAATTTTCAACGGAAAATGTCGTTGAAAATTTTCTACGAATTTTAGAGGATTATTAACAGAACATAAATTTTCTACGAATTTTCAACGAATTTCCGTTGAAAATCTCTCACAAACATACATGCATTTTCAACCAAAAAAATTTCAACAGAATGTCTCGTCAAATTTTTTTTGGTTGAAAATGCATTTTGTGAGAGATTTTCAACGGAAATTCGTTGAAAATCCGTAGAAAATTTATGTTTTGTCAACATTCCCTTTAAAATTCATATAAAATTTTCAACGACATTTTCCGTTGAAAATTTCCGTTGAAAATACTCAATTTTCTAGTAGTGTGTCATTCTCGTTAGGTTCAAATCTATAGTTTGTTGATCTGTGAATTAATTGAACAATTGACATAGTCTATTATCACATATTAATTATCTGGGCATGTATGTATTCAATCACATTCTACGAAGGGGCTTAAATGCATCGCTCATATCATACAAGAGGGACAAAATCTTGTCTTTGATCATGCGAGTCTCATAAACATGCATTTTCAACCAAAACTTTTTCAACGGAATGTCTCGTCAAATTTTTTTTTGTTGAAAATGCATTTTGTGAGAGATTTTCAACGGAAATTCGTTGAAAATTCGTAGAAAATTTATATTCTGTCAATATTCCCTGTAAAATTCGTAGAAAATTTTCAACGACAATTTTCCGTTTAAAATTTCTGTTGAAAATACTCAATTTTCTAGTAGTGAAAGTGTACAATTCAACCATAACAGACCCCATGGTTAAAGGGTGTTATTATACCTATATGTAGACTCCATGTGAATACTTAAAGTTCCTACATATGATCATATGAATTGAATGAATTCTATAGACATTTAAAAATATGATATTAGAGGGTTACCATCATGTTTACATGTAGTACAAAACATAAGATAAAAAAATGAATTTCATAATGCAATTTATTAACATATTTCATGAGTCAATATCAGAACTTACAACCATTGTATAATTGTCTTTTAAGCACACACTAAACACAATTAATTAAAAAAGAAAACAAGATAACACTTTCAGAAAACACCAATTAAAAAATATGTACAAATAACCCGAGAAGATCTTTTCTTTCAAAATCCGAATCAGAAACACATTTATGTAAAATCATTGAGAATAACTAAATATTCTACTTCTTTAGTTCTTTTTCAACTAAAAGTATCTACCACATTAAAAATTAAACACTAAAGAGTTGTAATGCTAATGAAGTTTTATAACATAGTTTCTAGTAGCTCTATAAATAAACGAATAGAATATTTTGTGTTGACAAAAAGAAAATGATTTTATAAGAGAAAAGATGGAGGTATGATGTGGGGCAGGGTTTGTGGAGAAGGTGGCTTAGGAGGGTCTCCACTTGCAAATATTCAATCATATTACCTTTGACATCTCTTCCAATACCTTATTATTAGACAACTCCAATATTTATTTCTTTATTTATCAACTTGGATTAATTGTATTTTAATAAATATAATTTGGTGATATTATACTAATAATATAATTGATCTCAATAGAATCTTTAGTGATACTTATAAATTAAATTTATAACAACAATACCCATTTATTTATAAAGATGTTATAATAAGTTTGTTAAAAAAAATTGAACAGTTTAATAAAATTAAATAAGGGGTCGTTTATAAAACACTTACCTACAGGGTAAGTGTTTATCAATATCATTTACCTTCTCGATTAAGTATGAAAATGACTGAAAATCTTACCCGGTAAGAGATATACCGAGAGTCTTACCCGATAAGTGAGACAAACAACTCCAACCTGATAGCGCTTATTGGATTTAAGATGTTTACTAACAATACATTTTTTATAGCCGAGAATGTTACATGATAAGGTAAGGGTGAGTGATATCTCTTACCGATAAGCGTTTGATAAATGGTACTAAGAAAATTTTATATTATATGTAAAAAAGAATCATATTTTTTCATAAATATAACAACTTTCTTCGTTTTGAATTTTTTTTGAAGGGCAGCAATTTTATTAACACTAACAAGGCACAATTGGACACAAACAATGCAAAAAAATTACATAACAGAAATAGTAAGGGTGAGGTTTTGAAGCCATCCAACCCAATTAATTTTGAGCCTACTACTTCTACTTTACACCCATTGAAATGATAAAGCGTTACAATTCTATCCCATTCTAGAAATACTAATGCCAAAAGTAGATCATAAAATGAATAAAAAATTTATTGTATAAAAAATTGGTTTCAATATTCGAGTAAAAACATGTAATTAGACATTAAACGTCATTGATTTTTATGATTAACGAAGTATAGTTTTTGTTAGGATTATTTATACAACGTTTAAAATAATAGAGTAAAAAGCTTCTCGAATATTATTGAGTGTAAGAGAAGTAATTTGTTAAAAAACAAATTTAAAAGTATAATTTCTTTGACATATATAATTCTATAAATTCTCGAAAGAACCACAAATGACTATAACGACATGTCAGTTATGACCTTACAATATAGCCACCCCTTTTGACTCGGAAAACATTTGCAACCAAGACAGGTTTAGTTACTCTCCTAAATCCCTATTATTCATAGCCCCGTAACAATTATGAAGATTATATGAAATTGTAGAAAGGTCCGCACATATTAGAACCAACAAAGGAGCAAAATCCAAACGAGGGTGTGTGATATGATCAGTGTCTTAAGGGTACATTTTATACAGGATATAAGAAAAAACAGAAACTTATTATCACACATTTAACGCGATATTTGACTGATAAAGGTCACACATGAGTGTGGATAAATTGTTTTTTTTTTTGTCTCGCAAAATTAAGTGGAGCAAAAATAACACTTATAAGACAAGATTGACAAATTATTGTACAACATTTGTCAAATGAAAGCACTATAACCTTCCACAATTCTTTCATTCGCCTACCTCAATCTCGTTCGTCCAATCTTGTCCAGTTCCGTCTACATATCAAACACATCATAAGAGTAAAAGGAGACTTCTCAATGATCATCATTATCCTCCATAAGCATCCTCTTAATGATCATCATTCATTCTTGTTGGTTTCCTAGGTTACAACCTTTTGGGTTTTCCACAATTATGATAATGATTACAAAAGGTTATATCATAATCTCTTATTTAAACAACTATGGTTGACAAGAAGGAAGTCTTATGCCCTCATTACACCTCCACCATACCATTACCATAACATTAAATCAAAATAAGAAAGACATATCCTATTTATAAACCATTGGAAATCTTTATTTCATGTAGGACAAAGTTGCTTTCAAATATTTGTATTTATTTATGGATCAAGAACTCAAATTTAATTTTGATTATTCCATCCACAAGGTTATGAAGGTCAAATGTTGAATTTCCCATTTAAAGTTACATAAAGTTGTATTGTTGACTTTTCTGTATGCAAGTTTGTTGGATAAAATAAGTTTATTAAAACATTCAACCGAGTACTTAAATGAGAGTTTTATGTTTATAGAAACAATAACTATAATATGAATATGATACAATAATTTTTACATTGTAGTTAGACGACTAACGAGTTATATTCTTAATTGCTAAAATAAAGTTACAAGAAATAAAACCTTTTTATCACTCTCTTTCCGGGATACTACGGGGAAAGTGTTTTGTGAAACTTTTTCATAAATTGTCATATAGAACAGTTTTCCAAAATGTTCTTATAATAAGATTAATATAACGATTTATTCATGAGTCTTATTAGTTTATCAAACTTGTCGTAACATAATTCCAGCAGAAGTATATATCATATATTATATTATGACACTTAATTAAGCATCTTGTCGACCCATTTACCGTTGTGAAATAAACACTGCACCGACTTCTCCACAACCATGCAAATTTCCAAAACGAATGAGCTTCTATTCTTTGGTGATACATAAAAAACAAGTTCAAAAAGTCGACAATTGAAAGTACCTGACTCAAACTAGAAAACGATAAATAAAAACGAACACCTATCTTGAAGTTACAAAATCGAACATCATTAAACACACAACTTCTGACTTGATCAATATTGTAACCTTTCTTCTTGGAAATAATTTTTTGGTATTTTGTGTGTCATGCATGGAATTCTTATTTAATGTTTTTGGTTCAAATGCATGCATCGACCTTATAATAATACTATTTAATTATATATTTACTTGTCACTATTAGGGAACGTTTGCTTAAAAAAATGCATGTTTATTATTTGATGTATAACTTGTCAAAATATGCTTCTAGAATTACCCGTCATATCATACTTTTTATATTGTAAAAAAGAAAAACATGTTATTTGCAGCTTCATTCCAAAAAAAAATTAGACCCATTAAAACTATATAGATTGATGGAACTTGAGAAATTTATTTAAACAAAACAATTCTTCAGTTGAAATCAAGAATCTTTTAATTAGCCAAAGAGTGAAAAATGGAAAATTAGATGACTAAGCTAAAACATATAATATCTTTATTAACTATTAAAATACGTATATTTAAATAAAAACTAAAACATGTATAATTAGGGGCGGACCTATCTTATGGGGAGGGGGGTCCTGTGCTACCGCTCAACCTGCTTTTATAAGGGTAAAATTTTACGCGATCCGTAAGGTGCACCCGTTAAATTCCGAGGGGTGTTATATAATATTCTTGTTTTCCAAAGCTTAATGGAGCACACTTTAGCAAACTTCCTCTGTATGCTCTATGCAAACACATGGACCAATGGACACGGTGACTTAGAATTGAGAAATTCTAGTTTTGATGAAAAAAAGTCAATGTCATTAAAATCAAAATTGGAATCTGAAATTAGTTTAAAAAATTCATTCGCCAGCTCATCTCAAACCAAAAAGAATAACAAACAACGGCCCTCAAGTCCCCCCTCTTTATATGTTCGCTTCGTTCTTGGCTTCTGCCGAACGACTTCAGCAATTCGAGGCTTCGACCGACAATCGCAAACCACCCATCTTCAGCTCCTTAGCGGTTGTTACTCTTCGGCTATTCCTCAGGCTCTCTCTCTCAATCTCTCAACTCAAGACTCAAAGTTTAAAATTTTGCCTTAACTTTGTTGCTTATGATTTTGCTCTAAAATAACAAATAACAAATTTATAATGCTAAATTATCAACTGTTTAAGTGATTATAGTTTAATAGTTACATGATTATTAGTTTATTACATGATTTATTTGTTTTCCCTAACCTTAATTTGTTTTATTGTTGCCCTAACTTATATGATTACATGATTTATTTGTTTGCCCTAATTTAAATGCTAATTTTTTTTATATTTATTATTTTGACTAGTGTTGATATACTATAAGGGCTAAATTTTGTATATTTATTGTTTTGATTAATGTTGATATGGACAAATATTTAAAAAGAAAAGCTTCATCGAAATCGAGTGCAAGTACCCCAACCCCTATATACTAGATCAACTGAAAAAAAAAAAACCAAAAAATTTCCTTTGAAATCAACCAAAAATTTTTAAAAAATCTCTCGAAACTAACCAAACACCTTAAAAAAATCCCTTCAAATCAACCAAAAACCATAAAAAGTGTTTTGAAATCAACCGAAAAACTTAAAAAGTCCACTAACGAATATTTTAAAAGAAAAGTTTCATCGAAATCGGGTGCAAGTACCCCAACCCCTATATACTAGATCAATTGAAAAAACCAAAAAATATCCTTTGAAATCAACCAAAAACCTTAAAAAATTATCTTGAAACTGACCAAAAACCAGGTTTTAAAACCCGATTTAACCTGGCCGGTTGAACCGGGACCTGAGGGAGTGACCGGGTGAACTACGACCGGGTTTATGGCTATAATCGGCCCATTGCAACCCGGCCGGGTTTCACAAAAAAAACCGGTTGAACTGGCGTTGAAACCCGTTAAAACCTCGGTTAACCTGACTGAAATAAAAAAATTCAAAAAAATTAAAACAAAACTACTGAATCGATCGCTGCTCTCTTAGCCCTAACTTCAGCCGATTCCCATCTGCTCCTCTCATCTGTTCGATTGTTCCTTTTGTATCTCCATTCTCCCATCGATCGCTCAAGTCTCAACAACTCACACTCTCCATTCTCCCATCCATGATTTGGTTCAATCGTAATTTGGTTTGATGGTTACGTTTCTTTTTGATGTATTTGGATTAATAAAAAACTTATGGTTATGTGTGTTTTTTTTAATGTATTTGGATTGATGTAAAACTTATCGTTTGTGTATTTTTAATGTTGGACTTGTGGACATCAATTATTGGTTTTATATACATACATACATATATATATATATATGGGCGCAAGAACATGAAAAAAATACAAGGGAATTATTGAAACCGGTTAACCTGGTGGTTGAACCGGTTGAACTAGTTAACCCGGGACTCGGTCATCACACCAGGTCAACTAATAACCCGGGTTTTACAACATTGCCAGAAACCTTAAAAAATCTTTCGAAATCAACCAAAATCTTAAAAAATATCTCGAAATCAACTAAAAACCTTAAAAAATATCTCGAAATCAACCAAAAACAATAAAAAATATTTCGAAATACCCCGAAAAACTTAAAAGGTCCCCTAACGAAGAATTCGGCTAAAAAATCATTTGAAATCAACCAACAATTTTACGGACATTTAATTCAATTTAAAGGTAGACCTGTTCGAGAAAAATTATGGATCCGTTATTGTATATAATTATACGTGAAAGTTTTTTTGAGACAGTTTTTATACATTACGTTGAAGAACCTTCTAATACAACTAAGGTTATTTATAATAATTAAAATTATTAAAAAAATTGGTAAGCATGAGGAATGTTGGATAAATGGTCCTACAAAATCCGTGGTGGAAATAGTCCATATTTTTACCAAATTCAAAAAAAAGGTTCAAATAATTAAAAAAAAGTCAAACATAAAGACATGCATATAATGGTGAAGCTACCTAAAACACTCACCCCTGTAATTAATGGCTCTTTTTATTATTTTACAACCACCCCACCTTACCATATTTATTCATCCATTTAATTTTATACCATTTTTACTCAATTTATTAACATCATTTAATAGTTTTTATTTAATAATTAAAATACGTTAAATACGAAGAATACGTGGGTATTTATTGGTTTTAAGTTCTTTTTTTTTTAAAAGTCAAATTTATTTAATTTGGATTGTAGTTGGAAAATGATGTGGAAGTGGAAAATTTTGAAACAATGTTCTTGAAACAACATAAGTCTTGATTAAATTTAATTAAAAAGGGAAAACACGTGTCAGTTGACTAATGGGTTTTTATGATTATTATGGCACGTATTTTGTACGCTAATCAATTCAAAGTAAATGTATAATTATTTATGGTGTAGTTGATATTATTTATTTTTTCTCATTTTCATTTAAAATACCCAAAATAAAATAAAAAATAAACTCTTCAATTTTGTCTTCACGCGCCTCTCCAACTGAATTACATCTAACACCCTTGAAGAACTGCAAAATTGCAATTTTTTTTTCTCTTTTTTTCCATTTCAAGTTTATTTTAACCTTTAACGTGTACTTTGATAAATATAATGAGACTTTGAAAATAGCAGCCGGAAAATTCCTTAATCGTCTTGAGAAAATTCAAACCGGTAACTTAAGAAGAGGAGTTTTAAGGCCTAACATTTATTTACCAGTTAATTCAACATTCAAAATTGTCTTGATCAACTATGTTAGTTTAATTAAGTGTTTCTTTCTTTAGTAATTTTAATAAGATACATATAACAAGTCTAAGAAGACTATAATCTTTAAGCACACGGATTGCAATAAATCGGACAATCACAAGCACTAAGTATCACAAGAGGTCAGTAGTGGTGATCTTAGTTTAAGATACAAAAAGAGTCCATTTTTCATAAAATCTATCAATATCCTAGATTTCTTGGTAATTTTGCATTGACCTAGGTCACAAAGTCGTTTTATTTGCTAATGGTTTGTGTCATGAATTCATTATGTTGCAACTTCATTGATTTTATTTCCCGCGTCACGTGGGAGTCTTTGCGAATGGGGATTCACCCAAAAAGCACAAAATTTGACCTGACATTTTTTTCGATGGTCCTATAATCCTATCTACTTAAAAACAGATAAGTAACGGATCTTCCATAGTTTTCAAACCAAAACTATATCCCGAAATTTAAAAGTGCTTCTTAGTACAAAGAATCTTCATATCAAATCCCCACCGAGGTATGCTACACTAACACAAACATCCAGACCAACAAAGAATAAAAAAACAACTCCTAAAAACATTAACAAGAACATAAAGACAGTTCGAATGTAATTAAGTCATAGTCAAGGCATCAAACCGATATTTCCCAAAAAAATAATAAGAAAAAGATTCCATCGTCACTGTCAAGAGACGACTTTCACACACGTTGTCCAATGAACCAAACCGAAAGTGTATGGTTTCAAGCGTTTAGACTTTCTGTTTCGAGTTTTAGTCAACGTATCTGAACGCTTGTTGTACACAGACTTCTTTCTTTCAATCTAAACATTTACACATCTTGAACACCTCAAACCGTTTCAACCTAACCTACATCTTTTTAGTATTAATAGCAATTTAAAAAAGAAAATACACAAGAGATTGAGGTACACACTCCATAATTGCAAGTGGGATTAGAAAACCATAGTTAAAAGTTTAACCTACTTTGAGTTTACTCAAACTCACACCCATACACATCTCCATATTTTAGTCAACCCTCTCTCCTATACACACACACACACACACACATAAAGAGTAGTAAATGGAAAGTTGAGCAAATAGAATTTAATTTTGTTTTTATGATTTTTTTCAAAAAATCTTCACAAATCCAAAAAAGTCAACGCCTTCTCTATCATCCATCCACCATCTCCACAACCCCCTTTTCTATATCTTTAACAAAAGAATCTCTCCTTCTCTACCTTTTGACTATCAGAAAAGAATAAAAACAAGAAATCCTCATGAATTAGTTGTCGTTTTTTTTTTGTTGTTGTTGTTGTTATTGTTGTTTAAAAAAGAAGCTAAAAATTTGAGTTATAGCTTTCATTTCAACATCGCCGTGTTTAATTTTCTCGCCGGAAAACACAATTCTCGCCGGAAAAATTCAGTTATGGGAAACGGAGTAGGGAAGATGACGGTGTGTTTCACCGGAACTGATGTTGTCCACCACCGCCGGAAAGATATAGATGTCGTCATCTCCGATCCGTTAGATGATTTGGGTCATTCGTTTTGCTATGTCCGACCCGACCCATCTCGTGTATCTTCTTCCAAGGTACACTGCTCTGAAGAAACGACGACGTTTCAGTCAATCTCCGGCGCTTCCGTTTCCGCCAATACTTCAACTCCACTTTCGACATCTTTGATCGATCTTTACTCCTATAACTCCATTGATAAAGCTTCAGCTTTCGAAAGCTCCACTTCATTTGCTTCAATTCCTCTTCAACCTTTGCCACGAAACTCGATTAATTCGGGTCCGCTGCCGTTGGGTCCGGTTCCTTATTCGGGTCCAATCGAAAGAGGTTTTCTTTCGGGTCCGATTGAGCGTGGGTTTCAATCGGGTCCGATTTATCTCGAAAAGGGTACTACTACTCATGATCAGTTTCAAAGAAGCTATTCCCATGGGGGTTTTGGTTTTAAACGTAAATCAAGAAAACGGTCTTTAATTCGGGTCATCCAAAGAGCGATTTCAAGAACTTTTGTAACCCGTGGGCAAAATTCGATTGTTGCCCCAATTAAGGTTCCAGATTGGATTAATGGTTCTTCTGAGAAAAACAACGAATTGACGATTAGCAGTGTTAATTTGAGCAGTGAAGGTAGTTTTCTTGATGATGATGATTGTTTAAATCAAAGCCAGAATCTTCAATGGGCGCAAGGGAAAGCTGGTGAAGATCGAGTACACGTCGTCGTTTCAGAGGAACATGGGTGGGTTTTTGTTGGTATTTATGATGGATTTAATGGCCCTGATGCACCTGATTATCTTTTATCGAATTTGTACCCAAATGTTCATAAAGAACTCAAAGGTTTGTTATGGGATGATGAACTTGATTCAAATTCTTCAGGGAAACCTTTAGATGTTACAGAATCTCATATCAATGATGATCGATCTCAAGAAAAAGAGCATCGGAGATGTGTCGATCAGCAGGAAAGTTATCCGAGTGCAACTGATGATCTTGAAACGAATCTACAGAATAAAAGAAGCAAGAACTCGAGAGTTCGAAGAAGCCCTTCGAAGAAATGGGAGGATAATCACAGGAGATGGAAGTGTGAATTCGACCGAGAAAGGCTAGAATTGGATCGGAGGTTAAAACAACAGTTGAATTCAAATGGGTCGAATTCAATCAATCATTCCGATGTTTTGAAAGCTTTATCTCATGGGTTAAAGAAAACAGAAGAGGCTTATTTAGATATTGCAGACCAGATGCTCGATGAAAATCCTGAACTAGCTTTAATGGGTTCATGTGTTCTTGTTATGTTAATGAAAGAAGAAGATGTTTATGTGATGAATGTAGGTGACAGCAGAGCGGTTTTAGCCCAAAAACCCGAACCCGATCTATGGAGACAAGATCTTGAAAGAATTAACGAAGAAACATTGTACGATCTTGAGGTTTTCGATGCCGATATTTCTAGTACAATTCCAACCTTAACCGCTTGTCAGCTTACAATGGATCATAGTACCTCGATAGATGAGGTAAAAACCAACAACTTACTTTCAGTTTCTTCTTCTTATAACCTTAAAAATGGCAATTTTAATCACATGAAAATGTTTGATAATCTGCAGGAAGTTCAAAGAATAAAGAACGAACACCCAGATGATTCTTGTGCAGTGATGAACGATCGTGTTAAAGGGTCACTTAAAGTCACTCGAGCATTCGGTGCTGGCTTTCTCAAACAGGTAAATGATCGGTTTTTTGATCTAGTTTTGTATAAAGAAATCTTGATAACGATTCTTTATGGGTGCCCGATAAAAGTAGATTCCCAGAAACGATTCTTTTTTGGATCAAGATTGAATCTTTTGCATAAAACTTTTAGATTTCAAATTATCTTTAGATCGAAAGAAATGCAAGTTACCATTCTATTTTGGGAAGTTGTCGATATCATAATTGACTTTTAAGGGTATATAAAGATCGCGATTTTTGTCGTTAAATATCATCATAAAAAAAAGAGTCGAATTTATGGTGATTTTGTGTTTCTTGATTTACTTGCAGCCTAAATGGAACGATGCCCTTTTAGAGATGTTTAGGATCGATTATGTGGGAAGTTCTCCTTATATAAACTGTATCCCGAATCTTTACCATCATAAATTAGGACCGAGAGATAGATTCTTGATATTATCTTCAGACGGGCTTTATCAGTATTTTACAAACGAAGAGGCGGTTTCTGAAGTTGAGCTTTTTATACAATGGTCGCCAGAAGGCGATCCTGCCCAACATCTAATCGAAGAAGTTCTGTTTCGTGCAGCTAAGAAAGCCGGTAACAATCTGAATTCATTTTATGATTTATTTTTTTCTGTAACTGTGGATGTTAGGACCAGTTTGCTTGCAACTTGACTAATTTCATGGCCCGAAGCCCTAACTTTTATCTGGAAGTATACCTGGACTTGGGATCACGTGAGACCAGCCTGTTTTCGTGAGACCACCTTTTTACACTTGAAACTTGACGGCATGAGACCCGTGAGACCACTTTTTTACACTTGAAAATTGACAGCAAAAACACAAAACACTACGAAGGTTACCTTCACAGTGTTTTGCTACTGTGAAGGTAAATTTGCTACTGTGAAGGTAACCTTAACAGTGTTTTTGCTGTGAAGGTTCGGATTTTTTTTACATTCATAGTGTTTTTGCTGTGAAGTTTCAAGTGTAAAAAGATGGTCTCACAAGCAGGGGCGGATCTAGTGTAGTAAAGGTGGAGTGAAAGGACCCTAGTCAACAGGTCCAAAAAAAAATTACATAGGTTAAAAAAAATCAAAAATACAAAACTTACCCTTAGTTCCCCCAGTAAAAAAATTCAAGGGACCCCATCTTGCCGGCGATTGGCAAAAATACTAAAAAAGTCTCTTAAAATCAATCAAAAAAACCGAAAAAGTCATTCAAAATTGACAAAAACACTAACAAAATTGCTTAAAATCAACTAAAAACTTTAAAAATCCCTCGAAACGGTGTAATTAGGGTAAATACACGCCGGGTGATTTTTCGCGCCTTTAATCTACTTTAATTGGGACCCCACTAGGCAAAACTCCTGGATCTGCCACTACCCACGGGTCTTATGAAAACAGACTGGTCCCACGTGAACCCAACTCAATTTAGCTGACGTTAAAAGCTTATAAAGTTGATTAAAAGTTTTTACAAGATGGTAAGGATTCTGAATTTTGTTTGTTTGTTTGTAGGTATGGATTTTCATGAGTTGCTTGAAATACCACAAGGGGATCGAAGGCGTTACCATGATGATGTTTCGATTATTGTAATTTCACTTGAAGGAAGGATATGGAGATCGTGCGTGTGAGTAAAATCGAGCCACCAAGAAAACATAACGATCATTTTATGCGAGAAGAAAACGGAATGGGCGGTCAATTAATTTTTTTATTTTTTCCTTTTTTTTTATTTTGATGTTTTTATCTTGGTCACCTTGTTTAACATGGCAATGAAGCTCAAGAACTAAAAAGAGACTTGGTTGTGGGATGTTGTAAGTTGGGTGATTAGGGTTTGTAAAGGTGTGAGAACTTTACTCCATGTTTATTAATATAAAATTTGTCATAAATTTATAATAAATGACAAAAAGTTTTTGTTCATTGCAAGAATGGTATATCTTGGGTTTTGAGTTATGCACATTTTTTAAATCTATCGGTTGTTTTCGAGTGTGACTCAGTTGATAAAAGGAACACGACTATTTTGTAGGGGTGTTCATCCAAACCGTACAAATCGTCCACACCGAACCACAAAGTGCGGTTTAGAGCTTTCACGGTGCGGTTTGCGGTTTGTATTTTTACCAAACCGTACTATACGGTGCGGTTTACGGTTTTGACTTATCAAACCGCACCGCACCGCATACTTTGTACATTTTTTTCATTTTATATATATAACACATATGTATATATACAACAATTTATTATTTATGTAATATTTTTAGACTTTATGTTTTGAACTTTGAGTTTGATCCAATATGACAAATGCTAATATTAATAAGTGACTCTCGGGATGCATCAAAACACATACGTCCAATTTAGTTTGAAGTTTATTTTTTTACTTCTTATACTATTTTTAATCATGCAATAATTTAGTAATTAGATGTATTAAAACTCTTTATTTTTTGGACCATGGTCACTTTATGGTTTATTTTATAATGTACTTTTAAACTTATAATTATTGGATTTTAGGCGTAAAGTGCGATAGATACAAACCGCATAAACCGCACCGCACCGCATTTTGCGATGCGGTTTGGTGCGGTTTGAGGTTTATGCGGTGCGGTTTGGGAAAATGTGCAAACTGCATATGCGGTGCGGTTTTGCCTCAAACCACACCAAACCGCACCGCGAACACCCCCTACTATTTTGTCTAAATACAAGACAAATCCCGGGTTTGACCTCCCCCCCCCCCCAACACACACACACACACGTCAAGTAGCCTCAAATTGTTTTTTTTAGAGGCGGTTCTATGTTAGTTGTCGGTAATCAGCTTTTTGCCCAAATAAATCCTCTAGAAAATAATACAACCAGTTTAAGGTACTAAACTTGTACAAATAGACGAGAATTTGAGTTTGATAGCCACAATGTATGAACCTTTGAGTTACAATTCATTTTAGGATTTAGCATGCGATGGCCATTGAAATTTTAAATCAACCACCTAGCGGACCTGATATATTTTATTTGGGTGGGATGGTGTAAACTGTAGAGTGATTAGATAACGATGGTTACAAACCGTTTTTATAGAGGAAAGACTTATTTTCATAGAATTATTTTGTATAAGTTCATTGTACATTAGAATAAAACAAAAATCTTAAGTCAAGATAGGATCACTTGCTTCACATTGATAACTACGATTTAGGTCAAAAGATTTATTTGAAAGGGAAAAAGCCTTAAAAGCATAGGTAATTATAGGCACATGTTAATTAGCTTCACATCTAATTATTGGGGTGTGAAAGGTTGATAGCTTGAATATTAGATTTTATTTTTTATATTTAATTATTAAAAACTCAATTTTTTTCCAAAAATATAAATGTTTTAGATAATAAAATGATGTTTTAGATAATAAAATGAAACGGAGTTGATAAATATCACTTAAAAGGTTTAAGACGGTGAAACGTATATAAATCTGTCATCTATCTTAAAAAGTTGAATAACTGTTTAATGAAGACACCTAATGCATTTACAATACTATGATGAGCAAACATCTAGAATGACCGGAAACTAAAAAACTAACATATGATGAACATAAAATGGGTAAAATAATAAAAAGATAAAGAGTTTGTAGGAATGGTAGTTTGACCGTCCCTAGTGGTACACAGTGCCCTCGTCCTGGTCGGGAGCAGAGCAAGGATTCCCATATAACTGGGTCTTTGAGCACAAGACAAGAATATATCGTATTTACCCGTTAGGGATGGGAATGGAGATTACATTGGTATTCTCAACGGTAACTTGCCTCTTATTTCTTACATGTAGATAAAGTTTGGTTTCCAACCCTAACGTTTGTCCATTTTAATGATTACTTTATTTAATTGGTTGTCGTTCCACATGTTTATCAATTTCCAACATACTTTGTCCATCTGTTTAACCGTCGTTAACTTTTACTAAAATCTAATTAAATGAGCGCATTTTGGTTCTTTGTATTTTCTTATTTATTAAAAAATATAAAAAACATATCACATATTATAAATAGAGTAAATTACGGATTCGTCTCTTTAAGTTTTTCTTTGATGTGGCCCCTAAAAGATACATTTTTGTAATATTTTGGTCTTGTCATTGACGGTTGTTAACTCTCATTCGTTAAATGAGGATAATTTGTTCATTTGCCATTTTTCTTGTTTAAATAAATTTTGTATATATATATGTATTAACCTCTCCCCCTTACTCCTTGGAAACAAAATCAGAAGAACACACACACAAAGTCAAATACACATCAAAAACTCAAAATCAAAATCAAAATCAAACTCAATTTTGAACCATACCTAAAATTAAAACAAACCCAACTCTAAACCCACCCTTCCCCTTCCTATTGAACCTCTAAAGGACCGATTGCTCCCCAGTCACCACCTCTCCCATCTCCGGTGTCCTCCTCTCATACGGCCACACTTGAGGTCTCAACCTCTTTTGTCTACATCTTCTCTAAAGAAGAATCAAGAACTTAAACCTGATGATGAATCGACTTCCCCAATGTATGTATGTGTGTGTTACTTGGATTTATTTGAAGTCATCCATTCTTCATGACATCCGTAAGACCTTCTTGGATGCTTGGGTCAGTTTCTTTTTATCACACGGCCTTACTTCATGCAACGAATCTTCACATACGTTCACTAAAAAACATCGAATTTTAAAATCACCAAACCTTCACATGGAAAACGCAAACCTACTTCACGTGAAAAATACGAAACCCCTTCACATGAAAACACTATTTATATTTATATAACTTTGCTTACACAATATTTTCATGAAAAGTTTTTGGTCTCACCAGGGCCGACCCTGGCCATGTGCAGCCCGTGTGGCCGTACAGGGCATCAATTTATCATCTGTTACTAGTTTTCTTTTCTTTCTAAATTTCTAATTGAGTATTATAATTTTTGTCATATGTGGTTGTGATGGTTACTACTTAGTGCACTAAGGCTAAGGGATTTTGTCATTTTAATATTGAGTTTTGCTCTTGCATATTGAAATTTGAAAATTGTAATGCTCTTATGCTCATGAGCACATCATTTTAACAACACAATTGGAGCACGTTGCACAACAATAACAACTTATTATGATATTGTGTTATTGAGCATTTGTTCTTTGCAATACACAAATTATGAATTTTATAATTTATTATTGTTCTTTTGATTTTTTGTTTACTTTGAGGTTTGATATTACCACATTAGATTTGGACATTAGTATTTTGACTTGTAACTTTTTGAGTTTAGCTTTTTGATTACTATGATACTACCTTCGATGTAATTTACTATTTTAATTAAAGTTATTTATAGTTTTTCTTGTCTTTTAAGTTCCATATATGAAGCAAAGATTCTATTATTTTAATTCAAATTTGGAAAACGGAAAACCAGAAAATAAAAAAACACGATCTTAATCCAGGTTTTATCCCTTTATCGTTCTATATTTTCACTACAATAAAATTGACTTTATAGGATGCCTAGATTATCTAAGTGTCCTAATTGTATACTTTATCGAACTTAATTAAAGGACCAAATTATAAAACATTTTATTAAAAAGCGTTACAATGGATTTATATGACGTTTTTAAACATTTTATTAAATAAGTGTTGCATTAACTATTTTATATCACATTTTTAGAAGTATCTTATAAACCCATCTTTTAATGGGCACTTTTCCAAATAGTGTTCTATAAAATAGTTAATATGACACTTTATTTTGAGAAGTCCTAAAAAACTTGTTAAAACACATAAAAGTATCCTATAAAGCTATTGTAACACTTTTAAATATGACGCTTTTTGGTTTGCCCATATAAACTTAAGTTCTATAAAGTATTATTTTAGGATATATTTAAATTTTACACGTTCTATAAAATCAATTTTGTTGTACTATTTATAATTCAAGATATTGGTATATATGCCCGCCCGTTATCATAAATAATAAAAATCAGGGGATGAGATAGCTAGTTTAACTAAATTCCAACCCCTTTTGAAAATGACATGTTTCGTCGTTTATTTGCTTAAAAAAAGGAATAGGGGAATTTTTTAGCATTTTCGCACAAGACATCAAAAACCTTAGGACCGGCCCTGGGTCTCACATGGTCTCTCTCTCTCTCTCTCTCTCTCTCCATAATCGGATGAGAACCCCGTATATTTTTTATAACCGTGAGAACTTTTGTTAAAGTTATTGTTTCACATGAGAAACACTGCTAATACTTACCACCTAACTGTTGTCGGATTTATGCCACCCTTTAAATCAATACTAAGTAAACATTGGCGCAAGTATAAACCTTGATTTTTATCATCGTATCGTAACAAGTAATAACGGTACAAGTACCAAATATCGTTCCCACGTAGATGGTTAAAGTCTTTAGAAAAAACCATGTCTTTAAAAACTGATTTCAGATGGCGAAATTGAGAATTTTGTTTTATCTAAAAAGTTGTTGGTTTGATTATCAACTAAGAGAAAATTCAATTATAAAAGAAGCGTAGGATGTAAAGTTTTGTTAAAACGAAACATGTAATCCGATAAAAAGATATTATAGCAGAATAATCATTATCTTAGAAGATTGATATTAATTGTAAATTTTTGTAGGTTAACACATTTTCATACCAATAATTAGTTGTCAGTTAATTAGAAGTAATTTTTTAATAAAACATCAATAATGTGATTGCAAGCTATATTCAAAACATTTTTTTTATCGTTTTACCAGGTTTAAAACTTTACTTTACTTTACACCTTAAGCTAAGGTTGTTAGTCTTTCATAACGTGGTTTCTTTTTATGTAAGATCTAGAAGAACAATAAAGTAAATACGGAGATGGAAATGTAAATAAGATAGATAGCAATAATAGAAATTTGCGTAAATTAAAAGACAAGAATGTAAAATGCGATATCATAAAACAATAAAGCGAGTAATTAATGATTTAACCGGGAGGGTAAATGAGAATGAAACTTTGAACAAGAAAACCATTGTGATTTTTGGTTTTTTTAGGGTCGTGCAAAAATTAACCGATCCAGTTAGACCGACCGACTATAATTGGACATCCAATTGTAATTGGATCGGATTGAAAATTTCAACATCCAATTTGTATTGAGTTGGTTCTTGGATGGCAGTCTAGAACCGACCGGATCGAACCAACCAACATCCAGTTACCATCCGATGACCATCCAGTTATCCATCCAACCATCATCCAACTATCATCCAGTTAGTTTGTATTCAATTTGTTTGAATCAAAATTTGTTTGTGTCTTTGGAATTTTTAGCTTACTAGCTAGTGTTTGTTTTAACTCATATTAAAAATGATTAATTAATTTTTTTTCATTGTTAAAAATTAGATTGAATTAACACATTAGATGGATCCTATCAGATTGGATCATCCAATGGATGGAACTGAACCGGTTCGGTTATCCGATGTTAATCGGATCAGTTCGGTTGACAAAATCCAACATCCAATGAATGATTGGATCAGTTCGTTTCCCCTCACATTCAATGGATGCCAACCGATGAACACTCTTAGTTTTTGTAGGAGAGAGCCGAAAATCACACATGCAAATCTATAACAAACCTTGGGATCAATTGAACAAGATTACTTATAAATTGAAAGCTTATATCCATCAAAATGCTAATATGGATGACAACCTTTAAGTTGTCAACCAACAAAACTTGCCTTCTAGATATTTCTTCATTACTAGCCAAAAACAAATGTGTGATTTTTAATAGCTTCCCTTCCTCCCTATTTATAACCAAAATCATGGATCATATTATCTATGGGTTAACAAAATGGAGCTCCAAATGAGTATTATTTCTACAATCCCCAAAAAATAATATAAATAGAGCCCACAAAATCTTCTTAGATTTCGGCCCATACTTTCTTCCATCATTTGGCCCATACTTTTCCATCATTTGGCCCAAAATCCGCTTTATTTAGCCAACCTGTTCTATATAAAAATGGAGGTGTTTTCCTTTCCAATCTATCATTAAAATACAAAAAAAGAATAGAGGAATAAATTGTTGGCCTCTGTATTTGAAGGCCAAAAAAATAAACCTCTAAAAATTATATTAATATTGTATTTGGCTTTTCTAATTATATATATATGTATATAGTTACTAATTTGAATAATTAATTTCTGCAGTTTTTTTACTGGTTTTCTACAGTTTTAAGTGATAATTATATATTAATTATAAAAATAAATTATATATCATAATTACTATGTTTTAATAAAATAATATTATTTTATTATCAAAATTGTTTTTAGTGTGTGGTTGAAAATGAGTTTTTTTTGTGTTAAAGGGACCCACTTTTTTTAGTATTTTTTGTTTTTGAGTTGGAGATGCTATAGGTACGTAAAATTTTATCTTTTAAAGAATGACAACTTGCGCCGGGCATGATCCCGGTGTCGAGCAGAGCGAATGAAAAAAATTTCATGAGAAATCATTTGAAAATGATACTATTTTAAGTTATGAAACTCTTATACGTGACGTCCATCATTAAAAAAAGTGAGATTTCGGAAACCGATTACAGAAAATGATAGATCAACAATTATTTTTTTTTAAACAAAAATTGAACAACACAAAATTTTAATTTCTACATTGTAAAAATTGGTTTTTCAAACAAAACCTATAAGAAATCATATTTATATAAGTTTTGTTAGCCAAATAAATATTAGTATGTTTATACTTTAAAGAAGAGAAGAAATTTTAAAAGAAAAATTTTCAACTTTTAACAAGACACCTTATTGGAATCTATTGCCCAAGTCCGTCCATATTTTTTAAAATGATAGTCCAAGCCCACTTTTTTTAACAGGCCGGACGGGTCGGTTTAACGGGTCGTACCGCCTATGCACAGCTCTACTCTAAAGGCAACATATTGGACGGCGTCAGTGGGAGGGACCAAGGTTGTTATCAAAAACTCGTTTGGAAGACCAAAAATGTGCTTTTACATTTGGAGGGACCAAAATCAAAAAATGAATATTCATAAGAGACCAAAATTGTAATTTAAATTGAATATATATAAAAAATAAAAATAAATAACATTTTATTAATATAATTAATAAAATAGAGTTGATGTTAGAATTGTAAATAAATAATTTTGATTCATAAGTTTTATTTTATTATTGAAAAATATTCAGAGTATTTAATTTTTAATAAATATATACATAAATTTCAAAAATAAGATTTTTTTTCTCCAAAATTAAATTTTTGTCAAAAATTTAATTTTTTTGACTTAGTTCACCTAAAAATGATTCATTTGACTTATACATGAAATAGTAGTAACTAAAAGTTGAAATAACTCCAACTGCTTAATATTCGCTGAAAGTGTACTATCATGCTTATAATTTCTTAAATGTTCTATCAAAAGATTTGATTTTATTGTTTTTATAATCATATATAAAGAGATTAAATATTTATAAATTAAAAAAGATATTGATAAATTCATCAAACACGACTCTAGTTTTATAATCAGTAATTTCACTTATTTTAACTCATTGCTCATGTAAAGTTGGGTTTTTGTGACAAGATAAATTATAGTAAGAAACGTATGAAAAGATCTGGACGCTTTGATTATTATTAATTGAAAATCGATAATGATGAAATACATCAATATATATCAGATCAATTCTTATAAAAAGTACAATTAATGGATGAATATAAAATTCAATTGATTAGGATTCAGATCTTTTCTAACACTTTTCATTGTAACTTTTCTTCTTAGAGCATCTCCAACAGCATATTCAAAATGGAGAAAATAGGAATTTTGAAGATTTTGAGCATTGTTTTTGCTTTAACAACATCTCCAAAACTTTCTTCAAACTGGAGAAAGCATGAAAGAGATTACAAAAATCTCCAAATTTGGAGAATTTGAAGACATCTTCAAAAATGATTACAATGTGAGATAAATTATTTTTTATTATGTTCTACCAATAAGAAAAATGAAATTAAATATTTAGATAAGATAAATAACATTTTAATAATATAATAAATTGTAATCTTCAAAATGGAGATGCTGTTGGAGTTGAATGTAATGTTTTTTTTAAAATTTTTGATTTTAAATCTCAATATTAAAGAAAGTTATAGAAATGCTGTTGGACATGTCCGATCTATTTTGCAACATATAAAATAATGTTAAAATGCAAATTGTTTTATTTTAAGAGAATGATCAAACATATTTTCTATAAACAATGAGTCAAAAACAACCATGTGTCACCTTTCTGGACTCAAATGGATTACTTTATTCATTGATGACACCATTTTGAATTTCAAATTTCACACACAATTCCAAGATTTTGACCAACTCCAACATATTTCCTCTTTCACTCCCTTCCATTTCATCATTTCAAGATTTTCTTCAATGAAAAAATGTCAATTTTAGGCAACAATGAAAATCTGAATTCATCTTCTTCTTCTTCTTCTTCTTTCCATGAATTCAAAAAACATGCTTCTTTCTTCCTCAAAGAAAAGATCAAAACTGCTCGATTGGCTTTAACAGATGTCACTCCTGCACAATTGTACTAATCTTCACTCTTCATTTCAATTTCAATTTCAATTTCAATTTTGATTTTCAATTTCCAATTTTGATTTTGATTTTGATTTTGATTTGTAAATCTTTGAAGATTGGTTGAAGAGTCAACAAATGGGAATCCATGGGCACCAGATGCTCGTACCTTAAAGATGATATCAAAAGCTGCTTTTGAAATTGATGATTACTGGAGAATTGTTAATGTTCTTCATAACAGGTTTCCTTTGATTATTTTTCTTTAATTTTCTTGAATTTTGTTTTTGTGTTCTTGAGTGTTGACTTTTTGAGTCAAACTTTCAGATTGGTGAGATTTGATGCTAAAAACTGGAGGATATCATATAAAGCTGTGGTGGTATTAGAACACTTGTTGACTCATGGCCCAGAAAGTGTTGCAGAAGAATTTCGGATTCACAAAGATGTTATTCAACAGATGAACAATTTTCAATATATTGATGAAAAAGGGTACTCTTTTTTTTTTCAATAAAAATCTAATTTTTACAATTTTATTATCAATTTAGCTTCTTTCTGATCTGGGTCTTATTATTTTGCAATAAAGATTTGATCTTTAATGTCTTTTTTTTATTCAGATTGAATTGGGGGCTTAACGTAAGACTGAAATCAGAAAGAATCTTGACATTTCTGAATGAATCAAAATCTAATTTTTATCATCAATTTATCTTCTTTCCGATCTGGGTCTTATTATTTTGCCATAAAGATTTGATCTTTAATGTTTATTTTACCAATTTTTATTCAGATTCAATTGGGGGCTTAACGTAAGTCTGAAATCAGAAAGAATCTTGAAATTTATGAATAAAAAACTAATTTGTATCATCAATTTAGCTTATTTTTGATCTGGGTCTTATTATTTTACCATAAAGATTTGATCTTTAATGTCTTTTTTTCCGATTTTTATTCAGATTCAATTGGGGGCTTAATGTAAGACTGAAATCAGAAAGAATCTTGAAATTTCTAAATGAACCAAGTGCCCTAAAAGAAGAAAGATCAAAAGCAAGAAAATTAAGCAGAGGAATTGAAGGGTTTGGGAGCTTTAATCATAAGGTTTCTTCAGATCATGGTGTTCTTCAGCAATCTTTAATGGATAAATACAAAAGGTCAAATTCCCAATTCATTGAGAATGGATTTCTTGAAGAAAACAAGAACTCACCCATGATTCAAGATGAGAATTCGGAATCAAGAAACCCCATCAAGAAAATTGCCCAAAATTCGGGTTTTTCGGATGGATTTGGTGACGATATAACAGTCGAAAAGTTGGGAAGTCAATGGAGTTCGAAAGAAAATACGGCTCCTAAAGAGGACCGTGTTCTTATTCCAATAGGGGAATCGAATCCTTTGTTGGATGATCGGAAAACCGATTTGTGGGTTACGGTTAATGTCGATAAAGAAGATCATCCGTTTAACGTTGAGGAGATCGAAGCAAAAATATCTCTAATTTGATCAAATGGAACAAGAAGAAATGTTTGATTACTTTGTTATATAGCATTTCTCTTGCTATAAGAATGTGTTTTTGAGTAGGGGAGATTTATGTTTATGTGCTCAAAAGTTTTTAAAGTATAATCTTATGATGTTGTGTGTAAAATAAAACAAAAATGGAATGAGATTTTTTATGGTTGGATTGGATAATCTTTGAAATTTATTTTAAAGTAAAAGAATTAAGAGTAAACTACGATTTTCATCCTTGTGGTTTGGTCTTTATAACTATCTTTGTTCATGTAGTTTTAAAA
The DNA here is from genome assembly GCA_036898165.1 of Silybum marianum. NCBI lineage: Eukaryota > Viridiplantae > Streptophyta > Magnoliopsida > Asterales > Asteraceae > Silybum > Silybum marianum. The sequence continues at coordinate 21,972,284 of CM072541.1, forward strand.
TTGCTTTTTAGTCCTTATGGTTTTCATTTTATTTCTCTTTTTGTCCTTATGACATATAATGTCATTTGGATATGGGGTAGTTCCCTATTTTACCCTTCTATTGATTTCTCAATTAATTTAAAAAAATATTATATAATATTATATTACTTTCTCTCTTTTTTATCTACTTTATATCTTCTTTTGTTGGAAGTTGGAACCACCCATTTGACACCACATCTTTTTCCTCTTCATCTCCAATGAACTCCCCTCCATGTCTATTTTATAGAAAAAAAATTTATTACCCATTCTTCTTTTTACATACCTAATAAATGACAATATGCAATAGTAAGAACAAGATGCAAAAACCCAATAAAATTTCTTTTGATCATTAATGCATTAAGAGTAGTTTGATATTAGACACCTTAAATCTTGAAACAATTGAATAGTCACTTCTTAAGAAACTCAACCAAGATCGATATATAATTACTAAACAAATTAAGGATCCATATGGGTTTTGTACAAGAAATCTATTTAAGAAAAGGGAAAGTGAAGCTTTGAACTCATTTAAGGTTAGCAACTAGAGTAACAGCGAAGTCAGGGAAAAGTTTTTTTTTTTTTTTTTTTTTTTTTTTTGTAAAAGCTTCATTCTCATTTACGAAAACTGATACATGGATAACATAAGAGATGTTCATCATAGATGAGATGCTTTTTGAAGATGAAGATAACTTGCATGAAGGATTGTGGGTCATGAAATGGTGAGACTTATTAGATTTTCCTTTTTTTTTAATAAATGTTTGATGACTTGTAGTTGTACCTTAGTTTTAGCAACTTGTACAATAATATGTTATTGCATAAAAGAAAAAAAAAATTAAAAATTACTTAAAAGACCAAATTACCCTTAATTTAACATACTATTCCTATTGATTTTAACCTCAGGGACGAAAATGGAAAACAAATGAAAACCATAAGGACGAAAAAAGCAATTTTTAAACCATAAGGACGAAAATAGTTATAAGATTCAAACAATAGGGACAAAAATCGTAGTTTACTCAAAAATTAATTTAATTGGTCCCAGCGGGGCTCGAACCCGCGACCTTCGGCTCATAAGACCAACGCTCTAACCAACTGAGCTACGGGACCATTTGGTTTTTAAATTTATTTTCTTTATATTTCCTATATTTTTGCGAAAATATTTACTGAAAAACAAGTAAAAAGAGTAACTCGATACGTAAAGTGATTTAATATTGCAAATTTAATATCTATATTTTATGGTGATTCTTAACAAAGATAAAACATAGTCTTAATATGTATCGAAATTAATATCCACGTTTTTTAACTATTACAATACAAAAAAACCCACATGAATGTTACTTTTTTTTTCTTTGCAAAAACACAAAAAAAAAGTATCATGTTTTTTGGATGGAGAAACTATTGCAAATATTAATTTAAACTTGAAGGGTTCAACATGACTCCGTCGAAGGAGAGAAAACTAAAAAAACCGAGAAGAACCAGACAAGTTCAAAGTCATCTTCGTTTTATTATCTCTAGTTGATCTGTAAGTTTTGTAATTAATCCAGTTATTAGAACGATGGTAAGTTGTATATTGGGCCCAATTAATACGAAAGCCAAGTTAAGTTTAAGATGGTGTTGTAGACCCCATTATTAATTTGGATATGTTATAAACAATGATCGAAAAAATTCGTCATAACAGTCGTCATGGCACGCCATGGCTCAAAGCTTGTGTCTCATGTCACGTTATGTCTAAGGCATGCCACGGCGTAATGAGCAGTTTTTAAAACACGATATTTGATTTTACTAATCTTCTTAATTTCTTATTTATTAGTTTCTGATATATATATATATATAACTTATTTAAATTGATTAATATCATTGATTTATTAAGTAATATAGTAGTAAACATATGTTTATGTATATAATTTTATATTATGATATAGATATTTGCCGCCATAAATCACGCCTTAAAAACGTTGTGACTTTCCAAAGCTCGAGGCTGGACCTCGCCGCCATGCCACACATCACGCTATTTAGAACCTTGGTTATAAATAATCGAGATACATTGTTGATGAACACGTTTTCAGCTATAATGTCAAATAAATCTTGTGGAGTTAGCTCAACTAACAATAAGACAATAAGTCTTAAAGCCTTTGGAAATTCTCCTTCGAGGTCACCAATTTGAATCTTGCAAAATAACTGAGTATTTTTCTGGCTGTTCTTTAAGACCTCTAGATAGTCGAGGTACGTACAAACTAGTCCAGCTACCCATGGTTAAAAATATATCTAATGTCAAATGCACAACCAACTAGTTAGATACTATTTAATGATTTATCAAAAATAAACAAGAGATTTGTAGATTGTATTAACCCTTATATGAAAATGAAATATACTTTCATAAGTGATATCATATTCTCTATCTTCTTGTTTCATTTTATAAATTTCTTAGTTTGGATTGATTATTTTTCTTGTTTCTTTTTATACATTCCTTAGTTTGTATTGATTATTTAGCCTCAGATGTCGTTTATTAAACACTTACCGGATAAACACTTACCTTACCAATTGAGCATGGAAATAACCGACAATCTTATCAGGTAAGAGGCATACAGAACGAAGAGTCTTACTCTGTAAGTGAGGGAAAATGTTATTACCCAGTAAGCACTTACCAAGTTTAAGACGCTACCAACAATTCCTTTTTATTGCTGAGAATGTTGAACGATAAGGTAAATGATGGTGATGTCTCTTGCCAATAAACCTTACCCGGTAAGAGTTTGGTAAACAACTTCTTAATTATAATTAATTTGTAACACGTTATCAACACAATAACTTTAATCTAGGATATTGAAAGAAGCACAAAACATATTCTTTGATCAAGAAAACTAATCAAATTACAATATGTCGAATCTCACAAAGATTGAGTTTGCCCTCCTTGACGTAAATGACAAAAATTACATATCATGGATTGTAGATGTCAAAAATGTGTCTTGAATATGTTTAGACGTTATAAACTATGCAGTTAATATCAGTGATATATCGTATACCGGTCTAATATAAAATATCAGTTTGGAATATCGGTCTGAAATAGCGGTCCCCAATATATCGGCCGCTATGAACGATATGTAACAATTTTTAGTACTGATATATCGGTCCGATATGAACGATACACCGTTTAAACTATTTTGGACTTATTTTCCTTGGGTTTTTTTCGGCCCATAAATTAGGTTAGTCAAATAAAATCTTTTTTTGAGTTCGGTAAAAGCATACTTCTATTCCATAGCTGATTCCATGACAAGTTGCTGTCGATTTTGAGTTCCATACTTAGATTCCATAGTTGATTCCATAATAGTTGCTGTCGATTTTGAGTTCCTTACTTCGATTCCATAGCATTTTAAGTTTTATATATTTTTGAATTTATATTTTATGAGCATATTTTTCCCCCGTTATATCACCGCTATAACCGATATAGCAAATCAAGGTCTTGACCAATATAACCGATACATACTGTATTAACTGCTTAGATTATAAAAGAACAACACAAGCTCATTGGTTTACAATCATATTGATGTCTGATGATATGATAAAATTTGAATATCTTGATACAAATAATCTAAACATCTCTAGAAAAGATTTTAAAAATAGAATTTATTATCAAAGAGAACTCTTAAAGGATGTTTGGTTTATGGATTTTTGAAGGAATTGGAATGTTGTAGGAATCGTTTGAATTCCATAATTACTTAAAGCAAATATTTCACCATTCCATAGGATATCCCTCAATATACTAATAACCACAAAACATGATGTTGGTGCAAAAAAACTCTCAAAACCCGAAAAGTTCTTGTGGCAGAAGAGACCATTAGATACAACATCAAGCAAATCTATGTGTAATCCGACAATGATACCACGCCAAATCAAACATATAAACTGCACCTTTTCTTCGGGCATCTTCGAGCTTGAAAGTTGACTAGATAAAGAGTAGATTATTTTCAACATATTCTTCATCTCTTAATGTGTTCTTTCTAGTTGGTATCGTTAAGCTTCTATAAATTATTAGAATCATATGCCAAATGAATACTAAGGGGCTGTTTGGCAGTTGCTGAATGATTAAGAGGCTCTTATTCTATATTGCAAAATGAAATATAATTGCTTGGTAATTATTAAGGATGTAATTAGGGCTCTTAATGGTTGAGGGAGGTCCATGATACAACAACCCCTAATCAACACACCTATTTTTTACCAGACAGGATTCACCTCTTACTTTCTTTGGCGATTCAGAGGCTGCCTCTTAAGAGAACTGTTAAGAGGTAAACAACCACCCCTAATCATTCTAACACACCTATTTTTGATGCACCAATGAATCTAGTACTTAAATGGGACTATAAGTTTTGCCATTAATTAAGCATATATGATAACCAATAAACCATCAAGAAGTCTATAGAAACCATTCTTGAAATCTTTCTTACACAAGAAATGCAACAGAAAACAAAAAGCCCAAATTGAACAACATAAGATGAGAGCTTACTATGCTTACCAGCTTAAAGACAGTGCTGTTTCATCTTCACTGAACAACTTTACATATATCTTCATATTCAATCGCCTGAATAACTCTACCATCATATATACCCTTTTCAATCTGCACCTTTGCACAAAATTTATCGGTGTTAACAGATAACAATCTAGCATTTGATCCACGATAAGCACCATTAACAATCTTAACAAGTCCACCAATTTGGGGAATAACAGTTTCAAGCTCTTCTTGATCCACTCTCAACTTATGCTTACTATCAAGCATCTCAATTTCACCAACATACTTATCAATTACCTTAAGAACAACACCCTTTTGCTTATAATAACCTTTATCAGCCAAAACTTTACTCATTACCTTCACAATAATTCCGTCACATAACCAATAATCTTTCCGATTACTCCTCTCTTTTGCCTTCTCTTCCTCTTTTATCAATTCATCCAATGCCGACCCTCCATTGGGTTTTCCTTTCTTTTCTTTCTCCACCTTATCACGGATGTCTACTTCATCAAAAACGAATTTAGAGCTTCCTTCCCCTTTATCTTTAATAATGTTCTTTGTTAAAGAACCGATACTGAGCTTAATCTTTTTCTCACCACCACTATCGGATCTTAACAACAACTTTGCTTCTTCATTCTCTACAATCTTTTCAACCCCATTTGCATCTGGCATCAATTGTTCGGCCCGTTCAATTTGCTTTCTGATCTCTTTATCTTGCTTCTCTTCATCTGCCATATCGGATTTAACCCTCTTTTTCTTCATTTTTTCCTTGAAAAGAGATTCTGAATCTCTATCTATGTATGTGATAAACCATCCTTTTGGTGTTTCATCGACTTTACATTTTCCTGTTTTCCCCAAATACTTGACGAATTCGGTTAAAGTAGCCCACTGAGTTGAATTCATATGAACATGATGCCTATCTGCAATGTATTCGTTGTAAACTACTGTGGCTGCAATACGACTAAACCTATGGCTACGCTTCATATGCTCAAGGAACATGGATTCGAATTCTTCAGAGTAACCATCGACTATTCGATGAGGATTTTGACCAAATACTTCCATTTGGCGTTGGTGGCTTTCACTCATACAATGGCACTTGAATCCGTTCTCATCTCGACATTGTTTTTGACACATCTGGCAATACCATCGGAGCTTTTGGAGACCTTTTGCCTTGATCCGATTGGCGATTGCTTTCGGAGTCAGGAATTCGTTCTTTCCCATCGGAGATTTGAGATTGAATTTGAGATTTTAATAGGTACAGCTACTTCTAGGCTTTCGATTGCAAAAACAAAAATTAGGGAAATGCGTGATTCGAACGATTAAAGTGCGAGAGAAGAAGAATCAGAGCTTACTAAGATGTCAATGAGTGTTGAGTCTTCCGGCGTGAGATTGACGGAAGACGGTGGCGCTACTTTGAGAAATTGAGATCCGATCGGATGATGGCGGTGGCGATTGGTGGTGGAGAAGAACAAACGAGGGTTTGGAGAAAGGGGAAGACTTTTGAGAGTAAAGATAATTGTTTTCCTATTTGTATTTGGGCTAAAAGATGGTTGGAATAACATTATATAGCCCATTCTAAATTTTAGAAGGCCCATTTAAGTAATACAACAAAATGCTTAAGGTAGACATGGTCAAATATTCGGCACTATTTGTGTTTGTCGTGGTTATAACTGTTAACGGTTAAAAGGTGAAGTGGAGCAACCGTCTAAAGAGGTTATGGTTCCGATCCGTGACCAAAATACCTATAGTCAGCAGTAACCAGTTTCATAATTAGTCTCTACTGTGTTAACGAACCAAGTCGAGTTGAGTTGCATTTTATACAGGTTTGGTTTGAAAAATATTAGCAGGCTTGAGGTCGACTGGAGCTCGAATAACCTTTTCATAGTAGGGCTTGACAACTCGGATATCTTTTTCAATGTTCGAGCTTGATGCTCGTTTATGCGAGTGAATTTGAGATCAATTAGTTCACTTATTAGCTTGAGATCGGGATAAATGAGCTATAGTAGCTCATTAAAAGTTTCACTCGTTAACACCTCTACTAGTCTCTAATCAATTGTCTTGTAACCAGCTTAGTAACAAGCCTGTTTTTTTTAAATTCATTTCTTGAAGTTTTGTCTAAACTGTTTTTCTACAGATTTTTTACAATTTTGTTTTCGGATTAAAGCATTGAAATATACTTCAAAATTCGTTAAATTTATTGTTCACATCGCTTTCAACTTTTCTTTTACAATGTATAGACTTGTTCACAATCCGTATTTTGATCTGAGGCATTATTAGCTGTTTGAATACAACAAAAAAGTCCGTTAAGTTAAATTGGTTTTCAATCTTTTTATGCGTTCATGAGTCCGTCTCGTTTTGTTTAATTGGTCTTCACTCTTCTAATCTTCATCTTGTATTTAAAAATGTCTTCATCATTTATTGATAGCATTTTTAAATCTGTCATTCTGCTCTTCTATTCTTCATCCTAAACATCAGGCTTTCCATCTTTCTCGATGAGGACTTTTACAATGGGATCGGTGGCGGATGAAGCAACGAGATTGTTGGATGACATTTGCAAAATAGATGAAGATATAAATACGAGATTAATAGACACATGACGAAATCACAAATTATAACTTATACAGAGAACAATTTTTACGTTTTAGAGGTTAGTAATTTTTTCAACACCCCATAAACCACCTCCATATGCTAATTCGAAGCTTAATCTTAGTGTCCTCAGTGGCACAACAGTCTAGTTCTTGGCTCTGATACCGACTATAATACCCTAATTCCCAAAGCAACAAGCTACCAAATACCTTCGTATTTAACTTAAAATCATGGTGGAAATTATTGGTACCCTACAGCTTGAGGATTATAAGGAGCTCACAAATCCCAATTTTTTTTCCAAATGGGGTGAGTTAAGGTACATGAATTATTCTTATTCTAGTGATTAGCTCATATCCATATCACCTATTGTCTCATAAGAGCATCTCCAATGGGTTTTCAATAGTTTTTCTAAAATAAAGAACCAAAAGTTAAAATCTATAAAAAGAATTACATTCATCTCCAATAGATTTTTTATTTTAGAGATTTTAACACAAATTATATTCATATAATATTATCTAATTTATCATCCCAATACACTTAAAAAAAAACTTAATGTAACATGATAAAATTTTAATCTTATTGGTGGGATTGAATAAATTAAGCATTTCTCTCGCTCACCATGAAGTTTTAGATAATTTTCTAAACATGGAAAAACTCCAAGTTTTTTCTATTATAGAGAACCATATAGCAAAGCTCTTGGGAATGTTTAGAGAATAAAAACTCAATTTTTTCTTCTTCAAAGAAAATTTATAGAAAAGTTGTTAGAGATATTCTAAATTAGAAGCCTTAGCTTTAATTTTATTAGGTGCTGTCAATTTTCATTGTGAGTAATAACCAATCTTTCTACCGAAGAACTACACCTGATTGAAGTGTTAGCATAGACAAACTCGATTTCGCATACTTAATTTGTGAAATGTCGGTTATAATGATTATAAAATAAGGTATGAGAATATGAGATTACGTGAGAAGTAAAGTTAAGGTGAAAAACGTAAAAAGAGATCTCGACCCTTGATCATCTTTAATCTCAAACCCACCCATGAATCACACTTAATATGGGGATTGATCTGATGCATCTCGGTGCATCTTATTCTAATATACATCCAACAGTGAAGATCCCTTCTTACGTTTCTCACCTTAACTCTCATTCTGGTCGAAACTAAACCCTATAAAATAAATAATAAACATTTTTTTTTTCTCTTTCCGTTTTGTGGGTAGGTTCATCAACGTTTTAAGGCCAAGTTTGTTGATTTTACAGGAAAACCACTAGCATTCATATAAGCTGTTAAAATATTAATACAGTATAACAAAATAATAAAAAAAGAATTTTCTACTAAGTGACAAGGAAATTATTTTTCTAAGATAACAAATTTAATATGACAAATCTAAGCAAATAATTTGAACAAAAAAAACAATTCATTTACAAGAAAGAAGATCAAATAAATAAGTATTAAGAATAAGGTTTGAGGAACCATACTACGAGATTAAACTATAAATCGGCCGGATATACATGTAGGTAAAAAAAATTCGAACCTTCAGAACAAGAACACTATGAATGTTATCTTTACAATGTTTTGCTGTGAAGTTTCAAGTTTTAAAAATTGGTCTCACGAAAACATCGAATTTTTTTTTATCTTCAGAATGATTTGCTGTAAAGTTTCAAATGTAAAAATGTGGTCTAATGGATCTCACGAAAACAGACTGGTCTCACGTGATCCCAAGTCTATAAACGTAACTAATTATAAATGATTTCTAATTTTATATAGAGTAAATTTTGAATTGATCCATAACGTATGTTATTTTCAATGGAAATCGTTCATAAATTTTATTTTATAATAAATTTGGTCCTTACTTTTGCAAAATCCAACCGTTTTCGTCCATTTCACTAACGAGCATTAACTTTTTATGCCAAGACTCACTACTAGAAAAAGGGACATTATAATGACGACTTTAATCCCTCGCTAATCAACAATCCATCACTAAAAGTTGGTTGGTCCCTCACTAATCCAGTAATCCGTCCCTGATTTGTCGCTAAAAGCATCAGTTGCTGAAACGTTTCCCTCGCTAATCTTTCACTAATAATTAGTCGTCGCTAATCTGTTGCTAAAAGGTGCGCGTTGCTGATCCACTGCTAATGTTTGTTGCATCTCCCACGACGTTTTGGCCCACGAACTATCAGGGGTGGATCGGACCAACAGCGACGGTTTTTCTGTTACTGGTAGTCCCCGGTTTTGTAGTGTCCATTCAAATGAGCAGCATTTTGGTGTTTTTCCCTTTTTTCATTTTCTTTAATAAATAAAAAATGTTACAAACACACATATAGATATTTTATATTGTATTACATAAAAAATTGTTAAGCTCAATAATAATTTCAATCCTCAGACACACACATAATCTCTCAGCGCAGACTCACAGGTTGAGAAGGGAGTCGAGATTCACAACAAAGAGAATTTTATTTATTTATTTTCTTTCCCCTTTATATATTTATAATTAAAATGTCCATAATGTCCTTATCTAATTGGATTTAATAGAAAAACTTACTGCTATTAGTGAAACAGACGAAATCCATTGGATTTTGCAATCTTAAGAGACAATTTGTTAATAAATGAAGGTTAGAGACAATTTCATTAAAAACGGAAAACATTAGAGAGACTTAGGCGGCGTCTTGTTTTTTAAGAGGTGATGAAGTCTGAAGTCTGATTTCAGTTCTGAAATGGTCATGACTAGTCTAAACAAATTAGACATAAGTGGTGATTAAGAGCTTAAAATGAAAAAAACAAACAAGGCCTTAAAGTTATGTGAGACTTTTATTTGTGAGAAGTGTGAGAATACCATCTTATGAGTCTTTTGATACATAACTTTATTTAGACCTTGTTTGTTTTTTTATTTTAAGCTCTTAATCATCATTTATGTCTGATTCGTTTAGACGTTTCATAACCATTTCAGAACTGAAATCAGACTTCAGATTTCAACACCTTTTAAAAAACAAACGTCACCTTAATGCTAGTTATGGGCTCTATTCATTTTCATATAAAATTGGAACTTCACAAGTGTGGTTGTAAGTGAGACCACACCAAACCTTTGACATAAAAAATATTAAAAGTTCACAATTTCACACACATTTACATAGGAAAAAACACCGAATCTAAAAATATATTCACTAAATTTCACACATCTACTCATATCTTCATCAAACATGACATACATTTACTAGTGCACGTTTATAAAAAATACTGGAACTTCACATACTTTGACAACAAAATATCAGATCAACAAGGGTGATGTCTCACTGGTTTGAGCTTGTGTTTTAAAGGTCGAAAATACCTGGAGATCATAAGTTCGAATCTAGGGAAGAGTAAAAATTCTCTTGTGCCCACAGAGGTTCAAATACAGTGACTCCGGGCTACCCGCAAAGCGGGTGGTCGTCTTGAAATTAGTCGGTTCGCATAACAGGTTGAATATCCAGGTTAATAGAAAAAATGATCGGATCAATAACCACATGCAAAAAAGCCAAGAGACCAAGTGTCTGTCCTTTACAAAATGCACCCAATAAGCTATGTCGGATTTAAAAGTTATCAATGGCTATAAAGGTGCTTTTACCCAAACTTAATCATATACCTTTGTACATATGTGTGTATATATATATATATGTATACAGGCGTAGAATCGTGTGAAAGTTGAGTTAATGGTGAGAAGAGTGAGAAGTGAATCTGAACCATTAATCACTTTTAATATCATGTGCTCCCATGAATTGCGTTTTGTGTGTGTGTGTGTGTGTGTGTGTGTAAACGAGGATTCGTGTGAGAACAACAGTTATGACGAGAATGGTAAGAAAATTATAAGCCTTTAAATTAGTTGACTTTTTAATCTAATTAGATTTTTTCAACTATATTCATCTACTTTTATCTACTCAATTTCATAACTTTAACATACATTTAATCACTTACTTTCCCTTGCGTTAATTTAAGATGATAAAAATAGGTGAATAAAGTTAGTTGAATGATGAAATTATATGAATGTATATGAAAGTTTTGTTCTCGTCTTCTCATCATAATTCTTGTTTTTACTGGAAGCCAACTTATTTCCTTATGTATGTATAGACGATGTTTCATGTGGAAATAGGAGTTAAGATCAAAAGCGTAAGTAGGGATCTGGACGATTACTTTTAATTTCACCCCACCCCATGAATTGACCTTATCATGGGGATTGATCTAATGCATCTCAGTGCATGAAATTAGCGTTGATTTTCAATTAGAATCGATAAAAGGGTGGAAATATCTTTTTACTTTCCTCATCATAACTTTCATTCTCACCAAATTAAACCAACCTTGTATGTATGTATTTATGTATGTATATGTATGTATGTATGTATGTATGTATGTATGTATGTATGTATGTATGTATGTATGTATGTATGTATGTATCAAATTGAGGATTGCAAAATGTAAATGGGAAGCAGAAGAATGATTGTTGAAGAACATTATGAGAAGGTAACAAAATGATTTAAGTAACCATATAACAAGCAAAAGCATGGAAATATGCACTTGATTGATGCCCACCTCCCTTTGTGTTTTCTCTTTTGTTTATCATTATATTATATGCCCCACCCTTCTCAATACCTTTAAATACATTATATACATACATATATATATACATACATACATATATATATACGGGTTCAAATGATAACTCAAAGTTGGTTGTGAACGACAAGACAAATAAGATCACGACACGTGTCATATTCAGACTGAATAAAATATTTATTCAGTCTGAATAAGCATTATTCAGACTGATAGTCTGATTATTCAGTGTGAATAATCCACATTCAGACACGTGTCGCACTCTCATTTAACCTCACGTTTACAACCAGTCAACCAAATTTGAGTTCTCATTTAAACTTTCCTCTTGCTCGCTCTCGTGCGCTCTCTCTCTACACACACATATATATATATATATATGTCATTGTTAGTTACATGAAAATTGACAAACAACAAGGGTTGGATGCTTTAAAGCACTCACAGTTAATCGGTTATTGACATGATGGTGATATCCAATTCCAAGGGAGGTTGGATGGGTCCTTCAATTTGACTTTATAAACTCAACTCCAAGTAGAAAATCACAAACCTTTATTTTATTTTATTTGTGTCACAACCTTATTAATTACCCTTCAAGATCTCCTATAAAACATATGTTTTTTTCTATTTAGTTTTGGAGTGAAATTATTTTCCGTTTTACCCATATCTTTATAACCAACAATTAAGTTTTGGAGTTAAATCATTAATGCATGACTTCATCGTAACGAAGCTATTAAATATCACAATCAAGTTTTGTATATCTGTTTCTTAAACGTCAATATAATTGAAACAAATAAAAAGTTTAAAATTATATAATATTTTTTATTTATACAATAAAATCAGAATTATAACTCATAAAACTATTGAGAACTAATTAACTTGATTATTAACGTTTTTGATAAAATATACCATTATTTATTTATAAATAAACATTTTAGCAACTTAGTTTTATTCTCAAAACATTAAATTAATTTATAAATATACAAAAATGTATTAAAAGCAAAATTAAATTTCTAAATAACGGCCATATGGTATGTCGTGAAAGCACGTGCATAGATGCATTAAAGCTTGTATAGATCAAGAAAAAGGCTAACAAAAGATACAAAAGACGCACCAAAGTTATTAAAAATCACAAATGTCGCCTAAAGTTTTCTGAACATTAAAATAACACAACTTATATGTTCTTCGATGACAATGGCACCCCTCAAGATCACCAACTTGGCACTTTGGTTGATTCTTGTACTGAGTAGCGTCGTGTGATGGGAATGGACCTGCAAGTGGTAATTTTGGAGGACATTTTAGACACCCATGTTCAAATCAGATTGTAAGAACCATTATATGTGTTCATCAGTTGAAATCCAATAGATTTAGCTATATTTGATTTGATCCATTCATCTATTTGGATCTTGTATTTTGTCATCAAATCCAATACAATTAACATTATACAACAGATTTGTTCCAATCCAATTAATGGATAATTGGACCGAATCGTTTCCATGCATCCAACATATACTATTGGTTATTATTTGGATCAGATTGGATTCAATCAATATTTTGTTCTAAGTTTCAACCAATTAATCTACCATTCGATCAGTTATTATATATTTTTTATTAACAAAAACACTATACACAAATATCAACTGAAAATAAAATCGTAAAATGTTATTAATTGTATATATTTATTAATTAGATGATCATCAGATTTATTGGTTTTTGAACTGCCATTGAAGAACCGACCGATCCGCTTTGGATTAGTTATTTTGGATCCAATTCGATCAAATAATAATTAAATATCCAATAATGACCGCATTGTTCTAATTGAATCAGATGATTTTTTATGCATTTCCAAAACAAATAATGATTGACTGAGTATGGTACCACAACATAACATCTCGTTTTCTTTTATTTACATCCTTATCTTTTAGAAAAAACACGCTAGATAATGATACTAGAAATGATGCATAAGTCGAACACGCTAGATATTACATGGGTGCATTTGTAATATAAAGAAAGTATAGGGGTGTGTTTGTGAAATAAATTGTCTGACTGAAGGATACATGTGTGTTTGTGTTTGTTTTTTTGTTCAGTGTTTTGCATTGGATCCTTCGCCGAATTAGATGGTTTCTATGCCATGTGTATCTCTCTCTTTCTTCCCTTTTATCTTTCTTTTTTATTTCCTTTTCTATATATTATATATTAAATATATTTATTATCATAAAAAATGGTTTATATATATAGGCGTAGGATTGCACGGGAAGTTGAGTTAAAATGAGAAACGCATGAAATAAAAAAATCTAGATCCTTGATAACCTTTAATTTTAATCTCACTCATAAATCGTGTTTCATATATGCGTGGATTGATCCAATGTATCTCATTCTAATATGCATCCAAAAGTGGAGATATCTTCTTACGTTTCTCAACATAACTCTCATTGTTACCGGAACTCAACTATATATATATATATAATATGCATCCAAAAGTGGAGATATCTTCTTACATTTCTCAACATAACTCTCATTGTTACCGGAACTCAACTATATATATATATATATATATATATATATATATATATAAGATCGTGTGAGAAGAAGAGTTTAGGTGAGAAGCATAAAAAAAGATATGGGCGATTGGTTACTTTTAATTTCATACTCACCGTTGAATCTGATACATTTAAAGGTGGAGATCCCTCTTTACGTTTTTCACCTTAATTTTTTCTCATTGGAACCCAGCTATATATATATATATATATATATGTATATAGAGAGAGAGAGAGAAAGATGAAGGTTCAAATGAGAATTTTGTAAATTTAAAGGAATAAAGAGACTTATTTGGGGCCACATATGATGTGGGTCCCACCAATAAAAAATCATATCTGATTTTCAATGTTGGAACCTATTGAATCAGATATGATTTTTTATTGTTAGGACCTACATCACATGTGGTTCCAAATAAGTCTCTTTGTTCCTTTAAATTGAAATTGTTCTCGTTTGACCCTCCCATATATATATATATATATGATTATATTGCAAGTCACAGTCCCATCCCACGCCGTTTCTATATCATAAACGACACAAACCCTCTCTCTCTCTCTCTTTCCATCTTTCACATCCATCCATCTTTTCCTTAATTTCCCTTGTTTTCAGAGCCCTTTTTTCCGATCCAATTTCTCCCACCGGTGATGAACTCCGATCACCAAGAACCACCAGAATGCAATTCGCCCGATGAATTAGGGTTTCCAGAACAAAAAGATGGAAAGAATTCTGATTTGACGATCAAAGTGCCATCATCATCATCATCATCATCATCTCTCCAAGATTTCAACAGCGGAAACGAAGGTTTTCAAGAAGACGACGAACCCAAGACTCCGACGTCCTCCGATCAGAAAATTCCGGTGGCCACCACCTGTCCACCGGCACCAAGAAAACCTAAAACGGTGGCGAAGGCAAATAATAAGAGAAAGACGCCATCTTTCCACAGAATTTCCGTCGATTTAATGGTGATGATCAATGCTATGTTTTCTCCGGCGGCCGGTGAAGTGGTGGCGGTTCCTGATCTTGCCGCCGGCGACGTTCATGGCAAGAAAATCAAGAAAGCCAATGTCACCACTGGATCATGATGAACTCAACCCTAATCAACATCTTAATTAATTCTTAATTGATTTCATTTTATTTCATCTTCTTTTTTTATTTTTGTGAATCAAAATCATGTAAATCCTGTTAAGTAATTAACAAAGACAATTTCAAGATACATTGCTGAAGAACTTGCAATTAATTCGTTTTCTGTTCATCTTCTAAATCGTTAATTTTTTGTTTTTTGTTTTTTAATTCTCATCATGTTATTAATTCGTTTGCAACACAATTGTAAGTTGAAAAATATTTAATTCCAATTAATTGAAATTTTAGTTTATTTAATTTTTCATTAAGAATTATACATTACCGACGCCATTTTCGAATAGATCCAAAAATGTTTTTCAAATAATTAATTTGCAAGAAAACCGAAGAGCAAATAAGGTTGGATAGATGTAAAGATCTGATAAATGTGAGGTGGGTGCTAAAGTACAAGAAATAAAGCAAAAGGTACAAGCAGCTACATGCTTCATTGGTGCATGCATGCCTACAAAATTAATTAATATTGGTATCTATGAGACATTAGACATATATGTGGTAGCATATGTAAACAAGTGGGTGGTAGATTACTAGATTTGGATAAAAGGAGTAGCCAAATATGAAATGTTTACAACCAAAAACATGTCTAGATCACTGATAAGATAACATCTTGGAAAGGTCTCTAACTATCCGGGTTCAAATATCGCGGTGCGTATATGGAGATATCCAGATGTTGGGTTTGCCACTTTGTGGTACCCTTAATTGGGCTGGGCCGAGATCGGCAAGGATTAGTCGGGTGGCACCCTTAAGTAGGGATGAGCTCGGTACCGGACCGATACCAATACCGGGTAGTACCGAAACCGGGAGTGGAAAAAATCAATACCGAATACCGAACCGATAAAAAAGTTGTTCGGTACCACCGTGAGGGAAGGGTGAAAAGAACCCCCATCGGGGAGTGAAATAGAACATGAAACCGTAAGCTCCCAAGCAGTGGGAGGAGCCCGGGGCTCTGACCGCGTGCCTGTTGAAGAATGAGCCGACGACTCATAGGCAGTGGCTTGGAACAATTTTTTCGTAAAATCTCGTCTAATAACTAATAATAAGTTAAGTTTCGGTACCAGGATTTTCGGAACTAAAACCATTTGGTACCATTTTTTGGGACGACTATCGTTTTCACCGTTAACCATTAAACACAATAACAAAAATCAAAATCACTTAAGCGGAAACCGGATTGGAGGAGCCGATTATGCAAGAATCAGGTTTTGGAGAAATTACGGAACCGAATTTGGAGAATTGCAAGAACCGAAATATGAAAAATTACAAGAAAAAATCGGTATTTGAGTGGAAAATACAAGAACTGAAAATTGTAATATATTTAGGTGGATTTTTTATAAAAACGTGAAGGGTTTGTTACCAATTCAAATTGAAAAATGACTTTTTAAATTTCCCAGTTCGGTTCGGGATTTACCGAGACTAGTAACGGTACTGAAAGTACCGAATCCCGAAAGTGAAAAAACCCAATACCGGATCCCGAACCGGTAGTCACATCCGGTACCGGTTCGGTTCGGGATTTTGGTCCGTTCCGCTTATCCCTACCCTTAAGTGGGAGCTCGGATACCCCGAGAAAATGTGTGTGTGTGTGTGTCAAGTTGCCTTTAAAAAAAATTATCATATTTTGAATAGTTTTTAAATTATTTTTTTAAATGACAAAATTCTTAAACTTTCTAAAATCGGTATACATCCCCATGACCTGAAAAACAGGTTGATATGATGAAATTTTGGGAAAAATCTAAAAAAGCCCAACAAATTATCTGATTTTAAATGATTAAGTCTTTTATAAATCTTTTTACCAAATAAATTTTTGATTTTTTTTGGTAAATAAATCTCAAACTTTTTTTTAATAAACAAAAACATGAACTTAATTTTAAAAATATAAATTTGAAAATTTTTTGGAAAAAAAATCATAAACAAAAAAATATATACAATTCATCTCATCACAACAAAGTATAATGAACGAATTAAACATAAAAAATTATAGGATTTCCATTACTAATTCTGAAACATACAAAAGTTATGTCTAAAACATAAATAGATACATACAAAAATTAAGTTAATGATACTCGAACGTCTTGCATTTGAATATTATATGCATTATTATTAATTTATTATTATTATCATGAACATGTAGATATGTAAGTACAGTATAAACGATAAAAAAATCATTATTCCAATACTTCATAGCTATGGACATGTTAAACTCATTTTTTCTGTGACATAAAAATATAATATGAGTTTTTTTTTTAAGTAAAAAAAATATAATATGAGTTAAATTAATGTGATACAGAAAAAAAATTATGCTTTAAGCATAACTTAAATTAATATGAGTCAGTTGTTGGGAATGATACAAAAAAAAGAAAATTAATTAATGAACTTAATTATGCTTTAAGCATAACTTTTGTATGTTTTGGAATTAGTACTGAGATTATATAATTTTTTTCTGTTTAATTGTTTTTTTGAAATTGGTCCATGTCGTAAATTTCGTTAATTTTCTCTGTTAGTGTTAGTAACATTTTTTCTCCATTTCTGTTAATTTTTGTATATATATTAATATATACATTAATACATATAATATTATATGTTTAATTTTTTAAATAAAATTAGAAAAAGTAGCCTAAATAAACAAAAATACCGTTAATACTAATAGAGAAAATACGGAATTAGTAATGGACTGATGGGACTATTTTTAGAGCAAAATAAGAACCACATGAACGATTTCTAGAGTTATCAAAGTTTAAGTCCCACTTTCAAAGATTTCATATATCACATGGACCAAAATTAGAGTTTACTCTAAATAAATGATTAAAAGTGTTCGTAATAGAAATACTTTATATATTCTTTCAAGAGGTTTATACAATAAGTTTTACTGCGGTCACATGTTCTTATAGGTAGCGTTTGGTACGCACACATGATTGGACAGGACTAGAGATGAAAATTTTACCCGTTGGGCCGGGTACCCGACCCTAACGGGGCGAGGTTTCCCCGGTTTAACAGGTAACGGTGCGGGGACGAGGATATATTTTCATACCTGAAGCGGGGTCGGGGCGGGGTCGGGGATGGCATTACCTGCCCCCAATGTACCCGATTAATTTTTTTACTATTTTAAAATATATGTATATAGTGTGTGTTTAAATAAGTAAATAAATAAATATGTATATATATGTTATTAAATGACAAATACATTTGTTTTTTAATATCGTTAATTAATATACTAATGATTTATTATAATTTTAATTTTAAAATACGTCGATTTTTAGTAAACGGATACCCAACGGGTTCCCCGTACCTGTCGTGGATTTCTTTCACTCAAACCCGTTGGGGATTAGTCGGGGCGAGGTCGGGGACGGGGGGTTTAAACGGGGGTCAGGGTCGGGGACGGGCGATGCATTACCCGCCCAATACCCGCCCCATTTCCATTCCTAGACAGGACATAACAAATGTATGTTTGGTACGACCAGGACTGGACAAGATAGAAATAGACATATTGCCCTCAAATATTATTTTACGATTTTATATATCATATAATAGTTATAATTAATACAATTAAAACCAAAAAGATAAAAAAAAATTATTTATAAACATTTTTACTCAACTTTTATATACATAAATTCAGATATATATATATATATATAATTATATATAATAGTACAAAATTTGAATGAAAAAATTTGATATAATTGATGATAGCTTAAAAATACCCGATTTAATACAAATTAAAATTTATGTTTTATTCGGTTTGGAAGATCCATATCAATTGGCGAAGGCACGATGAAAATTGTTGTGTAAACAATGGTTGTGGAAATAGAGGCACCGATGATTGGTGGATGATAGTGGTGGTGGTCGATAATGGTAGAGGAGGTGGTAGTGGCTAATGGTACCGGTGGTGGCGGCGATGGGCGGTGGTGTTTAATGGTCGACGGTGGTTATAGAGGACTTTAAGATGGTAGTGGTTGACGGTGGTTATAGAGAACTTTAAGATGGTAGTGGTGTTAGTGGTTATGGTGGAGGTGAGGTGGCCCATGGTGGTGGTGATGGAGATGGACGATGGTGGTTGGTGGCCAATAATGGTTGTAGAGGTGGAGGAGGAAGTGGAAGTGGCCATTGATCGTAGTGGTAGTGGCGATGGACGATAGTTGCCATTTAGCAGCACCTTAGGATGGCATAACCTTAAAATTAAGGGCGAGGTTCAAACGATGAAATGAAGGAGGTGAAGATGGTAGATAACAGTGGTAGTCAATGGTGGTAGGGGTTTTGGAGAGGGGAGGTGACCCACAGTGGGGGTGGTGGCGATGAACGGTGTGTAGGGTTTCACCGGGATCATAAACATGAAGCGGAAATAAAACAATAACCGGGAAACCCTAGAAGCCCGGACCCGTTACTAACAATTTTAAGGATTAAACCATAGGGTGTTTAGAAAAATACCTCAATGATTGTAGTGGTTGATTAACACTGAAAGTAAGAGATCAAAGCAGATCTCCTCTGGCGGTATCCACACGAGTATGATCCGATCACGAATGGTTGCTAGCCCGGATTACCGAAGAACACCAAGAAAATTGATTTCTTGGTGTTGTGTGTGTGGTGGTCGACGATTAGGAGGGAGGAGAGGAGAGAATTTTCCTTGGCTCTCAAGTTTTCTAAATTTTGTTCTAAGCTAAAAGAGGCAACATGCATATTTATACTTCTCTCCTTAATTATGGACCGGGCTTAATTAAACCTCATGGGCTTAATTACCCCTTTTAGAATAAACTAATTAATTAATTAATTATTAACTTAATAATTAATTTACTCTTTGGGCGTTAGATAAACATTACCTTAGGCTTTTGGGCTTTTATTCTAATTTAATTATTATCTTAATAATTCAATCATATAATTAACATAATTATATTTTACACATTTTTATTATTATTCTACCAGAACAATAATTCATGCTTTACAACTTGTAACTTCTATCGGTTTATAACCATCTTGGTTAATCCTGATTTCTACACACTTTTATGCGTGTGACCCGCATGGGTTCATTTGACGTCAGCAGTGTTTTCATATGACGTGGGCATATAAGATCCTACACGGTGGTGGTCGATGGTCGACGGTAGTTGTGAAGGTTGTTGTTTTATAGAAGAAGGTGGAGGTGGTAGTGGCGACGATGATGGACGACGGTGGTTGGTAGCCGACGATGGCTACCGGTGGCCGACGACTGTAATGACGATCGTGACTGGTGGTAGTGACCCTTAAATGTAGTGTTAATTTTTATACTAGTTATATTTATTTTCTTTTCATGAGTTTAATTTATAAATAAGTAATAAATTTGTATAATTCTCAATAAATAGATAGAAATACGTATTTATCTCATTTCATTTATTTAGTATAATAATACAATAAAAAAAGAATTTACTAGATTTAATAAATTTAATATATACTTTTTTGAGTAATATAAAAATAGTGAAATTAGTAACATATTTGGTAAAAAGATGTGACACTTTTTAGGAAAAGTTTGAAAAAAAAAAACTCAATTAGTTATTTCATTTTGAATGATTAAATCTTTTAACTATTTTTATTAATAAAAAGATATTAAACTTTTTTATTTTAAATGACTAATTTTTGAATTATTTTTCTTAACTGAAAAACCATTAAACTTTCTCGTTTAAATGACAAGTCCCTAAAACTTTTTTTGAATATTAAATAAACCATCGAACTTCTAAAACTTGGTTACCTACAACTTAAAAAAAAAGCTAAAATGTTTTAAAGTAAAAACAAACCTAAATCAACTTTATCATGGTCAAACCCTACACCATCAAAACCCTTGCAAACAACAATATCACTCATCTTTCACTTCCCGTTGTCGGTTCTCCATATCGCCTAACATTACGTTGGCCCCTGCCAATGATCTCCTTTTTTTTTGGGTTAAAAGGATGCAATTAACCAATTTGTAAAAATTCGATGATTTAACTTATTGAAAATTTGATCATGACTTGATTATTCAAAATGAGATAGTTTAGTGAGTGTTTTTCATCTAAAAAAATTATCTAGAGACTTAATCATTTAAAATGAGAAAATATAATGGTTTTTTCTTTCAAAAAAATAATTATAACTTAATCATTTAAAATGATGAAGTTAGCTGGATTTTCTAAACTTTCCCCTACTTTTTATAAGTTAAATATATATGTATTATTGCACTTTTCCTAATCATAGTATAAATTTATGTTTATTTTTCAAATATGTGATTAAATATATCAATATATAATTAAAATTAATATGAAAAAAAATGTAAATTAATAATTATATTTTGAATTAGTTTATATATCTGATAGGCAATAAGTAAATAACAAACAAATAAAACTATAAAATTATTCATAAATAAAAAGAGATAGGAGGATGAGGTTTTTTGTTCGTTGAGATGTCGTTGACGTGACAGTAAAAAAGAGAATAATAGGGTTGTTACAAGAACTTCTATCTCTATTGTAGATGTTTTTAGTGTTTACTTTGCAATTTTATATTTAATTATGAGATGGATAAGTTTATTACTTCATCTATTATTAAGGTTAAAATTGTTAATTTAGTTAATTAAAATGTTTAATAATTACACAAGTATACTCTCCTGCCTGATGGAATGTTTAACCAAAGAACCCGTACTTCTTCTGGTAATTTAACTTTGAACACAAAAAAAAACAAAACAAGTGCACTCTACCATCTGACAAAACGCTAGCTAATTGGTGACAAGGAGTGGGATAAGAGAATGAGGTGGGGGAATCTGTATAGTATTATAAAGTCGGGTTTATACGAGAATGACATTTACTTAAGAAAAATAAGAGAATTACTTAATCACACGTGATTTTATACTAACATCACGTACAAAATAACATGTGATTCATACGACCTTGTTACACGACCATAAGGTCGCATGCACACTTTTTTGGCCATTAATGTAAAATCACATATGATTTTGTACGTAGTTTAACTGTTCTCTTATTTTTCTTAAATAAGTATCATTCTCATATGAACCTACCTCTAGTTATATACATTAATAGAGCAACTGAAAATAAATTTTAATTAAATTTGTGACTTTCATAAAGTAACTCTTTGAATTCGAGATTAATTTGTATTTAAATGAATGAATACGAGTGTATAGTTTAGTGATAACCTTTATATTTGTATAAAGTTCGTCAATATGCCTAGTTGAAACTATAAGAATAGTTTGAAGCTCTTTTAGGGGGTGCGTTTGGTACGCAGTCAGAACATGACGTAACAGAATGAAACAAAACAGAACAGAACAGGACAAAACAGCTGTTACATGTTTGGTAAAACATGATACGACGGGACAGGACATGACATAACAGAACAAAATGATCAATTTACCCTGGTGAGTTGTTTAGTGTTTTTTTTACCAAATAACCCCCCACATATATATATATATATATAGAGAGAGAGAGAGAGAGAGAGGAGAGAGAAGGGGAGAGAGATAGGAGAGAGATAGAGAGAAGGTGGGAGAGAGGGAGAGATGAGAGAGAGGGGAGAGAGAGAGAAGGGGAGAGAGAGAGGGGGGAGAAAGAGAGGGGGGAGAAAGAGAAAGGGAGGAGAAAGAGGAGAGAGAGAAGAGATAGAGTGTGTGTATGTGTGTTAGGATAGAGGGTAAAATGGTAATGAAACCCTTGTTCTACTTAGTTCTAGGGGGTAGCATAGAATACGCTTTTTCCACACGTGTTCCACTTAGTCCAACATATTATCACACTAAACATGGGACAAGCTTGTTCTGTTTTGTTCGATCGTGTTCACCATACCAAACGCACCCTTACAATCAATTTTAGAATATAACAATGTATTGTGAGTAGTAATTTATTATTTTTACACTTCTGAATATGATTTATCAATAATCAAAATTAAGCATCCACAATCGAGGTTTCATTGGAGGGCTCTTTCATTTGGAAAATTATCCTGTTAAACCCTACTTTCATAGGACTGTGATGTCCAACAATTATCACAAATACTAAAGTTTTATCATAAACATTCTATAAATTATTCACAGTCGAAAACTTAAAGGTATTTACATAACTTAAATATACTAAAACTAGGATACTTTAAAAAGTTGAGAGAACTAGAACCAAACGTAGTTCAAACTAAACATAAAGTGAATATTAGAATAACATAACATGACATAACATAACAAGGTCTAGAACATCACACTACACCTTTTTCTTTCCCCTTGTTGCTTTTAATCTAATTTAACATGAGATAAAACGACTAGCCAGTTTTATGCGCAGTTGGCTCATATACATTAAACGGTGATCAAACACATATCGGCAAGGTATGGTAATCCAAGATTCAAGCATGCATTCTTAAACAGTTAAACAAAACAAGTGCATAAATCATGCAAGAACTTATCATGTAACACTAAATATAACTTTTGTTGAAAGTTGTGTGTATATATTACATATTGAATATTTGCATGAATTCAACATAAACACGACAAATGAGATCTTAATTTAAACCAACATAATAGGGGTCACATCTAAACTTCCCAAGCATAGTGACCATGATATGTACTTGTAATACCATGGTACGGTTATGATACATTAGTGGTAAGTTTGCAATACATGTTTTAGTTCTATGGATATGTGTGGTGCTCTGTTTGTCACTACCCATGTCTTGATGCATGGTTTCACATACGTGGACCAATTATTTTTTCCATTTACGTTCGCTAAGTACTTATACTGATAATTAAACACTCATATTGATATAGTTTAGCATTTAATACAAATGTGATCACCATCACAACTAATAAAGGTGTACACAACTTTACATGCGACGACTAAAAGTCACATTTGATTTCACTTAACACTTAGGCAACTCGAGGTAGCTCGCCTAATCCATCTTGCCTTGGCTGGTCAATGGGACCTTGGCGAGATTAAAGCTCGTATCGTATGGTGTGCATGATTATTTTGGCTAGTTTAATGCTTGCACTTATCTTCATCTTTACCACCTCGCCTAGCTGGCTTCACTAGTTATGTATGTGGTGGCTTATAGTGAAAAATGGTTGTTCAATGGGCATATGGATGTCGTTGTCATCTATCTCGATCTCATTTTCTCTCATTTTTGTTACATTAAGTTTTTCCAAACACGCTTAACTGTCTTTCAACATACTTTAATATCAATATTACATAAGAACACACTTTACTTCGAGACTTTTATTCACTGATCATGCTCCTAAACATTTAACACTACTTTTTTTAATCAAATTGACAACTCATGACCCTTGTTTCAACACCATTTTTCAATGATAAGCTTTTACACAATGTCATATGCTACCATCAAATTGATTAATGTCAATGCGGCCATTCAATCTCATTTTCTCTCATTTATGGTACATTAAAACTTTCCAAACAAATTTAACCGTCTTTCAACATACTTAAATATCAATATCACATAATCGGACACTCTAATTTTGCGACTTCTATTTATTGATCATGTTCCTTGACCTTAACAGTAATTTTTTTTCATCAAATCGACAGCCTTAGCGCCATTATTAATACCCTTAATGCTAAACATTTATATAATGTCATATGCTACCATCAAAATGGTTAGCATCAATTTGACCCGGGTTTCTTACCTTGCATGGTTATTACTGAACACGATGTGAACTTCACTGCCACGTTATTTGCTTCCTTGATGCTAAAAAAATCTCCTTCCTTCAATTAGTTTACAAATTTCTTTAGTAATAAGGGGAATGAAATGGTAAAATTGTTTATGCCACTTTGATCACAAACGAGCACAAGTTTCTGCCCTCCCAAGTCCCAAATATTATTACTTAAGGATGGAAACAAGGTGGGGAACGTACCCCCGATCCTTGGCCCTACTCCCCATTTATTCCTTTCGTCTCTGTCCTAATCCCACCCTGTTTAATCCTCGACAATTTTGTGGAAAAATAATCCCAATCATGTATGGGATACTTGTTGGGTATTTGTTTACGTTAAATAATAATATTAATATTATTATTGTTAGTCCCTATTTAGAGATGGCTATGTAAGTAAGGGTTTGTAGAAGGGGGGGGGGGGGATTGAATACAAACACACAAAATTTTACTCTTTTAAATTTTTTAATATAAATATTAAAAATTTACACACAGAAGTTTGTTGCGGAAAAGAATAGACACACTATTATAACAAACTAAACACATGAAACACATGATAACAGTATTTAACTTATGCACTAAGAAAACTAAAATAAAACTGTTAAAACACACAGGATTGCCGGAATCAAACAATGATCCCTCAGAGGATTTGTTGAAAGCGTGAGATTTATGGGAAGGACTTCATCTCCTTTTATAGTGCCCATGCATGGGATGCATGTGGACAACTGTTAAGGATTTATTAGCTGGAAGTATATCTGATGGACAAAGGAAGATGTCACTCCCTTTGTACTAGGTTAATGGATGAACCATTCTTTGTAGCACGCAATGTCAGATATCTTTATCTTTTTTTCTTAGGGGGCGTTTGGTTCGCATAATGGAATTGGATGGAATGGAATCTGTCAAAGGAATTTGACTTTGAAGGAATTGGAATTGGAATGTTGTCAGGTTTGACCGGCTGTTTGGTTGTCAGAATTGGAATGGAATCAGTTGAAAGAATTGTAATCTGTCTGTTTGGTTCACAGAATGTAGCTTTGGAATTGGAATGAAATTCCAGTAAATGACTAAAATACCCTTTTTATTAAATTTAACTTTTTAAACTAAAATTAGTTTGATAAAATAATTATTAATTACTTCAATTTTTTAACACTAAAAATAATTTGAGCTTTTTTACAGCTAAAAACTGCATAAAACAGCCAAAAACTACAGAAAATGCTAAAACAGCAAAAATCATAATTTTTTACAGCAAAAATAGCTAAAAACTACAGAAAAAAGCAAAAAACTACAGCAAGACAACATCTGTTAGGGCAAGACATATTTTAGTTGTTGCAGGAGAAGATGGAGAACCTAACTGCTAGGGGTGAGGAAAAACCGAACCGAAACTGAAAAAAAAAACCGAGAAACCGAAAACCCGAAAACTAAAAAAACCCCCCGAAATACAGAACCGAAATCGAAAACCCAAAAATTGGAAAAAAAACCCCAAACAAACTGAACCGAACCGAAATCGAAAAACCGAAAACAAAAAAAAACCCCGAAAAAACCGAACCAAAAATCCAAGTGAAGAGGTGTCGACTTTTTTTGTTTGAGATTAGGGTTTAATTGTTTTTTAGGAGGAGGGTATTTTAGGTATTAAAGAAAAACCAACTCAATTCCTATGAATTCCCACCACTAAGGTAAGGAATCTCAAATTGCCTAATTATGGAATTCTTTGGAATTTATCAAATTCCAATTCTTGAAAACACTGAACCAAACAAATGAATTGGTATCTGGTCAAAGGAATTCAGATTCCAATTCCACCAGATTCCATTCCTTTCCGGCGAACCAAACGCCCCCTTAATGTTCTGTGAAGTCCCATCAAACCTTCTAGCTTAAAGACAAACATCCTTTTTAGGTGAGTAAAAAGAGAATATCCTAATTTAAGGTTTGCTACCCAAGTTCTTGCTACACACGTATCTTGCATTTATTGTGTCATAAGAACTTATCTCTGAAAATTGTTGGGTGATACATGGAACCATGTATCACATCGGTTAGTGCGTTATAAGGTTGGTATTTATAAGTGTACACATTGCTTGGTGATCCTCATTTTCACTAAGTGTTGGCAAGTGTACATCCTTGTATTGGTGACTTGTTATCACAACCTTAAGGAAACGCAACTGCAATTTTCGGTGACCGTATATGAAAATCGGTGACCTCCATGTGCAATGTCGGTGACCTCCATGTAATGTCGGTGACTTCCATGTATCATGTCGGTTACCTCATCTTTTAGGTCGGTGACCACATCTTGTATCGGTAACCCAATACAACATCGGTGACCCAATCCTCATCTTGATTTCGGCAAGTGGTCTGAATTTTAAGTTTAGTTGGTACATCAAAAATTCCACATTTTGATGTACAACACTTAATTGGATAGTCTTCGATTTTCCAATACTTGAAGTATATTTCAGACCTTCAAAAGAACCAGTAAAAGATCAATCAAATAATATAGAAGTTCATCACCAAAGCATTGGTGACCCAATAGTTATTGTTATTGTTATTGTAGTGTAGGTATATGTATATGCATACACATATACATAAACCAAGGTCGGACTAGGGTTGGATACTATCATCCTCGACCTTGCCTCAAACCATCTTCAAGTATAAAATACAACCACTGCTCTCATCTCGTTACTCTCCAAGGTGAGGAATGACCACTCGCCACTTTTGTCTTTTGAAAAACAATGTTTTACTCTTATAACTTAACAAAATGATTTTCAAACTTTCTACCTAATGTATACTAATCGAATCACCTTTACGTCAATTGAAGTATTTCTTAACAAGGAGTTGTGACCTTAGGGCATCTCCAACCCAAACACTAAAAAAAGAACACAAAAAACACTAAAAATACTAAAAAGGGAACACTAAAAAAAACATCTTCAACGACACACTAAAAAAACAACACTAAAAACATTTTTGATAATAAAATAATATTATTTTATTAAAACATAATAATTATGATATATAATTGATTTTTATAATCAATATATAATTATCACTTAAAACTGCAGAAAACCAGTAAAAAAAGCAAAAAACCAGTAAAAAAAGCAAAAAACCAGTAAAAAAACTGCAGAAAACAAATATATAATTATCACTTAAAACTGCAGAAAACCAGTAAAAACTGTAAAAAACCAGTAAAAAAATTTCAAAAAATAGTAAAAAACTGCAGAAAACCAATATATAATTATCACTTAAAACTGTAAAGAACAGTAAAAACTGCAGAAATTAATTATTCAAATTAGTAAATTATTAATATATTAGTATAGATAATTAGAAAAGCCAAATAAAATATTAGTATAATTTTTAGAGGTTTACTTTTTCCACCTTCAAATATAAAGGTCAATAATTTATCCCTCTATTTTTTTTGTGTTTTAGTGGTGGGTTGAAGAGGAAAACACCTCTATTTTTGTATTTTTAGTGTTTTTAAAAGTGAATTGGAGATGGTCTTGGGGTTCATGACCATAAGCAGCTTTATAGTGAAATATATCTAAACAACATAAAAATATAATCACATAATATATTTTTAAAAAATGGAAAAAAAAAACCTTAATGGTGTGTAAAAAGGTAATATGTAAGAGAGGAGTACCATGCCAAGGAATGTTGGGTCCATCCCTAGATTTGTGGGACTGGTTTTAATTAATTGCCATTAATTATGTTGGAGACAAATAAACAATGGATACAAATAAGATAATCATTTTCAATATAAACTCTGGGCACCAACAGACACTGAATTTAATTTGTAATAACTCACTATTAATTATGATTGTTTCACCATACAATTACACAACACACCCACATATTTATTCTTCATTGCAATCAATATTCAATATATAGATTTTATTATATGATAAAAGAAATTGAAACAATTATCATGATAAATAGAAACTAGAGAAATAATAAATAGAGATTTTAATTAAAATAGCAGTTTGTTAGACTAAATATGAACTATTTAAAATAGTATTTAGTTTTTTACAACGTATTTGCTAGTTTCAAAATGAAGATATACTAAATTTTACTGATAACGACAAAATAAATTTTCTTTCCCATTTACTTATTTTAATTTAAAGTTATTTGTTAATGTTTTTTGTAAATTGATAGAGCATTTTCAAAAGATTCTTTAAAATACAGGAAAGGAAATGAAGATTTTAAATCAAATTTATGTTTTCCTAAAGTTATTTTTAAAATGATGAATCTAAAGAAGATTTTTTCTCCAAATATATTACCATATGAAAAAACTAAAAAGTATTTTTTTCTTCTTCATATATTTATGTCAATAGAAAACTTTTAAAAATAAATATTTAGAAAAAATAAATTTTTTTAATACTATATTCAATGTTGGATTTTTCAGAAGAAAAATCTATTGGAGATTAATTTATTTTTTTGTAAATTTTGAATTTCGGTTCTTCATTCTAGAAAAATAATTTGAAGGATCTCTATGGGCGCGTTTGGTTCGCGGGATTGTAATGGATTTCGAGGAATTTGGATTTAAAATCCAATCCATTCCTGTGTTTGGTTGACATAATGGTAAGGATTTAAAATCTCTGGATTAATTTAAAATCCCGTGAACAATGGATTTTAGAATCCTTTCTAAAACCTTGGTATTTCAAATCCAATCCTGAGGATTCCCCTTTGTCCTAATTTGAAATCCACAAGCGTCCTTCTTTCTCTAACCCAAACATACAAAAAGTGTCCATTTCCATTCCAAATCCTACAAACCAAACATAACGAAGGATTTCAAATCCAATCAAATCCAATCCCTCGAAATCCAATTCCCTTCGTGAAATCCAATTCCCTTGAAAAAAATCCCGTGAACCAAACGCACTCTTAGAGATGCTTATATGCTTTTTAGAGTAAATTACGTTTTCGTCCCTATCATTTTTAAAACTATGACCATTGTACTTGGAGATGCTCCAACAACACTCTGGCTTGTAATTTATTGATATTTTTGTTCTCGAGGCAAAACTTTTATTTTTAAGTATGATGTACGAAAACATAAATGGCATGTAAACTACAAGGACACACAACAATAAGTTATAAAAATTATAAGAATGAAACAACAATAAATCTTAAATTTTATGAACTAAATATTAATTACAAAACTATAGGAACAAAAATAAGCAATTTTAAGCAAACCATAGGAATGAAAACTATAATTTTCTATTTTTTTAGTGAATTTTAAATGCAATACTTTGAGAATTAGAATTAATTATAAATTTATTTGAATTTTTAACCTTTCTTTTTGTAACTTTTTTATTCTTAAATGATTCAATTTGTTTGCATGTAGTTGTATTTATGTGTGTGAGAATATGTTATTTTGTAATTTTTATCGGTATAAGAGCATCTAAACCAACTTCTTTAAATTTTCTCTAAAATAGAGAATGTATAGTCAAACCTCTAAAATTATTATCTTCTAACTCCAACATCTTCTCTCTTTTAGAGAATCTATTTTAAAATTATATTATTAAAATATTCAATAAATTTATATTCCAAAAATCTCTAAAACTATAAGGGTTGTTTATTGGTGAGAAATCATCAAAATAATATTTATTTCTCATCCTTTTAGAGATATAGAAAAATCTCTAGATTTAGATATTTTTCCAAAAATCTTTATTTTAGAGAATGATATAGAGATGCTGTTGGATGAGTTTAGAGAAGAAAAATGGGTTTTTCTCTATTTTAGAGAAGTTGTTCGAGATGCTCTAATACGTAATTATTATGTTTTAGATTATACGTGTGTGTCAACATCGGATTACAACCATTCGAATCTCTTTATTTCTAACTTTAATTATGGTTAAAATTTTAATAGGACTTTATGCTATTTTATTCTTATTAATATAATAGATATCCACAATGAAAGGTTCCTATCGAGATTCCTTTTGGTTTTTTACAAAAAACTTCTACTATGAATATATGTTATTTGATAGTCACATATTCTTATTTGGTATATAAACAAAGTTTGATTGGTAATAAGATTTGAACCTATATCAAAACTTTTTTCTTTAAAAGATTGAGGGGGAGCCTTGATCCCTTGTGGTTATAAGGTGGCTCCTGGATGGTGGTGTGATTGTAAAGGTGAGAAATAGGGAGAGCCGGGGGTGTGTGAGAAGAACGGGAGAAAGAGAGACGGTGTAATAGTCATGTGGTTGGTGGTCGATTTCTGACGTCGGAAAGTGATGATAAACATCGTAGTTTTAGTAAGAGCCGATATGGTGAAGATGAACTTATATATTCATGGATCTTTAGACCTTATAGTCTTAATTCATACATTTTGGTCTGTTATTTAAATAGATTAATTAAGAAAACGTCATAATACATTGTACCCATAAATTTAACGTAGCTAATTTGGATGTTTGTTATGTCTAGGGAATCCATGAAAAAGGGCATGTTTCCAGGTTTTCTACGTAGCGAATGAAGCTTAAGGACCATTTATTAAGGGTCAATAGTTAGGGACTTAACACGACTGTTGTAGGCTAGGGGACCGAAATATAATATTCTAAAAATTTAGAGATTTAAATGACGTGCACGTAGTTTTTTTGTTGCTATGATCTCTTATTAAATTTTAGAAAAATGATTGGTTAATGCAAGACTAAAATTTGGAACTTTTAAATCGCCAACCGAAAAATAGTAATATATACACTACAACAAAAATAAGTTTATTCTTTATATGACGTCAAAAAAAAATTAAGCGTTCTAATAAACCACTTTAAAAAACTTAATTTATAGATAAAAAATGAAACATTTTATCCAAAGGTGTTGTAATAAGTTTATAGAACGTTTTTTTAGCGTCTTAACAAGTTTTTTAGAACACTTTTATAGTAAAACATCGATTAACAATTTTATAAGACATTACTTTAAGAAGTGTCACATAAAAACAAGTGTCGTATAAAAAGAGAGTTTATAGGACACTCTCGATCACTGATCCAATTTGAGTACCTCTACAGGATAGTTCTCAACAGAAAACTGAGGAACGTTTTTTTAGCGTCTTAACAAGTTTTTTAGGACACTTTTATTACAAAACATTGCATTAACAATTTTATAAGACATTACTTTAAGAAGTGTCACAGAAAAACTAGTGTCGTATAAAAAGATGAGTTTATAGGACACTCTCGATCACTGATCCAATTTGAGTACCTCTACAGGATAGATCTCAACAGAAAACTGAGGAACGTTTTTTTTAGCGTCTTAACAAGTTTTTTAGGACACTTTTATTACAAAACATTGCATTAACAATTTTATAAGACATTACTTTAAGAAGTGTCACATAAAAACAAGTGTCGTATAAAAAGATGAGTTTATAGGACACTCTCAATCACTGATCCAATTTGAGTACCTCTACAGGATAGATCTCAACAGAAAACTGAGGAGCGTAAAGCGTCTGTAGGTGGCTTTTTTAAGTCCGTCGTCAAATCTCAGGGCTCAACTAAAAATGTTCTATAAAATTGGTAATGTGATGTTTTGTATTAAAAGTGTCTTAAAAAAACTTGTTAGGACATCCAAAAATGTTCTATAAACTTTTTATAGAAACGTATTTAGTTATAACACATAAGTTTTTGGTGCTATAAACTAAGTCTCATTAAATAGTGTATTTTAAGACGCTTAAAATTGGTAACATGATATAAGACATGTGTTCTTAAATCATCATATATGATATTTATGTAAAAAAAAGGAGGATGGCCATGACCCCCCTAGACCACCATTATGTTCCGCCTCCTTCGATAGTAAGTTGGATAAACATTTTAACGATGAAAAGAAACAACTTCGTTAGATTGGACTATCTCTTGACATTTAATAGCTCGATCTTGGTATAAAAATAACTCATACATAAATTTTGAAAACAAGAAATTTAATGAAATGTTAGATTAAAAAATAAATAACATAATTGTGATACCATTTATGAACATATTGTTTTTAAAAAGAAAATGTTAATAAGAAGTTAAAAAGTAACCTAATGAGTTACATAGCATTTTGCATCCAGTAAATCGTTGTATAAAAACACTTATCTAATCTGACAAAAACCTTTTTACATTTTTTATAACAAGTTGGTCGTCATAATTTGTTTCAATTCATTTACAATTTATGATTTATAATTTATCAAATAATTTGTTTCAATTCATTTACAATTTATGATTTATAATTTATCAAAATCGAATTAAAAATCAGATGACTAAAAAATTAGAATATGATTTTCAAACATCATTATTTACATAAGACTAGACGCCGGTGAGTGTCTTTTTCAGAGTCGTATTAGGGATACTTTCTGATTTTTTTTTAAACTAAAATAACTTATTTTAAATTAAAAACAATAATGTATCAATTATTTATGCATTAATATATCTTTTAATAAAGTGTACAAAATATAAATAATGTGGTTGGGGTAGCACTTCCAACTTTTCAGCTTTGTTTTCACGTTTGATCACAAGAACAATTTTACTTTTAAATCTTTTCAATATTTAATATCTTTTACACGTTTGATCACAAGAACACTTACTTTTAAATCTTTTCAATATTCAATATCTTTTTTACAGGATTTGACTTTTTATTTATAAATGAAAAATAATTAAGTCGTAGTTGATATGTAAATATTAATTATTTTTAAAAATAATTAAGTCGTAGTTGATATGTAAATTATTAATTATTTCTTGTAGTTTTTTGTACATAGTTTGCCTTCCTCTGTTTAACTAGGGGTGAGCATTAGTCCTGAGTCGATACCGAACCGATTTGAAACCGGAACCGGAAATAAGAAATTTTTGGAACCGAGAACCGGACCGTATTGGCAATACCAGTGCCGATGTCGGTCCGGGTTTTCAGGTCAAAAAACCGGTTGGAACCGATTGTTAAACCATTTTATATAAAAATCATACTCTAATTTTCCATTGCCCTCTTCCCCATTGCTTTGTCATCTATTTTATTTAAAGTTTGTGCAATCGCTATATAAACACAAAACCGAAAAAATTGTTCGTATTTAATAAAAAGTAATACTCGTTTCAAAATAGAAAAAAAAATTGAAAAAATAATAATACCCAAAGCTATATCATCGTCCTTCAAGATGTCATCGATGTCGTCTATTATCGTCTTTCTAAAGTTTCTAACTCAATCTTGGGTGCACAACAAAGCTTCAACTATCAATGTTGATAAACTAGTTCGATTCTCATTTAAACACGGACTCGGACGTCATGGTTGAAATGTGTATCGCCAATATGTTTAACAACAAGAAAATTAAATTATAACGACATAATTAATAAACAAACTAGACTAAAAAAAGAAGTAATAATTACCTTAGATTATAACGATATTATTGTTACTTAAACTTCCGGGCCGGTCCCGGTTAATTACCCAAAAAATTGGCACCGAACCGGTTTGGAATCGGAACCGAAAATGGAGGATTTAAAGAACCGAAAACCGGACCGGTTGGACAATATCAGTACTGGTGCCGATACCGAT
Organism: Silybum marianum; assembly: GCA_036898165.1. Taxonomy (NCBI): domain Eukaryota; kingdom Viridiplantae; phylum Streptophyta; class Magnoliopsida; order Asterales; family Asteraceae; genus Silybum; species Silybum marianum. Next base: position 22,006,710 of record CM072541.1, read on the forward strand.
TCGGTTCCGGTTCGACCGGTTCTTACGGGTCAATTGTTCACCCCTATGTTTAACAGTAAATTATTAAATCAATCTTTTTAGATGAATAACAATAATGAATTTCAAAACTTATGGACGAATACTATAATTTCAAAAAGATGAAAAAAGAAATAACAATTGTAATAAATCACATTGATAAAAACCGTACCTTACTTTTTTATTTATAGTTCTAAAAACTTCTCGACCAACTTTTTCGAAATAAAGAAAAAATAAGTTTTTTTTTTTAACGTTTTATGCTCCAAAAAAGTTTTCTAAAATAAGAAAATAAAATGAATGGATTTTAAACTAAGTATGGATAATTCTTCAAAAACTCCATTGTATTATTCCTATAAACTTTATCTCTAATTAACTAAGTAAATTAAATTTTAAAAAGAAATTGTTATAGTATTGAATTAGTAATATAACTAATGTTGCAAATGTATAAAATAAAAGAGTTGTTGAAGTTGGTTGCAATTTTTTTTTCTTAGGATTTTGACTTTTTCTTTTCCGTTTTAAAAAAAATTGGGTGTAAAGTGTAAACTATTAGAGATGATCTAAAGAGCACCAGTTTGATTCATCAACTCATTTAATTGAATTAAACTTTATTCGAGCAACTATATATTACATGTTTCGGGAGACTACGCTTAAAGCGGTTACGGTTCACGAGTGATGATGCTCGACCCAAAGAGGTTACCTCCCTTGAAACCCAACCTAAACATGGTTTAAGGTGTACATGTGGCCAAACCAGAAGTTGAAGAGGCAGGTTGTTGGAGAGGCGACAGTTGACCCAGTCGACAAGAACAGATTATACGGGATCCAACAACCAACTCCTCATGGAAGTTGGAAGACGGCCGATAAAAGTAAACTCAGAACAAAAAAGAAGAGGTAAATTGAGTAACAGAGGATACTTTTGTTTATTTTTAGTTTACTTAGGGGACGTTTACCAAACGCTTACCCGGGTAAGCGCTTACCAAGTCATATTACCTTATCGAAGGAATATGACAAGTACCAAAAATCTTACCCGTTAAGAGCAAGGACAAGAAAAACAAGGACCAATAATCTTACCCGGTAAGGAATGGCGACGACTCTTACCACGGTAAGCGCTTACCGGGTAAATTGTTGCATACTATGTCATTTTGGTGGACTAAAATCTTACTCGGTAAGTAAGTGATAGTGTTGAATTTTACTGGTAAACACTTACCCGGGTAAGATTTGGTAAACGACCCCTTAGACTCATTCATCTAGTGGAAGCGAATCCGTTTTTCATGTAATCAACGTTGTTGCACATTCTTGTTGAGCTTCGTAGAACGATGATCTTGGTCGTCTGTAGTTTTTTTTTTCTTTTCGTTTTCATATTTTCTGCATCAACAATTATAATTATCTATTTTCTGTATACTACATTTATTCATTCTTGGATTTACAATTATTATCGATATTGTTTGATCGTTGGAAATCAAATGAATTTCATCAAAATCCGACCAAAACATTACGTTATAAGTTATACTAAAAAAAGACACGAATCTTGTTAATCCTAATAAAAAGGACAACAAAGAAGTGAAACAAAATCGAGTAAAAAATCGTATTTTTTAGATTTCGAATCAATTACTCTTGAAAATCCCTATAAAAATATTTTCCATGTAAAACTAAACGAATTCCAATTAATCTTTGAAGTCAAACAAATTAGAGGATTAAAATATTGATAACATCCACAAACCAATGACAAAAGTATTTGGTGGATGATGAAATTTTTGAAACAAAAATCCGACAAACATTTGAATAAACAAGTAATAATATGGATTCTTTAGATCAGAATATATAAATTTGCACCACTTCCTACATGTGCCCCACATCTTCCCAACTTCTTGCATAATCGTACACACATGACACATCTATATATATATATATATATATATATAGAGATCGGTTTAAACGCAAATGTTAGTTAAACAAAAGAACACGAAAATAGTTAAATAATATATAATTTTATATCAAAATCATGTATAAAATTATAATTGATTCAAACAACTATGAGGCCGTATGTCAAGTCACCCGCTCACCCCTTGCGTTTATCATGGTTCGTAATCACATGTGATTTCAGTGTAAAATTACATGTGATTTGACCATGTTTATGTCTTCTTATTTTGACCTTATTCTCGTTTGATTCTCTCTTCCTCCCTCTATCTCTATATATAGGGGTTTAACCTTGTGAGGACCAAAAAAGGTTAAGAACCTTTAGGACTAATCTAATCGATAGATTAGATTAAATCAAAAGTCAATAAAACATAAGCCTATTTGTAATAAAATTATAACATAATGGTAGATTTGTCAATTTGAAGGACATGGAAAGGATATTATGGATATTTTTATTAGAATCAAAATAAAAGTAAAATTGTGGATGCCAAATAACAAGTGAAATCAAATAAATGTTTACATCTTCAATTTTCTTAAATAAGATTCATATCTAATACATATATATTTGATGGACCGAACGACCTTGCTAGACACCGTCACCGACGGTTGCCTTCTTCCAACCGGTTCCTTGGTGTTTTTTTTGGAAAGGGTATCCTAGGTGTTCCTAGACTAATCCCTGACAATTTTAAGACTGCTAAAGCATGCAGCCCTGAGATAATTCCCCAGTGGCCACAAGTTGTTTACGCCTGGATTCGAACCTGGGGTAGATGGGTTATCTAGCCTCATCCCCCACAAGTCTTAACCAGTACGCCACAAGCCTTATGGTTCCTTGGTCCGACATCATCCCTTGGTGTTTTCTTGCCACCTTCTTCGTCCGACATCATCCCTAGTGGATCGTTTGTGGCCAATGACGATTTCTATGAAGATGATGTGTTCAATATCATCCGATCAGGAGAAATATGCATCGCCTCATTCGATTTTCTCCCATCTTTGCGTTAGTAGCACCACCATTAACCACCGTATCGAAATATCCTGATCTTCTTTAATAAAATTCTCGTTGTCCAGAGTAGATCCTTCTTGTTCATTGTTCTTGTCGTCGTGAACAAATATTTGATGAGTGATGAACATCGGCCGGTGGTGAATGAGATCGCCTATGATTTACTCGCTGGTAGCCGGAGATACAACACCGACGATGATATATAGAATCATAAGGGTTCATATATGGATCAGTTAATTAGTTCATATGTGAATCAATTAACTAGTTCATATTTGACCACACAAGTTCATATGTGAATTAGTTAAAATAGGTCATATGTTGATTACACGAATTCACATATGAACATATAGTTCATATGTGAATCACATATGAACATATAGTTCATATGTGAATCACATATGAACATATAGTTCATATGTGAATCACATATGTTTATATATGAACCTGTTTGCCGCCTATTTTTCCAATAGTCGTAATTTTTGACCAGTCAAAGCTGTTATTATTGACCACTTAAATCTGATCTTGACCGTATGAATGGCTAGGATTACTTCTTCTTACTTCTCAAATATTTACCATTTATCGAAATAACCTTTGGCTATATATAGGGTTTGTATTTGACGTGGTTTGTATTTGAAATCTCCCCTATATATATATATATATAGGGCCAGGTTCACGTGAGACCAACCTGTTTTTATGAGACCCGTGAGATCACATTTTACATTTGAAACTTCACAGCAAATCGTTGTGAATGTAAAAAAAAATCGAATCTTCACAGCAAAAACACTATGAATGTTACCTTCACAGTGTTTTGCTGTGAAGTTTCAAACGTAAAAAGTGGTTTCACGAAAACATCGATTTTTTTACCTTCATAGTGTGCTGTAAAGTTTCAAGTGTAAAAATGTGGTATTGCGGGTCTCACTAAAACAGGTCGGTCTCACGTGATCCCAAGTCTCTCTTTCTCTCTCTCTCTCTCTCTATATATATATATATATATAGGGTAGGGTTCACGTGAGACCAACCTGTTTCCGTGAGACCACCTTTTTACTCTTGAAACTTCACAGCAAAAACACTGTGAAGGTAAAAAATCTGAACCTTCATAGCAAAAGCATTGTGAACGTTACCTTCACAGCAAAAGCACTGTGAAGGTTACCTTCACATCAAGAACACTATAAAGGTTACCTTCATTGCAAAAACACTGTGAATGTTTATATTTTTTTTACCTTCACAGTGTTTTTGCTGTGAAGTTTCAAGTGTAAAAAAGTGGTCTCACGGAAACAGGCTAGTCTCACGTGATCCCAAGTCTATATATATTCATATACATATATAGGGGAGGGATCATACAAGAACACCCCTCATTTAAAGGAACAAAGGAACACATTTAGGACCACATATGATGTGGGTTCCACACAATATAAAATCATTTGATTCAATGGGGCCCACCAGTTAATCAGATATAATTTTATATTGTGTGGGACCCACATCATATGTGGTCCTAAGTGTGTTCTTTTGTTCTTTTAAAAATGCAAAGTTCTCATTTGAACCTCCGTCTACATATATACATATATATATATATATATAGGAAGGTAAGCAAATGAAAACCGTAAAAAAAGTTGAGGACCGTGGGGACTAATCTCAATCATTAAAATTTTTTAATCAAAGGTTATTAATCATGGTGGCATTTTTGTAATATTAATAAAAAGAGAAGACCATAATAGAGATTCTGTTGTACCCACCTTATTTGATTTTTCTGATTCATCGTTGACTACACCCAATTCATCCAAAAGAATTCTTGTGTTTCATATGTTGAATCTAGTTAATTAGTATGTGTTCCATAAAAAACGATCAACTATGTTTGGATTTCATGTGATGAATTAGTATGTGTTTCATATGATTTGTGTGTTTCATATGGTAAATGAATAAGCGTTTCATCTGCTAAATCTTGTTACCTAAATGACGATTATGTTTTTGTAATTAGACATAACTTTCAATTAAAACCATAAAATCAAAACTAAATTAAGGTTTAAACTACTTCTCACAATTTTCAACCTTTTTTTTCTCATTTGATTTAACCCTTGTATGTGTGTGTGTCTATTTTGGTATTTTATATTCATAAAACTTCTATAAAAGTATTTTAAAACGGGATAAAAACCAATTTTTACGAGACACTTTCTAAAAAGTAAAGAGAATAATAAAATTCATTTTCTATACTTCTTCATAAATAATTTTTTGCTTTAGTTTTATATAAAATTATAAAAAGGTTGATGATAAATTTATGAAAACCGAAGTTAATCGGTTCGAACAAAAATTCGGGCAGAAAATTCGATTTGAAATATATGTCTATATGAACTCTATTACATTTGTATTATTAAACTTATTAATTGGTATGTAAGTCTAGTATAAGTGCATAATCAACAATAATCAACCAAAACGATAAACAGTTGATTGAAACACAGTCGTCGGCTTAAATAATTCTTGAGAGAGAACATGTTACAATGTACGGCTATTCTAAATTCTCTCTAAAACTCAACCTGGAAAATATAAACTATTTATACTATATAGGTATTTACAATATGAGTCGTTCAACTAACTAGTTATAAGCATATAAATAGTCAACTTATGGAATAAAATATCATGGCAACAATATTTGTGAATAGTGAGGCTAAAATAAGAAAACCTCCAAATCATAATTGAAAATAATTACTGAATTCACATCATATATCTTTGGAGATGTAAACTTCATTAACAGTTTGAAACTGGTCTTGACACGAGCCCAGAAATATTTGGTCCTCTTAAGTCCTAATCCTGACTGAACCCAAGATTCTAGTCGTCACAAGATCTGTTTTAGAAAAGTTTGGTTCTAACCCTCTAAGTCGGATGTCGGATGTCGGATTTCCAATCTTCAACCCCCCCCCCCTCCTTCTTTTTTAATATAGTTCTAACATCATTGTAATGTTTTTCCTATTAATTTTCATATAAGAATTTTTTTTGGAAAAACAAAAATAATTATTAAAAGATTAATTGGGATTGCATTTTAAAACATGCCTTTTTTTATTCTAGGAATCTGCTGTAATCGAGACATAACGCTTGCTAGAAATTGAATGAACTTCACCTTTTGATATCAGAACGGTTTTGTGTCTATATATCTATTTCACATATCTATTCCACTTTATAACATATTCAAAATGTATTTTAATCTCATAGTCACAACATTAGTAATCCAAATTAATAAATTCGTAATACAGATTATGTATAAGGCATCATAATATATAGAGAATTAGATTTAGACCTCACCATGTTTGGTTGAGAACTGCAACTTTATCGTAAATCAAGAAACCATCGTGAGCACACTACGTGTCCATGACATTTATCATAAACGTTGTAGAAAAAATCACATTCATTATTAATAATCAAATGGAAATGTGACGTCCTCTTAATGATTCTCTAATTCATAATGAAAATACGTTTTTCAACTTAACTGTTCTTTAGTTCTAATAGACCAATTGGGGTAATTTAACGGTTCAACCTGATAACTAAATGGGCCTTGTTATAAATGGGCCTATCTTGCTGCCTGGACAACCCTATTTTATTTGTCTTATATTTATATGTGCCAATAAATTTAAAATAGTTATATAAATATTGTAATAAATAATTGAATGAATATGGGGGTGTTTGGATTAGCTTATTAACTTATAATTTATTGACTTTCTGAAAAGGTCGTTATCAAAAATTGATAAATTAAAAATTTAACTTCCTAAAAAATAACTTATCACCGATTTGGTATCGGATAAGTTGTTTTTCCCGAACAATCAAAATAACTTATTACCGGTGTGACATCGGAATAAATCAATAAGTTATTTTTATAAGCTAATTCAAACACCCCTTAAGTTTGGTTTAAACCCGGGTTCAAGAAAGAACTAAAAAAAACTAACGACAATATTAATGGAACTTCAATTTTTCATCCATTTATTTTTAATCTAATAGTTGTATGTAAAACTATTTTTTCAATTGAAAAAACATTTTAACAAATTTCAGAAAATTGATCAAATCAACTAAGAAAACTCTGATTCTAGAAACAAATTGTATTCATTCAAATATTTCAAGTGAAAATCTTAAAATATATTTGATTTGTAATTGAAAAAACTATATAATAAGGCAAGTATTTTATTTTATTTGATCTCTATGTCGATATTTTTTATTTAATTTGTAAGTCTTCTCAAAAGTATTTTATATGATTTTTTGAAAATAGGGATACTCATAGCATTCAGTATCTACTTTTTAAGTGTAGGATATTTAGGGGACGTCCGGTTGCCACTTAGGCTATGTTTGGTAAAAGTAGATAATAAGATACCTTATAAGATAAAACCTTACTTTTATTAACTTATCAATAAGGTACCTTATAAGATACCTTATAAATTTAAAATAAGGTACCTTATGGTCATGCAAACAACTACACTAAAAATAAAGTACCTTATAAGGTGACTTATAAGTCACCTTATTTTTGCCAAACAATGCCTTAATGGGTTGTATAAGCCATATGGTTTATTCAAACAGCCATATCCAACTGAACACCCTCTTACAGTTGAACTAATGACAACAATATTCTCAAGTTTTTGTCTCCAAATAACCATAATCTCTACAAATTTCAGAAAGATAAAGCCTAGTTATGGAACTAAAGGAGCATAATTCATCTATGGAAGAATATTGAATCACAACACCATCACAAGATAGTTCAGTACAAGTTGCAGAGATCTCCTACTCACCATATCATATGCCGGTATTTGGGGTGACAATTTTCGACACGACACGAACCCGACACGATAATAAATAGGTTTTGGTTGAACTTTCTGAACCGTCCACCCGCCAACCCGTTTATTAAACGGGTTGTGTTCGGGTTGACACATACGGGTCGCGGTTTTACCTGCCAACCCGCCAAAAATAATTTTTATTCTAAGTTTTCTAAAATAATATTTGTATTAGTATTTGAACTTGGTTGTAGTACTAGTATTTGAATTTGAAGATTTGAACTTGATTGTATTATTATGTGACCTGCCAACCCATTTATGACCCGACAACCCGTTTTATGACCCGTCAACCGACCTGTCAACCTGAGCGTGTACGAGTTAAGGTTGAACATTTCGATATACGATTAGTTAAACGGGTTGTGTCTGGGTTGAGCCTTCCAGACCTGCCAACCCGAACACGACACGATTGCCACAATGCCACCCCTAAATTATTACACAACCGGGTAATATTTTTATCGTATTACTTGGATCAATCAAAATTTTATGTAACCCTCAAAACTATGTGATCAACCCAAAATACATCAATAATTTTCAAAATCGGTAAAATCGACTTTCAAGTATATACATGGAGATGAAACGATAAAATCGATATGCTCTCTCTGAAATTGATCAATCTCTAAACACCCTCTTAAATCAACCCCAATCGATCGATCGATATGATCCAGATGTGCTCCCTCACACATCAACCCTCTTCTTCTTTAGAATCGATTTGCTCCACAGTAAAATTGATCTGCTCTTTCTCTTAAATCAATTTGGTCGTCCTTGAAGTCGATTATCTAGTCACTCTCCTTGGGGTTTCTGCTCTTCTAAATTTTAAAATCAATGGGGGAAAAGAGGAACAAAAAGATCAATTTCTTGATAGTAATGGGTTTAGTGTTGTTGTTGTTAGTGATTTAATTGGCGCGGTAAAATGTAAACCGAGGAACAAAAGGAGGACGAATTTTAAAAGTTTTTTATTCAACAAAAGTAAAATGGTCATTTATGACATTCAAAGTGTTTATTCAACCCAACAACCAAACAACAACTTATTTGTTAACATATAGACAACTATATCCATACAAGTCTTAACAGAAAATGAATCGAACATCCCTTTAGTCGAAAGTAAATAAATAATAAATGTATATATTGTTAATTGGGTTGAAATAATAACATGTGTTAATACGATTCGTAATAAGTGAAAGATAAAATCATAAATATAACTCGTGTACACGTTTGGTCAATAGTGGATTAATAAACGATGTGTTTGGTACAAGTATACACGACTCACTTTTAGCTCAATTGCTCGGAATTCCATATAAGTTTTCATGACTCGTTTCTCCACTCCAAAAGAAGGATATATGTTAACAGTACAATACATTTTATAAGCTTTCAATTATGTAGTAGTTACATACTTTCAATTGTGAACGTTTTCAGGTTATGAGATGTATGTTTGTATTTTTGTTATTTAAATATGATGCATATTTTATAGATTATTATAGTTGTATTATACACATTTTGCAATTGTTTATCGTTCTAAAATGTATCTGCATTTACACATGATTTTAGTTTTGTACAGTAGGTATTAGGACTGTGTAGAGAACCAGTGTCAACGTTTTCCCTTTCATTAAGCGCATTATAAGCACTGGTTTGTACATAGATTAACTAGTAGTTGTATAATCAAGCTGTTACCAATTTATGGCTTACAAATTCAGTTTTATATATTGTTATATAGTCAGACGATATCTATGTTAAATGATGACTATTAGTATGTTGTCGTCTCGGAAATGATAGTGCCAGTTCAATATGTGTTGTCTATGCACGATGTTTTTGTATTGCTTAGGCTATGTTTGGCAAACTAGCTGATAAGCTAGCGTATGACTTATAAGGTAGCCGATGACTTATAAGCTAGCTGGTAGCTGATAAGCTAGCTGATGAATAAGTTATGTTTGACAAAAATTAGCTTATGAGCATGTGAAATGACCAAAAAGGGCATGTTGAAAATAAATAAATAATATTAGTTAGGGGTATAATTGGAAAAAGTGTCAAAAAGCTCCTCATAAGCTACTCCAAGTAGCTTATCGATAAGCTAGCTTATAAGCTGACTTATAAGCTAGCTTATCGATAAGCTAGCTTATAAGCTGACTTATAAGCTAGCTTATGTGCATCCAAACGATTACTCAGAAAATAAGCTAGCTTATAAGTCAGCTTATAAGCTAGCTTATTTTTGCCAAACAATGCCTTAGTAGTTCGTTCATACTAGCTTCCCAATGTTTTGGGATTCATTTTGAACTTTCAGTGTGATTAGTGCATCGAGATGCACCAAGTTGCAAAGTACACAAATCACTACCAATATAGTTCTTATGTTATTAACTTTATTTAGTATCATCTATTGAATTGATTATTTCATTATCATTAGAACTAACCATGAACTAAGTAACGTAGGCTTTTAAGCTAATCAGTGTCGTTTATCTTGAGAGACAGACACTAGCAAGGGGAAGGAAATGGGCTTATCTTCATTTAGATCGATCACTTATCTTACAGAATGAATCAAGTATATGTCTATCATTTTACAAATATTAGACTAAGGTGGCGTTTGTTTTTTAAGAGGTGCTGAAATCTGAAGTCTGATTTCAGTTCCGAAATGGTTATGAAACGTCTAAACGAATCAGACATAAGTGATGATTAAGAGCTTAAAATGAAAAAACAAACAAGGCCTAAGAAAGGTAGATGAATGTGTAACATTTCAAGTGGATGAATTAGGAATTGATGCCCTTCTTTGGATTTTCCCATCAACTGCATTTGAAATATATCAACTTAATTTTTAAAGCATGTTTCTTTCCTTCCTAACTCATGAATTCAGATAAAACCCAAAATTTTAAATAAATGTATAAAACAATAAAGACTTGTTATTTTTTATCCGAAAATTTTATTTAATACAAAAGGCATTGAACAGAAGGAAATCGAGGCTTCCAATGTCACAAGGATTAAATTCAAAAAATCGAGTTCTTTGTCAGCAACACACTACAAAAAAGATGACTTTCACCTAAAAAAAAATACCTAGGGAAATTTCCGTGGGTGATTACCACGGATCACCCAAGAAATACTAATGGTTCCGACGAAATCTGATGTTTTCAAGAAAATACCAACGGGTTACCTAGGAATTTCCTGGGTAATTTGTGACTGATTTGATTTACCCACCAACAATTTAGACACCAACTTTTGTGACGGATCACCTTTTAGCGACGGATTTCGTAGGAAAATGTCTATAGGTGAAAGCCTTCCATTTTAGCAGTGACACTTTACTAATCGGAAAAGTAGTCTGGCAAGACATTGATATTAACTCAACCATGACCACCATGACGAGTGACGGTTGCTTTATTTAAGATCATCAAAGTACCACTCACTAATTCACAAGTTCATTACAATATTTTGTTAGGTTAAGTAAAGGAAATCCCCAATGATGGAAGCAATAGTTTAGGAAGAGTTGGGATTAGGGTAGTATATATAGTGATTGTAATTTTTTGGGAAAGATGATTTTAAGTGACGTGATTTGAACTCACTATTTTCACGATTAATGCTTTAATTAATTTAGATTTGATATCATTTACGTTAAGCTAAAAGTCTTTTGACTATCGCAACGTGTACATAATTGTATAACATACACCTTATTTCGTTCATATTTAATCAAATATACGATACACAAATCCCAAAAATTCCCACTCATCAACATTGGGACAACTACCTGAACATAAAGTATGCTTCTTTATTGGATCCTTTTTATGTCTTTTCATGGTCATCAAAAGGGCCAGTGAACCTTCTTTAAAACATGATTCTCATCTTGTTTTATTAACATCTTTTAGTTACCAAAACGATGCTTTACTTACACACACATATATATATATATATATATATGAGATTTAAATGCATGGTTTGAGGTTATTATGAAGAAATGTCATAGTGAGATATGTGTACGTGTTACTCATCCATGTAGCATTGATCTCTACTCATCTTCAATTCAGAAATGATCTACTAGTGTGCATGTGTGTGTGTGCATGATTGCAAATACCTTAAATTTTGTGTTTCGACAAGGGAAGCTATGCTACGGGCCCTCAAACTGTGCCAGAAACAAATAACATATAAACAAGCAAACACTTATGTCGTTATGCACAGCACAATGCTCATACGAGGAACATGTTGCTACGAGGTTTCATAAGGTTAAGAATTTAGGGAGATCGTTGTTATTTAATTTGTGACAACGAAGAGTATTCGTTTCAGAAGCTTACTCAAAAAATGGCCCCACTACGACTAATCATCACCGAACATTTAAGTTTATGCTCAAGTAGCTTCATTTGGTCATTGGTTTACTTCATCTTACATTCGACTAACTCATTTTGTTTGTTCTTTCATAGATCTATCTCTTTTCCTTGCAATTCTGATGTTTAATCTTGATGATTTTTGGACTTCTAAAATTAGGTTAGTTCCATATATTCAAATTATGACCAATTGGTCCCATCTCTAATTACCTTTTTCAGCAAGTTTTGAATTTAACAACCAACCGATCCCTTCACTTGATTAGGCTTTGTTGAAGAATATTTTCAATACACACACATATAGGGGTGGGTTTGAATACAAACTCAAATTTGGTTGTGAACGTCAGGACAAATGAGAGTGCGATACATGTTTTATTGAGTCTGAATATATTCAGACTGAATGTTGTGTTATTCACTTTGACTGTTGTGTTATTCACTCTGAATGTGTGTTATTTATACCGAATAATGTATGAACTTCACCTTCGTTATTCGTACTGAATGTCCTTCATTATTCAGACTTAATGGGGCACGTGTCACACTTTTATTTGTCTTCATGTTCGCAACCAAGTTTAAGTTCGTACTTGAACTTTCTCCTCTCTCTCTCTCTATAATATATATATATATATATACATATATATATAGAGAAAGAGGGAGGTTCATGCGAGTACGATAACAATTTATGAAAATGCGGGGACAATCCCCAGCCAATCATTTCATACATGAAATTTTTCATGTACAAAATCACATATGATTCATGTCACTACTAGAAAATTGAGTATTTCCAACGAAAATTTTCAACGGAAAATGTCGTTGAAAATTTTCTATGAATTTTAAAGGGATTATTGACAAAACATAAATTTTATACGAATTTTCAACGAATTTCCATTGAAAATCTCTTACAAAATGCATTTTCAACCAAAAACTTTTTGACGAGACATTCCGTTGAAAAAATTTTGGTTGAAAATGCATATATGTTTATGAGAGATTTTCAACGGAAATTCGTAGAAAATTTATTTTCTGTCAATAATCTTCTAAAATTCGTAGAAAATTTTCAACGACATTTTCCGTTGAAAATACTCAATTTTCTAGTAGTGGTTGCAATAGGAGTCATGGTGGTTTTATGCATCTAATAATTCATATTTTACTTTTAAAAAAGATCGGGTGACATACCTATTACATCTTTATTTTTTTGGTTTGAAAAAGTTAAATATTGCTTAGAGTTAATATTCCCTCTATGAAAATCACGCATTAGTAATTGACTAATTATATTTATACGTACTTAATTCTAATTTAAAATGTTTTACAACGAGAATCGATAAAATAACTATCACAATAAAAATGTATGATAGAATGTAACTATATTGCATTTGATTTGACATTTGTTACCCTAGAATAAGATTTATCTTGAATAGGTAATAGATTTTTGAATTATAATCCAACGATCGATTGATCGAACTTGAATGCTAAAATTTTAAATCAGATCCAATACATTTATAAATAGATTGATTGATTGTAACATAATCACGTGACTTTTCATACATCTCCACCTTTAGACAAGATCGTGTTAATTAAGGGGTAATCCTTTTAGATATTTAGCTTTCGAATGAAAACCTGATCCAAATATGTTAAGGGATATACGAAGGGTCATCGTGTCAGTATACCCTTGGACAAATATTCAATCAACCAAACCAGAAACACCCATATGTCACAATTTTCCCTGTTCAAGTTCTATTATCACACAACATCATATAACATAAGAAATTATACACCGTATCACATTTCTTCATTTTAGGTTTTGAACTATGAAATCGGTCATAGACTTTCCAATATTTTGTGCGTAGGGAATTTAATGGAACAAGGTTGGACAAACATTAAACTAAAACAATGAGATTCATATAGATGAATAACTTTTATACAACACAAACACAAAATCAGATATTTAAAACAATATAAAAAAAGTAACTAAAACTATTTTACTATATATTCCAAAATGGTGAAATTAAATTAGGTTAAAGTGGTTTCATATAATGATAATAAGTGGTCACTCCCTCCTTTTGACCCTCATCATCATTCCCCCCTTTGTTTCTCTTTACTTTTTAAAGCTAGAAAACCATGTGTTATGAACATCAATCTCTTTGTTTTTTTTACCTTTTAAACACCATTAATACTCTTCTCACTTAACCTCTTCAAATCAATCCCAGTACCAATATTACATCTGAATGGCTCAGCAGGTATTAGATTCATACTTATGCGGCTTTTCTTTCCTGTTTGTGTGTGTGTGTGTGTGTGTTTTTGATGAATTCAGTGATTTGATTAGTTACAGGAAGAAAATGGATGGCCCTTAGGGTTGCAGCCTCTGAATCGCAGGTCAAGACCCCATGCTTTCTCGTTCAGTGCTTTCCTCAGTGGGTCACCTTCATCTGATTCAGATTCTTCTTCAGATTTAGACACTGAGGTATGTCTCATGCCAACTTGCTGCTGCTGTTTTCTTTCTTTCTTTCTTTTTTATTAAATGAATTATTTTTGTTATAAAAAATATAACAAATTCTATATAAAAATGTTGGAATTCTATATAACAAATTCTATATAAAAATGAATTATTTTTGTTATAAAAAATATAACAAAATGTTAATTTTTATTCTTACAAGATCTTTCAAATCTATTTAAGATAATGTTATTGTTTTAAAATATATTATTTATAATACAAAAATATCTGTAAACTTATAAGAACATCATGATTTTTTTTTAAACATTGTTTGAAGCTCAGTATTAGTGAGGGTTTTTTTGGTTAATGATAATATCATGTGATAATTGAAAATGGAAATGGAAATCTTTAATGGGATGTGGTTTAATATAATAAAAGAGATTATTTTCAAATACTTTAGAATGAAGCTATATCACTCAACAAATTAGAAGAAGCAAAATTTATTCTTGTTTCTATAATTCTATTCACCAACATTCTTATTCTATTTTCAAGCACTCAAGTATTTTTACTATAAATAAGCTACATCAATTTAATTATTTGAAGCTATCATTTATTATTTGTTGCAAATCATGTTAAGTTTTTTTTAATTGTCTAATTACATGGTAAAAGAGTAAACTCAAACTTTAAAACATATATATAGAGAGATTTTATGAAACTCAAACTTTAAAACTTGTATATACAGTAGAGAGTGAATTGAGTTCAAACCAGAAAAATATCAAATAATAGAATATTAGAATAGTCAAATCACAACTGATTTTACCCAAAATTCACCTATAAAATAATATGTGATTACATGCCATCTTGGTCGTGGACCAAGTCTCTCATGCACCCATATGTCGATTGTATTCCATATATCACATATGACTTCAGTGCAAATCAAATATGATATGACGATTTCATATTCTATTATTGTGACCGTGTTGTCATTTTATCCTATAATATATAGGCGTAGTATCGTGTGAGAACTTGATTTAATGGCGAGAAATGTGAGAAGTGGATCTGAACTATGATCACTTTTAATCGCATGTCCTCCTATGAATTGCGCTTATAACGGAATAGATCTGGTGCATCTCGATGCATCTCATTCTAATGTGCGTCCATTTCTCATCCACCGGTGAATAACCACCTCTCACACAGTCACACTTCTCACCATATATAACACTTCTCGCCGGAACCCAACCTAATACATATATATATAAATATATATATATAGAGGAAAGTTCAAATGTGAACTCATTTTTGGTTGTGAACGTGAGAACGAATCTCAGCCACTTATCCGGTCAATAAAGCGCGCTTTGATCCTGCTTCCTCCTTTAATAATCTCCACCCTCCCATGAATCGCGTCAATCCTCCGTGAACGCGTCCACCATAACCGAAGATGTGTGGCTGAGATTCGTCCTCACGTTCACAACCAAAAATGAGTTCACATTTGAACCTAACCCTATATATATATATATATATATAATTTTTAATGCATAAAATACAAACATTGATGCCTCTTTTGTCCTATAAACCTGGCAGGAGTCACTGGCATATTTCAGCAACTTGGTACCCTCTCCTAGGTTTATTAAATTAATTAAAATGAATCAATAAACTTTTTTCATAGAAAAAATAACAGTATCTTAAATCAAACATAAGTACAACTTTAAGAAAAATAAGGAGTAATTTACACATTATACATTAATATAAAGTTTTTGTCAAGCATGTTTTTTAATATGTTATTTGATTTACTTAATAATTTCTTCTTTAATTGTTATTAAAACATTTGATTTACTTAATAATTTCTTCATTAATTGTTATTAAAACATATTATAAATAAATAATTTTTAAATAACTGAAAATAGCGTTGCAATAAGTTACTTATATGTTAATTAGTTTATGTGCATCCAAATGTGTACCAAGAAAATAAGATAACTTATTTTTGTCTAACAGTGCCTAATTTAGAAAATTGGAGTACTTTCGTACTAAAAATAATAATGTTAATTGTATGTTAATATATTTGACAAACTAATTGGTAAGTTTTTTTTCTTAATTAAAAGCTCAATTTTTTGTTATTGTGGATTTCCGATTAGCTTATGTACAATGACTAATCTTGTGGACGACTATGAATATAATGTCTTGGAGTCATCGTATGTAAACATCTGTGGCCATAAAAGAGTTTAGACAACGCTTATGTTCTAACCTAGAGTAAATGACTAATAAATTAGTTGTTAAATGAAAAACTAGTAATGTACAATAACCAGCTAATAACTAATAAATCAGTAGACATTATAAAATGACCTAATATGACATATAGAAAAAATAATCGGAAAAATATAAGAAGTATAAATGAAAAAAAAAACTATTTACACTAGTTTTTCAACAACAAAAAAAGTAGTTTAATAGATTATCTACAATGGAGAAAATAAAAGTATTGAATTAAATTTTTGTCTTGACAGATTTTTCAAAATTAAGAAAGTATAAGAGAAACAGTAAATTCCTCAAGTGTAAAAACTCCCTAAAAATAATTCTTCAAACTTGAAAAATACTTTTTTAGTATTCGGAGATAAGAATCCCCGAAATTCAATGTTTAAAAAAAATTTTATTAAAAATATTAAGTATTTTAATAATAGAATTAATATTGTAATCTACAAAATTAAAAAGTTATTGAAGTTTAATGTAATTCCTTTTTTAGAATGGACCGAATTGATCAAATCCAAAACTTTGTAATAAATTCAAATAATAATGAGTAAGCTAAAAATTTGGTCCACGTGGTTTGTCAACAATAAAAAAAATTGTCCCTATAGATTCAAAATTACAAAATTATAATCGTGGTTTGTAAAAATGTCTAGATTCATATCTTTCTTTAACTATTGTTATAAAATTCCATTAAATTAGAGACATTTTTAGTCCTTTTATCGGTGTCTTTTGTCTTTTACATAATCAAAAACCACATGAACCAAAATCATAAAATTGATTTTAATTGTGTAAAACACCAAAACCCAATAAGAGGACAAAAATACCCCTCCTTTAATAGGTTTTTTTTAACAAACTTTCGAAAGAGGGACTAAATCTGAATGTTTTTGTAAATCAAGATAACCACCTTCTAGTTTCAAAATTGTGGTGACAAAAAATGTTATTTTTCGACAGACTATATTGACCAGATTTATAGTTACTGAAAAATAAATTAACCTATAAACTAGATTGTGATTGCCAAATATAACCTCGTAATTTATTCTTGCAATAATTTAGGAATTACTAAAGTTATTATAGAAAATATTTCTAATTTTGATGTTGAGGTACAACCATAAATGCGTAGGGTACAAGTTGCAATAGCTATATGTGGTATAAATTTTTAATATGTTTTAAGTTTTTGTCTTTTAATAGTTTGGCTCATTTGGCCATGTCTTCTTTTGGTGCAAATACTTTTCCACCTTGAGACAAGCGAAATATCACCTTTTTAATTTCGAAAATCGTTTCTGTTAATAATATATCTTTGTTTTATTATATTCGTTAAAATAATATAATCTTTATCGTGTTGAATTTATGTTCTTGGAGGGATATTTATATATTATATCTCTGTATATATATATACGTGAAAACTTATTTGCTATTTTCATTAAGCTAGATATTTTAAAGAAAATGTGTATTATACTTCAATTTTTCATAATAAATCAAAATCGGACCTATTTTGTAAGTAGTGAACACTAGTCTTAAACTAACACTGTTTTAAGTTTTGTAATTATATTTAGGGAAAATTTCATCTATGTTCTTTAAAACTTCCTATATTACGTATATATTCTTCTAAACCATTAAAATTCACATATATGTCATTCTCTCTAATTTAATTGTTATTAAAACATTAAAAAAATATAAATCATTATCTCTAAATTGAATTTATTTTCTAAATTACTTAACTACCCTTCTTAATTTTCTTCCCAAAATCGTGTGCGATTATCCCTGTTCTCAAAATCGTCGATTACTTTGCTCGCCCCAAATCATCCATCTTCTCCGATCGATCCATCTTCGTGTGCGATTACTTCGACCGATCGATCCATCTTCGCACACGATTTTGGGAAGGATATTCTGAAGGGTAATTAAGTAATTTAAAAAATAAATTCAATTTAGAGATAATGATTTGTATTTTTTAAATGTTTTAATAATAATTAAATTAGAGAGAAAGACATATATGTGAGTTCTAGAGATTTAGAAGGATATATATATACGTAGGTTCAAACTTTACAAGAATATATACGTAATATAAAAAGTTTTAAATGATATAGATGAAATTTCCCTTATATTTATTATGTTTGTTAGTTATAAAATTTAATAGTGTGCTATCAAGTCAATTGTTTTGCTTCGTCTTGAGATTTACCCGTTAATTATAAAGTTTAATAAGATTAAGATTACGTTCATAATGTCGGGGTTTGCTAGTGTAGCTCATGTGTCAAGGCTTGTTATTTATGCTTCTATATGTATACACTATACACTATACCAAAGGGCCTCTGGCCTAGCGGTACTCGGGTTTTTACATCATCCACAAGGTCTCGGGTTCGAGCCTTGGGAGTGGTGGTTTTCCTATAAATGATGGAGGATTGGGGGTTTATCCCCTAAGGTGAAGGTTTGGGTCCGCATACTGCCCATATGGATGTCACTGTGGGTCCGAATCACTAACTACTAACTACTAATTTGCCGTTCAAAAAAAAAACTATACACTATGTGTATGTATATCTATATGATGTACGGGTGTAACGTATGTATGTGCATATGTAGCATCTATGTATATTGCATAAAGAAAAGCTTTCAGAATAATCCGACAAACTTTCTCATTTTGAATGGTTTAGTTCCTGAAAAAATTTTAAGTGAAAAAATTATTAAACTTTCTAATTTTGGCTGTCATGAACATTTTTAGTTGAATAAATAAACTATCGAACTTTTAAAAATTGGTTACCTACATCTTCCCAAAAAAAACTATTTGTAACCGATTAAGAAAAAATTAAAGTAAATAAATAAAAAACTAAATCAATTTTAGCATTCTTAAACTCCTCGCACCCAATGATACTACTTCCCCTTGTGGCTCCATTATCGTCTGTTCTCCATAACGCTCATCGATGTCGTTGGCCCATGTCATCATCTCCCTCTTTTTATACCCTTTTTAGTCTTTTGGTTACAACTTTTCATGGAGTACGTATAGACATCAAAAGATGAAGAATCCAAAAACAAAAACAAAAATACGATAAAAAAAGGGAGATCAATGACAGGACCCAACAATGATATCACAAGGGGTGGCAAGGAGAGCGATGGCGGTGGATTCAAGTGGTTTGAATAATGTAGGGTTTGGGAACGATGAACGATAAAATTGATTCAAGATTTTTTTTACTTTAAACATTTTTAGCCGTTTACAAGTAGTTTTTGGATTAAAATGATGTAGATAATCAGTTCCTAATAGTTCGATGGTTTATTTATTCAAAAAAAATATTCAACGACATAATCATTTAAGATGAGAAATTTAATGATTTATTCATTCAAAACAATTTACGGATATAATCATTCAAAATGGGAAAGTTGTTGGGGTTTTCTGGTCCCATGTATAAATGTATTATGTATGTTAGTATATACATGTATTTTGTGTTGTATATGGTATAGGCAGGACGTAGTGTGGTGTTAAGATAGTATAGAAGTCTACCTGGTAGACTCTACCATGACCATATTATCGTGTAAACCTAATATATTTCAAATTCCGAAGTTGAATCACTTAGTTTATCGTCAGAAACCATTATGCGTATAAATCATATATAGGTGATGATAAACTTAATTGAAAATAATGATCTTAAATGTCATGTAGTCGACAGGATCTTTCTTTCATGATCGGAGCATCACTTTAGGGAACCTCATGGGCGTTTCAAGCATTGTAGAGCTCTCACGAAGATCCCTAAGAAGAGGGAAAATGCTCTCGGAAACATTTGGTTTAGGATCTAACAGAAAATCGAACCCTAAATCAAAATCATGGTGTTTTGGTTTTGGTTTTTGTTTATGTCAAAGAGGCAACGTTGATGTTGTGGATGTCTCAAACAACAACATCGTACCCCTTGGTCACTTGCTTGAAGTGGAAAGAAGAGCAGCTCAAGATCATAAACGAGGCCAACATAGCCCCTTTATTTATGGAGCCGATGAGCTCACCCTGGCTCAATCTTTTGGCGAGTCATCAAACTCATTGTTTGTGGATGGTCAAATCATGCCTCCTACTATATCTAACCCATGGTCTGGTTCAGATACTAATAGGAAAAGAGAGGGTAGAAGGTTCATAACTCCATGTTTTTGAAGTCCCTCTACATCTTCACCTCAAATTACTATGACCGTTTTTGTGGTGAACTTGTCATTTTTGAGATTAATAACGGCATTTCATGAATTTTTTTTCCATTGAGATAAGGTGAGCCTCTGAAGTTTTGTTCTGTCTTTTTTGGAATGTTGTTGTGTTTTTAATCCTAAATGAGCTTGTTCGAGTTTTACATCATGGTAGCACTTATAATATCGAATAAATTGCAATAAATTTAGTAAATTATGGCTCGTAAACTTGATCATATCAATCTAACCTAATTAGATTCGAAGTTAATTAAAACTTTTCAGATCCATTCCTAACTATCCTAATATATGTTTCGTTAGTTCAATATAGTCTTTCATCAAGACAGGTTTCTACTTACTAGACGTGTACTTGTCCTTAATTAATTGTTGAGAAACCTAAAATAACCAAAAGTTTGAATTTGAAATTTCGAACCAAATTCTAGAACCAACCTTCTAATGAAAACCTCATTTGACTTTTCTTGAAAGCTATAATGCAACAAAATTAAATATGTATAATTCAATTAAATATTTTTAATAAGGTGTATTAAGTTATATATGTATTTTTATATTATTTGAAAAAATAAAAGGCCGCCCATGCCGTAAACATGAGGTTTAAAATTCCACATTGTGAGGTGAGAAAAGTAAAATTAAGGATAATTGATTTAACTTTTTAATTATTATATTTAACAGTCGTACCTTGTAAGACTTTTAAATTTGCTAAATTATATAAATAATTGCCATATATGAAAGTGAAATTAATTTAATAGTTATTTTATAACAAGACTATTAAGCAGTGTAATTTGTAAATAAAGCATTCATTATGAACCATCATTTACAACATTTAACTTATTGATAGAATTAATAAAATAATATATTTATTTTCACAATATTAACGTTAGGTACTTGAATTTCGAGAATAAAGAACAGAAAAAAGGGAATGAAAAAGAAAAAAAAAATTATGTTCTTAAAAAGAAAAAAAAGGAAAAAATTTCATGTTCCTAGACATGGAGGAAGAAAACAAAAGATATCAATTTTATAAATATACAATTGTTTATTTTACAGGTAATTATAACTAACGGATGGATGTAATGTTGATTTACGTTACAAACTCGGTAATTTGAGCAAACTTTGTAAACCAGTATAGACCAATCAAATCGAACCATTTGTATTCTTTTTTATTATTAATTAAATTACTATATTGATTGATATTCCTTAAAACATGGTAACCCTTTAAAATAGGAAGAAAAAAAAAATACAAATGGTTGAATATGATTGGTCCACCTTGGTTTGTAAAGTTTGCTTAAATTACTGAGTTTGTAACAGATATTTGTCTTGAATGTGTAATTTTATAACAAAAGTTAATTGTTTTTATTTATTTTCTCTTCATCCCGTTTCCTTCTACATTTGAGAGGAAAACTTTGGAGGAAAAATCAACATTATTTTCTTTCCCTCCTTAAAAAACTTAAGAACACAAATGATGTATTTGTTTTCTCCTCTCCTTTCCTATATAAAAAAGACTCAATAACACAACGTAAGTTTTAGAGAAATTTTTGGATTGAAAATTTCTACGTTTTCTCTATTTTAAGATAATCTTTAATATAATTGTTAAAAAAAGAGAATTTCCAAGTTTCTATAAAAAAAATTCTTTTTTAATATAATTGTTAAATATGTAGGGGTGAGAATCAGAACCGGGTACCCGTCTTTGGAACCATAACCGCTTCGAAACTGCCGGTTCCGGAACCGAAACCGATGTGATTGGTTCCGGTTCCTAAAATACGGAACCAATCAGGACCGGTTTCGGTTCTCATTTTTTTGGAACCGTTACCCGCTGGGTACCCGCTACCCGCCATTTTAAATAAAAAATATTTTATATATTTATAAATAATAAATAAAACTCAAATTTTATAGTTTGTTTATTTAATAATTAGTTTTTATCGGATTAATTTTGACCATTTTTTGTATTTATTACTTTAAGTCGTTATTTTGTAGTTTATAATTATGTTATCGTACGCAATTTAAAAAATTAAAAAAAAGTTGAAACTGGGTACCCCGTACCTGTTCCGGTTCCTGTCGGTTCTGGTTCCAAAATATAATGAACCGATATTAACGGTTCTGGTTCTGGTTCTGGTTCCAGTTTTGGATTTCCAAGAACCATCGGTTCCGGTTCCGGTCCCGATTAAAAACAATAACTTAAATAAATTGAATAAAGTAATATTAGTAGTTTTTGAGTTTTTAATTTGGAAAAAATAAAATGTTTGGAAATGGAAGAGGTAGAAGAGATGTGAAATTGGGACCCATAGATGGTCAAAATTGATGTATGAAGTCAGAGACTGTTACAGTGGAGCGTATCGCACAGAATTACGCCAACTCTTCAACAAACCATTAGGTAATCTTGCTCTCATAAAAGTCTACATACCCAACAAACATTCGACCCCACATCCAACACATTTTTTTTTCTCAATTATTTTTTAAAATTATATTTTATAATATCATATCATATGATATTATATTATAAGAATCTTCTATCTTTTTTGATTTAAATAATTGTATAAATTAAATCTGTTTGACTCAACTTTTTACAAAAAATTCGAGTCAAAGTCAAGTAACAGTCTTTTTACAGACAGTCATAAAATCGATGTATAATTTTTGTAAGATGGGACGAAATTAAAAACCTGAAATATTCATAGTCGTGACACAATGACTCATGACACGTACAGAGATAGGTTGAGGGGACTATTGAAGTCGATGAACACAAGAAAACAAAATCATTAATTTTCAAAGAGAGTGACTCGTCAAAGAAAATGTATACCCTTTTATGTTCTGATATCTTGAAAAAAAATTGTTTTTCTATAAAGATTTCAATCCAAATTTACTAATTATGGGGTGTTTCCTTAAAGATATTAAGCAGTAAGTAATGAGTTTGAAAATAAAATAAATTGTTTGGTTTTTTTTGAACGGGGTCCCAGGCTATCCTAGACTAATCCTGACTGCAATACATCAGCCTTGATCAACTCAGTGGCCACAATTGTTGTGTACGTCTGGATTCGAATCCAGGGCAGATGGGATATTCCACCACATTCCTCAGGGCCTCAACCAGTATGCCACAACCCTTGTGGTTAAATTGTTTGGTTTTATATAATATAATGGCAGCATTCGTCCAGAAGCCTAAATTGCCATTTCAATTTATACCGATGGGAACGAAAATGTATTCTCATTTTCATGCAGTGCCATTTTCATTTCCATTCCCGACCAATCAATCCTAATTTACCCATGAACACTGCAGATATTAGAGGGAGGACAAGAAACGAAGGTTGTAGAAATGTTCAAGGGCCATTTATGTAAAATAACTTGTTTTTTTTTCTAGATATTTGACTCCTTGTTTATATATATATATATATACACACACATACACACCGCACTTTAACACCCTTTCACGATAGGATAAAATGACATAGTTGGCTAGTTGCCCTCGATACAATAGTGATAAGTGTGTTAAACCGTCGTAAATTTCTTTTTAAAATATTCTTAGTTCATGTTTGACAAAACAACATGAATGCTGGTAACTTTATAGGTGTATAGATTTTTGCCACCCGTAAGAAGGGCTTTTAGAAGAAACCAAATGTGATGTTATCTAGTTTTACGTGTACGTGCCAATAATAAAATAGCTCTAGGGACCCAATGCCAAGTTGCCAAAATAAAATCCGTCTTCTAGTATGAGATGTCACGAGTATAATACATCCATATAAAAACATCCAACATAGAAACAAAACTGTATATATTCATCCAATTAAGCATTAACTCAAATACGATAAAAATGTACAGCTTCACAATTTTCAATGTCATTATTACCATCATGAAAATCAGAAGTTGAATTGACGTTTTAACAACTGGGAGAACATAATCACGTATTATACTAACCTTTAGAATCATGGTGTTAAAGATGCATAAATAGATTGATTCAAATCCTAATATGATCATATCGATGTTCTTATCGTACATATGTGTGTCCACACATATAAGGGCAGTTCAGATAAGAACATCAGATATTTGGAGAACACAAACCACCTATTTTTATGTAGTATTTATGATGAATATTGTGATGCATATTCATGATTATTTAGGGTATTCATCATGAATACTACATGAAATAGATGGTTTTATCCAGTTCCCAAAACATTTACAGTTTTTATTTGAACTTTCCTCTCTCTATATATGTACGAATATCTATATGTACGTGTGTTTGTGTGTGTTTTGGCCACCTTTTCGAAATACATGTCGACGGAGAGGTGTTAGATTTGGAAAAGGATGGGAATTGAGGGGTGTCGAAAAGCAATAAAACCAAACCCTACAAAACTTCAAAGTCTTGGCAATCCACCCCCACCATCCAAATCAAAGTTACAATTTGGTCCCCCACAATATGTGACCCAATCTCACTTGTCTTCATACATAATAAGGCATAAATACATGATGGTACAACAAATTATTGAAAACCAACAGACAGAGATCACATGACTAACCACCAACCACATACTTGTACCTTAACTAAGATCCTATGTAATCAACATAAGTTGTACATCCTGCATTCAAAATTGTACATCATGCAATTTAAGTTGTACATTACACGGTACGTCTTTCCGCACCCTGTGTTTATCTTGCTTATGAGTTCCATTTTCATATTTTTGTTACTCATACTTATTGCTGCCGAATAATTAGGGGTGAGCATTTGACCCACAAGAATCGGCCCGAACCGGGACCGAACCGCGACCGGTATAGTCCAACCGGTCCGGTTTTCGGTTCTTCAAATCCTCCATATTCAATTCCGGTTCCAAACCGGGTTCGGTGCCAATTTTTCGGGTAATTAGCCGGAACCGGCCCGGAATTCTAAATGAGTATCTAATCCTAATTTAATTAATTTATTATGTTTTCTAATATCTCAAAATAACCTTGCAAAATTTAACAAGTATATCTTTTGTAACAAAAAAAGATTCCACCTCTTTATCCTAATAATTAAACTTTGAATATTTTGGGATTATGTTACGCTTGATTTTGTAATTGGTATTAAACTTTGAAGACCTTGGAAGTACTTTACACTTGATTTGGTATTAAACTATGAATATTTTGAGATTGCTATAAATCTTAAACTATTAATATTTTGAAAAATCAGAGAATGATTTTTGTTAGTTGATTTGGAATTAAAGCGGTTCCAACCGGGTTTTTGACCGGAAAACCGGGACCGGAACCGGCACCGGCACCGGTATTGCCTATACGGTCCGGTTATCGGTTCTAATAATATCGCATTTCCAGTTCCAAACCGGTTCGGTGCCGGTTCGGTCCGGTTCGGTCCATTTGCTCACCCCTACGAATAATCCATAAATTAACTTATTTTTTGAGCTTTCTGAAAAAACTCTGTTTTTTTGTAATATGTGGGTTTTCGGACCAACTAACGTACACCAAATAATCCACTGGACGACCATGAAACTCCTGGAATTGTTGCAGGTGAACCTTCATGGTCAAAACGGGTGATTCTGCGGCTTGCAAAAACTCTTCTGTACGTATTTTGGGTTTCAATAAATTGATTTGCCTTTAAAAAAAAGGGTTTTAACAGCGCCTGAATCAGAACCCGGAGAAGATGAGATTTTCACTACATCCACATCACTTTAACTTATTTCGTTAGCTATAAATTAGCTTTTTAGAAAATTACTTCTAGTAACATTCAAACTAGCATTTAACAAATTATGTCGCTCATTTTTCAACTTTTCCTTATATTATTTTATATTATCATATAGTTTTTACCAAATATGACTAAGGATATGTTTGTTAGCAGCTTAATGGGACTCATATCTTATTCAATCAGCTATATATAACTGTTTGGTATTGTCTTAATGATATAGAAAGTGGCTTATTCAGTAAACTTTTAGGGGGGAGCTTTATGTAGAAAGCCAAACTTTTCCAAACTTACCACTCCTAATTAAAAAACTCATTCCTTCCATCTATGAAAAAATCATCTCAAACAAAAACTTTCCTAATCTATACAAGACAGATTAATCCACACAGACAACTTTATCCATACAAAACTTAATGGAAAACCAACCAAACAGTCCCTAATTCATTGGCTATCAACTAGTTTATTAGCTAAAACAAAGGCATACACCAAAGTTTTAAGTAACAAAGAACAAATATCATGAATAATGTAGGATTACATGGATGAATTTTGAATTTTGAATTTTGAATTTTCTAGCCTTGGAAAGAAGTAAAAAATATTACTTTTTAAACAAGTAACTAAACAAAGAGAAGCTTTTAACTACTTCTTGAAGCTCAAGTAAACACAACAAACACTACTCACCATCCCAAACTTGCAAAAACCTCCAATTTTTCTTTGCTTATTTCCCAAGAAATCCAAAACCAGAACCAGAACCAGAACCAGAATATGAAGAGATCTTCTCTATACACATGAATGCCCAATTGGGCCCACGGACCATTCTTCAACCAATAACTTTCCGATTCTTTTTTTTCATCACGGTTTATCAATACATTCGTTATCGAGTGACACCCGACCCGAACTACGGCCCACCATTTTCCCAAACGACAATCCCCTAAAGCTGCTGCTTCCCTCGCTTAAATTTTGAGATTTTCTTGATTTCCGCTGCTTAAGAGATGAATAAAGATCGAGTTCTTGGTCAACGGTGTTGACTTTGACTTTCACGACGGTTAGCCGGGCTATGTTGCTTCGGCAAAACGGGCAGATGGGTGCGGCTAGGGATGCGGTTGTCGGGTTTGGTTTGTTGTGGCAGCACAACGCTAGTGTGCATTGAGCACACATTTGGTGGCCGCAATCTTGGACCTCAATCGCGCATAATTGGTCAAAACATATGCAACATAATTGCGAATCGCTCGCCTGTGAATATAACTTAAATATGTTAATTATTTAAACTCAACCATTAAAGATAATAACCAAATTAAACAAACCCATAACTTTTTTTATACGATGGCACAGACAAAAAATAATTACTAAAAACACGGTTTTTATCGACGTGTATTTATGTTTTTTACTAATGTTCAATATCGTCCGATGTGTTTTTAGCCTAATTCCACCGCTTAGAGGGATTTTTAAAGTTTTTTCCTTGATTTCGAGGGATTTTTAAGTTGTTTTTATCGATTTCGAGGGACATTTTTGGTTTTGTGGGTTGATTTCAAGAGTTTTTTTCAGGTTTTTTTGGTTGATTTCAACAGTTGCACCTTCTTGAACTTCTGAATATCATTCAGTGGCACCTTCTAAAACGACACGGTTGCACTTGCACCTTTCATAAACGTAAAATTTTTAACCTTTCGACGGAGAAATAATACGGTGGCACATGCCACCGTGTACCCTATAGTAGGTCCATCCATGAAGATAATAACCAAATTAAACGAACCCACTATATCCCACACAGATATAAGGTCCGAGGGTAAGATATATGCAAACTTTGCCTCTACAACAAAGGGTAGCGACACTTTTTCCATAAAGATAATCTGTTCATTTAAACTAATGCAAGTAGAATGTAAACATATGTTGTCTAAAGTCAAAAATAATATCTATGGATCAAAGTCAAAAGTCAAATCAACTATGACTAATTCAACCTATAACAATCCAAAGTTTTTTGTATTTATCTACAACTTTCCATTCTTGTTTTATTTGACGGTTGAGCTAGCTCTTAGGGTTTTCTTGTTTTGTCTTTTTTTTTGGGTAACCGTAGATGTATGGGACTTGAAGATAACAGTCAGGAAAATCTACACTGACCCTGAAAAGGGTTAAACTGGCGACCTATGAGTACGTGCCCTAATTGTTTGCCTTTATTTGCTAGTTGAGGTGACCCTTCAAGGTTTTATACGTTTATTTAATTGGTCTCTTGTTCTTGACCATCTAAAGTAAAAGAATCGTGAAAACTGAATTTACGCACCTCAGAGATGTTATCATCTGTAGCGGAGACATCAGAATGGGATGGAGATGGCATCGAGTAGCCCGAGCCCTTTAAAATTGTTTTCTCCCTTTCTCTATTGACCTCCATTAAAGCTTGCTCTAATAAAGCTTTAGCATCTTGATTAAGCTCACTAATAAACTTCAAAGGTGATGGCCACACTAAAGGCTCGGCGGATGAAGGGTTTAGCAAGGCTGCACACGCGCCATTTTTGTGTTTTAAAGCAACCGCATATGGGATTCTCCTGTTTTTAGTTGAAATAATGGGGAACCAACAAATTAGGACTAATCTTGACACATTTCTATTAATTCAAGTAATCAAGATGATATATATATATATATATATATATATATATAGAGAGAGAGAGGGAGGTTCAGAGAAAAATACTAAAAAAGAGAAAACTGAAAAACACCTTGGGATCCTTCCATCCGGACGAAATGCACAAATGCATACAAGCGATTGAAGCTGTTTTTTTTCTATGCACCAATGCATATATATATATATATCCATTAGTGCATATGCACAAATGCATGTTACAAATTACCGGCATGCATTTGTGCGTACCGTCCAGATGGAGGGCTCTCAGGGTGTTTTTCAGTTTTCTCTTTTTTTTGGCGTTCTTTAGTTTTCTCTTTTTTTTGGCGTTTCCCACTGAACCTGACCGTATGTATATATATATATATATATATTTATATATGTATATATATACAATTAATGATTACCCTGATGCATCTCTATTGAGTCGATCAGCACCCCATGCTAACAATTCTCGGATGCAATCTATCGAACCCCCTCTTGCAGCCAAATGAAGTGGAGTGCTACCAGGAAGACTGCAAATTGAGATTGATTAGTAAAAGCAAAATGAAGTAATCAAACAAAGTGGGAACCAACTATTTCATGTATTATTCATTATGAATAACCCTAAATATTCATGAATATTCATTATGAATAATACATGAATAGTTGGTTTTCGGGCTGTGAAAATATGTTTTTCTTAATAGAATTAGTACCCGTATCCTCCGGTGGAGGCACACACAAGAGCGCCGCTATCTAGGAGTATATGAACGCATTCCGGGCGTCTTTGACGAGCGGCCAAGTGCAACGGAGTTGCCCCTTTACCGTCTCTTATATTCACAAATCTTGAAAAACCCCTGAAATCCCCAATTTTAATTTACAGAAATTCTAAGATTAATTTGGTTGAAACGATGAATCTAAAGGGAAAAATATGAGATACCCACCAAGAAACCGCAACGTGGGAAGTTCGAGCAGAGGAAAGAATGGTCTGAAGACAATCTGAATGACCATAATAAGCAGCATAGTGTAAACATGTTCTTCCATTAAGTGAATCAAACATCAAAATCTGAAAATTTCATCATCAATTTCTACTTTAGTCAATCTATATGTGTGATTGAGGATGATGAATGTGTTGAAAAGGAAAAAGGTATAGCATACATTAGCCCCAGCTTGAATGAGCTTTTCAACACAAGTGATCTTCCCGTGCATTGCAGCTAACATCAATGGAGTCTGATGAAATCCAAGAATCAAATCGCACAAAATCAGTAAAGTTTTTAACAGAGGACTTCACATTCATTTGATCAGAAAACGAATTTTAATAGAGAAACTTCAAATCAATCGATGAGAAACTAACCTGTTTATGACGATTCAAAGAATCAGGATTGACTGATGGATTCTCCAAAAGCATAGAAACCATCTGAATGAAATCGAAATCGAAATACAAATTGAAATTGAAATGAAATCCCATATAGTATAAACAAACAAAAACACCAATCAATCAAATCACATCAAAAATTACCAAAAATTGAACAAAGAAAAGAAGAAATCGAATACTACGAACCTCGATCTGACCATTAGCAGCAGCTATATGAAGAGCAGAATGGCGATCATAAACCGTAGTTTGTTGAATAAGAGATGGATCTCGGTTCAAAACAGTTTTCACAATCTCTAAATCCCCAAATTGTACGGCTGTGAATAAACCATGGTCATCTCGTATTCTGCAACTAAGACCCTGCCCCATCTTAATTCACGTTTTTTCCGTTTAAGACCCGCCGGCGTCGGCGGAGTTCCACCGGAATGATGTAGTACGGTACCACCGGAGGGTTGGTGGTGGTGGTGAATGGAGAAAGTGTGGAAATGGCGTCATATTTAAGTAGAGAAGGCGGAGGAAGGTGGCGGACGGGCAGATGGGAAAGGGGTAAACATCTGACAACGGGCAGGTGTCAGTAGTTTACGGGCAGTTTTGAGATTCCAAATATGTGTAGTGGGTCCGTGTCTGTGATAAATCAATATACTTTTAAGCAAGAAAGTTACCGCCTCGTATTTGTTCACCGAAATGTATTACTACTTTATTTTATTTTTTATTTTTTTTATTAATATTTATGTTAATAATCTTAAGAGCATCTTCAAGATATACCCTAAAATTTCTTTAAAATGGAGAAACAAAAACTAAAATCTCCAAAAAATATCACATTCATCTCCAACAAATTCTTTATTTCGAAGAACCAAACATTTATAATAATATTAAAATATTGCAATCATTAATTAAAATATTATTTCTATCTCTTTATATTTATTTTCAATATTTCTATTAGTGGTTTCATAGGGTAATCATTTTTGGATTAATCTCTATATTTGGAGAAAATCATCTTCTCTCTCCTATTTTTTTTATTTTGGAGATAGTTTTGAGGAATTTGTTGGAACAAAATATTGACTTAAAATCCTCATTTTCACCATTTTTTCCAATTTGGGGGAAGCTCTTGGAAATGCTCCGAGGGTGGTTTGGTTTAATGCAATGTTTTTAATTAGATTCTTAAATAAATAAAAAACTTTATCTTATACTTTTAAATGATAGGTTTAAAGTTTGATTCCCGAAAATAAAAATCTAGCCAAAATGATTAAGGCTATGTTTGGTAAAAATAGCTTATAAGGTACTTTATGACTTATAAGATAGTTTATCAAAACCTTACTTTTATTAATTTCTAAGTTAACTTATGGTCATCCAAACAACTACACTAAAAATAAGGTACCTTATAAGGTGACTTATAAGTAACCTTATTTTTGCCAAACAATGCCTAAATTTGGTTTTTATTAACTGATTAAAAAGTATTTTAATATACTTTAAAATTACTGCAAACAAATTCTATAAGATCTAACGATATACTAGCCGCACCCATGGGATATCTAGTCACATGTATGTGGGTTTTCAATTCCGAATTTTCCTTTAAATCAAATACGGAATCGGAATGAAATCTAATTTTAAACTCTATCAAATCCCGCCAACCAAACTTAAACTTGCTCTTAAGTTCATTAAAAGCAAATATTAATGTTTATTATATTCAAACTAATTAAAATCAATTTTGTAGTTTATAACTACTATTTCTAGAATTTTGAATGGTTTTCTTAAGTAGTTTTAAATGAAAATCTCATTAGACACTATTTAAGATTCTTCTTTTGGTTAGTTTATTTGGTTTGAAAATTATGAAATTTTACCAATCATGTTTAGAAGTGATATTTGACTTGTATAGTTTTATTTACATCTTGATCAATCTCAATTCCTATAATCTTATTAAAGTTGAAGGGTCCATCTTATACCAAGAGTCATCTTAATGGACCAAAAATAAATTTAGTATATTCTAATAGAAAGTAAGGTTTAGAAATGTAAGATGTATGTAGATATTTCCTGTGGCCGAAGAAATAGAAAGGTTGATTCAAATAAGACCTTTGACCCATAGTCAACTTGATAGGTCTACCCGAAATAGTCCAGGAAGAAGACTTATTTAGGGGCCATTTACCAAATATTACTCGGGTAAGTGCTTATCAGCAATTTTCATAACTATTCTTTACTTACCAGATAAGATTTTAGTCCACCAAAACGGGCATCGTATGCTACAATTTACCTGGTAAGCGCTTACCGTGGTAATAGTCATCGCCAGAACTTACCGGATAAGACTCTTGGTCCTTATTTTCTTTGTCTTTGCTTTTATCGGGTAAGATTTTTGGTACTTGTCATATTCCTCCGGTAAGGTAATATGAGTTGGTAAGCGCTTACCCGGGTAAGAGTTTGGTAAATGGCCCGTTAGTTCGTAAAAATAACAAATAAACTATTTTATTTGCTAAAAATACAATACATTTGTTTTGTTTCCCACTTGTTTTACGTTATACTTAAACTTTGGAGACGTCTTATTCTTTGTCTCTCGTATTTTTGAATCTCTTATCTAGTTGTTGGCTCTTTTCGTGCGATCATAAGAGGTGTTTTCATCATTCTCGCTTCCTCTTTCAATTTGACATGATTGTCTTTTTGTTCCGCTCTCTTTTGTCACCTATTCTTTTTTTTTTATTCAGCGACCGCAAATAGCCGACATTGACTCAACCTACGCTTATGCTAATAGGCACATTTAGATCCTAACATGTCTAGCCCAGTGGTAAGGTAACATCCTGAGGGGGGGGGAGGGGTCAGTGGATGGTATCCCTGACTACCCGGGTTCGAACCCCGTGGTGCGCATGTAGAGATATCCTGATCATGGGCCTGCCACTTAGTGGTACTCTTAATTGGATTGGCCATGGTCGACAAGGATTAGTCGGGTGACACCCTTAAGTGGAAGCCTGGATAGCCCAAGAAAGTGTGTGTGTGTGTGTGTGTTAGCTTGCCTTTAAAAAAAAGATCCTAATATATGTTCCCTCTTTTTAACAGTCGCCAATTGTATATAACTATCATTGGCCCATCACATACCATTGTTTAGCACTTTGAAATCTCAATCTCCCATGTTCGCAATTGACTCATGTGTCCATGATCTTACACCCCCCTCCTTGCCTAAACCTCACCATATGTACCTCTCTAGCTACTAGCTAAATAAACACCATAATCCCTTCTTACGCTCTCCTATAACAAATTCCCCCAACCCCCCTCACCCCATCAACTTGATCTCATTTGAACGTGACTACTAAATGTAATCTGTTTGGTTCAGTAAAAATTCAACTTTTGTCATTAGTCGTTTATCTATTGCTCTGACTACAACTACCTTTCATGTTTGATTTCAAGACCTCCATTGAATGTGTTTTTCGCCTTTTTGTATTCCCTTTTTATTTATTATTGATTTAAAATTGACTTTTTCTTGTTTTGTTAGAAATTTATTCATTTGCTTTTAGTTTGAGATGATGGTGGCATTTCCTCCTTTTGCTTTTATTTTTCAATTGTACATCATCTTGATTGATTTTCTATTTTATTGAAACCTTTGTCTTTTTTTCTTCTAAAAGTCAGGAACTTTAATATTTGCCTTTTTCATTTCATCAATATAATTAAAGAGTAAATTACAAGATTGGTCCCTAAATTTTATTAAACTTGTCAATTTAGTTCAAAATTGTGTTGGATAAATTTCATTATTAGTTACAAACCATAAGAAATTATTCCATATCAATTAAGAATTTAAGAGTACAAAAATGCATGTGCAAAGCATGAGTAGGTTTTAGGGTTTCAATCTTGGGCAGTGTTTGGTACACGGACGAGATTGGACAGAAATGATTGGATATGTAAGAGGGAGAGGTGGTACAATTTTTTATTAAAGATTTTAGAATTTTAATTTAACATGAGTAGTTCAATAATTTACTAAACTTGTTTGATCCCCCTGGTTTTTGTTCCACCTATTCTTATGGGACAGAAAAGATGTACTTTTGTCACACAGTCTTATATTGTCCCAAACTTATGTTGCATCAAACGTAAAACAATAAGTTTTTATTATGTAGTTGTGCCTCCAGTGCCACGGGCCACCGTATTATTTATCCGGCGAATGGTAAAAAATTTAGGTTTGTGAAAGGTGCAACAGTGTCGTTTAGCTGTGTGCCACCATATATATTTTAAAACTACAATATGAGCACAAGTTTTCCTTGGCAGAGTTGGTTTGCAAGACTTTTCCTAAACTCAAGATCCAAGTTTGAATCCTGCTAGTGTCATTTTCTTAGTTTTTTGCTTTTAATTTCAAATTTATTATGTTTTGTAAAAAAAATCACAATAAAAGACTTGAACCCAAGACCTCGCATATAAAAATCAATGAACTAACCAATAAACCAATTATGATGTTGTGAAAAATATCTAGACATTTTTTTTATAGTTAACAGGGTAGTCGTTTGAAAAATTTATGGATCCGTCCCTACATTTATCTCTCAGGCCTCTCTCCGTTTTCTTTGGAGAACCCTTGTGTATTACACACGCAAACTTTAACAGAAATCATTAACGACTAATGTTTCAATGGATTTGATCAATTTAAACCAATTATGATTAGAACTGTAACTATAAAAAAAGATCAGAGGCTAAATCTGTAAGTTGAATTTAAGTCTAGGGATGAAATCATGAAAGTTCGTAATTTTTTATAAATTTTATTAACTAATTTGTACTTATTACTTTAATTACATTTATCCA
Source organism: Silybum marianum (assembly GCA_036898165.1). Classification (NCBI taxonomy): domain Eukaryota; kingdom Viridiplantae; phylum Streptophyta; class Magnoliopsida; order Asterales; family Asteraceae; genus Silybum; species Silybum marianum. The sequence continues at coordinate 22,041,918 of CM072541.1, forward strand.
ATAAAACTTTAAAAAATAATTGTTATAATAAAATGGCAGGCTAATCCACCATCACATTGAACCTAGACTTTTATACAACACGCTTAGTACTTATTTAATCTATTAATAATTGTGTACCATGCTCTATTGGAGGTGATTATTTTAATAAATTAAGAATAGTATTTTAAATTATTAATGAGTGACGAACGGTGACTATTTTATTATAACCTTCTTATAAAAATATAGGTACAAATTTTAATTTTGTTGTTTTTTAATTCTAAAACTATTTTTGATTATGGATTAAAGATGATTTTTTAATTCGACTTCCGTTTTGTAGATTCTTAATTGTCTTTTTATATTAAAATCTCATCGTCATATCTGTTACAATCTCGAGTGTTCCTCCTTATTAGGGCTTACTTTGTTATTTTATTTGTTTTTTTTAGTTTTTAGATGTACATATGATATTTGAATGTTAAACAAAGTTTTATATTTCGGTATCATTGATCTGTTTTCTTTCCGATAATGAATAAATCAATAGCAACTTGACGCCGTAATAAAGTTCAACATTGGTGGAGATTGATAGAGTTTGATACAGGCTCGGTGTTAGTAACGATGACAATGAGAGATTTAACAAAACAGTTGATCATTTTACCCAGATTAAGGCCTGAATAATTGAGGGCCTTGATCTTGAGAAAGGAGGCTGAGAAACCCGTTCAAGAAATTTCCTTAGTTGTTCATGACTTCGATATAGGTAAGACGAACAACGTTTTGGCTAGAAAAAGTTGGTATAGAGGCCCGAGAGTGTGGAAGATGGACAGGATATTATAGAGGATTTTATCATGTTTAGCCATTACTCATATTTTGTTGTTTATCAATAAATACTTATCTTTATGAATGTAAGAATGTTCACTAAAAAAATTGTAACATCCGATTGTCGAATGAAACATGAATATCTAGAAACAAGCAATCAAATATTGAATTGAACATTAACCCGATTGAATCGAAATTTATCGAGTAACAAACGAAACCCACAATTCAAATTTATACTTTGGGGAATAGTTATGTTTCACATTTATAGAATTACCATCCAACCTACATTCAGTGGCAAATACTATAAATGAGATTTCCTTAAATTACAGAACTTGCAATAAAACAATTCAAATTAGGCATACACGTATCAAACTATCTTGATGGAATTCGATATGAATCAATAGATACTCGATGGATTATGTTTTACATTTTTTACTAAAATTTGTTTCGTTCTAGGCATAATGTCGAAGTTACTATTTCCAACATGCAAAACTTCCCCAGTAAGGGTAGTGATATATTTTGCTAAGAAGATTTTAACTTGAACCGATCTATTATTAACATTTTTATTGGTAAATCTTTCAACAATTATAAATCTTTGGAGTCGTTACAGAGGGTGTGCCAATATAAAATTCTGAACAGGCCTCCAAAAATCTTGGGGGGCCTAGAACCTTTTTGGAGTCAAACTATATATTCACTTAATTATATATACGTATATATATGGATTTTATCTCATATTTTAACTTAATCCTTTCGATCTTCTCCCCTTTGTTTTAGTCCGTTTAGGAAATTATAATGTTTTAGCAATTTAGTCCAATCCCATGATTCTCTCTTCTACCAAACTTGTCGATTCCTAATTACAGTTGCAAATCTGCAATTCCTTCTCCTTAGGTCATTTATTTGGAGATTGAAATATCCTAGTCGTCTAGTGTCATTCATCGTTATCTTGTTGATGGCTAATTATAGGATTGGAGCACAATGCATGACTCTCTTTAATAATCTTCCTCTTTATTTTTTTGTTTCTCTCTTGTTCGACGAGCAGGCTCACCAACAATATTGTTGGATACATTCATCCTGATACATATTGCTATTTTTCAGAGCACTATAACCTAGGGCTGTAATCAAGTCGAGTCGAGCCGACACAGTATCAAGCTCGAGCTCGAGTCGACTCTCAAACTCGCAGCTCGATACTTGACTCGAACTCGGTCGAGCCTAAATTTTCAAGATCGTGCTCGTGACAGGTATCGACACTTTCGAACTCAATCCGACTCGACTCGCTCGTGTCTTAAAAAACGCATGACAACATATATATTATTTGTTAACACTCATTTTCAACAAAAATAAGCATTTCCAAGATGAAAACTAGAATCATCAGCCTTAAGCCCTTAATAATATAATATCTGAATTCCCAAAATCATAACATCAGGTAAAAGGGTTTATACAAATTTTTTTATCAACACTTTGAAATTAAACCATCTAAAGTTCAATATTCTACCAACCCCAAAAATAAATAATAAGCCACACTCTTCCAGCAGTCCAACAACTACATCATCAGATCCAAAAAGAACACCAAATCACTTCACGTCTTCACCTGTCTAATGACAAGTACCAGGATTATTAAGATTTCAATTTAATATACCCCATCAAGTAAAATTATGATAAATATAGAAAATAAAAAAGCTAAATAATAATGTAGAAAACATAAAGATACCACCTTATATAACTTCAAGGAATTGGAAGGACGATCTCGATTGGTTTCTTTTCCTTCTAAAATTCAAAAAACTTAGGTAAATGTTAGTTTGTTTAAATCCATAAAAATGCATAAAATGAGTGAAACATGAAAAAAAAATACCTTGTTCTTTCTTTTTAATCCATGGAGGCTTCTACACCAATCTCATCCACAAAGTAACACTTGAACAGTTTCGAGTGACAAAGATGCTCTATAAGTATCAATAACTCTACTACTAGCGCTGAAAGTAGCTTTAGAAGCAACTGTTGTGATAGAGATAGCAAGAATATCACGAGCCATTAAAGACAAAATACGATACCTCAATGAATTTGCTCGCCACCATTCTAAAGCATCAAAATGTGTTGGACCATCTTCACAAATATAACACCCTTCTTCATAATACCTTTTTAACTCTGAATCTTTTGGTTGAATATTTTCCACTATCCTCACAAATTGAGTAAATTCGGACCAACCAAAAGAAGACTCTTGAATTTTGACATTATTGCTTCCAACATTTGTTGCACCTACTTGTTCACCATCATTAGAATAATATTCCTTCGCATATTCATCATATAATTCTTCTATAGTTTTCTCCACTTTTGTGATATTTTCCTCGACTTCTTTTTCGGGGTACATTCTAGGAAAGCAAAAGCTAATGGCCCTCTTTTTACACCTGGGATCTAAAACTGCAGCAATTAACATCAAAAGATTGCATTCGCCCCAATATTTATCAAGTTTTTGTTTCATGCAATCAACCATATCATGCACAAAGTCATCTTCGTCAGGATCTTGAAATTTCTTATCTAATAGAACTTCCACCCGATAAACTTCATGAAGAAACATATTTGCAGTTGGATATTCACTTCTAGAGATGATATTAGTGACAGAATTAAAAACTTCCAAAATAGAACAAACCTTTTCCACTTTTACCCAATCTTCATTGCTCGGACAACAAATATATCATGGTTCTCTCTCTTGAAATCTGGGAAACACCTCCTTGAACTTGATTGTAGTGGATAACATTTCGAAAGTAGAATTCCATCTTGTCTTACATTCAAGGATCAACTTTCTATGTGGCAATTGTAGTTGTTGTGCAATCTCTGAAAACAACGTAAGCCTTGATACATTTTGGTTGATAAAAGTAACACCATCATGTACATCCTCGATGATATACCTGATTCTTGAAAGACGGTCTTGAACCATGAGATTCAATATATGAGCAAAACAACACACATGAAACAACTTTCCTCCACAAGGTAACTTCTTATTCCTTGAGAATGTACCAGTTAAGATCCTAAGGGATGAATCATTGTTTGAAGCATTGTCTACTGAAATAGCATACACTTTATTCTCAATGGACCACTCCTTCATGCACTTGTAATCCGCTATCTCAACACCACGGTGAGGAGGAGGTAAGTGAACAAAGCTAAGAACACATTTCTGCAATCTCCAATTAGAATCAACGAAATTCCCGGTCAAAACCATATCCTCAATTCTTTGGTTCGTTGACTTCTACAAATCAGTAGTAACGCTAATCTTGTAAATGCCTTTCAACATATCCTTCAACTTCTTCTTTTCTATTTCATACACTTTTTCAGAATCGTTTTTTATGGTGTTTCGTCTGGTGTTTACCTATTCAAGCATCTCACGTTTTTGCATCATATTAAATCCTTCTTCTTCTACAATTGTGAAAGGATGCTCGTGCTTGAGAATCCATTGTGCCATTGATTCTCTCATTTTCATCGTATCGAACTTACCATCTGTAAGAGAAGATGTCATGACTTGGGAATTTATTTCTGGATCAACGGCTTCCAAGGTAATCTTTTGTTGTTGCTTTTGATAAATCTTTCGTCTCAAACAAGTTCTCAAGTGCCTTGCAAAATGACTTGTACTTTTTTAGTATGGAAAGTCTAGTTTTACAATGGATGCATTTTGTTTTTGTGCTTCCATCATAAACCACCACCTTTTTAAACTCTAACCAAACACTAGAAGTCTTTTGCCTTTTATTACTTTCAAAGTGAGAGCTATCCTCCTTAACATGATTTGTAGATGTATGATTTATAGCCTCGCCATTTACTGAAGTTGTGTTCTCCTTTGGACTAGTAGAACCATTTTGCTCCGTACATGCAGATGACAAAACTTCATTTGGACTTACTTGAGTTACTTCCATGTGAAATAAAAATTCAGTTTCAAATTTCAACAATAAACCCAAATGGAATGACAAAGAAGTAACCCTAGCTAACATCATCATATTAACAGTAAACCAAAGACAGTTTCAAGCTAACATCTGAAATAAAAATTCAGTTTCAAAAGCAGTAAACCAAGGTGTAACAAGTACAGAAGCAACTCTTTTGCTTTACTGTACAGAAGCAGTAAACCAAAATTGAACTTAAAATTGATATATCGAACATTCCAACCTGGTACTTCAGACTTCAGACTTTGCTCCTATTTCAAATGGGGTCTGAATGTCTGATACTTTGCTGGATAAATCATTAAAGTTGCAGATGAAGGAGGTAGGCAGAATACAGACTTGGCGCCGCTGTCTATGGGTGAGAACACAAAAGTGTCGAGCACCCGAGCCGACAATCAACATAGAGGTGCTATTGATGGGGGCGAACACAGTCACAGAGGTGCCGTCGATGGGGGAGAAGGATAACACAATCACAGAGGTAGGAAGACAATTAGACGAAGACGGAAGAACACATAGAGGCGCCGAGCGGGGTAATTTGAAAGCCCAATTTGACAAGGGTGTTTGACTTCTTGAAAAGGAAAACATTAAAATAAACCCTAATTTTTACTTAAAAAATATCTAACATAACAGACAGTCAGACCTATAATTATTAATAATATATTAATAATTTAATATATATACACATATATGGGGTATAATTATAATTCTATAGAAGCTCGAAAAGGCTCGTGAGGCGCTCGAGCCGAGTCATTTATAGGTCGAACTCAACTCGATTATCTACTCGAGTAGCTTGAGCTCGAGCTCGACTCGACAATTCACAAGTCGATTTCGAATACTTTCGAGTCGATCTCGAGTATCTCACGAGTTGTCTCGGCTTGATTACACCCCTACTATAGCTCTTGAAAGGACATATAAAAGTTAAGAGTTGAAGGAGAATTCATCCATAGAATCAAGGTAAGGTCTCTTAAGAACTTAAGGTAAATAACAATTGGTAAACTCATATATGTTAATCTTAAGTTGACGATTTATCGGAGAAAGTTGAGTATGAATATTTGTTTGAAGATTTTGTTACAAACAATGTTAGAAGAATGTTTTTATTTAAGTGAATTTTATATGTTACTTAGTCATTTTAAGACATTTTTGTTGTTTTAGTTTTTTTATGACTTTCAATATAATATATTGTGCAAACCTATTATTTTGTTTCACTCATTACTTATCGAGTCAATGATTGATTTATAATGTTGATACAAGTGTAACAAGATCTCCAAAAAAATTAGAATATACTTAAAAATCTTTTCAAACTAATATGTCATGTCCTCTTGGTTGTTTAACTTTTGTAAAATGTTTAAAACGTTCAAGTGCTCAATATGTTTATAATTTGGAAGGGTGGATGGATATATTTTTAAAACAAGACACCTTTGAAGTATATTTTCTAATAATTAAAAATTGGCACATCTTTTTCATATGGGGGCCTCTTTAAGCCTGGAAACTGAAATCACCCATATAATAAATAGATAATCCAACTAAAATTGGGAAGACTTTTAGCAAAAGAAACCTAGGAGTTTTTTGATTTTGAGCAACTAAGTTATTGAACAATTATTTTAATAAATAAATTATTGTATTTTTTAAAATTGATTGAATACTTTTTTAAGGTAATCTTTGGCTTTTCAGGCTAGCTTATGTGCATAACTAATTTTATGGGAGACCATAAATGACTTGAAGTCATCGGAGATGAACTTCCATAGCCACTAAGGCTTTGGCAGCATCTAGATTCGAACCACGAAAGATAAGCGTTCCACTATATCCTCCTAAGCATTAATCAGTGCGTCATAACCCAAATGGTTGATTGAATATATCCTTTTGACCTATAAAATTGACTAATGTTTTAAAATAAAGAGAAAAAAAAGCTCAATGGATCTTCATATTCAGAGAATTTAGTCTCTGGAAGTTTTTAAACGAATAAATTCTTACTCTTATAAAAAGAAAAAAATGTAGCATTTTTTCCTCGATTTATTATTTTATCTAGGAACGAATAAAATCAGAAAATTTATTGGATTTTTTTAAACTTCTACTTTTTTTAATCAGCTACTTTTAAATTAAAAACACGACATTTAAAATTAACTGTCCATTTAAAAAATTATGTTTTCTAAATATATTTAAAAATTTGTAGTGAAATGTATCTAAGGGTTTCAGTTAAAAAATTGTATATCAAATAAAATATAGAGTAAACTACAAATCTAGTCGTTGTAGTTTGATGAAAATCATATTTTTCGTTTCTATAATTTTAAAATTACAATATTGTTATCATGGTTTATAAAATTGTTTAGATTGGATGTCTCTTTTTAACGGTCGTCAGAAATTACGTTAAATAAGATATTTTTGTCATTTTATCAGTTTTGTGTCTTTTACCCAATCAAAATCGGTTTAATGATTTTGAGTCCTATGGTTTTTGATTAAGTAAAAAAAATAAAAAATCCATAAACTGACTAAAATGACCTTTATTTAACGGAATTTTCTAATGGGCTATATTAGGAGGATCAAATCTCGACGTTTTTGCAAACCACTGATATGTGTTGATTATTCAATACATTAATACCCTTTTGTAGTGTCTTTTAGATAGTAATTTTACATTTTTATCCCAACTTTGAGTCTTTTAGTATGTTATTTTAGTATCATTGAGTCATGAAGTTAAGTGGATTGAATTTTCTGTTTTGTGTATATTTTATAGCTAATATTAATTAAATTTGCAGGCTTTTGTGCATTGTTGTAGCATCATCAGTCAGCCAGGATGGGAGCTGGATGATTAAGCTATTCTTGGGCATAAAGACAGATTTTGGGAAAATCTTTTTGGATATATTTTATTTAGTTATTAATGACAAGAGGGTTGTGTGGATATATATAGGGGTGGGTTCACGTGAGACCATTCTGTTTTCGTAAGACCCGTGAGACCATATTTTTATACTTGAAACTTTATAGCAAATCACTGTGAAGATAAAAAAAAAATCGAACCTTCACAGCAAAAACATTGTGAAGGTTACTTTCACAGTGTTTTGGTGTGAAATTTCAAGTGTAAAAAAGTGGTCTCACGGGTCTCACGAAAACATGTTGGTCTCACGTGATCCCAAGTATATATATATATAGAGAGAGAGAGAGGGGGGGAGGGAGAGAGAGAGAGAGACGAAGGATCATGTAAGAACTAGAGTTATGGCGAGAATGGTGAAAACACTTGTGAGCATTTAGATGAGTTGATTTTTTAAGTGAACTTAATTTTTTTCATTTACTTTCAATACCTTCATCTACCTTTATTTTCAAATTTATCTTCACTTATAAATCATTTTCACGAACTTTAACATACATTTAATCACTTTCACACGCATGAATTTGTTAAACTTGCAGTCATCATGATAAAAAAAAGGTAGTTGAATATATATGAAGTTTTATTCTCACCTTCTCACAATAACTTTTATTCTCACTGGAATTCAATCCACACTTACACACACAGATATATATAGAGAGAGGAAAGTTCAAATGTGAACTCATTTTTGGTTGTGAACGTGACGACGAATCTCAGCCACTTATCCGGTCAATAAAGGCAGCTTTGACCTGGTTCCCCTCCTTTAATAATCTCCACCCTCCCATGAATCGCGTCAATCCTCCGTGATCGCGTCCACCATAACCGAAGATGTGTGGCTGAGATTCGTCCTCACGTTCACAACCGAAAATGAGTTCACATTTGAACCTAACCCTATATATATATATATATACAGAGAGAGAGAGAGAGAGAGATCTCACATCAAATACAAACCATACAAACTAATCTTCCCCAACAAGATAGGGAAAAAGAGCCTTGGAGGCTGTAATAGAAATAGGAAAAAATGACTTCCTTATCTAGTCTAACGAATATTTGGTTTATAAATATCGATTCTTTCTTATATAAAGCGTTGCTCGTAATTAATGAATTATAATCATCTACCATAATTATTCATATCATAATAAATGAATCTTCATTTTTTTTTCAATAAATATTGGTTTATAGGTTTGTAATATTTAGAAGGTTTACATTTGATTTGCCGTATATATAGGCGAATTATCGTGTGAGAAAAAGAGTTAACTGAGAAGCCTAAGAAGGGATCTGAATCCTTGATAACTTTTAATCTCACACCCACCCATAAATTAAGCTCCTTATGAGAATTTATCTGGTGCATCTCGATACATTTCATTAGTTTCGATCTTCAATTAAGATTGATCCAAGGGTCTAAGTCTTTTCTTAGGTTTATCACTATAACTTCTGTTCTCACCGGAGCCCAACCCTATATATATAGGCGAAGGATCATGTGAGAAGAAGAGTTAAGGTGAGAAGCTTAAGATGAGATATGAACCCTTAATCACTTTTAATCTCATGGCCACCTATGAGTTGCGATTTAGAAAGGAATTGATTTGGTGCATCTCGGTGCACCTTATTAGTGTTGACATTCAATTAGGATTGATCCAAGGATGCAGATCTCTTCTTATGCTTCTCACCGTCACTTCCCTTCTCATCGAAACCCAATATATATATATATAGAGAGAGAGAGAGAGAAAGGGAGGGAGGTTCAGGAAAAAACGCTAAAAAAAGAGAAAACTGAATAACACCCTGAGAGTCCGCCATCTGGACGATATTTTTTTTCTATGCATCAATGCATATATATGCATTAGTACATATGCACAAATGCATATAAGCGATTGGAGCTCCTTTTTTCTATACATCAATGTATAAATATGCATTAGTGCATATGCAATTATGCACAAATGCATGTTATCAGATGACGACCTCCTAGGATGTTCTTCAGTTTTCTCTTTTTTTAGCGTTTTCTCTTAAACCTCCCTATATATATATATAGTGCGATAGTCAAATAAAAACCACAAAAAGTTACAAACTCGTGAAAACCGATAACAAAATAATTTTTTACATGATTTTTTTCATCAAAACCTATAAGTTAAGACAATGTTTCACGTATATTTGTTTCATAACATGAAACCTTCACATGTATTTGTTGCACTATATGAATATTTTTTATGCATATTTTTGTCTTCACTAGGTGAATAAAAAAAATCACATGTAATTATTTCATAAGGTGAATCCAAACATATGTGAAACACTATCTTAAATTATAGGTTTTGATGAAAAAAATCATGTAAAAAATTGTTTTTAAATCGGTTTTCACGAGTTTGTAACATTTTTTGTGGTTTTTATTTGATTATTGCCCTATATATATACAGGGAAGAGTTCAAACGAGAACATCCCCATTTTACGAGAACGCGAGAACACCCTTTTAATATAGAAAATCACATGTGATATTATTATTCTATCACATATGATACACATGTGATAGTAAATCAAAGACGCGGACAACTTTTGACGCGATCTATGTTGCGGGTCAAGTCGTCCTTACATCACTAAGCCCCATCACATGTATTATCACATGTGATAAGGATGTTATTGATGTGATACTATAATGCATCAAGACCATCACATGTGATACTAAGTCATAGACGCAAACGACCTTTATGGCAACCTAAGTCGCAGGACAAGTCGTCCGCACACCAGTAGGTCATTTCACGTGTATTATCACATGTGATAAGGGTATTCTCGCATCCTCGTAAAATGGGGGTATTCTCGTTTGAACCTCCACCTATATATATATATATAGGGGAGGGATCATGCAAGAACACTATCAATCTAAAGAAACAAATGAACTAATTTGCGACCACATATGATGTGGGCCCACAAATAAATAAGAGATTTGCCTTTTCTATTGATTCCTATGGATTGGATCCAAAACAATTCTTGAATGGGGTATTCAACTCCAGGCGATGGCCCAGGACGAGGCGGTACTTGTGATATTTTGGCTTGGGACGCATTTTATTTGGCAATTTTTTGGATGTTAAATACCATTGGATCTCTCAATTACCTATCCTGTGCTCGAGAAGGTCCCTCAGTTGCTAATATGCGCCGGAGAAAGCCAGGTGCCGTAGGTAAGCTCTATTCGGCCCGGAGCATTGATTCCCATAAATGATTTTTTATTTGTGGGCCCCACATCATATGTGGTACAAAATGGGTCCTTTGTTCTTTTAAAAACCCAAAGTTCTCATTTGAACCTCTTCCTATATATATATATATATATATAGCTAAAGAGTATGGGATTCTCATACCAAAGAACAATTATTGGCAAAAAAAGATTCTTCCTTCATGATACAAGTAAGATGGTTCCTTGCATCAGTGACCTTTTTCATGGGAGGATATACCATGGAAAGAGATGTTTTAGAGCTTGTGTACACAACACACTCTTAATTAATTATTCATGAATCTATTGTGTTTAGCACAAATGATTAAGCTATAAGTTAATGACAAACATTATTATCAAACATTTGTAAAAATATAATTTTAAATAGGGTCTGTAAGTATTGTTCAGATAAATAAAAGAATATATAAACCGTTATTAGTTTTCATAAAAAACAATCCTATGTGAGTAATTGGATTCTTGATGTTTTGTACCTTGATACATATCCACGGATTATTATTTTTGCACTTTTAGTTTGTAAGAATTCTTTTGGTTAACAAATAATTTAGAAAAAGATGATATGAAATTATATGTCAAAATTAAATTGTATGTTTTAACGATACATTAAAAAGTGTTAACATCAAACAAATATGACACAAAGTAAATTATATATTTATATTGATTTCATAAAGTTGTTGATTTTATTCCAACACACTCCTCATTGCACCAACACAAGTCTAATGGTGTGTCCTCCTCGACATCAAGACCACAAAACATTAACACAAGTGTTGCCTTGAGTTTAAATAGTCTTATGTATGGACATTGACGTTTGGTTCAACTGAATTCGAAGAATTGGAATGGCATATTTCATTTACTCAATTTTGTCATCTTGTTTGGTTTGCAAAAAAAAGTAGAATAAAATTCCGTCTGAATTAGCAAATTCTATTGAGTGAAGCAACCCATCATTTCTCGACATGTTTGATAAAGTCAATTCCCTTCTCACACGATTTTGTTAAAATAAAAATTCACAAAAAATTGTTATTATTATTGGAATATATATATATATATGTGTATATGTATATAGACCATCAAGAAATTATAAAATTATAATTAAAAGGTAATTATATTATTTACCATAATTTACTTATCAATTCAGGGGTTGGCCTATTAAGTCTTGAGCGGGGTTTTGTGTACTTGCTCAGCTAGAATTTCTTTTAGGTATATGAAAAGTGCATCCGTTAAACTTTAAAGATGCTCCGGAATATTAAAAAAAATACAATGATCGTCAATCAAAAAGTCAAAAAAACATTTTGAAATCAACAAAAACCGAAAAAAGTCTCTCGAAACCAACCAAAAACCGGAAAGTCCCTCAAAATCAACCAAAAACTATAAAAATCCCTCGAAAGGGTGGAGTTCAGCTACAAACACATTAGACGACCTATGAGGTTTTGATCCACCATAAAGGTACATCCACTCAACAAAAATCATGAACCTGCCATTGCATCAATTTCAAAGCTACATTATACAAACTAAACAGAAAGTCCAAATAAATAAAATTAAATTTCATTTCATTCCCTACAAACCAAGTTAATGCTCAAACTAGAATCAATTCTATTACAACTCCCTAATGTTCAATTACCTCCCAAAATGCCACCTTAGAGTCTCTTCCAAAAGCTTCTTCATAATTGTGATAAGGAATCTTATTAGTTGGCCAAATGTGCGGATTAAAATAGGATCAAGTTCACATCGTCCTGAATATGGGTGAAACTGATATTTTTAAAAAGATATCTCAGGTATGTCAAATATCGACATTAAGAAAAGACACTCGACTGATGATAGGTCACATCATACGCCCTAGACAATTGTAAAGGACACATTGACTAGATCCTTATTAATTCCTATATTTTGGAATACTTGTTTAGCCAACCACCAAAAGATCATGAAAAACATATTTATCTTGTCTACAATTTGTAGCATGTATTTCTTAACCTACAATTTTTCTCCTCGATTGTTTTTGGTTTTGTCAGAAAGTTACACCGAATCAACAAATAATACTTTCATTGCTCCACTTGGTGGAAAAGTCAGTTCTAAATTAAATCTACATATGTTATCCTTCGAAACTATCTATAGATAATTTTTTCTTATGCAGAACAGAAAACATTTTCACTAGTTTTAAAGATTTTCTTATAATACATTTACATATATATAATAATTTCTCTCTCTCTTTTAAAAAGGAAACGGTTTTTTCTTTGGATTGTTCATAGGGGTGTAATCGAACCGAGTCGAGCCGACACAGTGCTAAGCTCGAGCTCGACTCGACTCTCAAACTCGCAGCTCGATACTCGACTTGAACTCGGTCGAGCCTAAATTTTCAAGCTCGAGCTCGTGATAGGTATCGACACTTTCGAGCTCGACTCGACTCGACTTGACTCGCTCGTGTTTTAAAAATCGCATAACAACATAAATATTAATTGTAATTTTATAGAAGCTCGATGAGGCTCGACTCGACTCGCTCGATAATTTAATATATACACGTATATGGGGTATAATTGTAATTTTATAGAAGCTCGATAAGGCTCACGAGCCGCTCGAGCCGAGTAATTTATAGGTCGAACTCGACTTGATTATCTACTCGAGTAGCTCGATCTCGACTCGACGATTCACGAGTCGATTTCGAATACTTTCCGAGTCGATCTCAAGTATCTCACGAACTGTCTCGACTCGATTACACCCCTAATTTTGTTCACAAAAAATCAAACTTTTCATTTGTTGGAAAGATTATTTCAAATTCATCTATTAGCAATCATTACAAGATTTTCGTGAGGTTGGTTATAATCCATAAGTATTCTAAATTTGTTCACATTAAAGTATGTTTTTGGATTTCATTATAATTTTTGATATTTTTATTAACTTAATGATCAAATCATATGTTATATGTTTTAAGATATTGCATTTTGTAACAAGAAGAAAAAAAACATAGCACTAAATATAACCATTAAAACGTATGGTTACCATTAACACAACGTAACATTTTTCTCTATGAAAAAGATGTAGAACAATATATTATTCAAATATTACGTAATCCACCTATTATAAAAATAAAAAAACCTATTAAAATAAATTGCAAGTGGAAAATATCTTGTATTGGTGAGGTGGTGCTTTAGTTAGAGGGTAGATAAAGATCTTGGGAAATTATGAAATAAATATATTTATAAAAAAAAAAGGATGACCCCATGAATATGAAATAAAATCTAAAAAAACAAAATAAAAAACAAAAAGAGGTATGAAAGGCAAACACGGCAAATGGCAAAAGTATGGCCGGGGTTTTATGATACTTGCAAATGATTCTATTTTCCTGTTCATACATAATGTGATGTAACTTGTAAGCCCTTTTATTTTATTTAGGGTAAACTCTAATTTTGGTCCTTGTGGTTTATTGAAATCTTTAAAAATGGGACCTAAAATTTGATATCTTTAGAAATCGTTTCCATGATTCTTATTTTGCTCTGAAAGTGGTTCTCTGTCACTAACTCGGTTAATTTTATTAGTTAGTGACAGGAGTATTTTTGTCCATTTAGATTTTCCCCCCTAATTTTAACAGTCCATTAAAGTTGATTAATAACTCATCTGCTGGTAAAAGAGACGGAGGCAGGTTTTTGGAGGATGTGTATATAATTTCTCTCTCTCTCTCTCTCTCTCTCTCTCTCTCTCTCTCCACCCTCCCTCCGGCCACCACAACCTTCATCTCCGGGTTTCTTTCTTGAAAGTTGTAAAAGTCTCATCTTTAGCCAAAGTCAACTACCCAACTCATCTCTCTAAAAATCCTTGAAATCCAGCTAGATTTACTCATTTTTTATAGAAACCCGGGAAAATCGATTCTATTGGGACCTAGATTTATTTTAGATTATAGAAATACATATATACATGCATTCAATGTGATAGTTGGGGTGGTGAATGGGTTTTGTTATCTTGGTCTTGAAATGATACAGAGAAGAAAGAGGCCAAACTCTCACTCCAAGTTATAGTTGGATTAGGAGAAGAAAGAAAGGTCTCCATGGTGGAGGGTGATGACATTCGTCTGGAACTAAACTGGTTTGGACGTGATGGCGGGCGCCAGAACTAAACCAGACAGTATTGGCGGTTGTCTGAAACTGAACCACACGGTGATGGCGGTAGGCAGAATTGAACCGTGATGTGATGGCGGTCGCCGGAACTGAACCGTGTTGTGATGGCCGTCTTCGGAACGAAACCATGCAGTGATGGCGGTAGCGGGAAATGAACCGGACGGTAATGGCCGACGGTCGCCAGAACTTTTGATCGACTTCTATTAGCGATGGAGGCTGACATGGGAGAATTGCACATTGGGTTTTCGATTGTTTATATGGGCCTATTAAAAATTAGGGGAGAAATCTAAATGGGCAAATTAACTAAAAAAAATTAACGGAGTTAGTGAGGAGATCTTTTTCAAAGCAAAATGAGAACTATGGGGACGATTTCTAGAAATATTAAAGTTTAGGTCCCACTTTCAAAGATTTCAATAAACCATGGGAACCGAAATTACAGTTTACTCTTTTATTTATGAGTAAACTTCACTATTGGTCCTCGAGGTTTAGTTATTTCTTTAAAAGTGAGATCTGAACTTCAATAAGTGAAGATGTCATCTTTTAGTTTGGGATTTTCCGAACATGTTTTCCCACTCTTTTTGTATTTTTCTTTGTTTTTTTTTCTTATTTTTGTAAAAACCATTGAAGTATAGGGATCCACTACTTAATTAAATATAATATATATGAAAAAACACAGGGACCATCGTCTCTGACCCCCTCCAATTACGATCTCAAGTGGACGCAAAGTCATAAACTTAGAAACTCTCACGAACATATCTCGATCTATGGCTACAACTATTTGCCTGGTAAGAAACTCAGAAACTCAACGCTTTCTTTGGATTGATCATCTGAATATACCGGAAATTTGAGTCTTGGGATGCAGAGTTTTTCCTAGTGTGAAACCATAGTTACGAAACGTAGGGACCAAATCACATGGATGAAACTTATCTTATCGGGTCATGGTTAAAGATTTCTAGCGGAGGGGTTGGGGGGAAGGGTCTCTGTGAAATCATACCCGTCTAATCGATCAAAAACCTCCAATGTGATCGTCCCTCCACCCATGTACCTTCACGATGACGAACCAAAATAGGGTGGGGAAGAGGTTGGTCGGAGATGTCATGGACGCCAGAGGTGATCACAAGGATAAAGATCGGGGGGGGGGAATAATAGCTTAAGGAAGATGAGGAAATAGAGGGATGAGTGAAAGAACAATCATGAAGGTTGGGGTTTGTTTTTCCGGCAATGAGGGAGGGATGGTGCTGGCAATAAAAAGAAGGGCAGGGGGTTATGTTGGCAAAAAACATGGGGCAAGGATGTCGGTGAGACATCCGTGGTCCCTGTATGTTTGTATTATATATGAATATATATATATATATATATATATATATATAGAAGAGAGAGGGAGAGAGAGATAAAGAAATAAGTTTAAATGCGAACTCATTTTTCATTGCGAACGTGAGGGCAACGGAGAGCGTGACACGTGTCATCGTCTTCCATATTCGGTATAAATAACGAATAGCATTCAGTATGGTTAACGAAGTTGAAGTTCATATGATATGACATTACGTATGAATAATACAACATCCGATATGAATCACACACGATCATGTTCCATTCATGATGAATGACTCGTGGATGCAAGTGATAAGTATCGCATCCTACTATGTCCTCACGTTCGCAATGAAAAATGAGTTTTCATTTGAACCCGCCTTTATATATATTATAGTTAATTATATACTTGGCTCCTATAATTTCATGGTTTTAACAAAAAAGTTAGAAACAAAACAAATGCAAAAAGGGGGGTAAAACATGGTTGGACGATTTTACATCCAACTCTAACAGACATTTTAATGGAGTTAGTGACCAGCGTCCATTTTTATAACAAAAATCCGAACTTAAGGGACGGGATTTTGACTTATTAAAGTTCATGTCTAACTTCCAAAGAAATCATTAAACCTTAGGGACCAAAGTAAAATTTACTCTTATTTATTTATTGCATTTTAAAGTTACTTTTAAATAAATATCGCTTTAAATTCTACTTTTATATAATATGGTCTCGACGGTTGGTCGACTAAACATTTAAATATTATGTTTTGTTAAAGTAAATAGGATTTTTTATAAGTGGGATTAAATTAATTGGATTATAATCTTTTCCTTTGTAAAATTAAAATATTGTGTTTTGACTACTTTTAATAATCAAATGAGTTTACACTTTTAAGGGGACATTCAACTTTGATCTATAGTTACTATTTTTATTTTATTTTTGTGTTTGATAAATAAATCTTGTTCATATTTATTTAACGTTCATATTTCAGTGCCAAAAAATTAACTTTTTGTAGCAATAATCATTCATCCTTACATACATATTTAACCAAATATAGAGGCACGAAAAAAATTAAAAGAGAATTTTTAAAAATTAAGGGGCCAATCTTACAACTAAGTCCCCCTTGAAGTCTTATGAGGCTAAATACAATAATAAATAAATAATGAAAAATAATACTTGGATTTTTTGTGGGTTTGACATGTGCATTATAATGATGTGGTTTTTTTTAAAATTATTAAGTTGGATAAGTCCAATTTAAACTGATTTTTAATTAGAATAATATGGCTAGAAAATGCTTTTGTTGTTTTGGTTTAGTTTTGAATATATTAAACAAACTAAAAATCATATTAGTTTTACATATATATAAGTTTTATAATACATAATCGCATGTATACATGCATGTTTATAAAAATGAATCATTATGTGCAAAGTATTTAAGAAGCCAATATTTAAAAATGTTAGATGTTTAGGTTGAATGCATAATGAAGACAATCTAATAAACATTTTAAATGAACAATATGAAAACTAAATATTATTACACATTAGTCTATTTATTAATTAAGAGAACAAAATATTTGATTGTATTTATCTATTTTGTTCTAATGAGAGAGGAATCTTGATTTTTGTTAGAAACAGAAATAAAGTTAGATATCAGACACTCTTAATAATAACTCAACGGCAATCATCTTAAACAACATGGGACAGAGTCTTCTTTTTTACACTATTACTGATATGAAAATAATGAGAGAGGTTGGATTTAATTTTGTCAACTGTCTTTATCGAAAATAGAATTGACTACATATTCGTCTTATAACAAATGGTTTCGTAAAATGACATGACTTTTTCCCGATCTAAATCAAACAGGTTTTATATAAAGAAGATTTGACAAATCGAGCAATGTATATATAAATGGAAACCCATTAAAAGGATACAAACAACTTATATGTGTACATTGGGCTGTATGGCAATGGAGTTGGACCTTTTAGTCAATCAAGATATAGGCCCAAGTTGTTGACCTATTTGTTAATTATGGTAATAGACTTTGGGCTGAAGAGAAACACGAAGGTTATATTGGCCCAAATATTTCACATGAATGGTTGGTGGCTCTTGGTGGTTTTTTCTAACACTTTATTTATAGTTCATTATGGATTTGGTTGTTTTTACAAAATTGGCCTTTAACCTACATTTATTATGGAATATGACTCATTGGTTGCACGTTTGTAACGATTTAGTCCTTTACGCATCGACGAGGATGCTTCTGTTTGTGACCCCCCACCACCGATGAGAACCAACATATCTGTTTCTTTACTTTTGTGACTATCCGTTCATCGATGCTTGGTGATGCCATCTTTGGTGTTATTCTTGTACCACTTTCCTGGTAGTATCGGTCGCTTTTCCAAGCAAACAAAGTGTTATTTTGATAATTTAATTTAAGTTTGTAAAGAAACTGACCTTTTAAGAGAAATGGAAGAAACACGAGGTTTTGAGCTTATTTGCAAGATGTTGCACTCTTTTAGAAGAGAGGACTCGAAGAAGAGTCGAACAATACATTCTGGTGGAGAAGTGACTTGGGACATTAGGTCTGGTTGCAAAGCTATGTAACCAGAATATGATGTGGGCGACTTTTCATGCGGCTTAAGTTGCATAAAAAGTCGCATGAGAGTTTAGAAATGTATTTATCATATTTTCAGCCTGTGGCGGATTCAGAAGTTTCGGTAATGCGGGTCGGAATTTAAGTAATAGTCACATGCTCATGTGGTTGACAATATTGTCTACTTAAATATTTTCGTCTTATTTATCTTTTTTTATTATGGTGATACTCCATAACAAAAATTCTTTCGAATGGATCCAAAGAAAATCATTCAAATTAACAGTCAAACATCAACTAACAAACCCTAACACTAAAATTAATAATTAACAACAAATTAACAGTTATACATTACCTAACAAACTTTAACCCGGACAATTCACAATTAACAATTTGATGGAAAAAACAAATTATATATATATAAAAAAATAACAACGAACCTAGGCTAAAAGGATTTAGATGGTCAAACCTTATTTTTATTGGGTGACAAAATACATATATTTATAAAAAAAATCAAATTTTAAGTTATAAAAATTAATTTTTTTAAACATTATGGGGGTCATTTGACCCCCCCAAAGTAACACATAGATCCGCCTCTATTTTTAGCTAGGGTTTTGAGTGACAACATACCTTATGAAAATAAATACAACTCATAGGCAATTTTGGGAGATTCTTGGGTGATTTTGAAGCAATGAAAAGCGGAGATTACAATCGGGATTGAAAATTTGAAGCTAGAATCACTGATTGCTAGTGGAGATTCGTCATCAAAAGGGACTTTTTTACATTGTTTTGGACTCTGATTGAGAAATCATGTCTAGACTTCCATTTTTGCTTTGTTTTCTATCATCCCAACATGAACTAATCTTTAGATGTTGGGGGTCGAATGGTTTTTGGTTTGCAAAAGTATGAACATGTAAAGTTGGAATTTTTATTAGATTTTTCAGTTAATGAAGCATATGGATTTATGTCTTTGTTAGTTTGACAAACCATCAATTGATTTAATTGTTATAAATTATCTTTCGACAAATAAATTTATAATTATACGTCCAAGGTGAGAGTTTGGATAGAGACATACCAATTAAACTTTAGTAGTTTCTACTATCTTGACCTTAATGAACTTTAGAGATCATGTATTGAGATGTAGAGATAAAACTTGCGTTTTCGAGGGATAAACATTGATAACTTGAGAGAGAGAGAGAGAGAGAGAGAGAGAGAGAGAGAGAGAATACATATATATAAGGGCATGTTCAAACAAGAACGCTAACTATTTATGAGAATACAAGAAATGTCGTTCATGTACAAAATCATACATGTTCCGAGCGACTTTGGGGATACTTAAGTCACATGGGAAAAGTCGTCCGCTTCCAGTTAGTGCAAAATCACATATGATTATGTACATGGAAAAAAATTATTGTATTCTCGTAAAAAGTTAACATTCTCGTTTGATCTCTCTCTCTATATATATATATAACTGTGAGATTGTGTATTCATTTAGTTGAATGATCTAATAGTTGTTGCAACTAAAGTGTTATATGTGAAAGTCACTAGAATTCCAACTCCTAAATGTTTTTCACCTCATAAAGTTTCTGATTTTTTTTTTGAAATTTCTTAACTTTGCCATTACTTTAATAGATGATTAGTAACTCAATCAAACCATCTTATTCGACAATCTATTTAATAGTAGTCGTAATTATTGCGACTTAGTCTATAGTTTATTTGGTTCGATACTGGTACTTCCTTACGTATTAATTGATTCAACATCATACATTTGGGGTTAGATTTAGGAGGTGTAACCCGCCTATCAATGCTCTAGTGCAAATTTGCTCGAACATTGGAATGAAACAATACGCCACCGAAGATCCATAATGGGGATGCATCGATGAAGATGGAGTTAGACTGCTGACGTCAAAGAATGAAAGGAGATAGAGAACGAGAAAGGAAAGTAAGTTCTAGGGGTTTGTTTGCTTATTTTTATAAAACCACTATTTTATCCTTGCACGTAATAGGAAAACATAATTAGCGGTGAGGGACCAAATCATTAAACGACAAGTTCTATTCCATAACAAATTAATGAAGTTTAGAGTGCATTTTGTAAAAGCTATTTAACCACAAGAACCAAATCTATAAATTAACTCTTTTATTATCTTTAACGTTCTCGAATTTTAGTTCTCAATCTTTCTCAAAATCAATCATAAAAAATTGAGGAAATGTCTTATCAACAAATGAGCAAAGCATAAAGATACTTAGGGGGCGTGTGGTTCGCCGGAATGAAATGGAATATGGTGGAATTGGAATCTGAATTCCTTTGACCAGATTCAATTCCCTTGTTTGGTTCAATCTTTTCAAGGAATGGAATCTGGGAAATTCCAATGAATTCCAAAATAATTCCATTCCAATTCCTTCAAAGTCAAATTCCTTTGACAGATTCCATTCCATCCAATTCCATTATGCGAACCAAACGCCCCTTAATGGCTTTAAAGTTTTTTCTGACTCAAAAAATATAAAACCCAATACTTTTTAAATCGTTTGTTAAACCAAAACATAAAACACAATACATACATTAAGGTGGTGTTTGTTTTTAGAAAAATGCCTCTTATTTACCTCTTATCTCTTACCGGTCAAGAGGATAGAGGTTTCAGATTGTTTGTTTTTATTTTGTAAAAAGAGGTAAAAACCTCTTACCGTGCTTTGGTTGAACAAGTGGTGAAATTACCTCTTACCGTCCTCTTATTCTCAATTTCTCTCTGGAACACCTCAGCCACCACATGCTTCTCGATCTCAGCCTCTCCGGCCTCCATGATTATCAGTTCCTCTTCTGCTATCAACGCACCATAAGTCTCGTTTCCTGGATAGGTTCAATCTGCTCTCCACCGATCTCGATTTTGGCGCACCATTGTTGCACACCAGGAAAACCCTATTCGTCTCCTCTCTCTATGTTCATTCTCTTGTGGTTGGACTTGTTTGACGTTCAATCACTGAGTTCAATGATTTGGATTCGATTGAACAATACTTGATGCCAAAAATATGCCCTAAACCTAAGAATGTTCATTGTTTTGATACTTGATGCTCAATCTCTTTGTTAAATTGATTTGGGTTTTAATACTCTCATACAAAATCCATAACTAGGGTAAAAGATTGAAATTGCATATCCTATTAGTTGGAAACAACTTCACAACAAAAAGGTGAAGCAAGTCAATTTTTTGTTTTAGGTATGTTGGTCAGAAAGGTGTAATTTCGATTTTAGATGTTGCTCCTCATCCTTCGATTTCGTTGATTGCATATCAGAGTGGGGTTCTTGTTTTACAAGTTTGATTCTCCCCCAAATCCATTTGATTACAGATCAATAGTAGACTAAAATCTTATTCGGTAAGTGATGGCGACGATTCTTCCCACGGTAAGCGCTTACTAGGTAATTGTTGCATACAATGCCGTTTTAGTGAACTAAAATCTTATTCGGTAAGTAAATGATGGTGTTGAATTTTACCGGTAAGTGCTTACCAGGTAAGTGTTTGATGGTATGGCTTTTGTATGCATTTGTTGGGATGTAATTGCTGAGTTTTGGCAAGTGTTTTGGAAATTCAGGATTCTAGTTGGTAGAAAATTGTATGCAATGACACTTGTAATTCGATTTCCTATTTTTATTTTGACTGCATTTGTTTGTGTCTAGATTTGATCCCTAATGGTGGAGTAGAAAAATAAGGTTTCTTTTTTTTGAACAACACAAACAGAAACCTTTATTACCACCAAAAAACCATACCAACCATTACAAGCAGAATAGTGACAGTGAGAATCAACAGCTGCTGCACAAAATTACAAACCACAACCATTAAGCCAGCTTAATCAAATAGACTCTGTCAAGCCCGAAAAATAGTAAACAAAGAACCAATTGCTTCTTTATCCAACATCAACAACAACTCCAGATCAGCTTTTGATCTGCCGTCTTCAAACACTTCAAAGAGTCAAGGTTGGTTGCAACCATGCAGTTAAGCCATCAGTTAAGCCATAGAGGGGTACCTCTAAAAGATGGTTAATGGAAGTTAAACATTATCACTAAAAAGGAAGTAAAACTAAACTGAAAGCACAAGTATGTATTTAATGTCAAGTCATATTGGTCGAACGCTCGAACCAGGGTTCGAATCCACAAGGGTTGTAGCTAGTAGGTCGAATGCCCAGGGATTGAAGAATATCCTAGCCACCCAGGGTTCGAATCCAGACGCTCTCAACAATTGTAGCCACTGAGTTTATCAGGGTTGATTATTGCATAAAAAACTTTGCCAGGATTAGTTTGGGCTTTGACTGGGATGCCCTTCACAAAAAAAAACACGACCATGACTTGGGATGAATATAATTACTCTTATATTGATTTAGATATCAGACTTCAGATGTTTGTTAGTTTAAAAAAACAAGCAACTTTATTGATCTAGATTTCAGACTTCAGACGTTTGTCAGTTTACAAAAACAAACAGTCTTAGTGATTTAGATTTCATACTTCAGCACCACCTCTTATAAATCAAAAGTGAAATCAAACTTTAGCACCTCTTAAAAAACAAACGCCACCTAAAACTAACTTTCATAATTTATAATTGTTTTTTATATACAAAATAGTATATAAAAGTTATTTTGAATATTATATAAAAAATGCATTTATGATGAATAGATATGTTGACGGAGGGAATATTATATTTGTTTATTTTGATTTAAAAATTAAAAAGAAAGGAAATTAAGAGTTAAAATTGGTTTGGACTAGGGCTAAGGCTAAATAAGGAGTTGTTTATGACGGTTCACATGCTACTATTGTCCAAGTCATATTGGGCCCCACTTCACATGCTATGGGCCCAAATCGGTGATTTAAATAAACACTCAAATTGTCCATTTTATTATTAATTTATTATTATTATTTCAATATTTAAATCCCCAACCAAAAATATCTTCACAACACTTGCAAAAATAGAAAAATATTCTCGAATAAATTTGATTATCATCATTCAAAGTTACAATAATTGATAACGAAACTAAGACTAAATTATTGTTTTTTCATGTTCTGTGGGCTAAAAAATATTAGATTTGAAAGAATATGTAAAAAAGTTCTGTAAAACCGCATATTATTTAAAATTTAGTGTAAATTTATTAGTTGTTTTGGAAAACATATATCTAAATATGTCCTTAATTTAATTTTGTACGTAAAAACTATCTTGATTATCTTATTAAATGTTAGAACGTCTATAACAGTTATGTTATTTTAGAGCATTTTTAACCAAAACACTAAAAAATAAATATTAAAAACACTAAAAATAACGGGTCCCTTAAACACTAAAAAAATCTCAACTCCAACCACACAGTATACAAAAAATACTAAAAACATTTTTATTAATAAAATAATATATCTATCTATTATTATACTATTTTATTAATTTATTAAACTATTAATCTTTAAATGTAATTAGAAAACTTGAATAAAATACTAATATTTTTTTAGTGTTTTACTTTAATGACCTTCAAATATAGAGGCCAAAAATTATACCCTTCATTTTATTTAGTGTTTTAGTGTTGGGTTGGAGAGCAAAATCTCTTTATTTTTATGATTTTAGGGGTGGGTTGGAGATGGTTTTAGAAAATTTGAAGATTTGAAGAGAATTTGCTATAACAGCTACCCTAAACTCGTCTCTAAAATAGAAAAAACGTGAGAAAGAATGAAAAAATATTCAAATTTAAAAAACAAAAAGAAAAATATATAATATATCTGTTAAAGATGTATATATTAAATCAATGCCCTTAATTTAACAATAAAGATGATATTAAGTATTAACAATACACACAATGCATTCACAAGTTTTATAGAACCTTTTCTAATACAAGATATGGACAATTTTATATTAATAAAAGATGAATATACAAAGAATAGGTGGAAGAGGATGAGGAAGGGTATTATTGTCTTTTAATCAGATACTTATATAATAATAAAAAAACGTTTCTAAACAATTAAAAATGCGACATATTTGTCCTTTTACTGTAGTTTTTCTAATGGATTTTGCCATTAGGTCGAAGTAGTCTTATTATTAATTATTATTATTATGTTACTTTTTGTTATTTATTAAAATTTGCATGGTTTAAAAGTAATTATTTATGACAATGCTTAACATTGTTGTAAGTTGATGTAAACTTATCAACACTACATTAAACTTCCTTAAATAAGTATTATAATTTTAGTTAATGATCCAAAAAAAAACATTAGATGAAGATGGTATTTTATTTCTTTCAAAATAAATTAAAATTTTTAATTAGGATTTAAAAATAAATTCAATTTTTGTTCAAATATATAATTTTAACTCGAAAAGTATCCTTTTATTGAGAGTTATTGGAACACTTTTTATTTTTAGAAATACAACATACAAAAAATAGGCATAAATTACATGCATAAATAGTGAGCTTGAATTAGGGGTGACAATTCTCGACCCGACACGAACCCGACACAAAAATAAACGGGTTAGGGTTGAATTTTTTGACACGCCAACCCGCCAAATAAACGGGTCGTGTTTGGGTTGACACGAACGGGTCGCGGGTTGACCCGTCAACCCGCCAAAATTTATTAAAAAATTAATATATATTTTATATTTGCATTTGGACTTTTTTCAGTTTTTTGTTTGCATCTGTTTACGTTTGGACTTTAAATTGATGTGTTTTGGACTTTTTTTTGTTGAAATTTGGATGTTTAAATCTGGCTGAATTTTTAGGTGACCCGCCAACCTGCGACCAACCTGCCAACACGACTGTATGCGGGTTAGTGTTGCATATCTCGACACGATTAGCTAAACAGGTCGTTAGGCATGGGAATTGTCCCCGACCCGTCGGGGAACCCGGTCCACCCGCCCCGGTCGGGGACGGGGATTCCCTGCTAAATCGGGGATGGGGATCCCGTTTTTCTCAAACCGGGGATGGGGACGGGGAAGGGTATCGCACTCCCCGCCCCGCCCCGTACCCGTTATATATTAATTAATAAATTATATATTATTTATTTTAAATAAATTGGTAATTCACGATTTCATATTTCCTACCTAGGTTTAGAATCTAAATTTTTTATTTATTTTCGATGTTACTGTGTATTATTTTCGATGTCAAGTCAAAACACAATTACGCTTATGTTTCGTATATTAGTGTATATGGTTTTATATTACTCGTTATATGTTTTGCTACGTGTGACGTCAAGTATTTTTTGGATTAAATTGAATTTCTTTTAGTTTTAGGCTATTAATTATTATATAATGTTGTGATTTTTTTTTGTATTAAATTAAAATTCTTTTGATTTTATGTTTATTGAAAATATGATAAATTTAACGTGTGTGGTCTCTCACGTATTTGAGTTAAAATAGCTTATATAAAGGACGGGAAAAATCCCCGTTGGGGATCCCCATTGGGGATGGGGATGGGGATGTGATTTTGATCCCCGACGGGAATGGGGACGGGATGGGGATGAAGTTGAGGAAACGGGGATGGGGATGGGGATGGGGATGGAAGTCCCCGCCCCTTACCATCCCTACATGTCGTGTCCGGGTTGACGCTCCCTGACCCGCAAACACACGACAGGCCACGGTTGCCACCCCTAACTTGAGCACTGTTTTTTAAATAAGAAAAGCTTTGAAACCAGGTTGGTTAAGATTTTAGAAGCCGTCGAGTTTTAGAATAAAATGAAGAAAAAGAAAAGATAAGGAAAAATAGATTTTTTTTTATTTGTGTTTTTAGAGTAAAGGAATAGAAAAAAAAAAAAAAAAAATATATATATATATTCATTATTTTGAGCAAGAGAAAAAAGAAATAAAATATGTCATTTTTATAAATATAATAATAGAATGCAACCCATGAGTAAATATATAATTTTATAAATATTTTTTATTGTTATGATTTATAAATAATTTTTTCCCTTCCTTCAATTACCTTTCCTCTTAGAAAGAAAGTTTTGGTAGGAAAATCAAAATTTTCATTTTTTTTTCTTTTTCCTCCTTAAAAAAACTCGAGAACACAATATTTTTTCCCCTTTTCCTTTTTTTTCTTCCTAAAAGAACTCGATAATACAACATCAAGGAAATATGGTTAGGAAACATTTGAGCACCAAAAAAAGTGCTATCAAAGTTTGATCTCAAAGTTGAATTTTGGCAATCTTAAGTTATCATTTAATTTTTCTCTCGATTAGAAACGAAACCAAGTAAACATAGCATACACCAGTTGAGTTTTCAATGCGAGTTAAAGCGGAAAAAACTATTAATCGGTGAACTCAATATATGAATTATAAGTTAATTCATGTTATTATATTCTATCAGCATCATATGACATTAGGGATGGCAGAAAGTGACCCAACCCGTCAACCCAACCCGAACCCAACCCATTATTAGCAGGTTAGGTTGAGATTTTCAACCCGTTTAACTTAAATGGGTCAACCCGTCTAACCCATTTAATAAATGGGTTGGGTTGGGTTGAAATTTCTAATCTATTTTTAACTTGTTTTCAACCCATTTACAACCTGTTTGTAACCTATTTACAACATGTTTTCAACCCATTAGTAACCTCTTTTCAACCTATTAATAACCTGATTTTAACCCACTTAATATATTTTATTTTTAAAATATAATTTTTAAATTTTGGTGTTAAAGAAAGTGAACTTAAATAGGAAAACCCTAGACTCATTCATATTTTAGAACACCTCCATCAAAAAAGGAAAAAAAAACCCTAGTTTGCTCTCTCTCGTCCAGCGCTGTGCTCTCGTCTTCCTCCGGCATCTCTGCTCTCGTCTTCCACCGACGACTGTCGTCTCTTTCTCTCGCTGGCGTCATCTCTTTGTCGTTGTATTTTATTGGAACTTTGAGGTTGTGGATTTTTTATAATTTATTTGTTTTGTTTTATGCATTGTAAAATTAAATGGGTCAACCCAAGTTGAACCCATTTATTTAACAGGTTGGGTTGAAATTTTGTAACCAGGCCGAACCCAGGTTGAACCCATTTAAGTTGCAGGTTGGATTGAGTTGAAAATCTCAACCCATTTAATTAAATGGGTTGGGTTGGGTTGGGTTGAGATTTTCGACCTGTTTAATAAATGGGTTGGACCCGAACCTAACCCAGGTCGACCCATTGCCACCCCTATATGACATAAATGAATAGATTGATGTCAAATTCATGTCAAAGGGAAGGGGTGTATGAACAGAGAAAGAAATCCAGGGATGATGTAAAGTTCATAGATTAAACAAAATGTTTAAGCTTGAAATGTAGTATATATATAATGTATAATTATAGATTACACCGTCTGGAATGACATGTTTATGCCACTTAATTGCAAAGTCTACCGTCTATGAATCAAAGGCTAATTTGGATGTGAGTCAGGAGAACTCGTTCTTAAGGCCACAAATATAAGAGTGAAGCGAGGTGGATGTTTTTTGTGAGGCCGCATTACGCAGGTTGGGATACCATCATTGAGCTAGCATATAAGGTTGCACAAACATTTGATGCAAATTGGAGCTAGTCACATCGTCTAAACTTAATTTCAATATAAGATAGCTTGTAAGCGACTTCAAGGTTGCGTAAGAAGGTTGTATTTACCCATTGTGGTTGCATGTTGATCATAATTATGTCATCATACTAGTTTAGTTAGTGTAAGTGTTTAATAAGACGTTTAGATATTTAACAGATGAGGTTTAGTGTATATAGTTATTAATTTAGGAGCATTTATCACACTTGGAAAAAATGAGAATAAAGTGATTTTAAATAGGGATTCGTATTTATATTTCTTAAAATATGTTTAGTAAGATTCAAAATGTTTCAATATTGAGATATATATTGTATGTGTTTTAAAAGATGTAATTGCTTAACAAGCTAAAATTATTTTATTATAAAATACTAGAAGGGTATTCGTGCAATGCCGCGAGATATGTCTCGGTTTTAAGTTTTATTTTAATTTTTGTCTCTATCGATGTTCTAATAGTTTTATGTGATTTTAAGAAAACGATTTTAATGTTTCATTTAAAAGTTCTTTTTTTTATGTAATTTCTGTAATTCAAATTTTTTTACCATAACTAAATTTATGTTTAATAACGAATATAACTTTTTATATAGATGATAATTAAGTATTTTCTTAGAACTCAATAATTATCTTAATTATATTTTAGATTTTTTATATTTAAAATTAGATGTTTATCTTGTATTTGATCATAGTTATCTGTAGTTGGTTATACGGATTCAGAAATGAAGCTTTAATAAGTTGTACTTACGCATAATTTATTTGTAATCTTGAAAATTAAGTAATTAGCATTAAATAGCAGTACATAAGGCTTAAAAAGTTGTTTTTAAGAGTTTTTGGCCAAATGTTTTATAATATAGTATAGATAGAGTAAATTACACTTTTGGTCCTTGTGGTTGCCACCTGCTATCAAGAATAGTCCCTATTTCAAACTAATTACAAATTTGGTCATCGTGGTTGTCATTCAATGTTGGTCCTTATTGATTTTACTACATTAATTTCTATTAAATAGTAACACCATCTAGGGGAAAATAGTCTCAACCCCCCCCCCCTCTCTCTTTTCTTTCGTTATTGTAATAACGGGGTTAGTTATAATTACCGATTGGAAGTATAAAAGTGTCTTTTTGTGACTTGGTTCACATTTGAGGGATAAAATTTGCAAAATGAGATCACCTCCTTGGCTCCTTGTAATCTCATAAATTTTGGACTAAGTAAAATTTGATATGCATTTCATGCATATAAATGGTTGCCACGTAAAGGTGTTAATTCATACACACATATTCACCACCTTGTGCCACCTTAATTTATAACCAATAAGAATTTTGATCTTTGCTTCTGTTAATACTCTTTATTCCCACATTTTTTGAATCCAAAAAGGAGTTCGATATCCGTCTAATGTTGATCGGTAGATTATTGGTAGCAACTTGTGTGCATGCATGGAAGCCCCCCTATCTTCATTCTTGACCGACTTTGGAAGAGATGTGAAGCCTCGCATGTCTCTTATATATATATATATATATGTATATATATAGAGGAAAGTTCAAATGTGAACTCATTTTTGGTTGTGAACGTGAG
This sequence comes from Silybum marianum, assembly GCA_036898165.1. NCBI lineage: Eukaryota > Viridiplantae > Streptophyta > Magnoliopsida > Asterales > Asteraceae > Silybum > Silybum marianum. The sequence goes on from CM072541.1 coordinate 22,071,753, forward strand.
GACGAATCTCAGCCACTTATCCGGTCAATAAAGGCGGCTTTGACCTGGTTCCCCTCCTTTAATAATCTTCACCCTCCCATGAATCGCGTCAATCTTCCGTGATCGCGTCCACCATAACCGAAGATGTGTGGCTGAGATTCGTCCTCACGTTCACAACCAAAAATGAGTTCACATTTGAACCTAACCCTATAAATATATATATATATAGTTGCTTTTACTTTTAGAAGCCACATATATATACTCTTTGTGAGAAATTTTGAGAGCATTTTATGGTTTCCGTTGGTTAAGAACAGAAAGGAAGGGAAGTTATTTCAAGGTAAGAATTATAAGTTTATAACTTGTTTATAAGTTCATGATTCAATAAATTTCGGGTTTATATTAAGGTTTTGATCGGTAGTTTTTATGCTATAGTCGTATGTGTCGTTTAACATGATCTTAGTTATACGTTTCGGTAACATTCGGTGAAGGTGAGTATTACAAAGCTTTTGTAAAAATACGTGTTTTTACGTTACACGTGATTTAAATCGATATATGGTATTTGTATGACGATCTTTATATCCGGAATAACAAGTCGATTATTTTATCGGGACTTTTTGGTACTCGATAAACGCAGCGGCGTACCCGCGATAGACTAGATACGCAGTGGCTTAACCCCCACGATAGACTAGATACGCAGCGGCGTCAACCCGCGATAGACTAGATACGCAGCGGCGTTAAACCACCATAGATGTGAGGTTAAGTGAATGACTGTGAGAACTAATACTTTTGTGTACAGGTCTGATTATGCGAACCTCACATAGTTTTATGCGAGCCTCACACATCTCTTGTGCGAAGGCTGATGGACTTGGAAAATATTTTGACAGGATTTTTACGACTGAATTCTATAAATTGTTTTCAACTGATACATACTGGTAATTTTTACCAATTCTCAGTTTATAACTGATTACCAAGGCATGGTTTAAAAACGAGGGAATTTTGTCACTAGACCTTTCGGTCTAACCCTCAATTGTTTACAAATATGTTTTTTACAGGTCAACATCACATGGAAAGTAAAGGCAAAGGAAAGATGTAGTTTATCTTGCTTGACTTTTTGGATTCTACTTGTCTGTATAGTAGGATCTGTTGCTGTTAAAATACTATCTTGTATGTACAGTTAGCTTGTTTGAACTCAATGTATTACATGGATCTCTTTTTTACATGGAATCTATGTATTTTGGGGTTATGGATTGTACGGGTTGTTACAGCTGTTATCAGAGCCTTAGTTTAAGACATTTGGGTATTCTTCTATACTTAGACTTAAACTAGGTGTGTTAGTCGTGTATGATTTACTCTTGGTTAGAGCCCGGGGAATGTGATTGAATATAATTGGGTCAAAAGAACGGCAAGTGCTATTTTCGTTCAATTTAAATGACATTCAAAGATGTGAGAGGTAAGTATGATATCATTACCCTTGGAAAGAAAAGAGGGCGTGACACCTATTTTAAATATGGGAAAACTATAAATCCACAATCACATATAACGTCGCTTTTATGAGATGTAATATTACAACACAAATAATGTCACTCTAACCTTGCAAACAGTGGTAACGACAATAAACTAATTAACGGTATATGATGATTCAATGGTGATAAGTTTAACAGTAAATAGGAAACTGGATTTATGATAAATATGTTGGCTCACCGATGATTTGGTGATGAACCTTCTCTATTATTTGTTTGATCTTTTACAGGGTCTTTTGAAGGTCTGAAATATACTTCAAGTATTGAAAAGTCAAAGACTATTCAATCAAGGGTTGTACATCAAAATGTGAAATTTTTGATGTGACAACTAACTTTAATATTCAGACCACTTGCCGAATCAAGTAGAGGATGAGGTCACTGATTGTATACATGAGGTCACCGATGACTCACATGTGGTCACCAATGATTTGCATGGTAACCACCTATGATGAGGTCACCGATGTTGTATACATAGTAACCAAAATTGCATGTGCCTTCTCTTAAGGTTGAGATAACAAGTCACAAATACAAGGATGTACACTTGCCAACACTTAGTGAAAAATGAAGATCATCAAGCAATGTGTACACTTATCAACTCCAACCTTTCAAGGCACCCACCGATGTGATACATGGTTCCATATATCACTTAGCAATTTTCAGAGATAAGTTCTTGACTCGCATCAAATGCAAGTCACGTGAGCAGCAAAAACTTGGGCACCAAACCTTAAATTCAGACATTCTCTTTTATTCTTATAAAAGGGATGTTTGTCTTTTAGCTAAAAGGTTTGATGGGACTTCACAAAGCATGAAGAAAAGTAGATAAAGTTATCTGACATTACGTGCTACAAAGAATGGTTCATCCATTAATCTAGTACAAAGGGAGTGGCCTCTTCCTTTGTCCATCAGATATACTTCCAGCTAATGAATCCTTGACAGCTGTCCACTTGCATCCCATGCATGAGCACTATAAAAGGAGATGAAGTCCTTCCCATAAACCTCACACTTTCAACAAATCCTCTGTGTGATCATTTGTTTGATTCCGGCAAAGCTGTGTGCTCTAACAGTTTTATTTTAACTTCCTTAGTGTATAAATTAATTACTGTTATCTGTGTGTTTAAGTTTGTTAGAATAGTGTGTCTATTCTTTTCCGCAACAAACTTCTGTGTGTAAATTTTTAATATTTATATTAAAAAATTTAAAAGAGTAAAAATTCTGTGTGTTTGTATTCAACCCCCCCTTCTACAAACCCTCACTAGCATAACCATCTCTATTCAGGGACTAACAAAATATACTAATGTATTGGTAATGAAATTTACGATAATGATAGTAGGTATTCTTATTCTTATTTTATTTTGTATTTTTTCTAAAATATAAAAATAGATTTATAAAACTGATAAATAAAAACATTTAGAAGAATAAACTGAAAAAGTTGTATATATGAATGAAAGAATAAAATAATGAAAAATAAATATACAATTAAGAGAGAATGAGCGGGATTAAATGAAACAAAGACAAAAATACCTTTAAAAACTTGTGGAAATGAATAGTTTTGTTGTAAAACAAAGGAGATTCAAGCAAGGTCAAATTATGGGATTAGTCAAGATAGATATAAATTGGTATGGTAATCTATGATTAAAAAAACAATTCTTAACGAAGATCAAATTAGATGTAAAGTTAGGGCTCGTTTATCAAGCACTTACCAAGTAAGCGCTTATTGACAAGAGAAATTACTCTTGCTTACCAGATAAGTGCATACCATTTAAAAATCTTTTTCCTCACTTACCGGGTAAGACTCTCGGTCCTTGTTATGCCTCTTACATAGTAAGATTCTTGGGCCTTATCATGCTCAATTAGTAAGGTAAGTGATATCGGTAAACACTTCACTCAATAAACATTTAGTAAATGACCCATTTGTATCCCATAGAACTCTAGCTTCAACACTCAAATGTTCTTATTATGGAAGACCACAAATACCCTAAATCATCCCTAAATCATTCAAACATGGTGTGATTCATAGAGAGAATAAACATGCAGCAATATAGGAGACAATTTTGAGATTTACATGGAAACCAAAAATGGGAGAACACCACATAAAGAAGACACCATTAAGAGATCGAAGTTTACTAGTGAATGATGAATTTGCAATACATGAAGGAGATAAGAAAATAAACAAGTTTTTCTTCTAGTTTAACAATGGAGGCGTGTAGTGGGAGAGAAAATGATAGAGTTGTTATGTGAAGACAAGAGTCATCAGAGCCTAATTAAAAAGAATAATTTGAAATCGTTAGGTGCGATATGCCACTTAGGATGCGACCGATATTGGCAAGGTCGTGGGTTTTAATTTGAGTTGCTCAAGAGGTTCATATTGGCATGCTTGTATTTGGCTCACTTTTGGTGTGGGTCTTTGTTTTTGTGGTTTTGCTTCTTTTCTTTGGTTGTGTTTCTTTCTGCTTCTTGCAGAACGGTCTTCTTGCATCGGTTGTTTGGTTTTAATAAAATTTTATTGCTTTTCAAAAAAAAATATCATAAAAGAGCTGCAAAGTGCATGGAAAAACAACAAAATCAGTTGTATGTAATATTTGAATTTCTACATTATACAAAACATTTCAAACTAATCAACTCGAATATAAACATTTTGAAACTATCGATTTTCAAAACCTTGTGGGATTCCTGCTACTCTGCTAGCCTTTATCGTAACTTTCAGCTGTAAAATTGATGCAATTCATTTCTATAAATAATAAACCCTTACCATTTTAATACTAGGTTAACCAATATGCTTATGGTTAACCATTCTAGTACTAGGACCAACAATCGGTAAGAATAAACCTGTTACCCTTATGTTTCAGCCTTTAAAAAAATGTATGGATAAATTCTTCTTTATCCATTTACCCATTACTCGCTTGCTCTTTTAGTGGGTATGGTATGAATAAATATTTTTTTGTTATCCATTACCCGTTAATATATATGTATATACATAATTATATAAATTTAAATATTAATATTTTTTTTGTAATGTTATCAAATATGTCGTATATTAATGTGTAAATTAATTTAAACATGTACAAAAGAACATTTAGATAATAATTGTACTAATAAATATATTGATTTAATGATTGATAACATCGTAAATGTTATTTTATCTCTAATAACATCCTCTACTTATATAAAATTATAATTAATCAGTTTTTTTAAATAATACAACTTTAATAAAATAATAATTATAAAGATTATTTTTGTGACGTTAATGACCTAAATATGTTTGAGAAAACTTTTATAGCTGATGAACTAAATATGTTTGACGAAAGTAACTGATAAGTTAGTTGAAAAATATAAATGACCAAAATGAACATGTTTAAAAATCAATAAAATTTAACATTTCATAATATATTTAAAAAAAATCATTAATAATATAATATGTTAATTAATACAAACAAGATTTAAAAAAACTAAAGAATAGAATATGTTAATTAACATATTTTCAATTTAATTTATTATTTGTTATTTATATATAATTTTAAAAAATTAGAATTATATAATCAAATACAAATTTTAGAAAATATTTACATTACATGTAATATTATTAAAAACAAAGTTGTTAGATTTTACATATCTTAGTTGATATAATTTTTTGGAAAAAAAATATCAAATTAATTATTTTATTTAAATTATATTAAAATTTTATATTTATAAAACAAAAGAAACATATAAATTTAACTTTTATGTAATTTACAATTTAAAAAAAAGTTATTAAAGTTGTTTTTTAACACTCAATATACTAAATTAATAATAATAATAATAATATAAAAATAGTTGATAAATTAATAATAATTTCAATAATCAATAATTAATACAAACAAATAATTTACAATTAAAATTAATTAGTGATTAAATTAATATTAAATACTAATTAAACTTAATTAATAGATTGAAAATAAACTTAATTAATAAATTAAAATTATTAGTTTACTATTAATATCAATTAATAATATAAAATTAATATTAACTAATAATTTATAATTTAACATTATTAAATAATAAATAACAATTAAGGTTATAATTAAAAAAGTGACCATAGGCTATCTATAAGATATTTTAACGCTATGTTTGGCAAACTAGCTGATAAAGTAATTGATGACTGATAAGCTAACTAATAATTTATAAGCTAGTTGATGAACAAGTTACGTTTGATAAAAATTAGCTTATGAGCATGTAAAAATGACCAAAAAGGGTATTTTGAAAAAAATTGTCAATTACAAACATTTCATAATAAAATTCACTTAAATTTCTAATAATCTTTAAAATAAATTTCTAACATTATACTAGGTTAATTAATAGAAACAAAATAGTAAAAAAGTAAATAGTATAAATTGTTAATTGAAAGAATTTAAAATTAATTATTATATATGCTATAAATATGGAATTTGTTAATTTATTTAGAAATACGTATTAATCTATTGTTTTTAATAATTATTACGTATAATATGAATAACCAAAAATTGATCAATCTTACCTATTCTAATTAATGAATACTTTTTAAAAACATGATTAATAATTAAATTAAATATTTTATTAAACGTATTTAGCATTTTATTATCTATGAAATCAAAAAGTATGACTTTAATTTTTATGTATTTTACATGAACATTCTTTAAATTGTTGTATTTGTTTTTTGATATCCAAAATTATTAGATAATAATTAAAAATAATAATTGATATAGTTAATATTTATATATAATTACTATTCATTATAATTAATAACAATAAATAAATAAATATTATTAATCAAAGTTATATTTGGAAAATGTGTCAAATAAGTTACTCCAAATAACTTATTAATAAGTTAACTTATAAGTTAGTTTATGCGCATTCAAACGATTACTCAGAAGATAAGATATGCAAGGTTCTTATAAGCAAAAAGTGCATTAGCTTATAAGAACTACCATTGTGGAGAGGTTCTTGCATTAGCTTATAACAACTACCATTATAAAAAGGTTCTTATGAGAACCTAACAAGGTATAGGTACCCCAACAAGAACCTTGGTTCTTACCATGATTTTTGTGAAAAATGTCATTTCACTCATGTTTTATTTATTTCTTTGACTTATTTAATCATTAAAATATAACTTATTTAAATTATTGATGTTAAAACAAATCAATGAGACCCACAAAAATGAGGTTCTTATAAGAATCTTTATTGTGAAAATTTTGATGAGTTCATAATTTCCTGAGATGTCATTGATGTGACATCCAAAATCAGACAAAAACCTCCAAATTTTTTATTTTCTTTATTTTAAAAAATTTGTTGTAGAAAATTAAGATTTGTAGGCTTACTTTATAAAAACATGAGCAAAACCGAAAAATTCTCAAAAAGGGCAACCACTTTTTTTGCAAAATGGCCTATAGAAACCGAAAGATCTAAAATTCGGTTCATAAAAGAAGGTTTTTTGCTCATTTTCTTTAGCCAAATAAATGGTTATTTTGTATTAACTTTTATTTTTTTGGTAATTTTGTAATAGATTATCTCTCTCTCTCTCTCTCTCTATATATATATATATATATATATTGTGATTATTCCAAAACATTTTATGAAATTACTATAAATTACTATAAAATTATGGGAATTTGATTATAATAACTAATTTTGAAAACTGATTTACCAAAATGACCAATTTCTTTTTGAGTTTATTAAAATGACCAAAATTTCCTCGAAATACACCCCGAAATACAGAATTTTCGAGGATGTTTATTTGAATTCGGGCATGTACATAAAAGACCCTCGAAAAATTGATGAACACCCTCGAAAAAAAGTGAAACACCCTCGAAAATTGATGAAGACCCTCGAAGTGAAACACCCTCGAATGAAACATACTCGAATTGTTACTCCAATTTGATTTATTAATTTGAATTTACATGTTTTACCCCTAAAGTTAGTTAATAAATTACTTTACGCCCTTTACTTTTTAATTTTTCGTTTTACACATTTATCACATTAACGTATATAATCGTATATCAATTAAAATACGCTTTAAAAATACGTTTTAATTTTAACAAATTACACCATGAAAACTGTCTCGTCAATACCTTCGAAATGAGCCCAATATTGAATATTTTGGATTTAATTATATACTTTTGAAAGTATATACTTTTGACCATTTAATATTGAAAATGTTCTTATGAGAACTACCATTATTATACTCGCTTTTATGAGGATTTAAATCAATGATGGTTGTAAATGTGTGATATAATTTATGAATCTTTGTATTGTATGAATTTATCAATTGTAAGATAATTTCTTTTTTAATTAATTGTTATTTACACTGCAATAAAATTGATTTTATAGATCGTCTAAGATGTGTAGCATCCTAATAAATTACTTTAGGCCTTAAATTTATAGTACTAAACCAAATACTTCTTACAAACCATATAAACCATAATCAGTGTTTATGTTAGGAAATAATTGAGATATTTATAGATAGTTATCATCTTGATTAGTTTATTTATGATTGAAATACATATGGAAGATAATGATATTTATTAATTATGATCATGGCTTTTGATTTGGAAAATAAAATGAAATCATATACTTTAGGGGTGCAGAAAGTCATCTGATCCAATTTAAACCGATCAACCATACTCGGATATCTAATTGTAATTGGCTTGGATCAAACCCAAAGTTTTTTTAGTTAAATATAGATGTACGGCGGCATAAGTTGTGAATTACATGCTACTATATAATTAAAGAATAGCACGAACGAGAAGTAAAATGGAATATTTTAAATGGAAAAAGATTAGAGAAATTTGATTTAACATATTCTTTAATGGCTTTTTACGATAGAAATAATCAAACCCAAAGTTTTTTTTTGTTTATGATTTTAGATTATGTACATCTCTCTATTTCTAATTTCATGCTATATTGCTTCTACATTATTCTCTCTAATTTCTAATATATGATTTAGTTAATTATAAAAAATTTAGTAAAATGGAATATTTTAAATTGGAAAAAGTTTATCTGTTTTTTCACGGAAACAGATATAACTTTAAAATATATAAATAAATTTACCATCTTTGAATTACAACTCACAATATATTGGTATAAAATTAAACAAGGTATCCGAGGGTTTTAGAACCATCCGGCGCAATGATGCAATATCTCGTTGAATCTCAAAAACTCGAGGTGTATTACCTTGTGAAACGTTTAAGTAACTTAATCTACCATTATGATAAATTAAAGAATCCCGAATTATATCATACGTTTAATTGTACCATGTGATTAATTTTTAACGACAAAGTATAATATTATGGATATAACTAAGAACAAGATATAGATTATAAATAATTTGTACTATTTTTGTGTTTTTTGTCAATTGTATTATAAAAATTATATAAATTAATATTACCTAAACGTTTGTGGACATTATAAATAAATATGTTTAAAGTATATACTTTCGAAATAATATAATTAAATCTAAAAATATTTAATATTGGACTCATTTCGAAGGTATTGACGAGACAGTTTTCATGGTGTAATATGTTAAAATTAAAACGTATTTTTAAAGCGTATTTTAATTGATATACGATTATATACGTTAATGTGATAAAGGTGTAAAACGAAAAATTAAAAAGTAAAGGACGTAAAGTAATTTATTAACTAACTTTAGAGGTAAAACATGTAAATTCAAATTAATAAATCAAATTCAAGTAACAAATTTGACAAACACCCTGGATAGAACACCCTCCACCAAAAATGAAGCCCCTCGAAATTGCTAGAAGACCCTCGAAAATGTTGAACACCCTCGAAAATTTGGAAAAGGCCCTCGATAATTATTGGAACACCCTCGATAAGTTGGTCAAAGCCCCTCGAAATTTTGGTCAGACACCCTCGAAATCAACTAAACCCCCTCGAAAACATGCTCGAAAATTCTGTATTTCGGGGTGTATTTCGAGAAATTTTTGGTCATTTTGGTAAATCAGTTTTCAAAATTGGTCAAAATAATCAAATTTCCTAAAATTATAATAAGCATACTATGAAAATTTCTAACAGGTCTTTTTAAAATTTAAAAAAGACCGAGAACCAAAAATTAAATATTAAAAAACGTTATATTCATTTCAGTAGCCTTTTCATTTTACAGGTTATAACATTAATATATTATTAAAATAATTTTTTTTCTCAACCGTTTGATACCAATAACTCTTATCGATTCAAATAATAAAATATTAAATTCTATCTCATTTAACAATTATTTCTTTTTCCACGCACATATATATCAGAATTATAAAAATATAAAAAATACCGTTCATAAGGATGCCAATAATATTTTGAGTAGTTTATCATCTCCATCCTACTTTATTCGGAGAATCTATTGACACCCAAAATCAGACAAAAACCTCCAAAATTTGTATTTTCTTTATTTTAAGGAATTTGTTGAAGAAAAATAAGTTTCGTAGACTTACTTTATAAAAACATAAGCAAAACGGAAAATTTCTCAAAAAAGGCAACCGCTTTTTTGCAAAATGGCTCATAGAAACCGAAAGATCTAAAATTCGGTTTGTAAAAGAAGGTTTCTGCTCATTTTCTTTAGCCAAATAAATGGTTATTTTTGTATTAATTTGTATTTTTTTGGTAATTTTGTAATAGATTATCTATATATATATTGTGATTATTCCAAAACATTTTATGAAATCAATATAAATTAAGGAAAATTTCAGAAAAACTCAATAAATTATCTCATTTTAAATGGTTAAGTCCTTAAACTATTTTTTTGAATAAAAAAACATTGAACTTTCTTATTTTGAGTGATTAAGTCCTTAAACTATTGATTTAAATGAAAAAAATCATTAAACTTTCTCATTTTGGATGATTAAGTCCTTAAATATTTTTTTGAATAAATAAATCATCGATCTTTTAAAAATTGGTTACCTACATTTTTTTAAATAAATAACCTGTGACTCACTAAAAAAGTTTTAAAGTAAAAATAAACTTAAATCGGTTTTACCATTCCAAAAACCATAATTAAAACCACTAGCAAAAAACGGTATCGCTCCCCTTCGTCACTCCCCATTACCCCAACATTGTTCGTTCTCCATTTCACATAACATGTTGTTGCCTGTGCCATCGATCTTCCTCTTTTCGATCTATTTTTTTATCCATCATAAGAGGAAGAATCAAAAGATAACCGTTTAAATGTAGTTTATTTAGGTTAGAAAAATGTACGTAACCAATTTTTAAAAATTCAATGGTTTAATTTCTTGAAAAAAAATCAATGACTTAATCATTCAAAAAAAGAAAGTTTAATGGTTTTCCATTCAAAATGAGAAAGTTTAATGGTTTCTTAATACAAAAAAATAATTTAGGGACTTAATCATTCAAAATGAAAAAGTTTAATGATTTTTTCATTTAAAAAATAGTTTAGGGATTTAATCATTCAAAATGAAATAATTTGTTGGGTTTTTTTTGAACATTTCCCTATAAATTACTATAGAATTATAATAAGCCTACTATGAAAATTTCTAACAGGTCTTTTTAAAATTTCAAAAAGACTGAGAATCAAAAATTAAATATTAAAAAAGGTTACATTCATTTCAGTAGCCTTTTTATTTTAAAGGTTATAACATTAATATATTATTAAAATATTTAATAAATTTAATAAAATAATTTTTTTTCTCAACCGTTTGATACCAATAACTCTTATGGATTCAAATAATAAAATATTAATTTCTATCTCATTTAACAATTATTTCTTTTTTAATACACATCTATATCAGAATTAACTTTTTACATTTAGAAAACTATAAAAATATAAAAAAAAAATACCATTACATAAGAATGCCAACACATTACCTTTTTTTAGAATTCTTAGACTTCAAAAACAAAGTTTAAAAATACTTTTTAAAGCCCAAATTCAATAAAAAAGATTCCGAATTTTTTTATTTTCTTTACTTTTAAATATCTATTAAAAATCTATTTAACTAGGTGTACTTTTTCTTTTTAATTTTTTTCAGCTGAATAACCGTAAAGGTAGCTTTTCTTCAGATTAAAATCACCACTTCCAGAATAAAATACAATATTCAATGCACCAAATACACATTATCATCTATATACATTTCTGAACATAATAATTATTGCTCTATAAATAAGATTAAAAAAAAAAACTAACTGAAATGAAACCAGTCGACGCCAGCTCCAAGTCGACTAAAGATAAGCCGCCGTTTAAGCCGAAAAGCAAAGAATCGTCGTTGCTTTCTCACTTCCAGCTAAGAACAGCCCAAAAAGTCAATAACAGAATCATCAGTTAAACTAACTTAACCATGGTTAAATTGTTAGGTTAAGGTTAAGCTCACGCCAGCCGCGCCATTCCCACACAAAAAACCAAAGCCTCTATTTCCTCCTCCTCGTGACACCATCATCATCATCATCATCATCATCAGTCTCTATATTCTCTCTTTTCATTCATGGAGGGACGACTCTGACCTTTGCTTGGTCTCCGGTAGCTGTCGTTGTCAATTTAGGGTTGAATCGATTCAGTTCTTTGAATTTGATTTTGGGGAAGTTTGTTTTTGTTTTAGATCTTTTGGGGAAAAAGGTGTTTTTTTCATGGCGGAAGGAGGGAAGAATGGACTGATATTGAAGCTAATTGATGTTGTGAATGAGATATCTGCAATATCGGATTATCGATGTACGGTGAGGAAGCCATTTTTCAACCTAGCTCGAAGGTTGAAGCTTTTGAGTCCACTGTTTGAAGAGATTCGTGATATCAAAGACTCGCTTCCTGATGATTCTTACCGATCGTTGCTTTCGTTGATGGAGGCTTTGGAATCTGCTAAGGAGTTGCTTCGATTAGGGAGTGAAGCCAGCAAGATTTATTTGGTACATTTCTATAAATCGAATCTATGATTTGACTTTTTTTGGGGCTTTTTTTTATTTTCGTGTTTGTTTCCGATTTCTGATTAATTTTTGTACTTTTTAGCTCTTAATTTGGTGGGAGAATGCAGTATTGGTGTCTGTTCTTCATCAATTTCTAAAATCTATGGAAATTTAATGCTGATTTTGTTGATAAGATACTGAAATAAGGACTGGAAATCGACCTAGCGTTTTAAATCTTAATGATTGTTTTTGTTTGTTTACATGATCGTGTTGATGTTTTTTTCAATAGAAAGAGAAGATCTAATCAAATTATCTGGCAACTCGAATAAGCATAGGGTTCTAGTAACTGTTTTCTTGCTACGATCAGCTTGAACTCAATAATTTGATGGCACTTGCATCTTTATGTTTTGAAATCTACTGTGAAATAGTCTAATCCTTATTAAGATTTGTCTTAATAGCATTAAATTTATATGTTGTGTTATACTTGATTCAGACAACAAAGATTACTGTTTGCTACTGGGATCTTTGTATAATTGTATGTATGTTAATTATCTGAATTTGCTTGCTTCAGTTTAATGATTTTCCCCCAAATTATCAACACCATCTGGATCGAACCACTTCCCTTTTTGGTTTTAGAAACTAGATTTCCTCATTGCTATTGTTAACTATGTCTAAATTTGCCTAATGGAATGGCTTCGGTCCATCGTCTAGATTTAAAACTGATATCTCTTTTTGGTTCATGACAAATTTACCTTAATTTCTTTATTGCTGAATTTGCGTCTACCATTTGGATGGTGTAGTGAAACAAATACGTGGTTATTATGTATACTTAGGATCATCTCTCTACAAGTGATATTTATGAAAGATTTTGATTATTAGAACTTTATAAAGGCTGTGTCATCTTTCCCATTTGGTAATTCTGCAGAAACAAACCAAATTTTGTAGGTTCACATGTAGCATGATTTTTGTTCCAGAAGTTAAAATGTAACTTTCGGAGTTGAGAGAATTTAGCATCACCATCAAAGCATAAACTATGTCATTTTGGATTTTTTGTGCATCTTTCCTAAAAGTTTTCTGCAACGGGTTAATGACTGGCATGAAGGTGTGTAGAAAAAAGAATAGAACCAGATGTCATCGGGATATCTGAAAGAAGTTGAAAATGGCATGTATGCTAGTTCGATTGTTTGAGGCTTGGGTATTGGTTAGTTGACCATTAGTTAGCACTTCCCTGTGAGTTTACATCTAGAGATAATTAAGAAAAACATTAATATAAATTCACTTTTAGACCATATCCTATTATGATGGTTTCAAGAAAAATGAAATTTGACCTATTTCCTAAATTGGAAAGAATATGTTCACCAAACATTCTTATAATGACAATAGAGCAGCAAAAGGAAGTCTTTATAACTAATATTCAATATTTGTAGGCTAAGCACTTAAGATCCTTTAGTACATCTTAAATGACTCAAATCCATCATGTTCTTATTTAGTTAACCTTCACTTGTTGAAAAAAAGCATATGAACCAAATTTAAATTGTTAAGACTTTTGATACGTAGTCACTCAAGATCTTTTATTATTTTATATAGTCGAAAAGCTTGCAAGTGAAGACCCTGATTCAATCTTTATATCCCATCTTTTTATCTTTTCTGTTTATTATGACTTTCTTTTCCTATTAGTAATGTTTATCTTTCTTAACAGTTTGTTATGTTCATTTGGGTTTCACATAGACTTTGTCTTATTGGGCAATAAGGCTAACATTTAATATCTGTAATACCATATTCTAGTCTCAGTAAAGAAAAAATATATTACCACATATTCTGTATCATTTGTGCTAACTTACGTTCCCAGGAGCTTAATTAGGAAGGCCGAGTGTGATTAGTAAGATATTCTTTTATATCACACACACACACACACATATATATATATATATATAATTGCCTCTTTTAGTCGAATTTCATCAAAGTCGATGCAGTTGTTGAATGTTTTTCAATGATTATTGAAGAAAGAAGAATTTACTTGCAAAGTGTTTATCTGCATGCAGGCGCTGGAAAGAGAAGATATCATGAAAAAGTACCAGAAAGTTACAGCGCGTTTGGAACAAGATTTAGATGGCATTTCTTTTGAAAACCTTGACATTTCAGATGAAGTTAAAGAACAGGTTAAAATTTTATTTTCCTATATATAAAAAAAGAAACCTAAAAAGGCCACAGATTTGGTTCTTACCTCCAACATCTTATTTATTGTGGTTTTATATTAGGTTGCGCTTGTTCTTGCTCAATTCAGACGAGCTAAAGATAGAATCGATGCACCAGATGTTGAGCTGAGTGAAGATCTTTCGACCCTTTACAACAAGGGTAGTGATGTGGTGGCTGATCCAGATGTCTTAAGGAGATTAGTCGAAAAACTTCAGCTGAATGGAATACACGATCTCACACATGAATCACTAACCTTGCATGAAATGGTTACGACAAGTGACGGTGATCCAGGAGAAACTATAGAAAAGATGTCGATGTTACTAAAACGAATCAAAGATTTCGTTCAGACGGAAAATCCAAACGTAGATTCACCACCCGGTGAAACTTCCGCTCCAACTACTTCAAGTGGACATGAAACTTCAGTCAAAAATCATAAGGGTACAGTTATACCCGATGATTTCCGTTGTCCTATTTCACTCGAGTTAATGAAGGATCCCGTTATCGTCTCAACTGGGCAGGTAATCCACCATCTTCTCTTATCTGTCTTAATACATACAGCAGCTGTATAGGATGCCAAATATGGGCCTGTTGGTTAGCAGCTTAATGAGCTTAATGGGACTCGCAACATATTTGGTAAGCTATACATGACTGTTTGGTAGTGGCTTAATTATATAGAAAGTGGCTTATTCAATAAGCTTTTAGTTGGAGCTTTATGCAGAAAGCCAAGTTTTTTTCCAAAGCTGCCCCTCCCAATTAAAAAACATGTTCCTTCCGTCTATGAAAAAACCCTCCCAAACAAAAACTTTCCAAATTTATACAGACAGATTAATCCAAACAGACAGCTTTATCCCTTCATGACTTAATGGAAAACCAACCAAACAGCTCCTTAACATATCTTACCATTTTGTGTAGACTTACGAGCGGTCGTGTATCGAGAAATGGTTAGCACAAGGTCACGGAACATGCCCGAAAACACAACAAAACTTAACGAGTACAGCTCTCATACCAAACTACGTATTACGTAGCTTAATAGCCCAATGGTGCGAAAACAACGGAATGGACCCACCACAACGTTCGGTTAGATCCTCCTCCGCCTGCACCCCAGCCGAACGTTCCATGATAAACCTTCTTCTCACTAAGCTCAAATCCATCAGCCCAGATGACCAACGAACCGCAGCCGGTGAAATCCGTCTCCTTGCGAAACGAAACGCCGATAACCGTGTAGCCATAGCCGAAGCCGGTGCCATCCCGCTCCTAACCAACCTCCTAACCGCACCCGATTCCCGCACCCAAGAACACGCGGTCACAGCCCTTCTCAACTTATCCATTTGCGAAGAAAACAAAGGGAGCATCGTGTCCTCTGGTGCGGTCCCCGGGATCGTTTTGGTCCTAAAGAAAGGAAGCATGGAAGCACGTGAAAATGCCGCCGCTACCCTTTTCAGCTTATCGGTTATCGACGAAAATAAAGTAACGATCGGGTCGTTAGGAGCCATCCCGCCGCTCGTTTTACTATTAAGCGAAGGAACCCAAAGAGGAAAGAAAGATGCTGCAACTGCTTTATTTAATTTATGTATTTATCAAGGGAACAAAGGTCGGGCAGTTCGGGCAGGGGTAATTTCGACATTAATGGAGCTTTTAACGGACCCACAAGGAGGGATGAAAGATGAAGCGTTGGCTATTTTAGCGATATTATCGAGCCATCCGGACGGGAAGATCGGGATTGGAAAAGCCGATGCGGTTGGAGTGCTGATTGAGTTTATGGGGAATGGTTCACCAAGGAACAAAGAGAATGCAGCAGCTGTATTGGTGCATTTGTGTTCAGGTGATGAAAAGCATCTGATTGAAGCTCAAGAGATGGGCTTAATGGGGGTGTTGGTGGACTTAATACATCATGGAACAGATAGAGGGAAAAGGAAGGCTGGACAGCTGTTGGAAAAGATAAACAGATTGACTGAAAAACAAAAGTTGGTACAGGTACAGCCTCAGGAGTCAAATAATAATAACAACAACTAGTATGGTGTTAATTGTTTTTTATTTTGTTTTTATTTCTATAAATTGAGGTAAATTATTATTATTATTATTATTATTATGATTAATGAAGGTGGTGTAGAAGGGGAAAGGTGGAATCCCCCACCCCTTAGATTCCATTTTTTTATAATTTAAATGTTTATGAGGATTATTATTATAAATACTACAAGGAAAGGGAATATGTAAGTGGTGCTAATATTATTATTATCCTCAGTTTTAATGGAAGGATATTCTCTTTGTTTTTACTTGTGGATTTTTACTTTTTAGTTTCACTTTACCAATCTATACAAATTATTTGATACAGCTGTAATATAGTATTTGTTTTTTTTTTGGGAAAGGGTATCCTAGACATTTGCCTAGACTAATCCCTGACAATTTTAAGACTGTTAAAGCATGCAGTCCTGAGATAATTCTCCAGTGGCCACAAGTTGTTCGCGCCTGGATTCGAATATGGGGTAGATGGGTTACCTAGCCTCATCCTCCACAAGCCTTAACCAGTACGCCACAAGCCTTGTGGTTTATAGTATTTGTTTTAATGGTAGCTATTATGAGATGGTGGCCATTACTAGGGGTATAAATGATTTAGAGCTTTTAACGAGCTATTTGAGCTGGAGCTTTAATACTTTTGAGTTCGAATTGATCTCGAACACAAAATAGAACTCGTTTAACTAAACGAGACGAGCTTTATAACACTAATGTTCGACTTGGCTCGTTCTAGAAAACTCGATTCAATTTTTCGAGTCAACTCGAGCCGAGCCATTCGAGTATACCCCTTTTTTGAGCCGAACATGCTCATATATTTATCAATCATACAATAAAAACATAAAAATGGGCTAATTGATCGCGAGTTTGAACCCATAAACGAGCATCGAGTTCGAGCCCTATATTGAAAACTTAATTAAGCTCGAGTCGCACTCGAGTCCATATTAATTTTTTGAGTCAGGTTCGATTAACCTAATACTCGACTCGGCTCGTTTATACCCCTAGCCACTGCCAACCACTTCCATAATAATCATCATCTCCACAACTACATTATCCACAACCACCACCTCCGCCTTCTAAGGGCGGAGCACCATAAGGTGCATTGGCACCCCTTCACCCTTTTTTTATGTGTTAACAAATGGGCTCAGTTTTTGAAGTGTAATGAGTTAGGCTTTTTTTCCTCTAGTTCCTCCTTGTTTTTAATCGTTTTCCATTATGAGAAATACTTTATATTTAATATGTTAGAACTTTTCTTACACTTTATTAAAATTTATATTGTTTTTACTCTTTTACATTATGATTTAACTTTTTTTACATTGTTTTCTCATTTTTAGGCTCTATGAAACCGTTATTATTAAATATGTAAAAGTCGAATATAACCAAATATGGTATCTATATTTTTGTCATTTTTATTCTATATGATGCTCTATCTCGTATAAATTCCTAACTCCGATCCTGCCGCCTTCCCCACACTTCCACCACCACTAGTAACAATCATAATAATATCATTAAACAGGACTGGATTACATATTCTCATATATATTTGCAATACACCTCTTAAATATTTCATAAACGTATTATACACATTGATTTGATAAATGAAAGATTAGTTATGATTTTTACAAATTATGAAAATTCGGAATTGAAGGATGACAAGTTCTATGTTAGGGTTTATGTTTTCTAATTAACATATTTAACTAAACGATATGTTTATAAAATCCAAAAAAAATCACAATACTATTATAGATCAACATGTTTAATTGAACAAGAAATGAATTTATCATTTCAGAAAAAGTAACATGTTTTTATGTACAATTAAAATAAACTCTTACTAATAATCGATCTTCAAATTTTTCATTTTATTTTTGTATAACATTTTAAATAAAACATCGATCTTCAAAATTCTCCTTTTATTTTTTTATAACATTTTAAATAAAACACCGATCTTCAAAATTCTCCTTTTATTTTTGTAAAACGTTTATTTAAAACGATTTTTAAACATTGCAAGTTCTATAATAATAGTTTTTTTTAAATATCTAAGCATTAAATTTTTTAAGTTAGCCCCATTTGTATTTCTTATAAAGTAGATATATTTTAAAAATTCCTATAAAAAACAAAATTCAAAAACCCAGAACCGAAAAAGATCATTCCAAAATATTGTGTAAAATCGGTTTTTCTCGCTACATATGTAACACCCGGTGGAGGATGCATTCTATTGGATACGATGGCACAGGTCACTACATCGTTCATTTATTGTAGTGTAAAAAATTATGGGTTGTGAAAGATATAATTGTATCAGTTTATTCTTGTTCTGTATAATAATATATATTTTGAAACTATAATAATTACATAAATTTTTATTGATAGAATTGGTTCGCATAACTTTTTTTTCTCACAGGTCAAATCCTGTTTGTATCATTTTTCTTAGTTTTACTTTTAAAATTATTATGTTTCTGAAATATTTTATAATGAAGGACTCAAACACATACTTCACACATGAAGGGTGGAGCCAGCTGAGGCCCAGGGCCTTCACCAGATACCCTCATTTCTTAGAAATCTTTTTTAAGTAAGCCCAAAAACAAATTATACCTTTAAAATCTGGCCCACCCAACATTAATTTTCTTTTAAAAAAATGTACCCAATTCTTTTAAGTTAAAATTCTGAAACCTAAACTCTTTATCAATTACTTTCTTCATTATCAAAGGGTTTTTGGCCTAGCGGTATGCGAGCCTCTAATTTTTTAAGAAATCGAGGGTTTAAACCTTACTAAAGATGATGAAGGTATGTGATTTTATTTGTTCCAATTACCGTATATAAATAATATATACTTAGAAGAAAAAAAATTACTTTCTCCATTCGACAATAGAGAACACTCACACATTCATTATTGAATCTGTAAAAATTAGTGTTCTGATTTTTGTAACATCGTTTTATATATATATATATATATATATGGGTGGGTTCAAATGTGAACTTATCTTTGATTGTGAACATGAGGATGAATCACAACCATCCATTTTAGATCAAATCAAAAGATGAGAGATAAAATTCACAGTGGCATTTTTGTAAATAAGTGGAAAACTCAGGTCATGGCTTAAATCATAAATACAACCTGACGATTCAAATCAGAACCAGACATCATCATCTTCCCCATATTTGTTCAAATCAGAACCAGACATCATCATCTTCCCCATATTTGTTCAAATCAGAACCAGACATCATCATCTTCCCCAAATTTTTCATCATCTTCCCCATATTTCTTCATCATCTTCCCCAAATTTCTTCATCATCTTTCCCATATTTTTTCATCATCTTCCCCAAAATAAATTTCACTTCCGCCTCCAAATTTCTTCATTATCTTTCCCAAAATAAATTTTCGCACAAGTTTGTTTTTGTTTTGTGCTCCTCCTTAGAATCACAAGTCTTTTCAGATTCAGATTCTTTTTCTTGATGAAGTATAAGAAGGTTATTCAAATGTTTTTTTCCCTTTAATATGATCGTTCATCATTTTATCAGAGAAAGCTTCTTTGAAACACATTTGCTTGAATTCTTGTTTTTCAAAACATTTGGTTCCATTGTAGGTTATATTCAGTCTGAATATAAGCTACAATTTTGGGTTTGTATAGTTGTAGCTTATATTCAGACTGAATATAAGCTACAATTTGGAGTTTGTATACCTGTAGCTTATATTCAGACTGAATATAAGCTACAATTTGGGGTTTGTAGCTTATATTCAGACTGAATATAAGCTACAATTTGGGGTTTGAATAATTGTAGCTTATATTCAGTTTGAATATAAGCTACAAGTATTCAAACCCCAAATTGTAGTTTATATTCAGTCTGAATATAAGCTACAATTGTTCAAACCCCAAATTGTAGCTTATATTCAGTCTGAATATAAGCTACAATTATTAAAACCCCATATTGTAGCTACTTGTAGTTTATATTCAGTCTGAATATAAGCTACAATTATTCAAACACCAAATTGTAGCTTATATTCAGTCTGAATATAAGCTACAAGTATACAAACCCCAAATTGTAGCTTATATTCAGACTGAATATAAGCTACAATTATTCAAACCCCAAATTGTAGCTTATATTCAGTCTGAATATAAGCTACAGGTATACAAACCCCAAATTGTACCTTATATTCGGTCTGAATATAAGCTACAATTATTCAAACACCTAAATACAATTTGACGATTCAAATCAGAACCAGACATCATCATCTTCTCCAAATTTCTTCATCATCTTCCCCATATTTGTTCAAATCAGAACCAAGCATCATCATCTTCCCCAAATTTCTTCACACCATCTCATTCGAACCTCAGATTTCGTCAACTCAGACAAAGAAGAAAGGTAAGAAGGAGAACCCCCGCACCTGCAACTTTTTTCTTTTCTGCTTATTTTCTTCTTTGTGCCTCCATCGTGCCTGGATTTCAATTTCTTTGACCATGAATTTCGATTGATGAACACGATTTTGGATTTCAATTTTGTCTTTGTCTTACGATTTTGGATTTTGATTACCAGATTCGATTGAGAACTGGAGATTTTTACTCAAAAATTTAATTCAGATAAAAACTTTCAAAATTACCCCTCAAGCCATGTTTAAAGATTAGCTTGAATATGGCTTAGATGAAGGGCTGAGATTCATCCTCATGTTCACAATCAAAGATAAGTTCACATTTGAACTTTCCTCTCTCTCTCTCTCTCTCTCTCTCTCTCTATATATATATATATATATATATATATATATATGTATATAGGAAGGTTCAAATGAGAACTTTTTCGGTTTAAACAAACAAAAAGCTTCATTGTTTAAACTCCCACCAAACTCAAAATAGTTCCATAGTTCTCTATATGACCGTGTAAGAACAACACATGATTAAAATGTCAATTATGTCAACAAAATCACATATGATTTTAGTATCATATATTATTTTGTATAAATGTTAATGTAAAATCATATGTGATTTTGTACAAAGGTAAATGTAAATCATATATGATTTTGTACAAATGTTATTCACACATGATTACGATATCACTTATGTTATTATTGATAAATTATATTATTATAATATAATATAGAGTAAATTACAGATTTGGTTTTGAGGTTTCCAAAATGTTTTGGATTTAGTCCCCACAATTTGTTTATTATAAGATAGACCTCAGAGTTTGTATTTTGGTAACACATTGGTCCCTGCCACTAACAGCCATTAACAAGCATCCGTTAAATGAGGGGTATTTTGGTCTTTTTCTTCTTTTTTGTCTTTCTCCTTTTTTTTCTTAAAAAAATAATATAATTTAAACATTATATAATATAATAAGTTTTGGATTTATAATTCATATATAAATAAATAAATATATATATATATATATGGAACACGGAGTGTATAAACCACCGGTATCTTCCTCCTCCACCACCGGTATCTTCCTCCTCCCTCACCGCCGACATCCACTTCTTCCCTCATCACCGACATGTTCTTCCTCCCCCAACTCCCGCCTCCACTCCCTAAGCCCTTAGCCTCTGGCACCCCATTATTCTCCTCCCTCAACTCCGGCCTCCACCTCCACCTGTGGAAGACCTTTATCTCGTCTCCAGAAAATACATCGAGCATCTCCTTCCCAATGTTCTCAGTTGAACCCCGTCCCCTCCCCCTTTTTCTAACGAAATCCCTTCCATCTTTCGTTATGCAACTCCAGTCACTCCATCCCCCCCCCCTTCTCGATACAGTGATACATCCATTGATTACCTCATCACCAGATCCAAGAACCACAAGAAACACGCTCTAGTGAACCAAGAACCGTCCTTCCGTTCTCCGGCTATCCAAGCATCAAGGCGCCTCATCGCATTCTCATGCTTACTCTTCAAATCGACCCCCTATCAGCTTCGATCAAAGATCTAACAACATCTCGTCCCTGGTTTTTATTTTGAACAACAAAGGCTTTCAAGATCTAGGATTGTAAGGTGAGATTAAATTAGGGTTTTTTAGTGTTTTGTTCAAAGTTTTTTAATTAGATTAAAGGTTTTTGATTTAGTTTATCGCATTAGAAACAAATTCATATTGTACAATTTGTTGTTTATGAAATCAAAGCACTTTGTTCATCTTCTATCTAAGTATATAGTGTTTTTTCTTTATTTTCATCTTCGAATGGTGTTCTTGTGTTTGTGGATGAGTTTTTGAATTGTGGTGGGTGTTGGTTTAGATGGTGTTAGTGGTCGTTAAGGATGATGGTGGGTGACGATTTCAATGGGTTAGGTGGTTGGTAGATTTGGGTCTCTAACGATGGCGGATGGTGGTTCGGATGGTGGTGTCCAGTGGGCGGTGGTTGATAGTCACCGGTGATAACCTGAAAGGTTTTTTAGTTTTAGTTTTTAATTCTGAGGTTTTGGTTATATGGGGTTGGATTTGATTTTATTTGTGTTTTGTCTTGGGTTAGTTTTTGATTTAGGTTGATTTTAGTTTTGTTTTATGTGTTTTATAATGTGGGTCGGTCGGAGCTATATGGTGTAATGGTCGGATAAGATGCCCGGATGTGGGTTTAGCCAGAGAAGAAAACTGGATGTGGGTTTGGCCGGAGAAGACGAATGTAGCTCTAATTTATTTAAAGGTGCATTTGGAAAAAAAATGGAAATATACCCCTCATTTAAGGATGTTTGTTAACAATTGTTAGTGGCAGAGACCAATCATGAAAAAAGCTCCTCGCATTCTCGTAAATCTTTACCGTCCTCGCATGAACCTGTCTCTCTCTCTCTCTCTCTCTATATATATATATATATATATATAGAGAGAGAGAGAGAGAGACTACTTCAAATACACATCAACCAAAGGTTACAAACTATACAAATTAATTTCAACCGTCCATCTACTTTAAAAAATATATGATCTCATAAATACATTGATTGTTTCTTAATATAAAATGTTAATCACAACTAATAAACTCTAATATATTCCTTAGATATTCAGATAATAATAAATTAATATTCATCATTTCCATATATATTGGTTTGTGTAGTTTGTAACCCGTGGTTGGTTTGCATTTGAAGTTCTTTCTCTTTCTCTCTCTCTCTCTCTCTCTCTCTCTCTCTATATATATATATATATATATAGAGAGAGAGAGAGAGAGAGAGAAAGAGAAAGATAGATAGAGAGGTTCAAAGGACAACACTAAAAAATGAAAAAAAAACTAAAGAAAACTCTAGGAGCCCTCCATCCGAACGCTATGCACTAATGCATACAAATGTTTTTTTTTCTATGCATCAATGTTTCTATAATTATAGAAGCATTGATGCATATGCACAAAATGCATGTTACAAAATACCAGTATGCATTACTGAATACTGTCCGGAGGGAGGGCTCTCAGGGTGTTCTTTGGTGTTTTTTTTTGTGTTTTCCCTTCAACCTGACCCTATATATATAGAGACGGGTTCATGCGAGGACGGTAACAATTTACGAGAATGCGACGACAATTCTCAGTCAATCATTTTGTACATAAATTTTTTTTCATGTACAAAATCATATGTGATTTTGTACTAGAACAAAAAATGACACGTGCGACTTTTGTTGCAAGAAAAGTCTCGGCTAATCATATATGATTTTGTATGTGAATCATATATGATTTTGTACATGAAAAATTTCATGTACAAAATGATTGGCTGAGGATTGTCCTCCCATTCTCGTAAATTGTTACCGTCCTCGCATGAACCTCTCTCTATATATATATATATACATATGTATATATAGACACACACACACACACATAGGGGGCTAAATCAAATAAAAACCATAAAAAGTTACAAACTCGTGAAAACCGATATAAAAATAAATTTTTTCGTGATTTATTTTCATCAAATGCTAAGATTTAAGATATTAGTTCACATGTATTGTTTCATAATATGAAACCTTCACATGTATTTGTTTCATCATATGAATATTTTTTTAGCATATTTTTTGTTTCACTAGGTGAATCCAAAAAAAATTCATATGTTTTTATTTCATATGGTGAACCCAAACATATGTGAAACACTATCTTAAAATATATATTTTGATGAAAAAAAACATGTAAAATATATTTTTATATCGATTTTTACGAGTTTATATTTATTTGATTATTGCCCTATATATATACATATATAGGGGGCTTAATCAAATGATGATCATGTGATAACTGTGAAATTCAACCTTAATCAATCAATTATTAATATGAAGTTTTTTATTTATTTTATTATTAAAGGATATATTAGTAATTTTTGTAACATTCCTTAAATTTACCCATGATCATTAAGTAGTTAGTAATTTATTAATTCACCAGTTTATGATCAAGACCAGATTTTATTACTTCATTAGTTGGTCAAAGAGATGAAAAGATTCATCATTTTACTTTCTTTTTGTTCAATTTTAAGTTCTTAAAAGATTATCACAGTGGGTATCACAGTGATATCACATCGGGTTTTATAGTGGTACCACATCGGATATTACAGTGGACAGTGGATATCACCATGGGTCTTGTATGTATTTTGGTATCAAGTTATGTATCTTGTGTTTACTTGGTATCACAATGCATCTTGTAGGTATTTTGGTATCACATTGTATCGATGTTCGCCGAAATAATATTCACCGAAGGCCGGAGATCCGAGGTCGGAGAGATAAGAGAGGAGAGAGAAGTTTTTTTTATAATACCTAAAATGTCCTTTAATTAAAAATTTAATTCAAGTTACCAAAAGTATTAATTTTCTAATTTATCTATTGATTTGTGGTTGAGGTTGGATCTCACGGTTATAACAAACAACCGAGTTCTCCCTTGAATATTCCCCTATATATATAGAGAGATAGAGAGGGAGGGGGGGGGAAGTTCAAATGAGGACAAATGAGAGCGCGACACGTGTCAGACTGAATAATGAAAGAAAATATTCAGATTGAACGTAGTATTATTCAGTCTGAATGTCGTATTATTCAGACCGAATAACACAACATCCAGTCTGAATGTAGTATTATTCAGTCTGAATATGACACGTATCACACTTTCATTTGTTCTCACGTTCACAACCAAATTTGAGTTCTCATTTGAACCCGCCCTATGTAATAGTATGACATTAATACGTAAAATCATCAACTATAATAACTTTTTAGAATTCCTTTTTTATCCCTCTTAAATTTATCCGGGTTTTTTTTTTCTTATGCTATTTTTAGGAACGAAATGATGAGTATTGGTGGTTGTTTTTAGTTCATTTGTGTTCTTTCTTTTAGCATCTTAACGAATGAACATAAACAAACACGAACATGCATATTTTCTTAACGAATGAACATAAACACAAAAACCGTTCGTTTACCTTTTGTGTTCGTTTAAGTTAAATGAATGAACATAAACAAGCCTTCATCCATGTTAATTAGGTTCGTTTAAAATCCTGCTCTAAATTCTTAAACAAAATAAATATACATATGTGTGTATGTACATATATATATATATATGTAAAGAGAGACTATATTGATAGCAACCTTCAATCAAAAGCCTATATATATAAGGGTGGATTCATACGCGGACGGTAACAATTTACAAGAATGCGATGAGCTTTTTTCATGTACAAGATCACATTGATTTTGCACTAATTTTAGCGGACGATTTTTGGGGCCACTTAGGTCGCATGGAAAGTCGCCCGCATCATTTATGATTTTGTACAAAATCACATATGATTTTGTACAAAATCACATATGATTTTGTACATGAATTATATGTGATTTTGTACGTGAAAACTTTCATGTCCATAAATGATTGGCTGAGGATTGTCCTCGCATTCTCGTAAATTGTTACCGTACTCGCATGAACCTCTCCCCCCCTCTCTCTCTCTCTCTCTCTCTCTATATATATATATATATATATATAGAGAGAGAGAGAGAGAGAGGTTGGTTCATTTACAAATTGGATTAATCCACAAACTCGTACAAACCATATTTAAAAATAATTTTTTCATGATTTTTTTTCATCAAATGCTATTATTTAAGATGTTATTACATATATGTTTGTTTCATAATGTAAAAATTTCAGATGTATTTGTTTTCACAAGTACATGTATTTGTTTCATAATGTAAAAGTTTCACATGTAATTTTTTTTCACAAGCTGAAACAAACATATATGTAATAACATCTTAAATCATAGCATTTGATGAAAAAAAATCATGAAAAAATTATTTTTATATATGGTTTGTACGAGTTTGTAGGATTAATCCAGTTTGTAAATGAATCAACCTCTCTCTCTCTCTCTCTATATATATATATATATATATATAGGAAAGTTCAAATGTGAACTTATCTTTGATTGTGAACATGAGGATGAATCTCAGTCCTTCATCTAAGCCATATTCAAGCTAATCTTTAAACATGGCTTGAGGGGTAATTTTGGAAGTTTTTATCTGAATTAAATTTTTGAGTAAAAATCTCCAGTTCTCAATCGAATCTGGAAATCAAAATCCAAAATCGTAAGACAAAGACAAAATTGAAATCCAAAATCGTGTTCATCAATCGAAATTCATGGTCAAAGAAATTGAAATCCAGGCACGATGGAGGCACAAAGAAGAAAATAAGCAGAAAAGAAAAAAAGTTGCAGGTGTGGGGGTTCTCCTTCTTACCTTTCTTCTTTGTCTGAGTTGACGAAATCTCAGGTTCGAAGGAGATGGTGTAAAGAAATTTGGGGAAGATGATGATGCCTGGTTCTGATTTTAACAAATATGGGAAAGATGATGAAGAAATTTGGGGAAGATGATGATGTCGGTTCTGATTTGAATCGTCAGGTTGTATTTAGGTGTTTGAATAATTGTAACTTATATTCAGACCAAATATAAGCTACAATTTAGGGTTTGTATACCTGTAGCTTATATTCAGATTCAACATAAGCTACAATTTGGGGTTTGAATAAGTGTAGCTTATATTCAGTCTGAATATAAGCTACACTTATTCAAACCCCAAATTGTAGCTTATGTTCAGTCTGAATATAAGCTACAGGTATACAAACCGCAAATTGTAGCTTATATTCAGTCTGAATATAAGCTACAATTATTCAAACCCCAAATTGTAGCTTATATTCAGTCTGAATATAAGCTACAGGTATACAAACCCCAAATTGTAGCTTATATTAAGTCTGAATATAAGCTACATGTATACAAACCCCAAATTGTAGCTTATATTCAGTCTGAATATAAGCTACATGTATACAAATCCCAAATTGTAGCTTATATTCAGTCTGAATATAAGCTACAATTATTCAAACTCCAATCAGTCTGAATATAAGCTACAATTATTCAAACCCCAAATTGTAGCTTATATTCAGTCTGAATATAAGCTACAAGTATACAAACCCCAAATTGTAGCTTATATTCAGTCCGAATATAAGCTACAAGTATACAAACACCAAATTGTAGCTTATATTCAGTCTGAATATAAGATACACTTATTCAAACCCCAAATTGTAGCTTATATTCAGTCTGAATATAAACTACAAGTATACAAACCCCAAATTGTAGCTTATATTCAGTCTGAATATAAGCTACAATTATTCAAACCCCAAATTGTAGCTTATATTCAGTCTGAATATATGCTACAGGTATACAAACTCCAAATTGTAGCTTATATTCAGTCTGAATATAAGCTACAATTATTCAAACACCTATTTATAGAATATATTTAGTCTGAATATAAGCTACAAGTATACAAACCCAAAATTGTAGCTTATATTCAGACTGAATATAACCTACAATGGAACCAAAGGTTTTGAAAAACAAGAATTCAAGCAAATGTGTTTCAAATAAGTTTCCTCTGATAAAATGATGAACGATCATATTAAAGGGAAAAAAACATTTGAATAACCTTCTTATACTTCATCAATAAAAAAAATCTGGATCTGAAAAGACTTGTGATTCTAAGGAGGAACACAAGACAAAAACAAAGTTGTGCGAAAATTTATTTTGGGAAAGATGATGAAGAAATTTGGAGGCGGAAGTGAAATTTCTTTTGGAGAAGATGATGAAGAAATATGGGGAAGATGATGAAGAAATTTGGGGAAGATGATGAAGAAATATGGGGAAGATGGTGAAGAAATTTGAGGAAGATGATGATGCCTGATTCTGATTTGAACAAATATGGGGAAGATGATGAAGAAATTTGGGGAAGATGATGATCTCTGGTTCTGATTTGAATCGTCAGGTTGTATTTATGATTTAAGTCATGACCTAAATTTTCCACTTATTTACAAAAATGCCACCGTGAATTTTATCCCTCATCTTTTGATCTGATCTAAAATGGATGGTTGTGATTTATCCTCATGTTCACAATCAAAGATAGATTCACATTTGAACCCACCCCTATATATATACTATATATATATATATATATTTATATATATATATATAGAGGAAAGTTCAAATGTGAACTCATTTTTGGTTGTGAACGTGAGGACGAATCTCAGCCACTTATCCGGTCAATAAAGGCGGCTTTGACCTGGTTCCCCTCTTTTAATAATCTTCACCCTCCCATGAATCGCGTCAATCCTCCGTGATCGCGTCCACCATAACCAAAGATGTGTGGCTGAGATTCGTCCTCACGTTCACAACCAAAAATGAGTTCACATTTGAACCTAACCCTATATATATATATATATATATATATATATATGGAGATAGAGATATGAGGGGAAAACGCTAAATATATGAAAAACCAAAAAACTTAAATCCATCGTTAGTTAATTAATCCAATGAATTTGATTAAAGATGCAGTTACAACTTTATTTTAAATTAAAAAATCTCTCTAAATTAAGAAAACACGAAACACAAAAAAAAAACAATCATATTTTTCTCGTTAATTTGATATACATATTCATATCCTTCTTCCGTTTTTTTGTGGTTTCCGGTTTTCCATTTATATAGGGTTTTCCCCTAAACCTAACCATATTCACACACACATTTGTTAACCAACCAATTAGTACTAACTTTATAAACTCATGTTAGTATTCATTTTCTTTATCAACAGTTATAATTAAATTAGAAGTTATAAGTTAATAAAAAAGGAAATAGAAATGAATTACAATGTTGAAACAAATTTTGTATTAATTTTAGAAGAAAATCGTCACCCCATTTATTTTTAAAATTTCGTGAAATCCTCTCATTATCCTCTCACTACAACAAAAATAATTTAATAGACAGTTTAAAATGAAAAAACGTAATAAAAGCATACTTTATAGGACACAATTTTATAGGACAAAACCAAAAAGTGTCTTATCTAAAAGCGTTACAATAGATTTATCGGACGCTTTTAAGTGTGTTAACAAGTTTTTACGACGCTTCTAAAATAAAGTATCCTATTAGATATTTTAGAGCACACTTTTGAAAAGTGTCCTGTAAAAATATGGGTTTATGGGGTACATTTAAAAAGTATCCTATAAAATAGCTAATAAGACACTTTATTTTAAAAGTGTCGTAAAAACTTGTTGAAACGTATAAAAACGTGCTATATATAAACCTATTGTAACGCTTTTAGATAAGTACGCTTTATGATTTGGTCATATAAACTTGTGTCCTATAATATATTATTTTAGAACGCTTTTTAATTATAGGCGTCCTATAAAATCATTTTTGTTGTAGTGAAATCTCATAGGCACCACCAAATTCGGCCTTCCTTCTTCCCCATTGTTAAAAAAAGGGACAAATTTGATTTTTGTTTGAATCCTTCCATTACCCTCTAAAAAACAAACATCTCATTTAAAGTATAAATAAGTCATATTCCTACTAAGGGCGAGCATGAGTCGGGTCGGGTCGGAGAGCAAATGGATAACCCGATCGGGTTCCGGGTAGGATATGCAGAACTCGATATTGTAATCGGGTGAATCGGTTTTCAGGTGTCAGGCTAGTCAGGTTTTGGGGTGGGGTCGGATTCCGATTAAATCTAATTTTTTACGTTTTCCTCACCTATATTTTTAGTACTAGAAAATGGCAACACCAAATGGAATCAGTTGTGCCGAAAAAAAAAACACACACGCATAAAAGTTGAAAGTTTGAAACATCTAAATAATAATTATCACATATTTAATTTGTTTTCATGAATTAATAATTTCTTCACGACGATGTGACTTGTGATTCACCAATAAATTTTACCATGATACCACCTCTAATTCCATCTATGGTGGACTCACAATGAATAGAAGTATGGATTATGGAACACTTTCTCAGGACAGTAAATCATGATACGAAACGATGATACGACATATGATTAGGTTTTAGGAAAAGTAAAAAAATAGTAAATCATATTCGGGTTTCGAGTCGGATCTGGTGGCGGAACTTAAGGCCCTACCTGAACCTATAAATCCAGCATAAATTTTGGGGTTTCTTTATGGTACAGTCAGGTTTTGCACACCCCTAATTCCCACACAAGCTATAACATTACAATCTTCATGTGGAGGTTTAAACGAGAGCCCCTATGATATGATTTACGAGAATGTAAGAACAGTTGTGGGCCGTCTTGAACATTTTCAACCAATAATTTAAGTTATAATAAATAAAAATAAATCAATAATAGTAGTAATATAATTAAATATCTTTTTATGGTTTTTATCTTATTTTAATAAATTGGAATTATCTCATTACTTTAGATCGGGATCTGATCAATTTAGAATAGAACGTCCCCGTCGTTTTCTTCCCATTATTTTCTCCCATCGTGTATGATTATTCGATATGATAAACATGTGATACAACCCTAGAAGAACAAGGATGATTGGGAAGAAAACACGAATAGAATAGATGAACAAGGATGAGAAACGAACCCCAAACAGCCCCCAAAATCTTTTATTGATGTGATACAATATAGGCGTATTGGAATTGAATGTGTTGTGATAATCGTGTGATAGGCTTGACTATATTGGTTATTGTTCCATTGTGTAATCATATTTGTTGTAATAAACATGTGATACAACCTTACTTGAAGACATACATTAATCCATCCCTGATTGCTTACGATATGATAAACATATATGATACAACCCTAATCGATTACATACATTGAATGTGATGTGATAATCGTGTTATAGACTTGAGTATACCGATTACTGTTCTATTGTGTAGTCGTGTTTGTTGTGATAAATATGTGATACAACTCTAGTCGAAGACATACTTTAATCCATCCCTAATCGATTATGAAATGAAAATATGTGATACAACCCTAATCGGTTACATGTATTGATACAACCCTAATTGGTTAGAAAGTGTGGTTAAGTTGTGATAAGCAAACCTTTAATCTAATATCTCCACAATCTTCTTGCATGTAATCATCGATTCGAACTCTAGTTCGATTTCCTTCTCCACTCCTCTTTCTACATCCTTCTTGCATGTAATCATCGTCTTCTAGATAACCATCATCAAAAATGTATCAAATACACGGGAAAGCGATATTCAAGTCACGGTTTCCCCTGTTTTTAGTCTATCCAGGTGCTTGCTGGCGAGTGTTCCCCCTAGCTAGTTCTCAGCTGATTGGAGTTTCTGTGATCGTGTTATTTGATTACTATCATTTCTATTTCCCATTTTACCCTTCCACATCTTAAATATTTTTTATATTAGTTCAAATTTAAAAATCCCTTAATTTTGATTGTTATCAAATTACTTGGTTTATAGACTGTTCTGGCATTCTCGTAAATTACAAGGGTTCTTGTTTTAACCATTTCCTACATCTGCATATTGTATATTTTTTTATTTAAATAATATTCTCGTATAAACTTGACTATATATAATCATATATTGTACAACAAATAACAATACATAATTTTCAACAATTAGTTAAGAAAACTCAGTCCCGGGCTAGGTCGGGCCCAAATCGGCCGATCCCAAACACTATTTCTGTAACCGGTCCCAACCAAAATCCCAAGACCCGGCTAAGGTACTTTGTAATCGGTTATGAGGACTGGTCCCAGTCGACCCGGGACCAGATCGGTCGTATGTATTTTTTTAATTGATTTTTTAAATAATTTTTTTGAATTTTTTTTCTAAAGAATATAAAAATTATATTCTAATGCGCTTGATAATATGTAATTGGGTCAATTAAATACACTTAAAACAATGTTTTTTACGAGAATATGAGCCCAAATTACGAATTATAACAAAAATTTTGAATGTTTCTGTGTTGGTATCTTACCTCATACACTATATGACTTATATATAGTGAAGAGAAGGTAAATGAGACAAAATTAAAAGACGGTCAAAACAAGAAATTAGATATATGGTCATATGGTCGTCGTTGGGTATCGACAATAAAACAACAATATTTTTGAAAAATCAAATCAGTCCCAGACCAGACGAGACCCTTTATTTACGAAAAATGTAGCCGATCCCGTCCCATGCCGGACTGGGCTCATTTGGCCATCTCTATACAAGTAAAGTACCTTTAAAAAGGATAAAGAATCAATTATTTTTATATTAAAATAATGATATATAAAATCAGCTTACCAACTTTTCATGTGCATTATAGGAACTTTTGTTTTTATAAACATACTATTTATATATATATACAGACTCTGGATCTTTTGATATTGTGAGAAATAATGAAGATACTTTTATATTGTCTGAATGTTATGTTAGGGTTTGATAATCTTCACATGAACCTAAAATATGTATTAAAACGATAGTTTGAAGGATGCAATTTAACATCCACATGTTTTTTAACACAATATTATAATGTTATATATATTTACAAGCTAGTTTCACATTAAGTTTTCATTATATATGTGAAGGTTAATTCACATTACTTAAATTTCTCATAAAAATGGGTATTTCTTACAAAACCCAACCCTACATTATTATTAACTATTCATTTCTTAATAATGTTGGAATAGGTTTCTAAAGATTCCGAACATAATTAATTTGATATGTAGACTAATAATCTGAAGAAAAGTGAGGCACAAAATCTGGTACTTCATTGAGCCCAGAAACTAACTTAATTGTTTTTTTTTGTCAACTGTTACTCTTTCTGCAACAACAATTAATGGTGTGGCTACAAAAAAGCTCTTTAAGTTGTTGTTGCAAAAAACAAACATTAGCAATGCTCTTTAATTTCCTCTACCGATGAGCTATTGTTTTTGTTTGTGTAGTGGCCGACTACAGCTCATCAATTTTACATAAGATGCAGAAAGTAGAATCCTTTTTGCTTTGAGGGTAGAATTAATCAAGTACTGCTAACAAATGTAGAGGAACTAGCCAGTACTCTTGATATATATATATATATATATAGCTCAAATCACTTCTAATTACTCAGACTAAAGTACCCAACCCATTCGCTGGAACCAAAGCTGATTCATATGTTGTATAGAAGGCCAAAGGTTCATATGTTCGATATATACATATATAGGGTTGGGTTTACATGAGACCGGTCTGTTTTCTTGAGACCAAATTATTACAGTTGAAACTTCATAGCAAAACATTATGAGCATAAAAAAAAACTCTGAACTTTGACAGAAAAACACTGTGAATGTTACCATCACGGCAAAAACACTATGAAACTTACTTTCACGGCAAAAACATTGTGAAAGTTACATTTAAAATGTTTTGCTATGAAATTTCAAGTGTGAAAAGATGATCTAATGGGTCTCACGAAAACAACATGGTCTTATAACATGATTGCAATATATATATATATATATAAAGAGAGAGAGAGAGAGAGAAATTAGGTTCATGCAAGGACGGTAACAATTTACGAGAATGCGAGGACAATCCTCAGCCAATCATTTTATACATGAAACTTTTCATGTACAAAATCACATATGATTCATGTACAAAATCACATATGATTCCATACAAAATCATATATGATTAGCCTCGACTTTTCCCACGACTTGCCCACTGGAAAAGTCACGCGTGTCCTTTTTGATGCTTACAAAATCACATATGATTTTGTACATGAAATCATATATGATTTTTGTACATGAAAAATTTCATGTACAAAATGATTGGCCGAGTATTGTCCCCGTATTCTCGTAAATTGGTATCGTCCTCGTATGAACCCGCCTCTCTATATATATATATAGGGTTGGGTTCACGTGAGACCACCTTTTTACTTTTGAAATTTCACAGTGAAAACATTGTGAATGTAAAAAAAATCTGAATCTTCACAGCAAAAACATTGTGAAGGTTACCTTCATAGTAAAAACACTATGAAGATTACCTTCATATCAAAACACCGTAAAGACTCATATTTTTTTTCATCTTTACAGTGTTTTTGCTATGAAGTTTCAAGTATAAAAAGGTGGTCTCACGGGTCTCACGGAAACAGACTGGTCTCGTGATCCCAAGTGTCTCTCTCTCTCTCTCTCTCTCTCTCTATATATATATATATGTACTTGGGATCACGTGAGACCAACATGTTTCCGTGTTAACTCGTGAGACCACTTTCTACACTTGAAAATTAATTCATAGCAAAACACTGTGAAAGTAACCTTCACAGTTTTTTTTCTTGTTAATGTTTGGATTCTTTTTACCTTTACAATGTTTTGCTGTAAAGTTTCAAGTGTAAAAATGCGGTTTCACAGGTCTCACGAAACCAGGTTGGTCTTACGTGAATCAAACCCTATATAAGTATGTATATATATATATACCTAATACAAATTAAGCTCAACTTGTAATGTTACATGACATATATTGGAACCCTAATAAGCCAACGAGTGTCTTAATTAGCCATTAATTAAGCAGATAAACGAATATGGAGTTAATAGACAGACTAAACAAGCTAGATTTAGGAATTACGACCCTTGCTTAACACATAGAGTTCTAAATTAACCATTGATTAGTATCCATAATTTGAAGGTGTAAATTTGAAAGTGTTAAAATTCCAATTATTTAGGTGTAAGATCGGTTAAAAATCAAGATCCATAATTTGAAGGCTTTTACTGATAAGGCTGCAGGACCACTCATAAACAATTAACATTAAGTTATAAGTAGAATGTGTCGTTAAAGAAGGGAAAATGATAAAGCTAATTTGAATCTTTGTCGCTAATAAACAAAAGCAAGAGAGATCATATATATATATATATATATATATATAATATATATACATATATACAACTCAAAGGATCAAACTTTCACGTGAGTCAAGAAATTCTTACATGATATACATGTACTTAAAACCCAATCTTAACCATACACAGTTAGATCAACCAAACCAAAAACCACTCCATGGTTTTCCGAGCCAGAGCCAACCTGCAGCCATTCAGCCACCTTTTTCTTTTAATGTATCTTCTCTCTCTAAGTGTTCTTTTAGCCATTCTAACTAATTCTATGTAAAACACATTGTTCTTTATTATATATATATATATATATATATATATATATATATATATGGGCGGATTCAAATGAAAACCGAGTTTTGGTTGTGAACATGAGGACAAAAAATAGCGTGACATGTGTCCCTTATATCCACGAGTTATTCAATGGATCACGGCCTAATGTTATATATCCATAATGAATGTTGTATCATTCATTACGAATAGTTTATAAACTTCACATTCGTTGTTCATACCGAATGTCCTTGTTATTCAGGATGAATGTACCTAGACACCAAGGGTACATATTGCGGTTTTTTTGTTCTCACGTTCACAATAAAAAATAAGTTTATAAATGAATTTTTATATTATATATATATATATAATTTAAGGGGTTGGAGAGTTGTTGTTTTGGTTGAGTTGGGTATATAACGCTTTATTGGGGGAGGAGTGTTGTGTGGCTTGTTGGTCCTTTCAATAAAGCAAAAATCTAAGCTTGCCAGATTCCTTTCTTTTTAGACTGCAAAAATCACTCTTTCATAACACATTTTCTTTTCTTTTTCCTATCTATTTTCAAAGATTACTCCTTCACTTTAATTTAAGTAATTATGAGGGTGGAAGATTTGCCATCAAACTATACAATCTTTTACTTTTTCAACACACGGTTGTGATAAAGAAGGCACTCAAGATGCAAACAAGATCATGTATCTATATACACATATATATATATATATGTTTTGTTTTTAAAACTAATAATCTCTCATCATCAATTAATTGATTAACATCTCCCTCTCTTTCTTAAACATATATAGAGATTGATTAAGGTTGAAATATTTGCCTGTTTTGGTAGATTTTTTGATCTTTTTTAACGAATTTTCTACAAATTAACATGATCTTACTATTGCCTTTTCAACTTCTTATTGATACAATGCATATCATTATATCAACAACCCTTGCTACTGTTCCGTCTTTATATATCTTATTATTGAAATATCATCACCAATATACATATCTTTTTAATAATTGAAGATCAATCCCTAAATCAGTGTGACTTAAAATGCCAATCCCTAGTGAATGAATTTAAGGTTCTTCGGCTTTGTAATTGTAGACTATTGCTTTTTACGCATGCAGTATGTCTTTCGTTGCAGACTAGAAAACAAAGTGATCGTTTCAATATGACTTATACCACAATTTAACGTCACCAAAATCTCATCGCTAATTAAAAATAGGAGTGCAAGTTATGTTTTTCGTTTTTATATGTATTTTGATTAATTAATAACAGTATTAAGGAATGAGGTAGGAGACATAAACTTTTAACATCCAGTATAATATATATAGGTAACAGAAGACAAAAAATATATATTACACCAAGATTTAATTAGTTAAAACTAGCGAGCTAACGGAAAACCAACTCAATTATACCTTATATTTAAGCTAGCTTCTCTCTTCTTGTTAATATATAGACAAGAAGAAGGTCACTTTACCAATCAAAGTCTTTATAGATTTCTTCATTTTTTTTCTAGAATCTTCCATAAACATACAAAAATCAAACTCATATATATACAGTTTAGTGTATGAATACTAATAATATACATAGATGGATACACATACATATATACGTATATAACAACTGGATATATATGGCAGCAAAGATGTCATTCTTGATCCAAATAAGATAAAGGAAAAGGTTAAAAAAGATTATTGTGTACTCCATGGAAAAATCAGCTGATCATCATATCATTCAGTCATATAGCATAATCAACATAGTAGCACACACTTACACACACATTGGTGAAAACACTTTCCAAGTACATTAAGGAAACTCGCATACACATTAATAGAATTTACCAACACCATATATATAATATTATCACATTAACTAAACTTAAAACATAATGTATACCTAGCTACCATTGATTCTCCTTCACTTCTTCATCGATCAAGCTCGTTGAGACGTGGAATCTTTAATTAAAATCGACCATATTACAAGCTAGGAATTGGCTTAGGGTTTGAAAAATCCAAGTTAAATCACTTTGATAACAAGCAACATTCAACCATGAATCATCCTCAAAATGCATATATAAATATGCAATTAATTTTCATTAAGCCCAATTAAGATTATAGGAAATGTGTAGTGGGAGTAGAAGTGGTGACACTTGGAAATTCTGCCCATGAATTTCCAGCCCCCCATGGTTGTTGATTGGTGGTGTTTTCTAACATACCCAAAAACTGCCTTGATAAATTTAGGCCTCTATTGCCTTCCACCTTTATTGGGGGATTATCAATTTGAGAATTATCAATCTCTGTACTCTTTAATCTCATATCTCCAACCATTGAAGAAGATTGTGCTTCAATCACATGACCTTCATTTTGATAGTTAAATAGATGATTAGTATTGTTGTTGGGTACCTCAAATCCAGGCATGAAAGGCACTCTCCAATTCTCATGACCACCTCCAATTGATAAAATGTTGTTGAAATTATTGCTACCACTTCCAATTTGAAAGTTCCCCATTTCATTTTGAGGCTGAAATCCCCCAATAGTATTTGTGCCAACACCTCCATATTGACCAAGAGAAGTCATGAAGGGCAAGTGAAGTGAAGGTGGATGATTACTTGTTATATTCTCTGAGCTACTCCTTGGAGGACTTACACTTAGCGATTTATTAGGACCCGATTGATGGCTTGGAGATTTTGAGCTTCTGCTTTTGCTATTTCTTTTATTTCTTCTACAACCTCCCCCAACCGGAACGTTTCTTAAAGCACCTCCTCTAGTCCAATAACGCCTACACGTCTTGCAAAAGTGTCGAGGTTGTGTGAGACTATAGTTGTTGAAGTAGCAAAATTTCGTGTTGGTGGAATCGCATCGTGGGCAGTTTAGACCAGGCTCCGGTAAAGGTAGCTTGGCTAACCTAGCTCGATCGACCATAGATCCTGGTCTGATCAATCCATCTGCACCTCCACCACCACCGCCACTGCCAGTCTGCGGAGGTGGTGGTGGGGGTGGAAGATTAGGGTTTTCACCAACACCAACGCCAACACCGACACCTCCACTTCCTTGATGGTTTGATTGCTGCAACTGAAAAAAAGAAAAACAACACAAAAAAGAAACCAAGAAAGGAGATGAGCTTATAAAAGATCATGGTATATTCAACAAGAGATTTGAAAGAGGAATATGAATGAGCATATATCATCCTTTTTACCTAAAGCTTTTTCCTTTAATTTTTGATTGGATGAATTGAAGATAGAACTAAATTTAATTAAAAAATAAGAAAGATTGATGATCTATATATCAAAGGGAAAGATCATATATACCTGATGATGCCAATTGTGGTGATCAAGATAGGGTGGAACAGATGAGAAAACCATGATTTAAATTTGAGCTCTCTTTTTATCTTTTTAGAAAGGTTTCAAGGGTTTTTTTGGAAATATATGGGGGTGGGGAATCAAAAACAAGAGAATAAAACACAGAGAAAGGAAGAAATTAATGGGAAGGAGCTAGAGTGAATATTGAAGGATAAAAAGAAGAGGAGGCTTTTGTTTTGCTTATAAATTTTGCTTTTTATTTTTATTCAAAAACATTTTTCTTCTCTCTTTTTGTATTTATTATTATAATTAGGGTTTTGGGAGTGAGTGGACGAAGTTTCTTAGCCTTTAAGCTTTCTCAGAGTGACACTCTGTGACACACTGCATCTTAGTGCTCGGGTAAAAAAGAGACCTCTGACCCCTCCATTCCATGCATATATTATACATACATACATACTATATATCTATATGTGCATGCATGAGAAAGCGAATATATATACACATAGGTATATATATATATATAGAGAGAGAGATATAAAAGTGTCTGTGATAGCTGCATATATATATATATATATGCATCAATGCATGTAAAGTGTGTGTGAGAGAGAAATATCATTGTCTTCTATATATATATGAAATATAATTAAGGTGGCATGATGGTGGTGGGTTAAAGGCTCTTACGTAATAATAATTTCATAAACTGGAAATTGTTGGAGGAGGGTCTTAACTGCATATTCTCATCAAGGCTAAGTAAATGACAGTACATTTCCTTCCTAAAATAATCTAGCCTTCTAAATATATTTTAATTATATTATTTCAGATATTTTTAAGATGATAAAGAAATAAATGATTATGAACCAAACTTCATAATTGTTAAAAATGATTTTTATTACTATTTACACGATTACATCCATGATTTCTGATTAAAACTTTCAGAAACGTATTATATATAGTTATTTTAAATTAGAAAAAAAAATACTTGCTTTCTTCATTAGCTCTAATTGCAACATGTATTGTTTAATGTCCATGATGTTCAATTTGCATATTTTTCTTGATAGAGAAAGAATTTTGCAAATACATATTTAGGGTTGTGAAATATTTCAGCAAAATTTATTTAAATTTTTAGGAATATTTTTTTTTGAACCGCAAGAGGCAATTTTAGTCCAAACAAAGCTAGCAAGACGCTAGAAACAGCAATTACAATCCAAAGTTACAAGCCAACGATTGGAACGTCTCTACTCATTGTTATTATTATAATTATTGTTTTAGCGATCTTCCTAATTTGAAGATACCGCATATATACTATACATTTGTGAGCAGCAGGTTTAATTTGTACCATCATTTATTCGAGACAAATCGAATCAAGTAACAGATTGTTCGAAATCAGCTCCCCAAAATAATACTAAACATAAACTCGACTTGAGGTCGAAAATATTTTCAATGTTCATGATGTTCGTTAAACAATGTTGAGCCTTATGCTTTAAAATTCAAGTTCTATAACGTAACTTGTTTAAAAGCTCAAAATTGAGGTTAGTTAATACTCGTTTATTGACTCGAGCTCAATAATATATATATTTTTGTTGTAGAATATACAAAAATACAAACATGGTTGGCTCGAAAATGCTCGTATGACATGACTTGAAAATGTTCATACGATTTTGCTTGACTCGAAAAATTTAATTAAAATTTCAAATTAAATAAGCCAAAATATTAATTTTGGACCTTGTTAAATTAAATTAAATGAATTTTATTTTATACTAGATAATGGCTCAAACTTGAGAATACGCTAAACTCGAGCACGATTATAACTAGTTAAATGTTCATGATTTGGAAAACCTTTCCTTTACGTTGTTTTGGATCTTTGAAATTCCTTTCGCTAGCTCCTGAATAGATTTCTAATACATTGTCGTTTCCAAAAAAAATATTCATGATTATAGCTAGTTAAATGTTCAAATCGTTAACAGTACCCCTCTTAATGGGAACAATCAAAAGTTACAATTTATAATTTTTGAAAGGATTATATATACATCCTATTTAATTAGGTTGAACATTTTACAAACTTAAAATTTAAAATTACTTCATTAATTTAACCTGTAATAATTTTAATATACTCTATATATACAGTATGCATCCCAATCAAGAAACTAGGTTTCAATCACTTCAAACTAATTAAGCAGTACACCCTTTTACATTGAACAATTGACCACCCTTTAACGAACTTATGCCATTTAATTTTCACAGAGCACAATCTCTCTCTCTCTCTCTATCTATCTATCTCTCTCTCTCTCTATCTCTCTCTCTCTCTCTCTCTCTCTCTCTCTCTCTCTTCCTTTTTCTTTTCTTGATTGCAACACAAACCCTTTTTCTTGGTTTGATTGCATGGTCAAAAACAAGCAAGTAATCATAATATTTCGTTCTGTACTAAAATACAAATCCCATATAATTGGACTTCACAGTTGAAACAAAATGTAAAGGTGGAATTTAATTTAATCAAACTGTCAAGTGTGTAACAATTAATTTCCCAGAATAAAAGTCCAAAATTGTATGTGATTAATATATATATATATATTAAATATATATATATATAATATATAAGGCGGGTTCAAACGAAAACTCATCTTTTATTTGTGCATGTGAGGATAGAGAAGAGCGCGCATGAGACATGTCTCCTGCACCTAAAGGTTATTTATCTTGAATAGATAATGATCATGTGCTATTCATATTGAATTTTGTGTTGTTTATGTTTAAT
Organism: Silybum marianum; assembly: GCA_036898165.1. Lineage (NCBI taxonomy): Eukaryota > Viridiplantae > Streptophyta > Magnoliopsida > Asterales > Asteraceae > Silybum > Silybum marianum. Next base: position 22,113,651 of record CM072541.1, read on the forward strand.
GATGTATCATTAATTATCAATAGTGTATGAACACAACATTCGTTATTTATTTGAATGAGACACATGTTGCGCTCTACTTTGTCATTACGTTCGCAATGAAAATTGAGTTTTTATTTAAATTTTTCCCTAAATTTAAAATAACAAAGGAACACCTTGTGGACCACATATGGACCATTGAAATCAGATATGATTTAATATTATGTGTGACTCACATCATATCTGATCGATAAAGTGTTCCTTTAAATAGAGGGTGTTCTTGTATGATCCCTCCCCTATATATATATATATATCAAAAGGCTTCAATAAGCAAGATATGATTTGGGGATTAATTGGCCAGTTGATCAACTCCATCGCAGCCGAATTTTCAAATTTTTGCCACCGAAACTCCACTTTAGTAGGTAACTGAGTTAGACCAATAACGAACTTATAAGCCAAATACAAACAAGTTTAGCTAAGCCCAGATCAAGTTTATAATTAGGTTTTCTGCTTGCTTGTGAGTTCGATCAAATACTATTAAGCTGAAGAAAGTTTTTTATATTTAATTTTATATAAATCAAAAGAGAAATCTTTGTGAAGATATACTACGTACAAGTATGATCCAGGTTGAAATACTCTATTATTAAGCCTGCATTTCGCATGAGAGTGTCAAATAAAAAGATTTCCCAATCTAAATCTATAATCGTCGTCTTAATGAGAGTGTTTAAGCCTTCATTTCGCATGTTTTTTTAATCAAATCCAATCAGCATATATAATTATAATATATTGTTAATGATTCCAACAGATAGGTCGCCTAAAAACTTTTTCTTAAAAATGTTAGGCATCAAAGTTCTCACCTTTTAATACCGTATAATGGATGGATTGTTAAACATTATATATAGAAATATGAAAATTCAGATATGATCAGTATACATATAATTCGACTATATTTGTTTTCCAATTTCGATCTTGACGTGATGATGTAATTAATTGTTGATTTACTATTTGTTTTGTAAGTATAATAAGAACTAACTAAAGTTTATCTCTTCATTGATTTAGGTTTCTGTAGTTCAGGCTTCTTCATTTGATTAAATAAAACTTAATAGGAACTTATCAAAACTTAAAGTAATTTAGGGGCCCTTTAGTTTTCCAATAAGTTATGTATGTATAAAATCGTTTGTGTAGATTGATTTGTCTATATAAATTGACAAGGTTTTTTGTTTAGGATGGTTTTTTCATAGATGGAAGGAATATGTTTTTTGATTATTGGGAGAGAAAATATTTGGAAAAAAAACATTATTTTCTGCATGAAGCCCCCCTAGAAACTTCCTGAATAAATAAGCCACTATCAACTACCAAACAACCAAACACAGTCATATGTATACTTGATCAAATAAGTTGAGAGTCTCATCTTTAAACTTCTTGGTCCTACTTTCACACAAAGTATTGGTAGAAGGGCCTAATTAAAAGGGTCGAATATAATACAAACACAATAGATTTTCACGTTTTAAATTATGTATGTTTATAAAACAAAATAATTACAGATTTGTTGTGGAAGCTAGGAAGGTAAGAACTGATCTTAAACAATCTAGTTTGTGACAAATTTGCTACGGACTGAAAGAGTAGAAGAACAATGTACTCTTTCAGATCTGAAGGACTAACATAGTCTTCAGATGTTAACGTTGAATTTGCCTAAGAAACTATCACTTAGTAATTCCTATATAAAATTATAAATGGGTGAGTTACAACAAAAATGAATTTTTATACCACCATTGCGTTAAATGTTGCCATCCAACTTTAACGCATGTATTCGTCTGATTTCTTGATCAATGCATGCATGTACTGTTCATTTTAGCCTTTTGATATTGATGTAAATGTTTGTTAAACACAACACATCCTTCTGTATCAGAGCGTACTGTAAAAGAAAGTATGATACTAATAAAAAATTATTTCAGTACTTACTTTGTTTTCCAATCAGGATAAGACTTGGTGAATCAAACATGTTGGTTAAGTTTGCACTCAAAAATCTGTTTGCCAAAAATAGTATTTGTCGTACTACTTTTGACTTATTTTGTATTGATCTTCAATCGACTAGATGATATTTCAATCCGCTTTGGTGACAACCTTAGAGCATCTTCAATAGATATGCTATAATTTTTCTTATAATAGAGTATGAAAAATAAAATCTCTAAACATATTTGCATACAACTCCAACACAGCTACTCTATCTTAACAATTCTACCATTAACTATATTAATAAAATATTCAATACATTTAATAAAAATTATTTCTCTGTTCTACATATTTAACTTCAATAGTTTTAATCGGTTGGATATAATTAAAATATTATTTTTCTCTCTTTTATAAAGTTTTAGAGATCTATCTAAATTTAGAGATTTTTATAATCTCCCTCATCTTTTTTCTCTATTTTAACATAGATGATAGCATAGTTGTTGGAGCAACAAGAATGCTGAAAATCTCTATTTTCTTCATTTTAATATAGTTGTTGGAGATGCTCTTAGTTTCATTTCAAGTAGTCTTTGATTTTGCTGAAGGCATTTTGCTCTTACAAAGAAAGTTTTTATCTCTAAAATATAACCTATACTTTGGGTTAATCCAGCATACTTGATTTATGAAGTATTTAATCCAGATCATGTAATTTATTTAGATTTTCTTGTCATCCGGATACAAATCCTATTGAGCAAATCCAAATGTCCTATCTGTGTATAAATCCAAATGACAGAATTGGATATTAATCTGGATATGTAATTCATTTTGCTAATCAGGATAACACATCTGGATATTGATTCAGGATTCTTAATTCGGAAGGCAATCTAAATTGTTTTATTATATGATACAAGCTAAGACATTCAAGTTTAAGAATATTTTTGAGTGTTGGGTCGAATGTATTTGTGTTATTATCAAATGAAATGGTCAAGACTTGAGACCAACGATAATACTAACAAACAAGCTCTTCGGCATCTCTCACTACAACAAAATAGTGTTTATAAGACATCAAAAATATCTAAGTTCCTTTATAGGATTTACGTTTATTAAATCAAACAATTGTGTGTCTTATATAAAAGCGTTGATCCGTTTATAGGAATTTTTTGGGCGTTTTAACAAATTCTTTTATAACTTTTCTAGATAAAACGTCTTATTAATAGTGCGGTCTATTGTGACACTTAGACATTTTTAGCGTCTTATGTATAAACTCAATTCTGTTGTAGTGTCTCTGACTCAGGCTTTAGATGTTTGTAATCATATAGCTTCTCTAGGGATGATGCAGAATGGAAACAGGGTAAAACCCACAATTTAGTAAACTCAAAGATCACTGAAATTGATTAATCAAAGATGAAGAAAACATTGAGTCTGGCGCCAATGAGGCTTTTATTTGAGAGAAAAAAAAGACTATTACATACCTATTTATACTAATGTAAAAGAAATCTTAATTAAGTAGGAATGTTTTAAACCTAATTCTACTTTAAATATGAAAATAAATTAGAATAACCATAGACCATAAATTAATCCTAGGGAACATTAAAGTATAAATTCTAGTTTGACTAGAACTAAATTAAAGGAATAATTTATCTAAAAAACAACTAAATTAATCCTAAAGCAATTATAAGGAAATTAGCACATAAGAACATAACTAAGGATATAAAGTAATGAGAAGAATCAAGGGAACATTCGTGATCAGAAGGTCCAATTCATTCCAATTCAGCCTTTTTATCAAACTCGTATGCTAATTTCCCATTGATTCGAAGGAGAGTCGGTTAACCCTTGGATTTGCTTTGCATCAAGGGGTACAACATTTAGATCCATTTAAAGCCTATCATCATGGAAATCGAAGGATGTAAAACTTAATTAATTGACTTCATATGTTATATATTCAGCATGTTGTAAGCTAACTTGTTATACTATGTTATAACCCATGCTTAATGTGAATGATTTATCATACGTATGTATGTGTGTGTGTGTGTGTATATATATATATGTGTGTGTGTCTATGTGTGTGTGTGTGTGTGTTTTCAAATGTATATCGGATACAAATTTCGAGCTTTACTAACATTATGCACTACCACTAAAGACATTGCACAAAAAAACACTTTGAGCATAAGTGCTTTTAAAATATTGACAGAAATTTGATTAGAATAATATAATATATGTCTAAAGTTTCAATAGTCGATAATGAAGTAATTCAAGCTCCGGAGGTCATTTAGCTATATTTTTTTGCCCATAGTGTCTTAGAAGCGACTGATTAATAGTCATAAAAAAAGCTAGGCTAACCATCATAGTTAAGTCATTTATGTGAAAATATGTGGAACTCTATTAGATTACTCCTCAAAAGAGTCATTGAGAAAAGAAATGAGGTTCTATTATATATAGAGGAAAATGATCACATCTAACCAACGTAGAACTCTATCAATTTCAAATTTAACAAGTATACCTCACTTAATTATTTGTTTATATTGTTTTTTTTTTAAGTATATAATATTTCAAATAAATTCACACACTCTCCTCAACTTGGGTGAAGTTTGAACCCCCGACCTCCTAAGAGGGTAGAGAGTCACATACCGCTAGGCCAAAAATCCTTTGGTTATTTGTTTGTGTTGTTGATTAAGAGATTAGAGATGATGTGGGACATCACAAGAAGTCTTGAATTGGAGGCATTGTAAAAGTCAAGTGGGTTGACCTTGCCTTAGAGATCGGCTTATATGGTATAAAGTTAGACAATAATAGACCTGAAGGACGTTGACTCGCTATCATATATTGTTACTTTATTCATTACACATATATATCCTACATTATATTTTTTTTCTTAATGTGTCAAAAGTTAATTGATCGACAAGAAAAAAAAAGATTGAAGAACATTTGATTTGTATTTGTGTTATAGTTGGCCACTTCCTAGATGTATCAATTGATGCGGGTCAAAATGTCAATATGTGTGGGTGTCTTGGAGTGATAATCTTTAAGGATATATCCACATTATTGAATCCCTATTCGGGGTAGGGGGACCTTGCCATCCCAAACTTTCAATAATGAGAATAAACTTTATAAAATTTATAACAAAATTAATCCAATTTACTCTATCAAAATTAAATTCATTATAAATTATCACTCAGTATTTTTAGTTGATTGATTTATACAAAACCTTTTTTTTTTCTTTTCTATTACAATTTCCTGTCCTTTTATGGTTAATTCATTTTACATTGATAAAACCCTTTTGATTTATAAAATATAAAATCTTATGTCTTTATTTGCTCTCTTTATCATATTTACAACTTCCAAATAATTAATTTATAATTAAACCATCTAAATGATTTGTACAAAGTACTTTTTTATTTTTAGGCTATTTTTTATTAGACATTGTACATTTTACAAATTGTGAAATATACTTTTTCTGAGTTAAATATAATTTTAGTAGGCTCAGCTTTGTGAAATGGGTGTGACGGTTTGAGAAATGGGTCTGGCGGCTTGCAAAACAAGGGCTTTGGCTTTTGAGATCTTTTTGTGACCTGCACGATGGCCTATCAAAATCATATTTTATTAATAAAAAGTACAATTAATTCATAAGTTACGAATTAAGCACTTGTAAATTTTTTAATATTTTGGTACATAAGGGAAAAACTGGGTTAAAAAGTGAGAAGGTATTCCAAAATAGCTAATTTAGTCTATTCCCTTTTTATTGTTTTAAATTCTTCCTAGAAGTCGTCTACACATGGTCATAAATATGTTGACAACGAAAAATAAAATGCAATTAAACATTAATAAAGGTTGCACTGAACTAGATTCACTTCTAATAAGAGGGGCTCAGAAAGATAAAGAACCTCTTTTGGTCATTATAGTGGTTCCTCCTAATCCTAGAAAATGTCTGAGAAAACTTGCTACGAAACTGTCAATAAATCTTAGCAGTACAAAGCGCTTCGACAGGAAAGTCGTTTTGATCCATTCCATTCTTGGGGTCATGTTAAAACGACTCTATCGGCTTATAATCATTCTTGGTACTCGGCATGTCTTTGATCAACACGATATTTGTCGACAGATAGGAACATTCAGTGGAGCCGGTGGATAGGTACACTTGCTTCTAGATAGATGTGTGGGACAACGTCTTCACTCAATGCCACTTTTTGCAAAAGTTTGTGTTCATTTCAATTGAAAAAATCACTTTTAATTATGAATACCATTTTTATACTAAATTTGTTAACAAAAAATGATATAAATATATGAAAACATTACATTAACAAATATGATGTTAACTATTTATTACATCAAAATTGTGAAACCCCATTCTTTTTATTAAAGGGAATGTCATTATTTAACATTAACTAGTATAATATCTTAATTGTAGATAGTATTTTAACATTCACTTCGAGTTATTCACTTGTTTTTGAATAATCATTAAATATCTTAAATACATGTCTGTCTTCAAAATAAATATATTAAAAATATAGATTCATTTAGTTTTTAATCAATTATTTATAATCAGTTTAAAAAGATTAAATAAATAAACACTAAAAATATATCATAAATATGCAATATAATATTGAGAATGTGGAAATCACACAACAATATATAGGAACTTGAAGTGATATCTTTCATTAAGGAATATACAAGATATACATAGAGGATTTATAACTATCTACGTAAACTTAGATGATAAGTATTTGACTACCTAGATACAAGGAGATGATAGGTTTGTCTAACAAACTATTCAACAATAACAAACTTAGCTTTGAGTAGAGTTAATCTTATCATGTCCCCGCAAGTTGGTCGGCGAAGAGAGACCAATCTTGGATACTATTGAATGAAAAGAGCTTCGAGGGAGAGGCTAGGTAAGGACATCAGCGAGTTGTTGAGTGTTGGAGATGTAAGACACACGTAGTGCACCATTTTAACATTTTCTCGAACAAAGTGATAGTCAAGTCCAAAATGCTTCATTTTTTAATGCAAGACAGGGTTAGCACTTACGTAAGTAGCGCCTGCATTGTCATAATAAATTATAGGTTGTTTAGTTGATTGAAGACCAAGTTCTGTAAAAAGATTACGAAGCCAAAGTACTTCAGCGGTAGTGGTTGCGACAGCTCCGCATTTTGCCTCGGTGGAGGAACGTGCATATATACGTTGCTTTTTCGAGCTTCGACAAATTGGATTGCGTCCCAAATATACTATGTAACCGGTGATAGAGATGTAGTCATCCTTGTCATGTGCCCAATCGGCATTGGAGAAGGCATGAAGTTGTTGCAAAGAGTGACGGTATAACACGAGACCATGATTTATGGTGGCACGAAGATATCGAAGAAGGCGTTTTAGAGCTTGCCAGTGATCACTCGTTAGGCGGTGCATGTATCGAGACAACTGCTAGACAGAGTAGGCAATGTCAGGTCTTGTAAAGCTGAGATACTGGAGGCTGCCAACAAGCGTTCGACACTCGGTTGGGTCACTAAGGGCAGTACCTGCAAGTGATAGAGATGGATGGGTAGCAAGAGGAGTTGCGACATGTTTAGTTGCATCCATTTTGACCTGCAAAGTAAATCACAAATATATTTTTGTTAAGTTAAAAAAAATCCATGAGAATGTGGACGTACTTCAACACCTAAAAAGTATGAGAGTGCTCCAAGATCCTTTAGGGAAAACGGGTGGCAAGGTTCGTTTGGAAGGTACGAAGGTGAGTATCGGAATTTCCGGTGATTATTATATCATCGACATAGACAAGAAGGTAGGTAGTAGTTTGGGGGTTTGAAGGATAAAAAGAGAAGAATTTGCAATGGAGTTTTTGAAACCAAACTAGAGTAGAAAAGTATGACGCTCTTGATGCCATACCCGAGGGGATTGTTTAAGGCAATAGAGAGCCTTGGAGAGTTTCCAGATGTAACCTGGATTTTTAGTATCGATGTAGCCTGGGGGTTGGGCCATGTAGACGTCATCAGCAAGGGTACCTTGAAGGAAAGCATTATTTATATCTAGTTGACGCAAGGACCAACCTTTGCTAACAGAAACAGAGAGAACTACGCGGACTGTAGTGGGTTTAATGACGGGACTAAGTGTTTTATGGTAATCGAGACCCGACCTTTGATGAAAACCTTTAGCGACGAGTCGAGCTTTATAGTGCTCAACCATGCCATTGGCTTTGTATTTTATCCGAAAACCCGTTTACATCCAATAATATTTTGGAAGTCAGAAGGAGGGACAAATGTCCATGTTTGGTTACGACTAATGCAACAAATTTTGCATCCGTAGCCTCTCTCCATAAAGGATTTTTGAGGGCTTGGGCAATTTTTTTTGGTTCGGTGGTTTTATCTTGGACAGAAGCATGGAGATTGAGTTTTTGGATTGGTTAGGTGATGTATTTTTTAAGACAAGTAATGATGGTACGACTTTGGGTGGGGGATCATATTTTTCGGTAGAAAGTGGGAGAGGACAAGTAGAGGTAGTTGGAGTTTAGATGGTAGGAGCATTTAGTTGAATTGGCGAGGGGGTAAAATCTGTTTGATTATGATTACGGAGAGGAAAGGTAAGGGATACCATGCATCAAGGATAGGGGGTGTGGTTGTGATTCTCTCTGTAGTAAATGAGGAGAACGGGAAGTTATTTTCTACAAACTCAACATGACGAGAGGTGTACATCCAATTTGTGGGGAGATGAAGGCAGTGATATGCACTTTGTGTAGTAGAATATCCGATAAAGATGCAAGGTAGGGATTTCCGTTCTAGTTTGTGTCTCGTATATGGTCGAATCCATGGAACACAAAGACAACTGAAGGAACATAATTTCAGATAGTTGGGTGGTTTATGGAATAACTTTTGATACAGAGAAGAGTTATTTAGAGTGGCGGTAGGGAGTCGGTTTATTAAGTAAACCGCAGTTGCGAGAGACCAATATTTTTTAGGCATGGATGCATGAGCAAGTAGAGAGATCCCAGTTTCGACTATATGATGATGGCAACGTTCAGAGTAACCATTGTGCTCAGCAATGTGGGGCAGAGTGGTTAGATGAGAGACACCAAAGATAGAAAGATGGTGTTTTAAAGAATCATATTCACCTCCATTATCTGAATAGAGGGTGATTAGATGTTTTTGGAAGTATTTTTCCACAAGAGGTTTGAATCTCATGAAGACGTCTTTTGTATCTGATTTTTGTTTGAGGATAAAACCATGTGTATTTGGAGTAATGATCAACAAAAATTAAGTAATATTTATGACCATCAACAGAGGGCATGGGGGAGGTCCACAAGTCTCTGTAAACACATTCCAGAGTAGAAGTGGTCGAAATTGAAGATAAAGAAAAGGGAATTTTGTGACTTTTACTGCAAACACATGAGGTGCAATGTAAATAAGAAAGACTAGGTACATTTAGAATGAAATTGGAACTAAGAAGTTTTATTATTTTCAAGGTAGGATGGCCTATGCGGTGATGTCAATCGAAGGTCGAGGCTATTGTGCTTGCAAATACGGTTGGGGAGTTTGATTTGAGCTTATAAACACCCAAACTAACCGGACCTTGGAGAAGAGATGCCCCCGTTTTGAGATTCTTCACAGAAAAAGAATCAGGTAAGAACTCGATTGATGTATTATTTTAACGACAAAATTTAGATATACAGATAATGTTACGAGAAACAGAAGGAACAAAAAGAACGTTGGATAAAGTTAAAGGAGAAGATGAGTTGGAAAGAATAAGAGAACCGGTGTGAGAGATGTGTAAACATGTACCGTCAACGATGATTAGTTCTTCGGTGCGTCATAAGAGTTGTGAAGGCTAAGGTTGTTTATATCATTAATGACGTGATGAGAAGCGCCACTATCAAGGAGCCATGTAGGTGTAGACAGCGCAGGATGCATCGTCGCGACATGAGCTTGAAGGGAGGTACGGTTGTATTTGGGTAGGGGCGGGTTAACGTTGGGAAGGTGTTTGCGAAAAACTGGACATCACGAGACTACATGACCTTGTTCCCGACGCCATTGGCATTTACCTAAAAAGGGACGATGCATATGGCTTGAGTTTTTGGTGTTGTTGTTGATGGGATTAGGAAGAAGGGTCGGAGCAGCAGGCTAAGTGGGACGATATTGGCGATGGTGATAACGAGAAGTGGCAACAAAGGCAGGTGGCAGGGAGATCGGTTGGAGGGTTTGTGATTTGAAGGGAGAGTTCTTTGTTAATAAGTTTTTCGTGGAGTTCTTTGAATGATATGGTGGTGTATCGACCATTTACGGCATCAATCACCAAAGTGTAGGTGTAGTCAAGGCCATCAAGAACACGGTCAATGAGGTCTTCATGGTCGATCGGTTTGCCGAGAGAAGCAAGGTTGTCTGCACATGCTTTGAGTGACTGCATGTAGTCGGTGATGGTACGGCTCCCTTTCGTGATTTAGTTAAATTGATCTTTTAGTTGTTCGGTGTGGCCACGACTTGGTTTGGTGTAGGTTTGGGCAAGAATATCCCACATTTCTTTAGTGGTGATGGCTCGAGAGACAAGAAGAACAAGATCGGGGGATAGGCGATAGGGTGCAAACAAGAGCAGCAAGAAGTAATTTGTCTTAGCGAACCCAGAAATTGTAGGAAGGATTGGGTGTGGTAACATTGTTAGTAACATTTGTTTCGGAAGGGGGAGATACGGAGCAATCAAGAAACCGTGTAAATACCCAATAAAAATGGATTCCATTTGCATCTTCCAGGATAAATAGTTGGTGGGAGAGAGCTTGATTGAGTTGGAAATATGAAAATTGAAGGAAAATCATATTTTGAGAAACACAAATGATCTTATATAGGAAATTTCACTGTTATAGATATGATTTTAAAATTTGAATTTGTTATAAAACTACCAAAAATGATACAAGTGATTCAACATAATACATTCAAGGGAAAACATTCTACAATATATTATTTTACTCTTGGAGTACATGGTTGGTTGTATTGTTTACTAAACCGTGTGCATATACACACACACATATACATGGAAGGTTTCAAACTAGAAAACGATAATTTGATGAAAACGCGAAAACTCTATAGTCCATCCCATTCGATACTAAATTAAAGATGCGGGTCGGTGACCTTTGATGGTATTTAGGTTGTGGGCCAAGTCACCTGTACATTATTTAGATCCATTCACGTATTATCGTTTGATCAATCTATATCTATATATAGGCATGGGATCGTTTGAGAAATGAAGTTTACATGAGAAGCGTAAGAAGGGATATTAACCCTTGATCACTTTAAATCTCAAACCAACCCATAAATCGCGTTTGGTATGGGGATTGATCTGGTACATCTCGGTGTATCTCATCTTCGTGCATCTCATTCTAATGTGCATCCAATCATTTGATTTAATTCTTTTATATTAATTATTAAGGGTAATTAAAGTAGTAATTTTATATTTAAGATTACAATTAACCAAATCATTTTATTATTGCATCATGATTTGTTGGTTCACTTCCTATTTTTATCTTTTAATCATTTAAAATTCAAAATCACATTCCTGGTCTAAATTCGAAACCCCGCCTATAAGAGTAGGAAGGATGAATATCAATACCTTGACAATGAACCTATTTCAATTAAATTTCTACACTACAAACAAATGATTTTTACCCAAAAAAATTACCTAGGGAAATTTTCGTGAGTGATTATTCACGGATCACTCGGAAAATATCAACGGTTCGATAATATTCGATGTTTTTCGAGAAAACACCAATGGCTCACACAGAGAATCCATGGATAATTTATCACTGATTTGAATTACCCACCAACTTTTGTGACGGTTTTGTGAAGACTCATCCTTTAGCGACAGATTTTCTAGGGAAATGTCTATAGGGAAAAGTCTTTCATTTAGTAGCGCTAAGCACCTATCTTCTGTGGGTATCATATTGTGTATATGAGGTAGGGTGTGAATTGTATACCAAAACAAATCAACCAATTTTCGTATTAATCATGCAAAATTTTAAACAATACCAATCTAATTGGTTGGTAATACCATACCAACTATCTAAATTTGGTTGAGTTGTGGTATTAAGTCATGTACCATGATAATACCTTACCGTACCAACTAATTTATTTGTTTATTAAAGTAATACAATATATTTTGTTTTTTTAATTTTAAATTATTTTGTTTTAAATTTTGCTAAATTATAATACGGATGAATATATAGAATTTGATTGAATTCATTCATCTAACCCTGATAATCTTAGTAACTTGTCAACTCCCCCACGGTCCATCGTTGCTCCTCAATTGCCACATGTAGTAGACTACTAGTGAATGTTTGCATTAAACGAAGATTATTAGAATGCTTGTATAAGTAAGAGATAAGTGGTACAACACATAGCAACATGCTATGTGAATGCTCAATAATTGTAGGGGGTGTTTGGGATTGCTTATTTGAAACAACTTATGTTTTTTTGTAAAAGTGTTTATCAACTTATGTGGTGTCAAACCGGAGTTTTATAAAAAGTGTTTGGAATAGCTTATGGCGGTACCAAAACGGAATAAGCTGATAAGTAGTTTTTCATGTCTAGTAATTTTTACTTATACATGTAAAATGACTAAAAAGGATATTCTTGTACGTCGATTTGAAGAGAATCAAGAGATCCCCACCGACGGCTAAAAACAAGACCAGCCCATTTCTCCAATTCTTCTTTCTCCCATTTTTCTAGTTTAAATCGAACAAAACCTTGTGAAATCGGTGGAGTGACCTTCCGCCATCATCGTCCTTGTGCCTCGATGAACAGACCACGCTAGAATTGTGGGCTGAGATAGAACTATGGATTTGATATCAGCTCCCAATACATTGTAGTTCCCAAGGAAATCGATGACAGGTTGGCACTACAAAACAAATGATTTTTACCCACAAAAATCCCCCAAGGAAGTTTCCGTTGGTGATTACCCATTGATCACCTAGAAAATACCAATGGCTTGGTAGAATCAGATGTTTTTCGAGAAAATATCAATGGATCACCTAGGGAATCCTTAGGTAATATGTCATTGACTTGAATTACCCACCAACTTTTGTGACAGTTTTATAACCAATTACCCTTTAGCGACAGAATTCCCATAGAAAATTATGTAGGCAAAAGTATTTCATTTAGTAGTGTGGGAGTTTTAGGTGGACTTTAAGTGACGTACCTTTGTTGAGGAAATGACTTCTTCTTTGGAGAATCTGAAGGGAAACAAAATAAGTAGACACGTCGCTAAGGGAAACAAAATAAGTAGACAAAATAAGGGAAACAATTTATCCACAAAATAAGGTCGATGATCTACAGATGGAGATAAGTTGAGGTTTTAACGCATAATCGATTCGATTACCGTAAAGGAGAAAATGTAAGCATTTTGATGGTGCACCCGCTTGATTTTGATGGGTGCTCTTATATTTTTAAAACAAAATATATAACAAAAACCAGCAGTTGACCGAATGGTTGGTGCATCCACCTCTTATAGAGGAGGTCTGGGTTTTGAGCCTAACCCTCAACACGTGTTTTCATTTTTTTCGACTAACACTCTATCTTCAGTTATATAATTTCGAGCCCAAACCTTAGGCCTCAGCACATATTTTCATTTTTTTTTCAATTAACCCTCTATTTATGTAGTATGAAGCACGGAGGGAGTTAGTAATCAATAGTGTAAATAATTTAACTAATTATAATGTTATGCGATTATGTTTAAGATTAGTCTTTACCAAAAAATCAAACTATTCTTTCAAAATCAACCGAAAAACTCTCGAAATCAACAAAGAAAAACTAAAAATGTCCTTAGAAATCAACTAAAAACTTAAAAAATACCTCAAAATCAACAAAAAAAAACTTAAAAAAACCACGAAGTGCGGAATTCGGCTAAAAACACATCGAACAGCTTTGTCGGCTTTTAATCAAATTTAAAGGTACACCCGCTCGATCAAAATCCTAGATCTATCACTGAGGAGAGAAGTGAGATAAGATTTATAAAACCTAAAATGCTCTTTATTTAAGATTTTAAGTCGGAACTCTTAACTTCTTAATTTCACCTTTAATTTATGATTAAGATTGGATCTCACAAACTAATAAGTTGTGTGTTTAATGCCCTTATATTACTAAAAAGATAAATGAAACCATGAAAATGAAACCTAAGGTAGCTAATAAGGTCCATGGAAAGCTACAAGCACTAAATGGAGGTTATATCATGTATGATGTAAGTCTTTGATTATGATATTGGAGATGGTGCATGCATGCAATGCAATCCATGATATTATTGGTGAAAAAGACAAATCAAACCACCATATATTTAGCATTTTATTACCTCATCATCCATTACACATACATACATGCATGTCGGTTGTGATTGATTTGATTTTGCAAATTGACCACGTTAAGTTGACCATATTCATATGGTCAAATAATTAATTTCATAACATAATCATTTATCATATTATGGGGTGTGTGTCTGTTTTGTATTATATAAATAATTATCTTAAGCGTGTTTTAATAATGGATGGTAAAGTTTATGATTTATATAGTGATGGGTGCAATTTGCTACTCTTGAATTAAATTAAGGAAAATTTTAAAAAATTCCAAGAAACTATTTTATTTTGAATTGTTAAGTTCTTAAACTATTTTTTTGATTGAAAAAACCTTTAAACTTTTTTATTTTGAATGATTAAGTCTCTGGACTATTGATTTAATGAAAATTTCATTAAACTTTTTCACTTTAAATGATTAAGTCCCTAAACATTTTTTTAATAGATAAACCATCGATCTTTTTAAAATTAGTTACCTACATGTTTTTATAAAATAATTTACATGTAACTCACTAAAAAAGTTTTAAAGTAAAAATAAACTTAAATCGGTTTTACCATTTAAAACACCCTACGAAATTAAAACCTTTAGCAGACAACGGTATTGCTCCCCCTCGTCACTCCCCATTACCCCAACGTTGTCCGTTCTCATTTTTTTCTAACACGTTGTTGGCCTTTGCCAACGATCTTTCTCTTTTTGATCTATTTTTTTGTCCATCATAAGAGGGAGAATCAAAAGATAACCGATTAAAGGTAGTTTATTTAGGTTAAAAAGATGTAAGTAATCAATTTTTAAAAATTCAATGGTTTAGGTTTTTGAAAAAAAAATTAGGAACTTAATCATTCAAAATAAGAAAGTTTAATGGTTTTTTTCATTCAAAATAACAAAGTTTAATGGTTTTTTCATTCAAAAAAATAGTTTATGGACTTAGTCATTCAAAATGAGAAAGTTTAATGATTTTTTCATTCAAAAAAATAGTTTAGGGACTTAACTATTCAAAATGAGATAGTTTTTTAGGGTTTTTTGAATATTTCCCATTAAATTAATATTTATAAAATTAATGAGATGGTACCCAATTTCATATTTTTAAGACATAAAAATGAAATTATCATAATAAAACTATAATCAAGGTTTTAAATGGCGTGAGACATGGTATGACGATAAGGTCAAGCCTCAAGTCTTAAGAATTACAGCGAAAGCACGGCTGTTTTTCAAGGCGTGCCATAAAACGACATATATATAGGGGAGATTTCAATTACAAATCAATCAGTTCTTAAAAACCGTATAAAGTGTGTGATTCGTTGTTTAGTTGGATAAAATTGTTTCATGAAAGTGTTTAATATGATGAAATTGTTTCATAAAAAAATTTTATTCATGAAATTATTTCATATATTTGTGTTTCTACATGAAAATGAAATTGTTTCATAAAATTCTTATTTTGATGAAATTATTCTTGATTAATCAAGCCTCATGTATTCTTGATGAAATTTGTTCATATATTATTGACTAATGAACCCTCGTAATTAAGAAAAAGTGAAAAAAAATGGTTGAATATGGTTTGTTCGGTTTGTAATATTTAATTGGTTTGTAACGGAAATCAACCCTATATATATACAGAAGGGGGGAGGGAGGGAGAGAGAGAGAGAGAGAGAGAGAGAGAGAGAGACGGACACTCACCCAACCTTGTACGTGTTAGCGTTTTATTAATAATACTGTAGAACAAATTAAATTTGTATAAAATAATAAATTTAAAAAAAAAACCATTGATACCAAACATATAAAGCTTATAGAAAATAATATCAAAGATGAAAAATCGAGATTAAATCTCTTGAATCTCTGTTCACTAAACTTTTCGATTTTCAAAAACTTGGTGTTCAACTTTTCGTGTACGGGAATGTCGGTAATAATTTACTTATTTAAGATTTTAGTTTTTAAGTTTCTCTTTTATGTTTATTTAAGTTTCGGCCCTTGTACATAATTATCATTTATCGCGCACGTTATATATTAAAGTAACCTCACACCTTATAAACTAATGTGTCGTAACATGGCGTAACGTGTTATGATGCAAGCCAAGTCTTAGGATGGCTTAGGGTTAACGCGACGCGACTTAAGGCTTGACGTTATAACGCTTCATAACGAGTTATTTAGAACATTGACTATAATGTTTGATTCAATATATTTTATATATATAAATATTTATTGTTGATTATACATAATTATTTATAACTTCGGGTTTCTTGATCGGTTTATTCTATTTGAATATTTGTTACTCAAACCAAAAACACAGATTACCTGATTCATATTCGGTTTAAACTCCGTTTTAATTTGAAGTTAATTAGTAAATTTTGTTAATTTTGTTTGAATTGTAAATAAAATATATGATTTTCATTATTAACATTATCTTATCTGTTTTAGTTTAATTGCTTCAATTTAAAAATCTCACATTTGAAATCGAATATAAATTTGCATTTGATTTCAAACCAAACTAAGCATCAAAAACTAATTAAATTCGAATTTTTGAACTTGAATTTAGTTCAATTTGATTTCTTGTTCTAGTTTTTTCTAATAAAAACGATAACCGATAACCCTTAATCGTATAAGTGTTAATAAGGAAAAAACACGTTGTTACAAAATCAAAACCAAAGTTATGTAATTTAAATAAAAAAATATTTACAAATTAGAGAGAGAAAAAATTGAAACTGAAATATAATGAAATAAAAAAAAATCATCCATTTGGTTACATATATGCACGACGAACAATATAATTAGTTAAATTGGTAGCTAGATAGTAGGGAAGGGGGGCATGTCACCTTTCCCCAAGACATGTAAATAGGAACCCTCCATAATTTAAGGTCCCAACACCAATTGTTTATATCCATTCATTAAAAAGGATACACCCCATGTGGAATTACTAAATCAACTTATGGATAAGGTTTATATGATGTTTTTAATTTATGGGTTAAGTTTATATATCTGAGTAACAATTGTATTATATATAATAGTATTACAATAAGTTATTATTATTATAAAATTAAATGACTTAATATCAAATTTAATGATGAAGTTAGATAATTTAACATAATTAATACAAGAATGAAATCGTCATATTAGTTTTTTTATATGTGACTTTTGAGAAATGCTAAATTACAAGTTTTATGAAATGATAATAGTACATTAGAAGCATATATCAACATGAAATTTGTACCAAATCGCATTGATTTCGTCCATGGGTATTTGAAAAGTAAACGTTTGTTTTTGGATAACTGTGGGTGTCTATTTGTGTGTAAAAAACTTGTACGCGCCTCAACTAATCTCATGCACCTTAGAATTAACAGTTAGACGAACATGTGGTGGCCCTAAGAACATTCAAATTGGTGACCACTAGAAAGAAAAGAGGAAGTCTTGCCAGTTAAGGTATCACTTAAGATTTACTTAAAAATATTTAGGGTTTATATGTTTAGGTTTATTTTTTGGCATCAATTTGTAATTTTATAAAATTAAGTTGTAGTTCTTATGGCCATTAATTTTATTTCCAACTTGTAATTTTTATCATTAGCTTGTAACTTTCATCACAAATTGAGTATCATTAATCACAAAATTTTCATCAATTTGAATGCAATAACTAATTATATGGTAGAAATACCATTAGACGTCTATTATTAAATCAGACTACCTAGCAACAAGACTGGACTTCAATGGAGTTGATATTGATAGCCAAATGTCTAATCCGACATGTTTATGATATAATTAGTTCAGCCACCTTTGTAATAAAAATATATTATTTTTATATATGTACGTTATGTTCTAACCCTTTAGAATGTTCTCTTACCAAAAATAGAAACATATTTTGTTCTATTATACTTTTGTATCAGTTGGAACTCTAATTTTAATTAACCAAAGTTGCTATAATATAACATAACAACATCGACATATTTGATGTCCCTAAACAGTAGGGTTCATGCAAAGCTTCCCGTAAAACCAGTTATATGCATTTGTTTAGTATTATTTTAAAAACGATATCATAAGATATGTCATAAGAACTAGACATAAATATAAAAAAATCATTCGTGTTTTAATAACTAAGGTTACATCTTATAAGTAGACATGATAATCGATATCCATCTGTCTAACACACCAACACCCCAAACCCAAATCAACAAACTGAAACAATATTTTTTAAATTAATCAACTGAAAATCATTATAAAAGTTGTTGGTAGCTCACAACTTTGAATTTAAGAAGAGTTTACAAACGAACTTTTCTATTCACATAGGACAGATTGTTAGAAACTAAATCTGTATCCAAAAGATATACACAAATTAAAAATCGAATCCATTGGAACAATATCCAAATGATGAAAAAGAGAAGGATAATAAGGCATACACATGCAATAAGGTGGAAAAAGGAATCAATTTGGAAGTGCAAAAAGCTATGGGGGGTCTCGTGGGAACCATGCAATTGTGGGGGGACCAAAATGCAATTATTTAGATAAAAAGATACAGACAGTGAGCCTACTATTTCGCCATTCAACCAATCAATTATCCTCATCAGATTCCCTTGGTCGATGACGATTCCTCCAAGGGGCCCCACTGTACATTCTTCTTTTCTTCTCTACCAATAAATAAATAAAAATAATTTCCTTTTTTCTTTGCTTTTATAAAAGGGAATAATGTATTTTTAATGAAGTCACGACAAAGAATTTATTAAATGGTTATGTTAATTATTAGAGTCTAATACCGGGATTAAAATCACCTTGTATCAAGTTTTCATGTCTCATACATAAATAGAGATAAAAAGTAAATATGAATTAAATAAATTATAATTAAATAAAAATATGATGTATCTTAATTTCATTGGTGGGATATGTGTAAATTTGGTACAAGTGATTTTTATCGCTAATATCGTTTAGATTTGAATTATTTCTCTTTTATGTATATGTTGGAACATATCTTATCTACTACTGAAGCATCTTTCAGAAAGTATATATGGGCGATTCACAGGGGGTTCCCGGTTCCATGTTTTCTCATTGTACGCAAGTAAATTAGGGTATCTAAGACTGGGGGAGTGCAAAACCCAAATAGTCCGAAATTCGAACAGAAGATAAGGTGCTTAAGCAAAACTCGAATACCCCGAAATCAGAAAATTCGAAACACGATTTTTGGGAGAATATTTAGGTTCGGGTTGGGTTTGATCTTTAGCCACCTGACCCATTCGAAAACCCGAAATATATATATATATATACATATATATAGGGGCAGGTTCAAACGAAAACGCTACCTATTTAAAAAAACAAGAAAAAAAATTTCATGTACAAAATCTTATATGATTCACATACAAAATCGTATATGATTAACCGCGACTTTTCCCACGACTTAACTCGCGGCAAAAGTCGGCTTTGTCCACTTTTTCATGTTAGTACAAAATCATATGTGATTTTATACATAAAAAAGGTTTTCTTGTTTTCTTAAATACTTAGCGTTTTCATTTGAACCTCATTCTATATATATATATACATATATATATATATATATATTAAACATTATATAAATATATTTATTTATCTAATCATCTTATGAAAATCTTAGATTATAGTCGGTTCAAATGTTTTATAATTCCTAAACTTACTATCGATTTTTTCAATTTATCAATTATTTAAATTCATCTTCAAAATCGATTAAAATTTATATATACTTTTTGCATTATAACTATAACCGAATTGACCAATCACAACCCAAAACCCGACCAACCCGAAATTCAAAGCCTAAAGTTCGGGTCTTAGTTTTCATATCCGAAAACCGATCAACTTTTTGATTTGTTCACCCGAACCCACCCAAAGCATACCCCCATCTAAGGCAAACGTCGGTTAAACGGATATGAACTTGAAAACTTGTGGATGCTCCACTATTTTTCTGTTGATACAATTCAAGAAATAAATATTGTACACAAGTTGGTATAAACTAAAGTATTGCAATGAGAACATTATCATCATCAATACCTTAGAATAGAGATAAGAAATGACCTCAAACAGAAAAGCATTTAGCTGATAGAGACGTGTCAACGACCAATGTACGGTATTGGAGCTGAAAGTCAATGAGGGATAGAATAATGGGTGACCATGGGCTAGAAAGTCGAAAAGGAAATGGAGGGTGGCCGAATAAGGAGACAAAGGCATCTATAGGAGGGGGGAAGTAGAAACATGAAAAGGTTCTTCAAACCATTGGCAAAGGTCTCTAGCTAAATAAGAGAAAAGAAATGTTTAAACTTCATTCCAGTTATATGAAAGAAAGAAAATTAGAGAAAAGAAAATTAGATAGCATAACATATGGAGTTCTTAATTTTAATTGGCATACGGATACACGAGAAAAGGGGAAGCAACCAAGCCCTACATCCTTAACCATACCTTTAGAATCACTAAACTTTGGAAGTTATTCGTCATAACATATTTATCTGCAAAATACATGTGTACTTTATAACTCTACATTCTTTTTAGTGAGTAAATATGTATGTAACATCAACTAATTTGTTGTAGCGAGAGATATACTGAAAAGCCCTATGTGTTTGTCTAGGCATGTTCAAAAGAGAACATCGATTAATTTGTTGTAGCAAGATATACATTGAAAAGCCCTATGTGCTTGTGCGTGTGCTTGTCTAGGCGTGCTCAAAAGAGAACATGGACAAAATGAGAGAGAATATTTTATATATCCACCTCGTTCAATTACTAAAAGGTTAAAAATGACAGTTTTTTAGAGTCACTAGCAAATTACTGAATTATTTTAATTACATTAATTCAACTTGAGAAGAAGGGTAAAAAAAGATGCACAGGACTTTGTGTATATAAAAATAATTGAAAGATTTTTTTCTAAAAATAAAAACAATTAAACCCCTTCTGTTAAATCAAAAGTAACTAAAATTTGACAAAAATGGAACTAACTATACCAACAAAAAAGCAAACATTCTTTTCAATTCGATACTCATGTTATTAAGAAAAATCAATTGTTTTTTCACCATAGATTAAATGTGTGTATTTACTATGATATTGTA
Source organism: Silybum marianum (assembly GCA_036898165.1). Classification (NCBI taxonomy): domain Eukaryota; kingdom Viridiplantae; phylum Streptophyta; class Magnoliopsida; order Asterales; family Asteraceae; genus Silybum; species Silybum marianum. Next base: position 22,134,919 of record CM072541.1, read on the forward strand.
CACATTAATTACATGTGATTGTATAAATGATCATATAACAATATTGTCGTTATATACATGATTATGTACATAAGTACACAATAGTGGTTTGTGGGTGCAGATGTATCAATCAAATGATCATGTACATAACTACATGTTGCCCTAATACACATTACTCGATAACATTGGTTTTCACCTCAATTGCATGTTATTCCAATATTAAACCTTTTACATACGTATACGATCACATGCCAATATCACAATCATGTATACAATCACATATGATTATGTATATGATTATAAGTGTATCTATGTATGATCACATGTGATCGTGTATATAGGGTAACATACACAACTATATACTATCAGTCGATCATACATTATGCATACAACAACGATGTCATATTATACACAATTACATGTGATCTATGCATATGAATACATAAAAATACTATGATCATGTACACAATCACATCTTATCTTGTAAATCATGGCATGGTTATAATGTTTGCACTCATTGAATTACATGTGATTTGTAAACTATTTACATTTTTCATATGTTACTTGTGTTTTTAATCGCATGTGATCTCATGATTGTTAGGTACAAACCATTCCCCCTATTTTTCTTCTTCAATTATCAACACTACAAATAGCAAATCGTGGAATGGTTAAAACAGAATCAATTAAAAAGGATCTTGTAAGAAAATTGATCAAAGACAAAATTGTTGGTTTAGAAAAGAGATTCCTTAACAATGATAATTGTTGGTTTATAAAATAAAAGTATTGGTTTAGAAAAGAGACCCCTTCAATTATCAACACTACAAATAGGAAATGGTTGTTGGTTAGAAAATTGATTAAAAACATAATTGTTGGTTTATATATATAGAGACAGAGGGGAAAGTTCAAATGAAAACTCATTTTTTTATTGCAAACGTCAGCACAAAGGAGAACGCAACATGCGTCTCATTAAGTATGAATAACAAAGGCTTTCAGTATGAATAACGAATGTGAAGTTCATACATTATTCATGAATGATACAACATTCAGTATAAATAACATAACATTCATACTGAATAACAAATTACCATTATATATTCAGGATGAATAATCCTTGAACGCAGGAGACACGTGTCACATTCTCCTTTGTCCCTCACATGTACAATGAAAGATTAGTTTTTTTTAACCCGTCCCTCTCTCTCTCTCTCCATATATATATATATATATATATATATGTGTGTGTGTGTGTGTGTGTGTGTGTATGTGTTGTATATTTGAAGCTTCAAATGAGAACATCTTTATTTTACGAAAACGTAAGAATGTGGTGTGCGGACGACTTTTAGGGGGCGTTTGGTTTGCAGGAATCTGATGGAATTGGAAGGAATTGGAATGATCCATTCCATTGACCAAATTCCATTCAATCGTTTGGTTTACCTATGGAATGGAATTGAATTCCACACATTCCACCATCCATGGATTTGGTCATTCCATCACAATTGAGAAGAAATTCAATTCCATTTCATCCCATATTCTCAAAAAGACAAAGTTATGCCCATCTTCCCTACTTGATCTGAACCACTACCGGTAACGAACATCGACCATCGTCGGTTTGAACCACCATCGACGACCGTCGACCACCACCGCACCAAAGATCATATGTGTCTAATTTAGCATCATGTATGTATCATATATGATGAACTATATATTGCATATGATTAACTATATTAAGAAAAACATTTTCATAATTTCGTAAAAGAAAGTGTTCTCGTATGTATGAACCATTCCTCTATGTGTTTATGTATGTTTATATCCCTCCGTTTACATAGGCAAAACTATTTAATATTCCTATGGAATTCATACACACTTTTGGACAATGTGAAAGACGCGCTTCAATAATTATTGTTTTAATGAGATTGCACTTTTGCCCCCTTAAAAGTATAGGCAAGTCAAGATTACCATATCGATTTCTCAATGACAATTTGCTCATTTGTAAATGATTTCAATTAAAAAATGTTAACATTTGCATAAAATCTCAAATTATATCAATACTTGACATATTTACATAAATGAGATTTAATGTAAGATATGAGACAGTTCTCATTAAGCGGTACTATGTTGATAGAAATAACAAGTTTGAGTCATCTCAAGATGTCTGGATGTCCTGCAAACCAAGATCGACTATGTATGTTTATTACAATAAAAACAATTATTACAAATGTTTTCAGTTGAAATTGTTTCTGATATGAAATCAAATATTATTGAATTAATTAATGACATGATGTGACATGTTGCCATGTAAATCATGATTTTCCAAACATTGGATCATCGATCTTTCTCTTTGAGTTGGAACCATATGTACACGTAGGCATGTGACTTGCATAACGATGTTGTACGCGTACTAATCTGCTTTGGTTAAGCATTTAATATTACATCTTGGTACAAAGTGGTTAACTCAAAATATTGATGCAAGTCAAAATCAGACATGTTTATAATAGAAGTTTGTCGTAGATGTGAAAACAAGATTTTTCATCACGCGTTATAGAATTAGTTAGAGTTTCTTTTGTGAAAGGGTACATCAAATACCAAAAAGAGACAAAATCTAGAAGGGCCCCAAACAAAAGTAAAATCATTTTGGCCACTATTTTTCTTGCATACCCTTGATTTAATCTAGAAGTTCAATTCTCATAGTTTCCATCATAATTAACAATAACCAACAGATAGCAAACACCAACCCACAATATTATCTAATGCTCCTTAAGTACGAGCTATTACATGCTCGCCAATTTACTAGCTAAGAAACTTAGTCAAATGCTCAATGTATGAAAACAAAATACGAGTTGAGCTTCTCGCTTGCATATTTCATTAAGTTCTGGTCTACATATATTTCTTGATTTGTTCGTTAAGATGATAACACACACCTTGTGGTTCAACTGACAATATAATAGTGTGAGATGGAGATTGATACCTCTAGATCATAGAAATCAAATCGCAATTCCTTAATTAATTATTTCAAAACCATTAGTTAATATTACATTAATCCCTTATGCCTTGTAAACATTTACAAATATGGAAACAAAAATGGAATTTCATAGAACATGATAGACCGATCGGACCCAAATGACAAGACTTCCTAAACCTCATGGCTAGATTTGCTACATTATATGTATCCAATTAGTACCGACATACAAACATTCTATATAACTATGTATTACAATTACAATTTAATTTGGGTAATGTATTACGACAAGGATGGACCTGTGTGGTGGCATACGGTGGCACGTGCCACCGTATTATCTCTCTGTCGAAGGGTAAAAATTCTTGGGTTTGTGAAGGGTGCAACCGTATCGTTGTAGAATGTGCTACCGTATGCTATTAAGAAGTTCAAGGAAGGTGCAACCGTACCTCATAATCAACCAACAAACAAAAAAGAAACTCTTGAAATCAACCAAAAAAGGCAGAAAAACTATTGAAATCAACCCCAAAAAACCGAAAAATTCCCTAGAAATCGATAAAAAAAAAATTAAAATTCCTCGAATTCAAGGAAAAAACTTAAAAAATCCCTCGAACTGGTGGGATTAGAATCAAGCGTTATTGAACCTTAGTAAAAATATGAAGACACGTCGATAAAAATCGTGTGTTTGATAAATATTTTTTGTCTATATTATATGGTGTCACTGTATGAAAAAATTTATGGGTCCGTCCCTGTATTACGATAACAACTTTTTTATATATACTTGAATACTCGAGTGGTAGCCTACGTCCATCGATGCATGGGATGTTGAAAAGATGTAGGTTATGTTTGGCAAAGGTAGCTGATAAGGTAGCTTATGACTTATAAGGTAGCTGATGAATAAGTCACGTTTGACAAAAAGTGGCTTATAAACATGTAAAATGACCAAAAAGTAGTTTCGAAATAATAATAATTAATATTAATCAGGAGTATAATCGGAAGAAAATGATAAAAAGTTCAATAAGTCACAAATAAGTCACTCCTAACTAACTTATCCATAGGTTAGCTTATAAGTTAACTTATAAGTCATAAGTTAGTTTGCCAAACATGTACCTAGAAAATAAGGTAGCTTATAAAGTGGCTTATAAGTCACCTTATTTTTGCCAAACATTGCCGTAATTCACATCCAAATCTTTCTCAAGTACTAAACATGTAAAGTGGTAAAGTAGGGGGGGCGAAGTGAAATATTTGTAGATTTATGGATCTGGTAACCACGTGGATGCTTGCTGAGCATTTTTAAATGGTGAAAGAAGGTTCGTGCGCTGTTAGAATCTAATTCCCTCTTCTCATCTGACATTTTACATATGACTACCTTTAACTTTTTCTTTTTCTCTTTTCGTCCCATTTTTCTATTTTTTTTCTTTCCTTAAAAGAATCTTGTTACTTCCTTATGTTATTTTTGAAAATAAATTGCATAAAGGAGAATGGACGTTCATTCAATTATTACTTATTTTGGAAACACGTTTATAAGCTTTAATTAAAATGAATATTTAAGATTTAGTATTTAAAATGTTTATTTTGAAAGATATACTTTTAAAAACATGTTAATTAAGTTTCATATATTTCTTTTGAACGTCACATCTGTATTGAGTATTTAACACTACAAAATTTTCAAGTTAAATGTTTTTAAACATATTTTTGAAAAATATATTTGCAAAATAAAACTTGAATGAAAATCACTTATAGTAGTTCTTTTTATTTTAAATCTTCTCCCTTTTATTGAATTTACAAAATAATTAATTACATGGTATACGTTTCATGAGTAGTTCTGTTTATAAAACTTCAACACGATATACGTTTTTCAAGTGCGAAACATTTTTATATCATATAATTATTGAATGAAAATATTTTAATTTTAGTGAACAAATAATATGTTTTAGTATTTTACATGTTATATAATTGAGGTATTAATTTGGTGAAATTAGTAGTATAATCCCGGTTCACAATGTCATGTACCAATAATTCGAGTTTCGAACTCAAAGGTAGCGTTTGGTTTGCAGATTATGGAAGAATATGATGGAATTGGAATGTTGAATTCCATTCATCAAATTCTTTTCTCTCGTTTGGTTCATTTTTTTTCATGAAAGGAATCTTCAAATTCCATTTAGTTCCACCAATAAGGGAATTAAACATTCCTAGGCATGGTGGTATTTTGATGGAATGGAATGTTCTAATTTCATAATCCCAAATATTCCCTTTAATCCTATTATGATAAAATAGTCACACAACTCCTTCTCAATCTGAACCACCGTTGACCACCACCAATTTGAACTACATTCCATTTCAATTCTGCCAACCAAACAGGTGGTCAAACCTGACAACATTCCACTACAATTCCTTCAAAGTCAAATTTCTTTGACAGATTTCATTCCATCCAAAAATATTCTGCAAACCAAACGCTACCAAAGGTTTTTATGACAAGACTTTTTGATTTTTTAAAGAGAAAAAAATTTGTAACCGGTTTTATTGTGAAAGAATAACTATTGTTTCCATTGATCAATTTACGTGTTTTGTTCTTCGAATTTAACCATGATTTTACTAAAGATTCAAATCAGTTTTGCATGGAAACAGTGGCATATTATCTTTTATTTTTCTAGCTTTTTTATATTCTTGTCGCATGAATATAGATTTGTAGTTTTCTTATAAACAAAAATTAGTTTGTCGGGTCATTTTAAGACATCAAGATTGACATTTTTCCGCAAACAAATATACCAGATGGAATAAAATAACTTATGGTTAAAGTCAGGTTAGTTCGATTTAGTTCAATTTCATAGCTTGAAACACTTAGTCTACTATATATAAAATGAAATTTTTAGCATAATTTAATTTTAATACAACACAAAATAATATAAGATCGAAAGTTGCGAAAATAGCATTTACAAAACATGTTGGTGATTATTTTATTGTTATATGATAAAATTTAATCATTTTGGAAAGCCTAAAATTGTTAAGCCCACTCAACATATATTTGGGCTTTTGACTTTGCGGTTGCGGTTACCTTTTGAAGCCCATAGTCCTAAAATATTGGGCCGGCCCAAACCTGAAACCAAGTTCTAAAATGTTGGGCTGACCGACACTCAGAAAACAAATAATACAAGTAGAGATGGTTAAATAAATCGGCCCATCAAGACCGATCGGACCTACCACGTTTTATTTAAAATTTATTTTTAAACGTATTTTATATATTTTTAAGTGTATTTGATTGAAAAATAAAATATATTTTTAAGTGTATTTCATTAAGTGTATTGTGTTAAAAATGTATTTTTTAATGTATTTGGTTGACCCAATTAAATATTTTAATGTATATTTGATCAGCCAAATTCTTTATAACAAAAATGTACTTTTTTAATGTTTTCTATTTACTCGATTATAATTAAAAAAATGTATTTGTCAGTGTATGTGATTGACCAAATTCTTCAAAAAATATTTTCTGTATGTTAAAAATCAATTTAAAAAAAATATAAGTGGGACTGATTTGGGTCCAACCCGGGACTGGTTCTCATAACCGTACCTCATACACCTTAAACGGGCCTTCGTATTTGGGTCGGGACCGGTTCAGAATGCGACTGTTTTGGCCCGAGACCGGTTTTGGCCCATCTCTAAGTACAAGTAGGAGTGTACAAAAAACAATTAAAACCGCTCCATTGGTCCAACCTAACTTGTTAACAACCCAATTAAACTCAATCTGCTAAACCATTAAACCGTCAACTCCTCAAACCGTTAAACCGTCAATTAAGAGGGTTGAAATTGGGTTGGCCTAACTTACCCTGCCGCTAATATATATATATATATATATATATATATATAACTTCGATAAAATATTTATTTATGTGTATATATATTAATAGGTGTTGGTTCATTTACAAACTGAACGTATACTACAAACTCGTACAAACCAAATTAAAAATAATTTTTTCATGTTTTTTTTCGTCAAACACTATGATTTAAGATGTTGTTACATATGTGTTTGTTTCACCTTGTGAAAAAAATTACATGTGAAAAAAATACATTATGAAACAAATGCATGTGTAATATATGTGAAACTTTTACATTATGAAACAAACATATATGTAATAACATAGGATTTGATGGAAAAAAATCATGAAAAAATTATTTTCAGGATTCGTCCGGTTTGTAAATGAACCAACATCTATATTAATAATGTTTATATATATATATATATATTAATAATGTATATATATATATATATATTACCAATATGTAAAAATTTATATAATGTTTGTTGAGTTTATGTTTGTATTTCTTTTTAGCTAAATGTATAGGTTACCAAAAGAATTCACCACCAAAGAATGATGGCAAAGAATTAAATAGAAGAAAATTATTGAAATTGTTTTTGTAGTAACAACAAATGCTTTTAAAAGAAAGTAACATCAAACGTGTATGTCAAAGAATATGAATGATGTTGATAGATATTTTGTTGACGAATCTATTAGTCTAGAGAATCTCTCATTTAATGTTGTACTTATACGAAAAGAAAATGCTAATATTTATAGCATTTCACTATAACAACATTAGGTTTATAGGATACCTAAAATGTTTAAGCATCCTATTTTATGATAATTTTTAGGACGAAACAAAAAAAATGACTTATCTAAAAGTATTATAATATGTTTATAAGACGTTTTTTGGCGTCTTAACAAATTTTTAGAACGCTTTTAAAATAAGGAGGTGTATTGGTTCTTTCACAGCATTTTCAAAAAAGTGTTATATGAACACCAAGTGTCCTATAAATAGACGAGTTTATGAGACATTTCTCAAAATGTTTCTATAGAATAATTGTCACGACAGTTTATTTAAAAAGCATTCTAGAAAACTTGTTAAACGCTTAAAAAAACGTCCTGTAAACCGATTGTAACCTTTATAGACATGACGTTTGATAGTTTGGTCTTATAAAGTTATGTCTTAAGAAATATTTCGTTCGTCAAATTTATGTAATTACTAACCCGCCAACCTAACTCGCCTCAACCCGCAAGAGATTGTGTTATAATTTTGAATGAGTTGGGTTGAGTTGAGATTTTTCCAAACTGCCATAATAAGGTTGGGTAGTTAAATGTTATAACCCGTCCAACCTAACCCGCATATACTCCTGAGTACAAAAATAGTTAAGACTAAACTACAAATTTGGTCTCTGTGTTTGTCAAGAATAACATGTTTTCGTCTCTACAATTTTAAAATTACAAAATAGGCATTGTGCTTTATAAAAACGTCTGGATTTGCAAAAATGTAAGACCCAAATAGACAACAATTGAGAAAACTCCATATAAATGTAGATACAAGATAGAAATTAACAACAATAATCATCAAAATCATATGTAGATACAAGATAGAAATTGTATAGAACACCACACTAAACGTTTAATCGACTCTTATTAAACTCACATAGCTTGTGTGTAAAGTGTATTCTCTCCCAAAATCTCTCTTTAGAATGAACCCATAGGCACCTATTTATAGGGCCAAAACAATTAGCCCAAGCCCATAAACTACACAAATGCCCAAACAATTCTTTATAAAACATTCATCAAATTAGGTGATAATTTAATCTAATAATCTCCCCTAATGTTTTATTAAGAAACATCATCATATAAACTAATGTGATCTCTCCACTTTATGTTCATCAATCTTATATATTATTAGAGTTTTTACCTTGAATATGTTGTTGTATGGTTCCAACAATACTGGCCATTTATAGTGTGTTCATGAGAATTGAGATTAAGGAGGCCATTTCCAGGTTTGAATAATGGCAAAGAGGCGTTTGCTGATATTCCTGAGCAAGGTTTAAATGAGACATGAAGGTAGCTAATAGGCTTTTAAAGAACACAAATGACAAATAATTGAATTGAAGGTCGATCTTGTAACATATAAATACGAAGGATTTTTAGTTTTAAGAAAAAAAATCAAAATTTTCAAAAAATGTATTTTGGTCATTTACCAGCATTTCATTTTTATTCCAAAGCTATTCTATGAACCAAATAGACAACTTCCAATTCCCTTAATAGATTCTATTTCAATTCTTCCAACTAAACAGGTGGTCAAACCTGACAATATTTCACTCAAATTCCTTCAAAGTCAAATTCTTTTGACATGTTCCATTTCATCCAAAATTATTCCGCGAACCAAACGCCACCTTAATGTCTGCCCATTAGCTAGCTGAGTCCCACCTCAAGACTCTCATTTGACCTTTAGTGTCCACTTATTAGAAGTCAATATAACAGTAAATACATTCTATTTGTTAACACAAAACTACATTAATTCGTCATGCATAAGGGAAATAGTACCACCCATACCAAGCTTGGAATTTAACCAAGCAAGTAGATATACATGAAACCCTAATTTTATGAACAAAGACGTTTCATGTCTATACATTAGCACGTTAAACCTTTAAATCCATTTATAAGTGCTTCCAAAGAGTTTCTCAATGTGAATCAAGAAGCAAGCAAATGGATCTAAAATATCTATCTACTTTATAAACCTCCTTTAATTGTATCAAAACATTTTTGTGATAAAGATATAGTAGGATTTATACTTGGAACTAATGTACTCAAGGGATGAAACCCCCTTTGATTCCATGGAACAAAAACATTTGGACCACTAAATTTATCGAAAAGTATTACATTTAACCATTTAGGTCAAAATCCTCAAAATCACCACATACTCATATTTGTTGGAGTGATTATGAACAAAACATCTAAATGATTAAGAAATGAAGGTTTGACATGTGTAAAATAAGGTAGAAGTATGATGAACTCACCTTACTAGGTTTTAGTGAAAAACCTAACAAAATCCAAGGAAGAACCCTAGAAAGCAAGAAATGGTGACTAGATTCTGAATGGAGGTTTGAATCTTGATCCAAAGTGTTATCTTGGCTTTAAATGGTTTTTGAACCCTTGAAAATCAGTAGTAAATGCTCTTGGTTCGACTTTAATGAAGGGAGAGAAAAGGGGAGGAGGAGAATGGAGTTCCTAGGTTAAAACAAACGAATTTAAACCCATAACTAGTAGGTAGTGCGGCCTTATATGCAACCATGGTCTCATTTTGGGTCGCCTAACTCCCTGTAGTTTCTGTGCGACTAAAACTGAGACCCCAACCACACATCAGGTCACCTGACTCTTTTTTTAGCCAAAAACTAAGACCCTAACCGCACACCAGGTCATCTAAAGCTTTCTAAGACTAAAATCAAGACCATAGTCGCACATCAGGTCCTGTAACTCGCTACTGGTGCTGAAAAGAGCATGAAACTATTAACCAAACCCAAAATTCACTAATCCCTTCAACACCAAACCAAACTCAATGATTAAACATACTATTAATCTCTAAAAATGCACATCAAACGAACGATATCAAACTTTGAACGTCTATAACAACATCTACACATACACAAGTGTTACATGTTGGGAGCTCAATTTTGAAGCTATGTAGGTTGTACTATGTGTTTTTGGAGTAGATATAAGTTTAGATAACACATTTTCTTCATTTAAAATGTTTAGCCCCGTTTTTTGGGCTATAGTGTTGTTTTGGTTGTTGTCTAGATTGTAAAAATCGTAATAAATTGGCCCGGTGCCGTAGCTAATCGAGTAGCTCTAGAAGCATGTGTACAAGCTCGTAATGAGGGACGCGATCTTGCTACTGAGGGTAATGAAATTATCCGTGAGGCTACCAAATGGAGTCCTGAACTAGCTGATGTAAATCATTTTGAGGTGTGTAATATCTTTCTGGAACTATCGAGATATCCTAAACAATATGTTTGTTTTAATGAAGAGCTTATTTGGATTGTAAGTAGTTCAAAAATTGGGTTTATATAGTGATTACACATATATTAGGGGTGATTCTTAATGAGTTGGAAAGGTCAAAGGGTTGTCTAAATATATAGTTTTTAAATTCTTTCATTTAGTGATTACAGACTGTTTATCTAGGTAGCAAGAAGATTGAGCAAGTTGGATGAAAACAAGTTTAACATAACTAACAATATGAGTTTCACGTTGTTTTGTGAAAACATTGTAGATGTCAAAAATATTTATTTTGTAGTCTTAAATTGCTTTGCTTAAGATTCATCAAATGTTATTGGTCATTTTATGAAATTACATCTTTTGCGCATTTGGTTTTATAAAATCTTGAGAAATATATATATTTGGGTTTTTGAACATTTCGATAATATATACTATATTAATAAGACTTTGGATCATGTGAGACCAACATGTTTTCGTGAGATCCTTGACTCGTGAGACCACTTTTTACACTTGAAACTTCACATCAAAACACCTTCACAATGTTTTTGCTGTGAAGGTTCAGATTTTTTTTACTTTCACAGTGTTTTGCTGTGAAGTTTCGAGTGTAAAAATAATTGTTTTTCGACTAACACATGATGCAAAAGATTTTATAGACAAAAGGGTATAATGGTCATTTTTTACTAAATCGACTCTTAATACAAAACACTTTGGTAAACAACAATTTCAATCAGCAATAATTTTGGTTAAATCTCTTACTCCGACTAGTATATACCCAAAAAAAAATTAGTAAACATCCCTTAACTCATTCCTTTGAGATCAAAGTCCCAATTTCAAATTATTTTTCATTTTTTCCCAGTTCATCAAAAATAAAAACTTTAGGTTAAAACTCATCAAAGTGTCAACAATCCCCCACTTGAATTTTTAAATATCCTTTGATTTGAATTGTGCATAGATAATACAATTTAGATTTAAAAAGAGTGACTTAACATTATACCACATCCCACTTTTCAAGGTTTATTCTGAAAAACTTGTGTTTTACCGCTCATGCACGTATATCATGATACATTAAACATTTTAGAAATTGTGTTCAATTTCATAGAAAGTGATCCCACTTTCATATTCATATAAGTGACTTTATCAAGAGTACTCTCGTAGCTCGATCCTCCACTAAAAATAGAGTATAGATCTCATATAGAGTTCCTATTAACTCAACCTTATCAATTCGGGAATGTATAATTAAACTAGTATGATCTATCTCGTATTGAACCTATTTTGGGATCTCTTGTTTATAGGTTGAGTTACCATTTATGAGTGACTCATCAATCTAAGGGCACAAGTCTCATTCTTTTTGAAGTATTATGGACTTTCTCTATAGGTAGTCCTTCCGTCAAAGGTCCACTAAAGTATCATCGGTGCGTACATGAGTGCTTATCTAGAGGTGGACCTAAAATTTTCTTTAAACATAAGTACAAAATAATTGATGTAATAAAAAATTTAATTGTAAAAAACTTTGGTTTCATTAAAAAGCAATATGTAAGAGGGTTTTTTTTGCAACAACTAAGTGATTTTTTGTAACACCTCGGTTAAGAACCCTAAGTTACTAATTTTAAAATCTCCAATTAAAAACATTGATTAACCTCAAAATACGGGATATAAATTTTCTAGAAAACTTCGAAATGTCTGTTCTATTTTATTGATTTTTCCAACCAAAACATAAATTCAAACCAAACATAACGGACTTTTACTTACATCCCGAATTAAGTAACAAAAAGATCGGGACTTACATATAACCCGAAACAAACTAACTTACTATATTAATAATTAATGGTAATAAACTACTATATACCAAAGGTAAGTTCGTAGTTTTCAAAATCCACCGATGAACCTTCAAGTCACACCACGGGTCCTTTTCCTTTATCAGACTTCTTTCTTGAGAGGGATTGACACTTAAAAGGTAAGCGAACGCTTAGTGAGTTAAATAGTTAAGTATTACATATCAATAATGCATATATATAAACATACATGGTAAATTCTTATAAAAATAAAGTTAAAGACATTAACCAAATGCAAACCGAGACTTACAAGAAACCGTAATAACAATTATGTACCGGATGCAAAGATCATAGAATTCCTTATTCAAACCATTATGACATACCATAACAATGATGTTCAATACAACGAGAAAACATGATCAATAATCAAATATAATTTCAATAACTTTAGATTACCAATACATATCAACAATCAAATAATTGAATCGATAAACATGAGGAAAACAGTGCATCACCCCCGTCCTTCTCCTTCCGGGATCATGCCAAAGTTCGAGTAAGAATCATACATCATGGGTAACCCCGCACTGCCCGCCTTCCTCTACCGGGTGTGTGCCAAGGTTCCCTACTCATTGCTCTTCCTCCTAACTGAGAAATGAGTATCTATAGCCGCGGAAAGTCTCACCCGTCCAACCCGGGATCTTGACTTCGCCATCAACTTCTGACATACTACACGAAGTAGTACTCGTATTATGGCGTACAATCCAAGGAACAAAACAACGAGGACAAATCCGGAAAGCAAACCGATGTTACGGGATCATTATGCGATATAGACTCAAGGAACGGAATGAAATCCATATCAAGACCATATGACTCAATTCAAAACCAGGAACGTTCATATATATATATATATACACAAAACAATATGTAACAATTAACTATATAACTCACCGACTAACCATACTATGCTTGAAAAGTTCCGAAATGAGCTCACAAAGCAAATCCAAGATACCATACCTAGAATGCTTCCAACGCCTCCAAAATGTCTTAATTAGCCCCTGGAGTGTATGTATAGAAACTCGTAAGCAACCAATATAAGAAACTCAAGTTATACACATTTCCTATTTAAGCATTTTACATTGATTTTCATGTTCAACTACTACTTGCAGATCTGTTTTCTCCACTTTAAACTCCGATTCATGTCTTGATCATAAAATAAGAAATACATTAGACTCAATTATCTAACCAATGCAATTGGTCTTACCTTATTTGGATTTTTCTATGATTTTCTATGAATTTTACAAAGTAGAAGCTACAAGCTGTCAAACAGGACAGACCTGCACATTCTACTCTGTTTACTCATTTTAAAATCAGAATGAGGTTAAGATGTCCAAATATGAAATACACTAGACATCCATATCTTTCTAATGCCACTGAATTCACCCCTACACGATTTTTCTATGATTTTATACGATTTTTCAAAGTCTGCACCTTTTAAATACCTTTTAAAGTCGAAATTTCTCATTTCATACATCTATCATACCAATTCAATTCCAAATTGTTCCAATTTCTGAATTTCAACTTAATACAACATATTTGACATAAACAAAACAGAATCCAACCTTAATTTTATCATTTATATCATCCCCCAATTACCTTGACATATCCAAGTCAAAGTTCATATAAAGAACTTGCTTATTTCTTGATAATCTTTACCTAATGATCAATTTATGCCATAAATACTAAAACATTCTCAATTTACACACTTAAGATCAAAACCAAATGAAACCCTAACTCTAACTTAACATGAAATTCATATTTCAAGAATGAAAATCCAAGAACAATTGCAAAAGATGGATTATACCTTCAAAGATTCTTGCAATTCTCCTTTGATTTAAGTTAGGATTGAGCACTTGTGTGTGTGAATCGCACCTCCAATGTGTGTAGAAGTTCTGGACTCTAGATGACATAAAAATGGGCTAAATTTTGTGTTTTCAAAGTTAAATCCCGAGTTGGGTCGGGTTGACCCGGTTGGGTACCCGTTTTGACTACTAAAACTTAAAAACTTCATAACTATTCGCTCGGATCTTCGTTTTCGATGAGGTTTTTGCCTACACGCTCCTAAAGAGATAATCTATAACCTCCAATGAAAATATTCCAGAAAAGATCTTCCGAAATAGATCAACTTTACGTATCCGTAACTTAGATGTTACCGCTTTTGACCCAATTTTCCAAGTTTCTCGTTTTAGCTCCGTTTGACGTGAAATTTTTCGGATCCTCTAATATACTATTAAGAAGTACAACTCTAAAATTTCAAACCCAAACTCCCACTAAGTCATAAGTTCTCTTATATGACCACTATTAGAACACATTAAAAGTTTTTCACTTTGACAATAAACAAACTTAACATTTTCTCATATTTAAACATGTATTATCCTTTTAACATAAACAAATCATGCATACTTAGAAAATAAATTGGACATATAAGAAATGGGATGTTACATTTTTTCCCTTTTTTGTGCTGAACATTAAAATGGATTCCAAAGGGATTTGAACTTGTCACGTATAATATCACGGGTAATGACATTATCAATAGACTTCATACATTTTTTGTTAACTTGAAGGAGCACATATCAGTTTAAAGTATGTTCACTTTTAAGGCCTAAAAAAATTCCTATTGTGACAAGTCGATTGAGTGGTACATGCACATGGGGCTTTGTATGTAGGCTTGAACCTGACTTTATTAATCAACTCTTTGACATTTCTAATCCTCTTCATTAAGTATTATCTAATGCAGTCCAATCTGTAATAAATCAACTTATCTCATCCAACTAATAATTGGTTATTAAATACCTCATATATATTGTTCAATAATGTTTGTAACACCCTCATTTTCACCATGAACAATTTCATATCATTCTCCAAGAATCTTGCCAAGCATGATAGCTAAATACAAACCAACACCACAAACCACAACGGAATTCTTAACTTGTAATATCCAAAGTGAGATATTTTCCTACCTTAGCCCATCTTGTACCATACCAAGTATAACTAAATACTTACACGGACAATGTGTACGTAATAGACATACAATAATTGTACAGAAGAAATTAAATGGAACCTATCTAGGCTTTGCTCTTGCCCTTATCAACTCGTGAACTTCCAACTCCTGAGATGCATATTAATAGTCAACTAAAAAGACTAGTGAGTTCATGGTTTACATGTGTATAAATACACGCTCCACATCATGAATCAACATATAAAAGACCAAATACGTCAAATAAACAAGACGTTTTGATCCATGACTCTTACGCCTATAGATCCATGACTGGTTAGTCTAATAATCAAATACGTCAAACAAGACGTTTTGATAGTTTTTCCAACATCGAAAAGTTTTTCATAAACCATTTCCTTTGAAATAAGGATTTTACCGAAAATTAGGTGAAACCATTTTGGTGTCAAAAACCAAGGATTATTTCATCTTAGAACATTTCCAATATTATAAACCATTTATGATGCTCATTTCATCATCTATCTCAAAATACCCAAATTTCTCATTTTGACCTCAAACTTCCAAACTTAACCCAAATACATAAAATACTTGAAATCATAAATCTAAAATCAGTAAATACAACATTTATAACAAGTATTTGGAGTTTATAAATCTTGGATTTGAACTCACAAGCTAGGGTCTCTAAGAGGATGAAGATGATGAAGTTTTGTGAGAAGTTCAAGAACACAACCACTTGAAGCTTTAATACTTGATCTTGCCTTGAATCTTCACTTAATGAAGTAATAAAGGGTTTGGGATGAGGTAGGTGAGAGTATAAATGCCCTAAAAATTGCCTTCAACAGAAGAGAGCAAAACACGTTTTGATATCTGATAAAAATGAGAAGTCTAGGCTGAAAAACGCACTTAATGTTGCACTCTGACCAATCCGGGCGATCTTGCCTGCGATCTTGACATGGAATCATCGCCTGTCATGATGGCTCGACGTGTACCGCGAGTTTAAGCTGAATTTTGGCCACTTCGAAGTTCCGGGCGATCTTGCTCCGCGATCTTGACACGGCATCATCGCCTGTCATGATAGCCCGACGTATACCGCGAGTTTTAGCAGAAGAAAACGCTCCTTGATGGTCCTGGCGATCTTGCCATGCGATCATGACTTGACAAGATAGCCTGTCATGATCGCCAAGTGGGTACCGAGACTCGTTTCGGCTTCGGTTTTCGGTCCTTTCTTCCCATTCATTGTAACCCAGCATTAGACCTTTGAGACACTCTATTTAGGTATAAATTTAATACATTTAAGATGCGAAATCATTAACTCATGTACCCATTTTTCCAGGGTGTTACAATCCTCCCATCCTTGAATTTAATTTCGTCCTCGAAATTTTACAAACTACTCAAACAAGTTCGGATATTTTTTCTTCATGTCCTCTTCTGCTTCCCACGTCACATTCGAACCTCGATGATGCTTCCATTGAACTTTAACCATGACTATTTCTTTATGACGAAGCATTTTCGACTTTCTCTCTAAAATTGCTTTCGGTTTCTCCATGCAACAATTATTGTCTACATGAATCTCCGAAAAAGGTATCACACCATCTTCTTCTGCCAAACACTTCCTTAAAAAACATATGTGAAACGTAGGATGTATGCCGGCCGTTTCGGGTGGCAACTCCCATTTATACGCTTGACGTCCCACTCTTTCCAAAATTTTAAATGGTCCAAGGAAACGAGGACTAAGCCTTCCACGCTTCCAAAAACGAATAATGCCCTTCCAAGGAGACACTTTTATCATCATGCGATCACCCACTTGGAACTCCACGGGTCTTCTTTTCTTATCGGCGTAGCTCTTTTGACGATCTTGAGCCGCTTTAAGTCGTTGTCGGATGTCTTTCACCTTGCCAGCCGTCTCTTGAACAATCTCGGGGCCGGAAAATTGTTTCTCTCCCGCTTCAAACCAACACACCAGAGTCCTACATTTTCTTTAATACAAGGCCTAAAGCGGCGCCATTCCAATGCTAGAATGGTAACTATCGTTTAATGTAACCTCACCGCTTCTTCTCTCCCCGTAGACCACCACAATACCGCCATCCGATAATGGAATCCGAATCAAGTTCTTGGAGCAAATAATTTCGGCTTGATTTTCGGCCAACCAATCCATCCCAATCCATCCCAATCAGTACATCGAATCCTCCTATTTCCATAGGTAAGAGGTTTACCGAAAATTGCTTTTCTTCAATTTCCAAGGTGCAATTTCTAAGAGCATCCCGAACTAAAACTTTCCTACCATCGACTACTTCAACAATATAAGCATCGTCTAAAGTGCTAATGGGAACAAGAAGTTTTGGGTAGAAAGTAGTGGACACATAGGAGAAAGTAGCACCAGAATCAAAAAGAATATGGGCGGGTACGGAGTTAATAAGAAACGTACCCGACACCACATCCGTCGCCGCTTTCGCCTCCTCCACCGTCATCTTGAAAGCTCTTCCCATTGCCTTTGGGGCATTCTCCTTCTTCCCTTGACTCCCTCCCGTCTTAAATTTCGGGCACTCATGTTGAAAATGACCCGTCTCCTTGCACTCGAAGCAAACGGGTCCCTTGACGGGGCAATCATTGCGATTGTGACCCATCTTCCCACACTTGTGGCAAATCTCGGAGTAGGATCGGCATGAGCCGTGGTGCTTGCTTTTGCACTTTTGACACCATCTGGACTCTTGCTTAGAATTGAATCCACGGTTATTGTTGCTATTAAAGTTTGACTTCTTGGAAGGCATAGAGTTGCCCTCCCACTTTCTCTTCTTTCCCACTAATTTCCTTTCTTCTTTACCTAACTCGTAGGTATCCTCCACCATTTGAGCATGATCGATGGTCTCCTTTAGAGTAGAGGTCCTCGCCATTTTAACCATTGCCATCATGTCGGATGGCAATCCTTTGATGTAAGCCTTCATCCTTTCCTTCTCAGTTAGAGCCGCGTGCTCCACTAGGTTCAAATTTTCCACAAACAGTTCCGTATATTCCCTCACAGTCTTATCTCCTTTCTTGAGAGCTTGGAGCTCATCCACAATGCGATCTACGGCTCTTTCATTGCAATACTCTTCCAAGACTTTTGCCTTGAACATCTCTTAAGTAAGCATTGAGACGATGACCGGCCCAAGAGTTTTGATGGTGATGTTCCACCAAGTTAAGGTCGCGCCTCTAAGCATCTGTGAGGCAAAATTCACCTTTTGTTTCTCTTCACATTCACTCGAGCCAAAAGCTTCCTCGATCTCCTGTAGCCAATTCATGCAAACCACTGGGTTAGCTGTCCCGGAGAACTCGGGTGGTTTGGAGCATAGGAAGGTTTTGTACGAACAACCCCTTGTCGTCCTCCTTATTCTGTCACGGGTGTCTCTTCAGTGACGGGACCAGTCCCGTTTCCTCCCGAACCTCCCACTTGGTTCTCGACAGTCACTTCATGCCTTTGATAACGGGCATCCCTTTCCTCAAACATCTTGAGGACTGCTTCATGCTGTTGGGTCATAAGATAATTCACCGCCTGTAAACAACTAGAATTGAAGTTCATCTTGAGAGCCCGCCTCCACCATTAGAGGACCTCCCGGGTTAAGGTTAAGTGGCGGAATAAAATTTAATCTGGTGGGCCTCTATTGGTAAGAGAAGGAATAACCGGAGGTAGTTGAGTAACCTCCACTGTCGTTATTGGATCTGGATTTGTATTACTGTTATTTGCGCCTTCAGCTTCGTTTCGCGATCTGGTACGCGTGTTCACCATCTTAATCTGTCAAGATGGTAGAGTAGGAGTAAGACAAGGCTAACATAAGTACGTATAACACATTCACCAATCCTCGCAACAATAGTTAAAATAAGCATACTCAGAATACAATGTACCCAAAATAGTATTAGCTACGTGATATCTTAGATATATTATACACATAAGAATTCCTATTACCAAAGTCACATTTCATGACTAGTGCATTTCCGTCGACTCTAAAGCTCTCCTATCTCAAGAGTGTCTACCCATGCTCATAATTTAACACTTAAAAGTCTTAGCTTAAGTTTAGACATCTTAGGATCATACATAGTTCTCTTATAATAGGGCTCTGATACCAACTTGTAACAACCAAAAATTTAGAGCAAATTTAAACCGAAAAGTAAATGCGGAATAAAATAAAATCACCCAATAAATGGGGAATAAGTATGGGAATTTACAACATAAAACGGATACTAAAATAACAACCTATTAATCTACATAAACAGGAACATAGATTATGTTCGGGTGTTGCTAATATCTCCAAAATAACGATTCTAATATCTCCAATAATTACACTCTAAAGTGTATTTCCCAAAAAGAGTGCATTTACCGTCACTTCGCTCCGCTCTACTCTAAGGAGCCTCATCAACCCGATCACCTACTAAACAACATTTAAGATCAAGTGTTAGGCTTACGCCTAGTGAGAACAAACAGTTAAATGGATAAGTCAGTAAAATATTTCAAATAAAGATGCGGTACACTTTATCCTATTTAACTTAACTTGAAAACTTACTCTTGATTAACAAGGGTCTTTTAAAACAATCGGGGGAAACCGATATACCATTTATGACGGGACATGAAGGTAGGCCACGACAAATGTTACGGGGCGGCATGATATGTGTTGAGCATTCAACACATTAGTACCCTCATTAGTGTCTTTTAGATAGTTATTTTACATTTTATCCCAACTTTGAGTCTTTTATTATGTTATTTTATCATTTATTGAGTCATGAAGTTAAGTTAGATAAATTTCCTGTTTTATGTGCTTTATAGTTAATATTAGTTAAAAACTGCAGATTTCTGAAGCAATGCTGTAGCATCAGCAGGCAGCAGGGAATGGAGCTGATTGAAAGAGCTGAATGGATCAACTATCTTGGGCAGAAAGATTAAATAAGAGATTAAAGATCTTTTGTTTTTGAACAATATTATATTTTAGTTGTATTTGTAAAAGGGTAGGAAGCTTCCCTAGTTTCATCTTGGGAGCAAGTTCACCTTTTCATAAAGTAAACTTGGGGAATATTCTCTTTGGTTGACTTGGTGGACTATTGGTTTCCCATGTATTTACTATTCTACCCTTTCTAGTTAGTATAAATTAAGTTGTTAGTCATTGTAATAAAAACATCCCACCATCTAGATAATGACACCCTCTAGATGGATTCTCTCTAATATAGTAATCTTTTGTAAGTTTTTTCTTGTCTTACAATGAGTAGCTAATTTTATTAGCTTGGTATGAGGTGAAAAGGTAAGATTCTAAACTAAATTATGGTGGGTTTTGTTTAATAATAATAATATTCCATTATTCCATTCAAGTTTTATAAAGCCAAATGCACTTCTTGACGAGCTGATCACTTTGAAAGTGTTTAGTGGACTAAGGCATAAGCCACGATATGCACGTCAGCTCGAATGACATAGGAAGTAGACTTGGAAAGAGTTGTTGTCTATATGTTTTAACTGATTATTCTTGACGGGTTGGTCACTTTTCAAAGTTCTAAAGTGTGGTGAACTCAGGCATGAGCCACTAAGACACACCAACTTGAATGATATGGGTACTACTCGGCAGAGTGATTTTTAGACAAAGGAATTTGCTAGTCTATAAATCTTGAGGAAACCATCTGATACTATCACCGGTCCGGATGCTACATAGGTATATGGGCTGAAAGCTAAATATTAGTATCAATGGTCAAGTCCGACAGGAATACCCTCAAGATGGATGGTGGAACTTATTATTGCTAAATTGTCCACTAGAATTTATGTTTAGGTGTCACCTCAAAATCTTACACCCATGCTACCTGCTTTATTCTGTTATTATAAACTATGAACTCACAACAAATCAATTTTTTTCAATTCGCCATCTGAAGTTAGTTTCTCATCTCAAGATCTTGCAACTTAAGATACTTATCCCTGTGGAAAACGATACTTGGTACTTACCATTTTATTGCTTGAAAGGCGATAGTAGGGTCAAAAGTATACTTGCTTTTGATCTTATTTGTCACATATCTAAGGGTATGTAAAACACCTGTCACGTCACAAAGAATTGCACGCAAAATCCACAATGCAAATTGAAGACATCTACCAAATTCCAGTATGATAGTTGTTGTGTACATGCCCTCTCCTCAAGAATCGCACGCAAATTCCACAATGCAAATTCCGAGTGAGTGAAAGGATAGTCAGGAAACAACACGCGAGTTCCACAATGTTAATTTCCAATTAAAAAAAAAACCTTAGACTATCCTTCACGATAAATAAACACAGACTCTTATGCCTATGGACCCATGACTGGTTAGTCTAATAATCAAATACGTCAAATAAGACGTTATGATAGTTTTTCCAACATCTAAAACCTTTTCATAAACCATTTCTTTGAAATAAGGATTTTACTGAAAATTAGGTCAAACCATTTTGGTATAAAAAACCAAAGATTATTTCATCTTAGAACATTTCCAAGTATTATAAACCATTTATGATGCTCATTCCATCATCTATCTCAAAATACCCAAATTTCTCATTTTGACCTAAAACTTCCAAACTTAACCCAAATACATAAAATACTTGAAATCATAAACCTAAAATCAGTAAATACAACATTTATAACAAGTATTTGGAGTTTATAAAGCTTGGATTTGAACTCACAAGCTAGGGTTTGGCAAAACCCTAGAAAAGTTTCTAAGAGGATGAAGATGATGAAGTTTTGTGAGAAGGTCAAGAACATCACCGCTTGAAGCTTTAATACTTGATCTTGCCTTGAATCTTCACTTAATGAAGTAATAAAGGGTTTGGGATGAGGTAGGTGAGAGTATAAATTCCCTAAAAATCGCCTTCAATAGGAGAGAGCAAAACACGTTTTGATATCTGATAAAAATGAGAAGTCAGGGCTGAAAAATGCACTTAAGGCTGCACTCTGACCAATCTGGGCGATCTTGCCTGCGATCTTGACATGGCATCATCGCCTGTGATGATGGCCCGACATGTACCGCGAGTTTTAGCTGAATTTTGGCCACTTCGAAGTTCCGGGCGATCTTGCCCCGCGATCTTGACATGGCATCATCGCCTGTCATGATAGCCCGACGTGTACCGCGAGTTTTAGCTGAAGAAAACGCTCCCTGATGGTCCTGGCGATCTTGCCATGCGATCATGACATGGCAAGATAGCCTGTCATGATCGCCAAGTGGGTACCGAGACTCATTTCGGCTTCGGTTTTCGGTCCTTTCTTCCCGTTCATTGTAACCCAGAATTAAACCTTTGAAACACTCTATTTAGCTATAAATATAATACTATTAGGATGCAAAATCATTAACTCATGTACCCATTTTTCCCGGGTGTTACACCGTCTATGATGAACACACCCAAACAATCATCGGCTACGTGCTTCATGATCTCATCGTATGCGCATTTTTGGTCAAATTAAGGGAGTCTTGTACACGTAAGTGTTCATCTTCCACAACTATGGAGTATTCCTCCGTACCTTACGAAACTTTCAAATTGTAGTTGTCATTTGCATTTATCTTTGAAAGATCGAAATCATCAAGTTTTTTACCTATAGATTGTAGGAAGCTTGTGATATTAATTAGGACCATATTCCGAACTCGATCAACATTTTCGCATTGTTATCTATAATCTTCTGAAGATAAGATTGGAAATCAAGCAAAGAAATGACCAAAGGAAAACGTAGAATCAAAAATCAAGATGAATAATTAAACTCAATCATGTTAGAAAACCGATGGTACTTATGCTCTATTAACACCTACAAAACTCTAGATGTGTCAACAATTTAAAAGGTACAAGTATACAGACTAACTGGCTTTGCAACAAGATATGAACTATCTATTGACCATGCTTCTAAATTTGTGTTTATGCTCTGTTAACACCTTTAAAACTGGGAATAAAGAGCTATCGGTCTGAATAATTAAGAAACAGTTTGGTCGAGTATGACTAAAAGATAAATTTAGCAACATACCTATCGAAAAGCAGTTAGAGGCGAATGATACTGAATTGTAAACTCTAATCCTATGAATCATCTTCTAATTTATCTGGTACATTTAACTTCTCAATGGTAGCATGTCAGAAAGAACGTTACGATAATGTCAAAAGAAAAATGTTGCAAATTATAGAACATCCAAAAATGTTGCAAATTATAGAACATCCAAAAATGTTGTTTGTCTTCCTTTTCACCATTTTTTGGTTAAATTAAGTGCAAGATTGGAGAAAGTACGCAAAAAATGAATATTGAATAACAAAAACTAAACCAAAACAATTGATCCAAGGGTAAATAAATGAACCTTGAAAATTTTGACTCTGATTGTACCCTCAAGAACAAAAGCAGAAAAAATATATTGAATAATGTGCTTTCAATAGCCTATTTCAAATTGAATGTGAATCTGATACTAAACCCACTATGGTTAAATCCATATTGCAAAACTCATTGTGATACGAAAGCGTTGTGCTCTGATTCAAAGTGCATAAAAAACCCCTAGAAATGAAGAGCAACACAATTAACTTGAAATCCTAAACAGAAACAAAAGATAAACGAACCTTGGAAGATTTTGACTCCCATTGTATCCTGAAGAACAAAAACAGAAAACAACCTATTTCCAATCAAATGTGAATCTGATACTAAACTCATTGTGGTTAAACCCACATTGCAAAACTCAATGTGATACGAAATGTGTTGCACTCTAATTCGAAGTGCATAAAAAACCCCTAGAAATTAATAGCAACACAATTTCCTAAACATAAACAAAAGATCGAAGGGTAAATAGACAAACGTTAGAATTTTTTTGTCTCCGTTTGTATCCTGAATAACAAAAAACATACATATATATATATATATATCCATCGTTGTAATCGATATGGATGAAGGTCAGCGGATTGGAATCAATATGGATGAAGGCTAGCGGATGTGGATGAAGCCGGAGGTAATCTAGATCTGTTGTTAACACTCTGTTGGAATCGATATGAAGGAAGGTTAGTAAATTGAAATCGACATGGATGAAGTTGGAGGTAATCTAGATCTGTTGTTAGCGGATTAGTCAAATACGTTGTTATCAGTTAGACGAAGATGCGTTTAATTATGTTGTATTTAATCGATAAAAATTTGTATACTTAAAAATTAAGTAATTAACATTAAATAGTATTACATAAGACTATAAAAGTTATTTTTAATAGTTTTTTTACCAAAAAGTTTTTATAACCATGATATTTATCAATTAACTACAATGGTAAAATTTATCAAATCAAATTTGTTGATAATTTTTTATTTTATTTTAATGAAAAAAAAAAAAAAAGAATGACGTTTTTTGAAGGAGAAAAAGAAGGAGGGCGGCGGGAAGTATGAAAGGGCTCCCAAAAATTAGGTCTACAATGAGAAGGGTTGGACCAAAAGCGAAAGACCGAATACCGTCTTTGATCTGTAGCCGTCCAATCAACGCGTTTGAAAACGATCTCAACGGTTGAGGAACATTCTAGAACTCTACAACACATCCCCCCTTCTTACTCCATATATACCAATCCTTTTTCATCGTCTCAAACCCTCATAACCTCTCTCTCAAACCCTAATTCTATACTCATATTCGAGAGAGAGAGAAAAATATCAAGATATCATTATGGCCGGTAAAGGTGAAGGTCCTGCCATCGGTATTGATCTTGGAACTACATACTCATGTGTTGGTGTTTGGCAACACGATCGTGTTGAGATCATCGCCAATGATCAAGGTAACAGGACGACGCCGTCTTACGTTGCATTCACCGATTCCGAGAGGTTGATTGGTGATGCCGCCAAGAATCAGGTCGCCATGAACCCTACCAACACTGTTTTTGGTGAGTTTTCTATTCTATTTATTTACAGTTTTTTTATTGGATCTGAGATTTTTATGCTTTTGAATTTTAGATCTTGTATGTTTGATGTTCGAAGTAGTTTATTTTTCGTGATTTATGCATCTGTTATCGTTGGATCTGATTGTTTTTGCTATGTTTAAGTGTATTTTGGCTTATAGTATCTGTGTCTGTTTGGTTATATTTAGTAAAAATATACATCTGATGTTAATTACACTATAAAGCCTACTGGATCTGATGTCTTAGCGGTCAAAGCAAGCTATATTTGTTGTTTTTCACCGTTTTAATTTGTTTTTTGTCGGTAAAACTCCATAGATCTAATGTTTGGCGGTCAAAGTAGTGTTTTAGCTTATGGTATGCTTGATAATAAGATCTGAAACTTTATAATCGCTTCTGTTGATTGGTTTCCAGTACCATTGGTTGTTTATTCGTTATAGATGCATATGATTTGGTTTATATTCATACTTTATAACATGTGATGCACAACGTATGCTTAAATCTCGAATATTATTAATTAAAAAGCATTTTGGCACTTGTATATATGTTTGGAGTTAGGGGTTGCAAGTTAAAACTTATGAAATCAACTTAAGTGATAAACTAATAATGAATTTTTTGATGACGTTTGATATTGATTTTAAAATCTATTAGATCTATCAGTATTGTTTTGTTCCTGATTCCAGAGTAAAACCGAAGTAAACCTGGTAAATTTATTAATTTTTAAACGCTTTATTTTTTAATTAAATTTTTTTTATAAAACAATCTAAATTTATATTATACTTAATTTAACATAAGAACTCAATTTATTTTTCAATAGACACGTATCATCTCTTTATTTTATTAAAACGTTTTTTTTGCGAAAACAGCATCTTGTGTTAATTTTCTTTTTTGTTTGGCTTATAAATTGGTTATGTCAATTGTTGTTCAGTTTGTATTCTCATCCGAAAGTCAGTTATGCTCTTAAATACAATTAATTATTTTAATTTCATTTTTTCCCTTCGAACATATTGTGTTAATTTGAAAAGATCATATGCTCTTAACTATTATTTTCTGTAAAAATTTGACGACTTTCAAAGAAATCCCAATTTGATTTCATGTATTATTACTATATAACTTTCCACTAAAGCTTGTTTTAACTTTAATTTACAGATGCCAAGCGTCTCATCGGTAGAAGATTTTCCGATGCCTCTGTCCAAAGTGACATCAAGCTATGGCCATTCAAGGTCACCCCTGGACCAGCTGAGAAGCCCATGATTGCTGTTAACTACAAAGGTGAAGAAAAGACCTTTGCAGCTGAGGAGATCTCCTCCATGGTCCTCATCAAAATGAAGGAAATCGCCGAAGCCTTCCTTGGATCAACGGTCAAAAACGCAGTCGTCACAGTTCCTGCATACTTCAACGACTCCCAACGTCAGGCCACCAAGGATGCTGGTGTTATCTCAGGACTTAACGTCATGCGTATCATCAACGAACCCACTGCTGCTGCCATTGCTTACGGTCTTGACAAAAAGGCTACCAGCGTTGGTGAGAAGAACGTTCTTATCTTCGATCTTGGTGGTGGTACTTTTGATGTGTCTCTTTTGACTATTGAAGAAGGTATCTTTGAAGTTAAAGCCACAGCTGGTGACACCCATCTTGGTGGTGAAGATTTTGACAACAGAATGGTTAACCATTTCGTTCAAGAATTCAAGAGGAAGCACAAGAAGGATATCACCGGAAACCCAAGAGCTCTCAGGAGGTTGAGGACATCTTGTGAAAGAGCAAAGAGAACTCTCTCATCCACTGCTCAAACCACCATAGAAATCGACTCTTTATATGAAGGTGTTGACTTTTACTCTACCATCACCCGTGCTAGATTTGAAGAGCTCAACATGGATCTATTCAGAAAGTGCATGGAGCCTGTTGAAAAGTGTTTGAGAGACGCTAAGATGGACAAAAGCTCGATCCATGATGTCGTTCTTGTTGGTGGTTCCACTAGAATTCCCAAAGTTCAACAGCTACTTCAAGATTTCTTTAACGGAAAGGAGCTTTGCAAAAGCATCAACCCAGATGAAGCCGTTGCTTATGGTGCTGCAGTCCAAGCTGCCATTTTGAGCGGTGAAGGCAACGAGAAGGTTCAAGATTTGCTTCTTTTGGACGTTACTCCATTGTCTCTGGGTCTTGAAACAGCTGGAGGTGTCATGACTGTTCTTATCCCAAGAAACACCACAATCCCAACCAAAAAGGAACAAGTTTTCTCTACTTATTCCGACAACCAGCCTGGTGTTTTGATCCAAGTTTATGAAGGTGAAAGAACCCGAACCAGAGACAACAACTTGTTGGGTAAATTTGAGCTTTCCGGAATTCCACCAGCACCAAGAGGAGTCCCACAAATCACTGTCTGTTTCGACATTGACGCAAATGGTATCCTTAACGTCTCGGCTGAAGACAAGACCACCGGACAGAAGAACAAAATCACTATCACCAACGACAAGGGAAGACTCTCAAAGGAAGAGATCGAGAAGATGGTTCAAGAGGCTGAGAAATACAAGTCTGAAGATGAGGAACACAAGAAGAAGGTTGAAGCCAAGAATGCTTTGGAGAACTACGCTTACAACATGAGGAACACCGTCAAGGATGAGAAGATCGGTGAGAAGTTGACACCTGGTGACAAGAAGAAGATCGAAGATGCGATTGATGAGGCTATTTCTTGGTTGGATAGCAACCAGCTTGCTGAAGCTGATGAGTTTGAGGACAAGATGAAGGAGCTCGAGAATGTTTGCAACCCGATCATTGCTAAGATGTACCAAGGTGGAGCTGGTGATGCTGCTGGTGGTATGGATGAGGATGCTGCACCTTCCGGTGGCGGTGCTGGACCTAAGATCGAGGAGGTCGACTAATTGGTTTGTCGTTCCTTTGCTTGATTTATTATCTGTTTTATTACAGTGTTTGTTTAGTTGAATTTTAAGCAGTACCTATATATCATGTTTAAGGTGCTCTGATGATACACTTTCTTGTTATGTTTTGGTACCTCTATTTTTATGGGGGTGAATTTTGTTAGGCGTTAATGCCTTTTGGATTTTTATTATCGTTTACTTTTTGAGTAATCCTGCTTCTTTTGATCTGGGTTTGGTTGACACTAATTTGCTTATCAAGCAGGAGTCTCTCTAAGGCTCTGCTGTTATTGCACACCTTTGAATTTGATTAGGTGATACATTTATTCATTTTGTATGTGGTTATGGAAGACCAAAGACTTTTCAACTAGAAAAGATAAAATAAATGTGATGTTTTTGTTGATTTTAAATTAAGGCTAAAAACCAACTTTGAAATGAGGATTTTTAAATAAATACTGTGCTCAATAGCTTTCTTAGAGCTATCTTGAGAAAATGGGTAGAGAATGAATATGGCAATAGCTTTCCTAGATCTATCTTGAGAAAATAGGTAGAGAATAAATATGGTAGAGCACTGATAGGAAATCTTGAAAATAATTTTTTAATAAGCAAGTGATTTTAATATCATAATCGATAATCATGAATTTATGTATATGTAGACCACATAACTTCATGATTCTTAAACTTGGTGGAAGTAAAGTTATTTGCTATAAAAAGAAAATACTAGTCACTAAGAGTATCTCCAAGAAACTCTTAAAAAAAATTCAAAATATACTCCAAAAAAATTTACATTCTTATCTCTATGCCTACTCTTAAGAAAACAAATTAGATTCTAGGATGCCTTTATAGCCATTCCTTTTGGAGAATAAATTCTTTCTTTTAAGAACATGGCAAGTCAGCCCTACCACTTTATAGGAAACGGTTCATCCTACAACATGCTTATACCAATCAAATGGTCATTGGTTCAACCATATTTTGATTATCATTAGAGTCGTCTAGTCTCTCAAGATATAAATGATTTAAACCTCACAAAAAATGAGAATTATGGATGAGTATTTATGTCTATATAGGTAGGATCATGCCAGAAGACAAAAATCAGTCTCAACCTTCTATCTCATCTAATCAATGACTTCAAATTTCGATCACAATTTTGTAATTTACAACTTATAAGAAAAACATGACTTATTTTAAGAACATAAAGGGACTAATTAGGGGAAAAAGGAGAATAGAAAAGAAGTTGTCTATGTGGGATATGATTTGAGATATGAGAAAATCATGGGATATTTTAAATCACAAATAATCTCCTCTTTAATAAATTTATTGTATTTTATTATGTATATTATTACGTATAAGTTTGTTAATGTTTTTTTTGTCTTTACTATGTAAATTATCATATGTAATATCTGTAATAAATTATGTATTCTATTATTGTGTTATTACATGTGATATTGGTAATAAATTCTATATTTTACCTTATATATTACGGTATTACATGTGATTTTAACTGGATATTTTACTAAATTTGATTTATAATTAAGGAGTATCACATATGGTATTATCAAGAATTTACACTTCCACAAAATGAACAACAATATAAATATTGTTTTATATACATATGTTACTCTAAAACAATAATCACATGTGACAAATTCACGTCTGTATATTAATATTATCATATATGATATAATATTTTTCCAGAAAAAAAATGTAATATTATATAATATCAAGTATCAACATGATAATAGATTAATAAATTCATCTTATCACATATGATTTCAAGAGAAATCATGAAAAGTTTTTTTTTATGAGACCTTGATCCAAAATTAAAATAAAAACCCACGAATAAAATAAATTGAAAAAAAGGATTGTGAACATGCGGATATAAACTAGAAACTTTAACATATTATTTAATTTAGGATATAATAAGATTTTTTTAAGAAATTAAATAAATTCCAAAGGCACCAACTTTCTCTAGAGATACTATACAAACAAAATATGCTAACAAATCATCTACAAAACAATACTAACAGTTATTCAGTTAATCAAAAACCGTTATAAATTTATTTACACTCTTTTTCATTGTCATTAATTTAATAACGAGTTTTCTTGTTCACCATAATCCTAGTTAAATAGGATTCCAAGTAGGGGTGGCAATCATGTCGTGTTCGGGTTGACGTGTCGCGGGTTGGCGGATTGGCGTGTTATGGATGTTCAACCCTAACCCAACCCGTTTAGCTAATCGTGTCGAGATACGCAACCCTAACCCAACCTGTTTAGCTAATCGTGTCGAGATACGCAACCCTAACCCGCACACGTTCGTGTTGGCGGGTCAACCCACGTGTTGGCGGGATGGTCGCGGGGTGGTTGGTTGGCGAGTCAACTTGCGTGTTGTCGGGTTGGCGGGTTGGCAGGTCGTTCGCGGGTTGAGGGCTCTTGTTTCTAGGTAGAGTGTCGTCGTAGCTGCTGTTGAGTATTCTGAGTTAGGGTTAAGATGTTCGTGTTTCACATTTCTACATTTGAGTTTTGACGGACGGGATTACAATTTACACAACAAAACGAAAGAAACTCTATTGATTAGACTTTTAGATTTTAAAATAAAACATAAAATATATATATTATTATTTTTAATAAATTTTGGCGGGTTGGCGTGTCAACCCGTGACCCGTTCGTGTCATCCCGAACCTGACCCGTTTATTTGGCGGGTTGACGGGTTGGCGGGTTGATGGGTTGGCGTGTCAAAAAGTTCAACCCTAACCCGTTTACTTTTGTATCGGGTTCGTGTCGTGTCGAGAATTGCCACCCCTAATTCCAAGTGTTCCCTTTAAATAAATTCAAATCCTATTTACATCAATTTAATCACTAATATTCCATTTTGCTTCAAATTGCATCACAATTTATTGCCTTTCCTAATTTTATTATTTGCCATGGGCCATCGAAACAATTATTTTCATATAGCCCAAAAAACTTTAAAATTTGTTCTAGGCCCAAAATTAACTATCAGAAGAGAACACCCAACAAGCCAACATGGTGAAACACTTGGATAATTTCATCCATTTCTCACCTCCTCAATATTTTATAAATTTCTCATTTCATATAAATAGAATTATGGCTGTTTGTTAGCAACTTAGGCATTGTTTGACAAAAATAAGCTAGCTTATAAGCTGACTTATAAGCTATCTTATTTTCTGAGTAATCGTTTGGATGCACATAAGCTAGCTTATAAGTCAGCTTATAAGCTAGCTTATCGATAAGCTACTTGGAGTAGCTTATGAGGAGCTTTTTGACCCTTTTTTCCAATTATACCCCTAACTAATATTATTTATTTGCTTTCAACATGCCTTTTTTGGTCATTTCACATGCTCATAAGTTAGTTTTTGCCAAACATAACTTATTCATCAAATTATCGCCTACCAAATTTTATAAGTCATCGATTTACCTTATAAGTCATACGCTAACTTATCAGTCATAAGCTAGCTTATCAGCTAGTTTGCAAACATAGCCTTAATAAGTTTAATAAAATTCAAAACCTATTCAGTCATTTATATATGACTTTTTGGTTGTTGCTTGATAATATAATTTTTTTCATTAACTTGAATATCTAACCTGCTATGCGAGTCAACTAGGGTTGTTTGTTAGCAACTTAATAAGTTTAATAAAACTCAAAGCCTATTCGGTTATCTATATATGATTGTTTGGTAATAATATAAAGTGACTTATTCATTAAGCCTTTTTTTGGAGGGGGTGGGGAGAACTTCATATAAAAAGTCAAACCTTTTCTATATTTTATGCTTTCAATTAAAAATCGCTTTTCATATATGAAAAAAATCCTTTCAAACAAAATCTTCTCAACTATACGGATAGATTAATTCACACAGATAACTTTATTGATTAAAAAACTTAATAAAAAACCAACCAAATAACATCTTACTTTAACAATGGATCTTGCTTTTTTCTTTTCCTTTAAGACAATAACATTTAACTATGTATGAATTTTGTTATCTACATGTCTATTATATACAAATCAATTAAACAATTTTTTTAAAGGATCATGTTTTAAAATAAATGTCTCTTGCCGTATTTTATTACATAAAGATCAAATTAAAACAATTGGTAGTTTTTATTAAGATAGTTTTTAATGACAAGTTTTCATAAAACAGTTCTAACAAATTAAATAGATAAAGGTACATGGGTTGATATATAGAAAAGACCATCGTAGGGTCATTGGTGGTATTATTACACATTTGAGGATTAAAGAAGGGTACAAATAATATCTGAAGATCGTATTAATGTTGCCGACAGAGAAGAAATTTAATGCAAAAATCTCAAAATTTGAATTTTGGTTACGAAATGTGTAGTTTTTGGACAACTTAGTGAAAGAGAGCGGGTCAAGGTAGATCCACCCAAAATTGTGGTACTAATAGTATCTCCAACAACATCTCTAAAATGGAGAAAATAAGGATTTTAAACATTTTTTTTTCTTCAACAGCATCTCCAAAAGTTTCTTCAAAATGGAGAAAGTATGAAAAAGATTACAAAAATCTCTAAATTTAGAGACCATCTCCAAAAATGATTACCATGAGAGATAAACTATTTTTTTATTATGTTCCACCAATAAGAAAAATTGAAATTAAATGTTTAGATAAAATGGATAATATTTTATTAAAAATATACATTATTTTAATAATATATTGAATTTTGTAATCTCTAAAATGGAGATGCTGTTGGAGTTGAATGTAATATCTTTTAGAGATTATTAGTTTTGATTCTCTATTTTGAAGAAAATTATGGAGATGCTCTACCGGATTAGGAACCATTGAAGTTAGCATCGAAGAGCTGGTTGGCATGCTATTATTGGAGATATATTTGGAGAGACATGAACATACGTATACGGTGAGGATCATATCGATAAAGGTAATTGAACACGTCTCATCCAAGACAAATTAAAAGAGAATCGATGATTCATACCTTATGAGAGCACTTGAGACCTCCATCTAAAAATGAGTTTGATTTATTGCTATCTGCAGGAAGAGATGGAAATTTTACCTGTTGGAACGGGGATTTCCCGGTTTGGCAGGTAACCAACCGGGGGGGGGGGGGGGGGATTTATTTTCATACCTGAAGCGGGGTCGGGACGAGATTGTGTGTATAAATTATTATATATGTAAACATGTATACATCTATTATTAAACGACAAATACATTTGATTTTAATTATAATTATAATTATAATTTTAAAATACATGATTGGTCGGGGCGTGATCGAGGATAGGGGCTTAAACTGAGTCGAGGTATACATTTACTCACCCAATACCCGCCCTGGTTGGCTAGGGTTCGAACCCCGCAACTGACAATTCTGAGGTATCCTAGCTAGTGGGCCAGTCCTTTTGCCCGGATCATGGGCGAGTTCATGGGCCAGTCCATAGGCTGGTTCGTGGACGCTGGGGATTAGTCGGGTGGCACGCTTAAGTGGGAGTCTGGATACCCCGGGAAAGGATGTGTAAGTGTGTTAACTGCCTTTCAGAAAAAAAATACCCGCCCTATTACTATTCTTATTTGCGGGAATAGTTTCACATTACTTGTGATAACCACTTATAAGAAGAGATTTTCCAGTTCATGTTTGTTACATGATGAGACCATAGACTCGGTAGGCTAATAGGTGATTAATGACATACATCTTAATAACAAAAAAAGTCAGGATTTAATGACAACAAATAGAACATCTAGACGTGCTACAATGGTCCATTCTTTATATATATATATATATATATATATAGGGTTGGGTTCAAATGTGAACCTATCTTTCATTGTGAACATGAGGATGAATCACAACCATCCATTTTAGATCAGATCAAAAGATGAGGGATAAAAATTCACGGTAGCATTTTTGTAAATAAGTGGAAAACTCAGGTCATGGCTTAAATCATAAATACAATCCGACGATTCAAATCAGAACCAGACATCATCATCTTCCCCAAATTTCTTCATCATGTTCCCCATATTTGTTCAAATCAGAACCAGACATCATCATCTTCCCCAAATTTCTTCATCATCTTCCCCATATTTGTTCAAATCAGAACCAGACATCATCATCTTCCCCATATTTGTTCAAATCAGAACCAGGCATCATCATCTTCCCCAAATTTCTTCACACCATCTCCTTCGAACCTCAGATTTCGTCAACTCAGACAAAGAAGAAAGGTAAGAAGGAGAACCCCCACACCTGCAACTTTTTTGTTTTCTGCTTATTTTTTTCTTTGTGCCTCCATCGTGCCTGGATTTCAATTTTTTTGACCATGAATTTCGATTGATGAACACGATTTTGGATTTCGATCTTGTCTTTGTCTTACGATTGTGGATTTTGATTTCCAGATTCGATTGAGAACTGGAGATTTTTACTCAAAAATTTAATTCAGATAAAAACTTCCAAAATTACCCCTCAAGCCATGTTTAAAGATTAGCTTGAATATGGCTTAGATGAAAGGCTGAGATTCATCCTCATGTTCACAATCAAAGATAGGTTCACATTTGAACTTTCCTCTCTATATATATATATATATATATATATAGGGGTGGGTTCAAATGTGAACCTATCTTTGATTGTGAACATGAGGACGAATCACAACCATCCATTTTAAATCAGATCAAAATACAAGGGAGAAAATTTACGGTGGCATTTTTGTAAATAAGTGGAAAACTCAGGTCATGGCTTAAATCCTAAATATAACCTGACGATTTAAATAAGAAACAGACATCATCTTCTTCTCCAAATTTCTTCATAATCTTCCTCAAATTTCTTCATCATCTTCACCAAATTTCTTCATCATCTTCCCCAAATTTCTTCATCATCTTCTCCAAAAGAAATTTTACTTTCGCCCCAAATTCTTCATCATCTTCCCCAAAATAAATTTTCGCACAAGTTTGTTTTTGTTTTGTGTTCCTCATTTGAATCACAAGTCTTTTCATTTTCAGATCCAGATTCTTTTTCTTGATAAAGTGTAAGAATGTTATTCAAATGTTTTTCCCTTTTAATATGATTGTTCATCATTTTATCACAGAAAGTTTCTGAATATAAGCATAAAATGTTATGCTTATATTCAAACTGAATATAAGCTACAATTATGGGTTTGTATAATTGTAGCTTATATTCAGTCTGAATATAAACTAAAATTATGTGTTTGAATAATTGTAGCTTATATTCAGTCTGAATATAAACTAAAATATGTGTTTGTATAATTGTAGCTTATATTCAGTCTGAATATAAGCATAAAATGTTATGCTTATATTCAGACTGAATATAAGCTAAAATTATGTGTTTGAATAATTGTAATTTATATTCAGTCTGAATATAAGCATAAAATGTTATGCTTATATTCAGACGGAATATAAGCTAAAATTATGTGTTTGAATAATTTTAGTTTATATTCAGTCTGAATATAAGCATGACTGAATATAAGCTAAAATTATGTGTTTGAATAATTTTAGTTTATATTCAGTCTGAATATAAGCATAACATTTTATGTTTATATTCAGAATGAATATAAGTTACAATTATGAGTTTGTATAATTGTAGCTTATATTCAGTCTGAATATAAGCTAAAATTATGTGTTTGTATAATTGTAGTTTATATTCAGTCTAAATATAAGCATAAAATATTATGCTTATATTCAGTCTGAATATAAGCATAAAATGTTATATTTATATTCAGACTGAATATAAGCTAAAATTATGTGTTTGAATAATTGTAGTTTATATTCAGTCTGAATATAAGCATAACATTTTATGTTTATATTCAGACTGAATATAAGCTACAATTATGAGTTTATATAATTGTAGCTTATATTCAGTCTGAATATAAGCTAAAATTTGAAGTTTAATAATCGTAGCTTATATTCAGTCTGAATATAAGCTACAACTAGTTGTTTGTATAATTGTAACTTATATTCAGTCTGAATATAAAGACTCTTAGTGTTTATATTCAGTCTGAATATAAGCTACGATTTTACAAACTTCAAAATTTAGCTTATATTCAGTCTGAATATAAGCTACGATTTTACAAACTTCAAAATTTAGCTTATATTCAGTCTGAATATAAGCTACGATTTTACAAACTTCAATTTTTAACTTATATTCAGACTGAATATATACTACAATCTGGTGTTTTTATAATTTATGTTTATAGATCCATTCTGAATATAAGATATAGATCGACGCATCTTTAACATTGAAACCAAATTCTAGGTATGTATTTTCGAAACATGTAACATAATCACAATCAACAAAAAAAGTAGAATTTTCAACTGGATCACAATCGATTTAATTTCAGAAATCGTAAATCCAATTAATAAAGTTCTTCACAGCAATGAATCTGATTAATAGAGAAGAAGACGATTAACAGAGAAGAAGACGATTAACAGAGAAGGAAGAAATAAGCGGGAGTGATATCAAAGAGCAGCTTGATTTTTTTCCAGAATTACCCCTCAAGGCACATTTAAAGAGGAGCTTGAATATGACTTAGATCAAGGGCTGAGATCTGTCCTCATGTTCACAATCAAAGATAGGTTCACATTTGAACTTTCCTATATATATATATGTGATCCACAATTGTCCCTTTGTTCCTTTAGAAATCAAAAGTTTTCATTTGAACCTTCCTCTCTCTCTCTATATATATATTATCTAGCGTTTATTATTATAATTTGCTTTTAAGAAAAGTATTTATCGGTCCCCATCGATATAGTTTCCATTACCTAATTGAATTGGTTTAACCTTATAAACAAAGATAAAGTAAGGTTGTAATCTTTTATGCTATTAGTAAATAATTAAGTATATTTATTATGAGGAAAATAATTACCATCAGATTTGAATCTCAATAAATAAGTAATTATTTAGAATTAAAAAGGAAATAAGGTGGTATTAAAAGATAAATAATTAAATACAAATACAGCAAGAAGAAAGAACAAGACATGTGCCAACAATTAAAGTGATTATGACACAACTTAAAATTTCGGAAATTTAAATAAAACTTTTTCTAATCCATCAAGTTTTGGGTGGATTAATAAACAAAAGGTAGGTATAAGACTCAATCTTACGATCTAAATACATTATAAATAAGATAGGGCCATTTATAATAAACATCCTTATAATTAACTTTATAATTGACTAATAATATTTTATAATATTATATTGTTTTCTTTTGTTTGTAAATTCCAAAAATAAGTTTTATGTGTGTTACAGATTATTTATCGTCAATCTTTTTTTTTTCAGGATTTTTTTAGAAAGGTATTCTAAGCATTTAATTTGTCTAGACTAATCCTGACAATTTTAAGACTGCTAAAGCATGCAACCCTGAGATAATACTCCAGTGGCCACAAGTTGTTTGCGCCTGGATTCGAACCTGGGTAAATGGGTTATCTAGTTTCATCCTCCACAAGCCTTAACCAATACACCACAAGCCTTGTGGTTTTCCGGATTTTTTTTGTACTAATAGATGTCAAATTTTTTTTGCAAAAAAGGCTTTGGGCCACGTTTAACAACCATAATATCGTATATTTGTCTCTATAAGATCGCGTACAACTTTAGTTCTTTAATTAGATCAACCTAACTCCAAATAACCAACGATTAAGAAATGTACATAGCATAAAAGAAGTGGAATGCAAAATACACAACACATTGTAGTGTTTTGAGAAAACTTGTAGAAGAGAGTTTGAAGAATACTTTCAGATACGTTGTTCCAAGTGAAGTCAAAACTTACTTATACTAATTAAATGAACAATCCATCGAACTATTGTTAAATATTTAGAAAGAACAATCTAGAATCATCAAGTAGATGTTATATACAAGAGGTTTTTACATCCTCTTATGGAGAGACTTCTCCATCCTTCAACGGAGCCCTCTGGAAATTTTCCACAAGGGTCATGATCCCTCTTCGGTATTGTGGAAGGCTCTAGATTTAAGGTAACCTTCATAAAACATGTCCCATGCTTGACGGATCGTCACAAAAGCTGGTTTCAAATCAACTTATTTTTTAAGTTCTTTGAAAAATCATTAATTGGTTAGTTATAAGTTAACTTGTTGAAAAATTCATTTCAACTAGTGTTCCAAACTTCCAATAAGTACATGACCTTTTTTCTTTTTCCTAATTATGGCACTTGTATCTTTGTAAGTAATTGTTCTACATGTCACATTAGGCAATATTATATAGGTACCTAACTTATCAAATAATTTTTTTAAACATGACTAGTTTATCAGCTAGTAACTACTTTTTTCAACTAATAGATGGTTTATTGTCAACAACTAAATACTTTGATAAACACAACTGTTGGTCTTGATACGGTAATGATTAACACATAAATTATTTATAGTAGGGGGTTGAATACAAAGACAACAAATGTTTCACTTTTGTTGTGAAAGTTAGGGAGGTAAGATCTGATCCTAAACAATCTGTTTGATGGCAAATTTGCTAAAGATTGAAAGCGTAAATGAAAAAGATACCCTTTTAGATCTGAAGAACTGATCAGATGGTTGATGCCGAGTTTTACTAATAATTCCTTTAAAAACGGTGAGTTGCAACATATGACAAAGATGACATTTTATAGCCATTATTACATTAAATGTTGTTGTCCAACTTTAACTTAACTCTTCATCTGATTTGCTGATCAGTGCATGTTTATACTCTTCATTTCAACCTTTGAAAGTGATGTAGACGTTTGTTAAGTTTGCACTCCAAAATTGGCTTGTCAGAAGTAGTATTTATCAGACTACTTTTGACTTTATCTTGTATTGATCTTCATTCGGCTAGATAACAAACCAATCTACTTTGTTGACAATCTTGACTTCTCTTCAACTGGTCTTCAATCTTGTTGAAAGCTTTTTATTCTTGGATCAATACATATAATGACAAGACTTTTACAAAGAAAAAAAATTCTTATCTATTTTCTTTCCGAGACATAAGCTATATTCCTGATTCCAGCAAGACTTTTGTTTTATGAAGTGATAAAATCGGATTCTTTAAATTACGAATCCTTTTGGCTTCCGGATTCTAGAACTGGATATTGAGTCCGAATACCAAATCTGGGTGCCAAATCCGAATACCTAGTCTTGATACAAATCCTGACACCAAGTCTAGGTATGAATCTGGATACAAAATCCGAATATAAATCCAAATACCAAACTTGAATATAAATCTAAATACCAAATTTGAACAAGATTATTATATGTTGTCAATTCGGATACATATCCAGAAGGATTAGATTACATAATGTTAATCCGAATTGTTCTAAGGCAAACACTACCTCTAAGAATTCTTTTAAGTATTAGATCATATGTATTTATTATTAACTTATTATCAATTCAAATGGTTGAGACTAACAATAACCTAAGAATAAATATACCCATATATCTCAACACACCGTTCAGATTCATTACTTTGTTTTTCAAACATTGAAATGTGACATTTCTTTCTAACAGTGTTTAAGTTTGACCAAACTAGATTTTCTTAGACATGAGGAGTCAACTATTCAGTAAATAAATAGTCATAGTTTTGAGTTTACTGATTTTAATAAACTTTAGAGTAAACAACTTATTTTTGTTTATGTGGTTTGTAATTCGTTGCTGCTTTCGATTCTGAAGCTAACACCCGTCAAGAGTTACGGTTAAGTACAAAGTGGCAAAAACAACATAAATTATAAACCACGTGAACTAAAAAACATTGAATTATAAACCATTAAAAATGTGATTATCATTTAAAAAAATACAAAAATGAAAACAACAATTATTAACAAACAATATGGACTAAAAACATAGTTTACTGTGAATTTCTGAGTTATTTTAATGTGAATGCATTTCACCTTCTACCAAATTTTATGACC
The DNA here is from genome assembly GCA_036898165.1 of Silybum marianum. Taxonomy (NCBI): domain Eukaryota; kingdom Viridiplantae; phylum Streptophyta; class Magnoliopsida; order Asterales; family Asteraceae; genus Silybum; species Silybum marianum. The sequence goes on from CM072541.1 coordinate 22,175,013, forward strand.
AAAAGTAAAGTCAAAGTTTAATACTCCCAATTGCTTTGTGCCTAACATTACCTTTTAAACTATATATATATATACTTACATTTTGGTCACCATACTTGCAATTATGATATGACCCATATTTCCTTTTACTTTTGAAGAATATTAAGCATAGGCTATTTATAACCATCTAATTATTTATTATTAATATTATGATTATCGTTGACGTTTGAAAAAATAAAACCAAAGTACACAATGTATTTTCAGAGGTGAAATATAGAAATCCATATCCTCTATGTTAAAGGATATAACGATAGAGAAAATTCAAATACGAATTTAAATTTGGTTGTGAACGTGAGGACAAATGAGAGTGCGACACGTGTCTAAATGTAAATTATTCAGATTGATTAATCAAAGAAATATTCAAACTGAATATAGTATTTATTCAGTCTGAATATTTCTTTGATTATTCAGTCTGAAATGACACATGTGACGCTATCATTTGTCCTCACGTTCACAAACAAATTTGAGTTATCATTTGAACCCGCCCCTATAACGATATATAAAAAAACTCAAACCTGAAACCCAGATTGGGCGAAACCTTAAAACCCGATTAGGCCAAACATTTGCCGGCAGGTTTGGGCCGAAAAAGTCAGGAAGAGTTCTGGTTATGCCCGACCTAAAATGTTATCGAGTCATTTTGCAACCGAAAAGCCCATCCATGACCTAAAAAGACTTGAGTTTTTTTTGCTCACACAGGATTGGAAGGTCCAAAAAAGCCTACACAACGTATTTTTCTATGAAGACCCCTTTGCACAACAAAAACAAAAATAAAAAACAATTATGTCGTAAATATTCTTATAAGATTCATGCAAGATATTTGTTTCATGTAAAACATATAATTTTAAGTTGTTTAATAATAATAGATGTAATTTTTTAAATGGGTTAAATGCATGAAATAACCTACTTTCACATTTTTCTATTCATAGCACCGCCCTTTCATTTTTTCTTCTTATTAGAGTGTTATTTTTTCAGATTATCTTTTATTAAGTTTTTGTAATGGACCAATTCGTTAACATACCACCGAGCCATTTTTTATTAACATAGAAGTAGAAGGGGCTCTGGTGGGATCCTCACAGACCCATTGTCAATTTCTACTCAACGCAATGTAGAGGCAAATCTTTCATTCTTATGATACCACATAGTATATGCTAGATGCATCCTATTGCACTGATCAGGGGCAAATGCGAAATTTATGAAAGTTACAGATCTTATTTTCATATTTGCCACTCTTTACTTTAATTTTGAATTATATTTTGAACATTTTACCAATTACAACAATGGGTAACCTGATTCCGTTGAATCTGGTTAACACCTCATTTAAGAATTGCTACTCCGTTATTCATTCTGTTTTAATAATCTCTTATTTTTCCTCTCGACGATTCATATTTCACCCTGACACCCAATATGTTTTTCATCTTTTTTTAAAAAAAACCCGTTAAAAATTCATTCTTGTTAAATTGTAGGTAGATTAAATATTTTATAGTAACATATTTCTAAATAGATATAATACATTTTTTCTAGATATAACACTTCTCACTTCTTATTTTTCTTGTTCAAAAAATAATTTTATTTTATTATGAAATATGACATTTGTATGTCGTAACATGAGATCTTTTTTAAATTAAGTTGTCAATATCAATGTTAAATGGTGGATTCAAATATTGGTGGTTGGTGGCAACATTATTAAAAACAAACCCTTTGATTACAAGATGGAACAAAGATGGAACCCAATTACATCTTTTTGTTTTATTATCTATTTTATGACCCAACTAATTAAAGATAGATATCAACACAAATAAACCTAAACATGTTCTAGAAACCATGTGAACATTAATCACATAATTATATAAATAACTATATTAATTGCATAAATAAAATTAATTATATTAATCACACATCCATGTTAGAAACATATTTTAAATTAAATTAAATTAAACCCCTATGGTTTGTTTAAATTGATCTTTGAACAAATAACAAAAAAAGAAGTTATATCAATTAATCATCTCCTGTAAATTCAATTAATACACAAAAAAGTAAAAGAGAAATAAATGAAAAATCAGATTTTAAATAAATTAAAAAAAATCCAATTCTCACTTTGATGGAGAAGAAGACAATGGCAGTACCTGTGAAGATGCAGACATTTGAAGATGATGGTTTTTTACCATTTTACCCTCCTCTGTTTTTCTTCTTGAACAATCTCCATCTTGATTTCTATTCAAATTTGCCCTTTTTTCATCTTCTAATTGCATCAATTTCTTCAATAATTTCTCCTCTGCATCCCTCAAGAACTTGAATGTTGGAGGTGGTGAAGATCTAACTTTATTGAAATCAAACTCATTGGTTTCAAAAGAATGATCATATAATGGATTCAAATAACCTTCCAAATTTGGAGCTTGTGGGCTTCCCTTCAATGGTGATGAATATGATGAACAACAAATTGGTGTTTCTGGTGTGCAAAGAAGCTCACTTAAACTTCTGTTTCTTGAACCCTTTTTGCTATCTGTTTCCAAATCCTCTTTGGTTTCTTCATTGATTGTGAAAAGAAATCTTGGAGGCCCACATAAGTTATGAAGCCTCATGAGCTCAAGATCCAAGCTTTCTTCTCCAAAACCCTTCAATGGTGAATCTTTTTGTGTTGAATCTTGTTGTTTTTCTTGATTCTCATCAATCTCATTCACACAATTCTGCAAATCCTTTTGTTGGTGGGTGTTTGAAGAGTTAAGTTTCTTGAAACAAGAAGAAAGATGAGTAGGGGTATAATTGGAAGAAGAAGAAGAAGAAAGATTTTGGTTTTCAATATCTTCTCTTTGTTTCTTCCACCATAGAAGATAATAAAGCTCTGCAATAAACCCTAAAATCACACACCCAAAAAGGAAACTTAAACCAATTCCTAAACCACTAAAAGATCCCATTTTTTTTAACCCTCTAAAAAAAGATTCAAGATTTCCAAGACTAGGTTATGAACTCAACTCATCAAGAATTTAATGGGTTTTTTCTATTTTTAAATAAATAAGAAAAAAAACCCATTAATTAAATCAAAAAACTTGAGAATCTTTTAAGCTAGAAAACCTCAGAAAGAGCCAAGGAAGGTGACCTTTCACCCAAAGTTCACATGCACAGAAACCATTTGAAACTATAAAAGAAGAAGCTTTGTTGGATACCCTTTTCAAGAAGTAAAAGGATTGGTTGAAAAAATCTAATAAAAAAGATGATTATGAAGATGTTAATTTTTTTTGTTTAAATTTTGAAATTAAATTAAATCATAAGAAAATATGGAAATATATTTGAAGTGTGGAATGGTGAGCAAAGAGGGAAGGGAGGTGTGAATTTAAAAAAGGAATTAGCAAATGGAGGGGTGACAAAGATCACATGGGTTGGCAAAAGTGTGTTGTAATACCACCAAAAATAAGTTTTAGAAAAATAAATATTGACCCAAAAATAAAATTTGAAAGTAAATATTTTAGGGATGTTTTTAAAAATTGGATTACTTATCAAGTTGGTAGTTAGGAAACGATTGGGTCATTGCATCACTATTTATTTGGGAGATCAAATTTATGCAAGAAAATGTATTTATATAATTATAAAGACAAAAATATTCAATTAAATATTTACAACAATATCACATGTTTAAGAAAAATGGCAAAAATTTATAAAGAGTATTTCAAATTAAAATATGGTATATCTTACAAATATAAACAATAAATTTTTTAGTATTTTAATTTTGGGTTATTGTGTAGCAATAAACCATTATTCGAATAGTATACCTCCAATATTGTAATTATAGAATGGTAAATTTATTCCTAATTAAGATACTAAGATTTAAATTATATTTTAATAGGTAGGATGAATGTTAAAAGATTGGGTTTTATAGGTATAGAAAAACCAATATTTAATTTTTTATTGTCAAAAATCATTTAAGAATTTTATTCGTTAAATTCTACTAAATTAATGACTATATGTTTTGAACATAGTTGTTCGTTTGATTATAGGCCATAGGCCATTTCATTATACGAATCCATAATAGTTAACATAAAATGTGGATGGTTATTTGCCACTCCAAACACATGTAAAACCATATGATTATTTGCATTTATCATGTAGTCATGTCCTTATGTTCTACATTTGATGTTCATCACGTTTTGAGGTAGTATGACATGTTTATTTGTATTTATGTTAAACTGTGTCATACATTCACCATCTAAACATGTTCAAAATGATAGTCTATCTCGTATCACCATCTTCATTGTCCAACTTCGACAAATACCTTCAATTAGACCCAATTTTGGCCAACAAAATCAATTTACATTTGACCAGATTACATACTATGATTTGCCACGTTTGTGCAAGAACATTTTTCGTGTGTCGTTTCAATAAAAAAAGTTCCTTGAGCCATGGGAAAGATGCCCACATGTTTTATCTTGTGCATTTTTTTTCCTATCAGATAGAACAAGATTGTAATGTTCGATAACTATCGTTTTACAGTTGTGTTCAACAATAATATCGTAGTTCTGAAATTATTGATGATGAGGAAAAAAATGATGTTGCTAGCACTTTGGTTTATTGTCAGCTTTGAGGATAGGAAAAGATCAAAAATTATAATAATACAGAACTTATAAGAATATGATAATTAGATCTCAAGAACGTCGAAGTCTAAAGATTTTGTGAAGAAAAAAAAAGATGAAACCTCTACTCACTGTTTGTATTAAATCATATTTATGAGGAGTACAAAAACCCAAAATTACTAAAATTCACTAAAACTAGTCATTAAAATACCTTTTAATGATTTCGAGCCTTGATTCAGTCTTTTCTGACCCTCCCTCTTAGGCTCTTACTTTGCAACACCTAGTTTTCGTGGGTTTGGTCTATTCCTAACTGGTCCTCAGTCACATGCTTTATTCAAGCTTTGCTTAATCTGGCCTAATTGGGATTGTCATTGAAAAATGGGCATGATCGGTTTTTTTGGGCTTTTATGGGTCCTGGTCTCGGGTCTTAATATAACCACTTCTTTTCAAGACGGGCTTGGACTGATTCCGATCCTAGGCCCCATTTGTGTGTCTCTAGTGTGGGTCAACGACATAACACGCATATCACCATGTGTAGTTAAAACCATGACCATTTATTCTCAAAAGGAAATCAAATATTTGCATACATCAATTTTCATAACATCATTAACCTAGCATGAATAAATCATATTGGATTCTCGACCTTAAAATCTTTCCTTTTGTGTTCAATTAATTCCCTACAAATTAAGGATAACGGATTCAGGATATTCTATCCTAATTACAATAAACTCGCATCCTACATTATATCGAGTCAGACATTTTTTTTAAATTTAAAATACTGTAAATACACCAAACTTACGTTGCACACCGTATGGATTTTATGGTAGTTTGGCAACAATCTTATGATAGTATACCCATGTCTTTTTCGATCAATATTTATCAATATTCTAAATAACTCATTATGGCATATTATGGTGTCAACTGTCAAGGTTTGTAGTCGCCGCTACGTTAACCCTTATGGCTTCACTATAAGGCTTGACTTGCATCATAATACGTTATGGTACGTTAAGACACGTTACGACATGTTACGACACGTTATTTTATAAGATGTGAGGTTACTTTAATGTATAACATGCATGATAAATGATAATTATGTACAAGAGTTGAAACTTAATTAAACATAAAAAGCAAACTTAAAACTAAATTAACCTTAAATAGGTAAATGCTTACTGCCATTTCCATGCACGAAAAGTCGAACACGAGTTCTTTGAAAGTTGACAAAAGTAGTGAGTGAAGATTTAATTCCGATTTTGCACCATTGATATCATTTTCCATAAGCTCTATATGTTTGGTATAAATAGTTCTTCATTCTTTTTTAATTTTATTAGTTTATATGAATTTATTTTGTGTTTAAAGTATTATTATTTAAAACGCTAACACATATAAGGGTGGGTGGGTGAGTGTCTCTGTGTGTGTGTGTGTGTATATATATATATATAGGGTTAGGTTCAAATGTGAACTCATTTTTGGTTGTGAACGTGAAGACGAATCTCAGCCACACATCTTCGGTTATGGTGGACGCGATCACGGAGGATTGACGCGATTCATGGGAGGGTGGAGATTATTAAAGGAGGGGAACCAGGTCAAAGCCGCCTTTATTGACCGGATAAGTGGCTGAGATTCGTCCTCACGTTCACAACAAAAAATGAGTTCACATTTGAACTTTCCTCTATATAATATATATATATACACACACACACACCGCCTTAGGGCACTCCTTGAAAACGTCGTGGTCTTGTTGTGACTCCTAATGGCTAAGGCTTGAAGCTACAACATCGTCGCCACGCTACGTCACGCCTCATGCCTCAGACCATTTAGAACCTTGATATTTATAAATAGGCAATACCTTTTTTCCGAGATAATGTACTAGTTTGAATACCCAGATAAAAAAATTCCAAAACAAACATAATTATCTTAAGAATTAAATTAAAAATAATAAAATGCTTAATTTTTGATATAATTTATTCGATTACAGTTTGTTGTAACCAAATTATTTTAGATTAAAAAGAATAAAATATCATAGTTTAGTTTTAAAATGAATGAAATAAATTAGAATTTGATATTTTTGATCTTACCCAATTTGAAATAATAATTTGGTTTATGTACTTTTTTAAATTCACGAAATATGATCAAACTACATGTTCGTTAACTTGTTAGAATAAATTATTGTATTTATTTAGACCAGTTTTAATACACACTAGCCTTCAAAAACACTAAAATATGGGTTTTCTAACACTAAAATATAAGACCTTTTCAACCGCAGTGCAAAATCCTCCTTTGTAAAACCCTCCTTTCACAAAGATTTGCAGGAGCTGAACAGTACACACCATATTTAGCGTTCTTTAAATGACAAATAGTACTTTTGTTGGCTGTTTTATCAGTCAGTTAAAGGATTTTGGCTGGCAAACATAAAGTTTTACGGGCTGTTTGGAGATGCTCATAAGCCAAAAAGTTATTTTACATTATAATCGATTGCAAACCCGTATATTGTTATATCACGGATACACATATAAATTTGAACCTATAATGGTTTTGGCTAGATTGGTGCCAAATCGATCCTTTTAAAACCTGACATGTCAGTCCTAGTCTAACAAAAAAATCTTAATGCAAGTCCAGACCTGGTAACGAATCCCGGGTTCGGCCTGGTTTTAAAAAAAATCTTTTTTATATGAACATTTTATAAATATTTTTATCACTTTAAATGATACATTTAAGTAGATAAAAAATATTGATAAGTTTTAAAAAACTTAAAAATCATGATAAACTTATATCATAATTATATTTTTTTTAAATAAAACTAAAGAATCAGTACTATGCATAACTGATTTCGATCCCATAGCTGATCCCGGACTAGACCTTAAAATTATATACAATGTATAACCGATCTTAAACTGTCAGATCATAATCGATATCTACGAATGACGAATCTCCAATTCCAAATTAGATCGGGCCTATTTTACCATCTCAGACAAACAAGTCATTAATGAAACTAAATTGATGCCAGAAAAATATATATTGTAAAAGCCCAATGATGACATGATATGGGCTTAATCCAAAGAAACAGCCCACTTATTCTTGTACAATTCACAGATAAAAGTCATAAACTATAAAACGAACCTGAGGTTTATTATTTTAAAAAATTGAGGCTATTGACGAATTGTGAGACCACAATTTACATTTAAAACTTCATAGCAAAACATTGTGATGTTATGTATATAGACTTAGAATCATGTGGGATCAAACTGTTTTCATGAGACCACATTTTTACATTTGAAACTTCATAGCAAAACATTGTGATGTTATATATAGACTTGGAATCATGTGAGATCAAACTGTTTTCACGAGATCCACAACTCTATAATCCCACATTTTTTACACTTTTTACTTCACAGTGTTTTAAATATATAGAATTGGAATCATGTGAGACTAACATGTTTTCGTTAGACCCATGAGACCATCTTTTTACATTTGAAACTTCACAACAAAACACTGTGAATGTAACCTTTACAGTGTTCTTGCTGTGAATGTTCGGATTTTTTTTAACTTCATAATATTTCGTTGTCAAATTTCAAGTATAAAAATGTGGTTTCATAGATCTTACAATGCTAATCTCACGTGAACCAAACCCTGTATATATGTGTGTGTGTGTGTGTGTGTATGTATGTGTGTTTCGATATGAGTATGAAATTATTGACGAAACAATACTCAATGTTTGATTAAAAAACTAGCTACATTTAAGATAATTAAGAAATAAAATAAATAGGGTTCATTAGTTAGTCATCGTTACGAAATTGTACGTTGTTGTAATAACACGAAAACTTAAGTTTTAAAATATGTGTATTAATAATCGTTACACAATATTTAATGAGTTATCTTAAATGGTTCATACCAAGTGTGTTATAATTTAGTAATGATTAGTAGGCAAATGAAAAAAATTGTGAAAATGTTTTCTTTTTAAATTTAATTGAGTAGTTTAGTAATATAATTTTCAAGTTTGTCTATCTAGAAATGTACAATGACCGGGCCTTAACTGGTCCTATAAAGACCGGCGGCCCTAACCGATCATTTTGAGTTTTAAAAAATAAATAACAAACATATATATATATATATATATGTATATATATAGAAAGAGGTTCAAATGAGAATTTTATAAATTTAAAGGAACAAAGAGGCTCATTTGGGACCACATATGATGTGGGTCCCACAAATAAAAAATCATATCTGATTTTTAATGGTGGACTCCATTAAATCATATATGATTTTTTATTGGTGGAACTCACATCATATGTAATTCCAAATGACTCCCTTTGTTCCTTTAAATTGGTATATATATATATATATATATATATAAAGAAATGAAGGGAATAACTATTTTAAAATTAAATCGAATTTTCATTTAATTGTAAAGAAATTAACCGTAAAGTATGAAAATTAGTTAAATTATAACACTATAAATAATTATTACGACATTTTAGGTTTTAATTCTTTTCCTTCTTCAATCTTCTAGTATCTTTAATTTGAAGTTTTTTTATGTTTGTCGTATTGAATATTTCATCCCTTTTTAAGTGATGATTTAAATTCTAAACATCAATTATTTCTTCTAATAAACGATTAATTTCATTTGTGTTGTTTTTTGGGTATCAAGTAGAGTCGCATGAAAAACAGAGACATCTTAAAAATATTATACAAAATTTTCTTACATTAACTTCACAATTGATGATAACATGTTTTTATTCTATTTATTTTTTGAATTTTTAGTCATAATATATACAATAAGCTACGATTTTCGTTTATGTTTTGCTTCTCCATCTGTTCATTAGATTTTCGTCTGCCTATTTTGTTTGGGTCAACATCTCAAATTTCGTTTGGGTGTTTTCGATTTCCAGATTTGTGTTTGTCAGTTTTGCTTTTGATTTTCATATTTGGTAGCTGGAGTGGTAAAATGGAGGGGTGGGGTTATTCTAAAAAACTCTCATTTTCGAAGTAAGTTATTGAACGAACGAAGAACCCATATCCTCAAGGCAGGTCGATCTGCTGCTCATCCACCCTCAATGTGTTCATCCATGCTACACCTTCAAGTTTGGTAATTCATATGCTTCACCATCTTCGAGTCCAAAAAACTCGAAATCATCAAGATCACCAAATTCATCTAGTCATGGAGTAAAATCGTCGAAAAGCATCGAATCCAGCTCCAATTTCATATCAAACCCTTCACCGATTTCTACAAGAGTCAAGGCTTGTTCCACAACCGAAGACAATGCAACATGAGCTTCGATATTGATTTCTCCATTGCTAGTTTGAGAAGTTGTGGTTCAATCGTTTTTCTTTTTGAAAATGAAGGACGTTTGTGTGGCTCCAGGACTGATAATGGTGAGTTGAGATGTGGGAAATTACGCCTACTGATTTCTCAGAAACTACATGTTTAGGTGGTTGAGAAATGGTGGCATGGGAAAGGGTTTAGGAGGTTGAGGCCAGGAAGTCGTCGGAGAGGTGGGTTGGTTTAGAAGGAATAGAAGCCTTTAATATATATTAATTTAATAACGTGTTTATTTTTTTAATTGGAAATAAGAAAATATGGAAAAGACCAACATATATGCGGAGTTAACAGAGCTTTTTAACAGAAGTTAGTCTGAGGGATGAAAAGTGAATCTAATGAGCAACCACGGTGACCAAAAGTGAAGCAAAATGACAACCATAGTGACCAAAACTGTAATTAGTTCAAAAAAGAGACTAAAGTTAATAATAGGTGGCAACCATAGGGACCAAGAGTGTAATTTACTCTTGAATATATATTAAACACATGCTTCCTTTCCTTCTAAACCAGCCCACCACTCCGACGATTTCCCCACCTCAACCTCCTAAACCCTTCCTCCGCCACCGTTTCTCAACCACCTAAACCTGTAATTTCCGCGAAACAGTAGGCATAATTTCCCACAACTCAACTCATCTTTATTGGGCTTGGAGCCACAAACGACCTTTATTTCCAAAAAGAAAAACGATTGAACCACAACTTCTCAAACCAACAATGAAGAAACCAAAATTGAAGCTCTTATTGTAATGTCTTAAGTTGTACAACAATCCTTGACTCTTGCAGAAATCGTGAAGGATTAGATATGAAATTGGAACTGGACTCGAAGTTTTTTGACGATTTTGCTCCACCAATAGATGAATTTGGTGATCTTGATGATTTCCAGTTTTGTGGATTCAAAGACGGTGAAGCATAGGAATTACCAGACTTGAAGATCTAGCGTGGATGTACACATTGAGGGTGGATGAGCAACAGATCGACCTGCCTTAAAGATATGGGTTCTTCGTTCATTCAACAACTTACTTCGAAAACAAGAGTTTTTCAGAGTGACCCCGCCCCTCGGCTTTACCACTCCAGCTACCAAACCTGAAAATCAAAAGCAAAACTGACAAACATAGATATGAAATCGAAAACACCCAAACGAAATATGAGATGTAATCCAAACAAAATCTGCATATGTAGATCCAATTGTAACACACTGATTTTAGTATCCATAATTTCAATTTATGTATGTATTTTGGCCTTACTATAGTCTTTTAGACGTATCGTGAATGTTGGTTATCACATTTGGCAAAAAATCAATTTTAGGTCGAAAATTTCATTGCTAGCGCCCGCGAGCAAACCTTAAAAAGGGGCAAGCAAAATAGTTGTGCAGGGGCGAGCAGTGTATAAATATAGTTCCACAATTTATACATATTGTTCTGCCCATTTTTTGAGGTTTTCTTGCGAGCGCGAACAGTGAAATTTTCGACCACAAGTTTATTTTTTGTCAAATACGATAACCAACTCAACCAACATCCACGATACTTCTAAAAAATTATTGTAAGGCCAAAATACATACACAACTTGGAATTTTGGATACTAAAATTCGGGTGTTACAATTGGATCTACATATGCCGATTGTGTTTCGGGTACATCTTATATTTTGTTTGGGTGTTTTCGATTTTCATATTTATGTTTGTCAGTTTTTCTTTTGATTTACAGGTTTGGTAGATGGAGTGGTAAAGCCGAGGGGCGGGGTCATTCTGAAAAACTCTCGTTTTCGATGTAAGTTGTTGAATGAACGAAGAACCCATATCTTTAAGGCAGGTGGATCTGCTGCTCATCCACCCTCAATGTGTACATCCATGTTACATCTTCAAGTTTGGTAATTCATATGTTTCACCATCTTCGAATCCACAAAACTGGAAATCATCAAGATCACCAAATTCATCTAGTCGTGGAGAAAAATCGTCAAAAAAACATCAAGTCCAGTTCCAATATCATATCTAACCCTTCACGATTTCTGCAAGAGTCAAGGGTTGTTGCACAACTGAAGACATTACAATAGGAGCTTTGATTTTGCTTTCTCCATTGTTGGTTTGAGAAGTTGTGGTTCAGTCATTTTTTTCTTTTTGGAAATAAAGGTTGTTTGTGGCTCCAAGCCCAATAAAGGCGAGTTGAGTTGTGGGAAATTATGCCTACTGATACCCGGAAATAGCAGGTTTAGGTGGTTGAGAAACGACGACGGAGGAAAAGGTTTAGGAGGTTGAGGCCGCGAAATCTTCGTAATGGTGGGATGGTTTAGAAGGAAATGGAGCATGTGTTTAATATATATTCAAGAGTAAGTTACACTCTTGTTCCCTATGGTTGCCACCTACTATCAACTTGAGTCTCTTTTTTGAACTAATTACAGTTTTGGTAATTGTGGTTGTCATTTTGCTTCACTTTTGGTCACCGTGATTACTCATTAGCTTCATTTTTGATCACTCAGACTAATTTATGTTAAAAAGCTCTTTTAACTCCACACATATGTTGGTCTTTTCCATATTTTCTTGTTTCCAATTAAAAAAATAAACAACCTATTACATTAATATATATTAAAGGCTCTCATTCCTTCTAAACCAACCCACCACTCCGACGACTTCCTGGCCTCAACCTCCTAAACCCTTTCCTCCGCCACCACTTCTCAACCACCTAAACCTATAGTTTTCGAGGAAATAGTAGGTGTAATTTCTCATTTCTCAACTCGCCATTATCAGTCCTGAAGCCACAAACGTCCTTCGTTTCCCAAAAGAAAAACAATTGAACCACAACTTCTCAAACCAATAATGGAGAAATCAAAACCGAAGCTCCTACTGTAATGTCTTCAATTGTGGAACAAGCCTTGACTCTTGCAGAAATCAGTGAAGGGTTAGATATGAAATTGGAGCTGGATTCGATGATTTTGCTCCATGACTGGATGATTTCGTGATCTTGATGATTTCCAGTTTTGTGAATTCGAAGATGAGGAAGGACGTTAATCACTAGAGTTGAAGAGGTAGCGTGGATGAACACATTGAGGGTGGATGAGCAACAGATCAACCTGCCTTGAGGATATTGGGTTCTTCGTTTGTTCATCGTCTTACTTTGAAAATGAGAGTTTTTCAAAATGACCCCACCCCTTCGCTTTATCACTCCGGCAACCAAATCTGAAAATCAAGAGCAAAACTGACAAACACAAATCTAGGAATTAAAAATGGGTAAACGAAATTTGAGTTGTTGATCCAAACAAAATTGGCAGATGCAAATCTAATGAACAGATGGAGAAGCAAAACCTTAACAAAAATTGTAGTTTACTTTATTTTTTATGAATCCAAATTCAAAACAAAAATCAAAACAAAAATTTGTGATCATCAATAATGAAGTTAATGCAAGAAAATTTTGTATAATATTTTTAAGATGTCTCTATTTTTTCAAGTGACTCGACTTGAAACCCAAAAATAACCCAAATGGAATCAATGGTTTTTTTAGAAGAAATAACAAATGTTTTGAATTTAAACATCGTTCGATTTCATCAGTTAAAAAGTGATGAAATATTCAATACGACAAACATAAAAAAAGTTCAAATTGAAGATACGTAGAATATTGAAAAAAAAAAGAATAAAAACTAGAACGCCGCAACAATTAATTCGTTTATAATCTCATAATTTAACTAATTTTTATATCTTACGGTTAACTAGGTTATAATTAAATGAAAATTCGATTTAGTTTTAAAATAGTTATTCACTTCATTTATTTTATATATATGTTTGTTATTTAGTTTTAAAACTAAGGATTGGTTACGGCAGCCAGTCGCATTTGGTCCTAATTCTTTTTTGTCAAGGACCGGTTAAGGCCTGACTTAATATTTTTATTCACGCTATAAATGATTGGTCTTTATAGGACTAGTTACTAGTTAAGTTCCAGTCATTATACATCTCAAGATTAGACAAACTTAATAATTATAGCATTGAACTACTCGTATTAAATTAAAATCCAATAAACTTTCACAAAATTTTCCATTCTCCCACTAGTCATTACTAAATTATAAAACACTTAGCATAAACCATTAAAGACAACTCATTAAATATTATGTAGCGTTTACTAGTACAAATATTTTAAAATTCAAGTTTACGAGTTATTACAACAACATATTTTTTTACAATTTCTTACACTTTATGAAAAGTAACGATAACTAACTAATAACCTTATTTACTTCATTAAGTAATTATCTTAATGCAACTAGTTTTTTAATATATCATATCAAAACACTAAGTATTTTTTGAACGGCAACGTTAGTGTTAGTGGTTATGTTAGTAACGAGTTAGACTCCAACCCCTGGGACAGCGCGGGATTGAACCCTCACACTTTATCGTCAACAATTTCATACTCATATTTAGTGGTGGCAATTCTCGACCCGACACGAACCCAACACGAAAATAAACTGGTTTGGGTTGAACTTTCTGACCTGCCAACCCGTTTATTAAACAGGTCGGGTTCGGGTTGACACATACGGGTCGCGAGTTGACCCGACAACCCGTTTAAAATAATATTTTAAAAAATAATAATATTTGTATTAGTATTTGAACTTGGTTGTAGTCCTACTATTTGAATTTGGACGTTTGTACTTGTCTGTATTATTATGTGATCCGTCAACCCGTTTATGAGCCGCCGACCCACCAACCCATTTATGAGCCGCCAACCCACCAACCTGAACGTGTACGGGTTAGGGTTGAATATTTCAACACGATTAGTTAAACAGGTCGTGTCTTCCTGACCCGCCAACCCGAACACGACTAGATTGCCACCCCTACTCATATTCACACACACACACACACACACATATATATATATATAGAGAGAGAGAGAGAGAGAGGAAGGTTCAAACGAGAACTTTATAAATTTAAAGGAATAAAGGAACACTTTGTGAACCACATATGATGTGGGTCCCACATAATATTAAATCATTTCTGATTTAATATGATTTAATATTAAATCATAAATGATTTAATATTATGTGGGACTCACATCATATGTGGTCCACAAAGTGTTTCTTTATTCATTTAAAAAGGGGTGGTTCTCGTATGATCCCTCCCTATATATATATATATTGAGTTCACATGAGACTAGCGTGTTTTTCGTGAGACCTGTAAGACCACTTTTTTACAGTTGAAACTTCACAATAAAACATTATGAAAGTAAAAAAAAACGGAACCTTCACATCAAGAACAATGTGAAGGTTCAAGTGTAAAAATGTGGTTTCATCATCTCATGGGTCTCAGGAAAAATAGTTTGTCCCAAGTCAATGTATAAAAACATTGTGAAGGCATTTTGTTGTGGAGTTTCAAGTGTAAAAAGGTGGGCTCATGGGTCTCACGAAAACAACTTGGTTTCAGATGATCTCAAGTTTATATGTAGAAAACTTGTGAAGGTATTTTGTTGTGAAATTTCAAATGTAAAAGGACGGGCTCATGGGTTTCAGGAATACAACTTGGTCTCACATGATCTACAGTCTGTATATATAACATTGTGAAAGTATTTTGTTGTGAAATTTCAAGTATAAAAAGATGGGCTTATGGGTCTCATGAAAACAACTTGTTCTCACATGATCTCAAGTGTGTGTATATATATATAACATTATGAAGGTTAACCTTTACAGTAGTGGTCGGAGGTGGTTCAGAACGGTGGTTTAGATTGACGATGGTCCAGAATGGTGGTTCAACTTGATGGTGGTCGACGATTGTTTTGATCAGTGGTGGTCGACAGTGGTTTAGAATGGTGCTGGCTTAGAACGGTGGTGTCTTAGAACGGTGGTTTAGAACAGTGGTTGTCGACGGTGGTTCAGATCAAATAGGGAAGATGCGGATAACTTTATCTTTTTGAGAAAATAAGATGAAATTAAATTAAATTTATCCTCACTTGTGATGCAATAACCAAATCCATAAATAATGAGATTGTGTAGAATTTAATTTCATTCCATAAGAAAACATACCGTTCACACAACTAACTTATAAAGTACTTTATAGTTCAAAGCTACAAAAATAAACTAACTTTCTAAAAATTTCAAATATGATATTTATATAATTTTATTACGACCTATTTTGGTTAATTCACAATCTAACCCCCTTTTTTTAATGTTAAAACCAATCTTCGTTTTTTCCATTTTGTTTTGTTTGAAAACAACCAAAACAAAAAAAAAAAAAAAGTGAAACCATTATTACTTCTTACACCATGAAAAGAAAGAAAGCCCACACGCGGCCCAAAAAGAGGTCGACCAGCAAAGCCATAAAATAATAATAACATTCTTAACGCCTATATATACACCTCATTTGTCTCTATATCCCTCACACACCACCACCACCACCACCGTCAACCGCCATGGCTACATCTTCCTTCATCTCCTCCCTCTCTCTCCTCCTCCTCCTCCCACTCTCCCACGCCACCATGATCCTCACCGTCGTCAACAACTGTCCCTTCACCCTCTGGCCCGCCATCCAACCCAACTCCGGCCACCCGGTTCTCGAACGCGGCGGCTTCGCTCTCAACGCCCGTACCCACCGCTCCTTCCCAGCCCCAACAACCCACTGGTCCGGCCGCATCTGGGCTCGAACCGGCTGCACCCACCACACCGGTCGTTTCACCTGCGCCACCGGCGACTGCAGTGGCAAGCTCGAATGCAACGGTCTCGGCGGCGCAACACCCGCCACCTTGGCTCAGTTCACCCTCCACCACGGCCACAACGACCAGTCGTCATACGCCGTCAGCCTCGTTGACGGCTTCAACGTCCCCATGACCGTTACTCCACACGAAGGCAAAGGCGTCTGTCCGGTGGTCGGTTGTAAAGCCGATCTGCTCGCCACGTGTCCATGGTCGCTCCAGAAACACGGCGCCGACGGCCGCGTTGTGGCGTGTAAAAGCGGCTGCGAAGCCTTCAACACCGACGAGTTCTGCTGCCGTGGACATTACAACAGTGCGCAAACGTGTAAACTGTCGAAGTGGTCGGCTTTCTTTAAACACGCGTGTCCGGCGACTTTTGCGTATGCCCATGATAGTCCGTCGTTAACGCACGAGTGTTCGTCGCCAAAAGAGCTGAAAGTGATATTCTGCCATTAATGGCGATTTAGGGTTTATGGGGGAGATTTGAATAAAATATTGTAGAAGATGTGGGTTGCGTGTTTTAGATGTAGTTTGTTGTTGTTGTTGTATGTGTTATTTGTGTGTGTGTTGTTGTGTTTACTGTTTAGTAATGAAGTGTAATGAATATTATTTTATGAGAATCTTTCTGTTCTTAGATATATATATATATATATATAATATAAATAAAGAATGCAGGAAAAGGTTTTGAAGATTATTATGAAAATAACACAAGAATCGAAAACGTTTTTTTACCATTGATTTTTTTGACATGAAGGAGACAAGAGTGACTTGGTCCCACAATCGTACTTTTTCCCGCTCGTTGTAAAGTGATGCAAAATAATCTTATCTTATGTTATTTTTGTAAAAGGTAATTTGCATGAAATCTTTATTTTGATAATGCTAGTTATTATTATAAACTGGAATAAGACCCATTTGTACTTGGAGGATGTTTAATGTTTGGTGGTACTTTAGTGCAAAAAAAATGGTTTGTTAATATTTCAAATGTTGTTTAATAGATAAAAAAATTACATAAAGCCAATTACCAAACAGTAAACTAAAAAGTGCTTAGCGGGTTAATTTATTTTACCGGATGAGTGATAAAAACCAAGAATCTACCTGGTTGACCAAAAGTCTTACTGAAAATTGTTGTATGGAATATCATCTAGATGTGTGTTTGCACAGTGCAACAGGATGCGAAATTTTTTTGTGAATAAAAAATATATAATAAACCAAGGACAAGACAAAGGACATCGAATGAAGCTACAAACCCAAAAAAACTTTCTTATAACATTATCTATACTACCTTATAAAACAAGTCCACTAAAGTCTTGAACACAGTTAATAAAGCATAATGTACTTCCTTTTTAAGCACAATCTTTTAAAATTATCTTAATTACAAGTTTAAATGTATAAAGTACAATCACATAAGGCATAAAAGCTTTTCCACATTGACAAACCAATATGACGCTTCATTTTCAAGACCATGCTTCTTCATTCTCTTCTGATTCATACCTTCTCCAAGACGACGCGGTCATTCTCACGTTAGCCACCACCAGATCTTCAAATCTAAAAAACCATCTCATCTATCTCTTCACCCATCGATTCAACATTTATCTGCTACTGTGATACTCAAATTTTCGCAATACCTTTGCTTCTATCCAACAATATTGTGAAATGCAAAACCTTTTTCACTACAATCTGGCGGTGGTGGCGTTTCTATTCTAGGTTCAGGGTTACCAGAATTGGATGAGAAAGGTGGTGATGGTGGTGCTTTGCTTTCACTCAAGAGAGATTTCTGATTGTGTTAAGGGAGATTGCGGTTTGATGATTCTTTGTTGCGGTAGGTGGGATAAATGTGGCAACCATCGCTACTACCTTTTGTTCTTCTTGTTGTTTTTAGCCACCCTTTCATTTTTTTCCTTCTATTCTGTTAGTTTTTGGGGGTTATCTCGATCTGTTTCCAGAAACAGGAATTTGACCTTGTGGGATCAATCTCAATTGTGGGATGATAACGATGCAACTAGATCCGCGTAGAAAGGTTTAACTTTGTTCTAACTTGTTTTTAATTTTAATTTATCTATTCATGTTGAATTTCATTTGTGCGCTATTAACTTCAAAGGTTTATTTGTGCCCTATCAACTAAATTTTGAGATATGAGACATTATACTTGCTTATTGCTTGAGATTTTGTGCCCTACGTTATACTTGCTTTTAATTTGTGCCCTATCAACGATTGCAGGGTTTTAAGTTCTACTTATGGCTCTTAGATTCATACTTTCTGGAAAATTTCTCTTGATTTCTCCTCTCTCGATTCAACAGGAAGAATTGAAGGAAGAACTCAATATATCCTCTCTTGATTCAACAGGAAGAAATGAAGGAAGAACTCGATTTCCCCTCTCTCGATTCAGGTACTCTCTTTGAATTTTTCCATTTACCCTCGATTTACTTTGTTGGTAATACTTTGTCTCGATTTACTCTCGATTTCTCTTACTCTACTCTCGATTTCTCTCGATTTACTCTCTATTTCTCTTACTCTACTCTCGACTTCTCTCCATTTACTTCAGTGGTTTGTTATTGTGATTTCTCTTGATTTACTTCATTACTTTTTTATAGTGATTTCTCTCGATTTTTCTCTATTTTAGTGAATTAGTTTTGATTTAATAGGGCACAAATGAAATTCAACATGATCAGATAAATCAAAACTAAAAACAAGTTAGAACAAAGTTAAACCTTTCTATGCAGATCTAGTTACATCGTTATTGTCCCACAATTGAGATTGATCCCACAAGGTCTAATTCCTGTTTCTTGAAACAGATCAAGATAACCCCCAAAAACTAACATAATAGAAGAAAAAAAATGAAAGGAGACTAAAAACAACAAGAAGAACAAAAGGTAGTAGCGATGGTTGCCACATTTAACCCACCTAACGTAACAACGAATCACCAACCGCAATCTCCATTAACACAATCAGAAATCTCTCTTGAATGAAAGCAAAGCACCACCACCACCACCTTTCTCATCCAATTTTAGTAACCCTGAACCTAGAAGAGAAACGCCACCACCGCCGGATTGTAGTGAAAAAGATTTTGCATCTCACAATATTGTTGGATAGAAGCAAAGGTATAGCAAAATTTAACAATCATAGTAGCATAGAAATGTTGAATCGATGGGTGAAGAGATATTTGAGATGGTTTTTTAGATTTGAAGATCTGGTGGTGGGTGATGTTGGTGGCTGGCGCGAGAATGAAGCGTCGTCTTGAAGAAAGTATGAATCGGAAGAGAATGAAGAAGCGTGGTCTTGAAAATGAAGCGTCATATTGGTTTGTCGGTGTGGAAAAGCTTTTATGCCTTATGTGATTGTACTAAGAGTTCCAATCCAAAGATTTTTGGTTTTACGAATATTGTATTGTCTGGAATCAAAATTTTCTTATTTCGAGTAATTTTTGATGCATTTAAACTTGTAATTAAGAGATTTTAAGACATTGTGTTTAAAAAGAAAGTACATTATGCTTTATTAGTTGTATTTAAGACTTTAGCGGATTTGTTTTATAAGGTAGTATAGATATAGATAGATATAGGATTGATATATACCATAAACTCAATAATTACAACAAAAATCTACAAATTCTTATTTATCAATAATATTTTTCTTTCTTTTTTTCTTTTATAAGATTATTCCATGAAGGGTATTAGTGATGTCTAAACCTTTATTTATTTGTTCATATTATCTAAATTATGCATGCGATTATTAGGGATCATAATTAAATGAGTAAACTACGATTTTCGCCCCTATGGTTTGGTGTTTATAACTGTTTTAGTCCCTGGTCTTTTAAAATTGCTTTTTTCGTCCCTGTGGTTTCCTTTTTTTTCTATTTTTGTCCTTCATCCCAACTCTGTTAAAAAGTTGCTGTTAACCCCTCCCTTATTTTGTCTTTTCAAATTCTTTTCACTTTTCCATTTCTCGGGTGTTTAAAAACTTTCCTTTATCTTTTATTCAAAAAAAAAATTCTTTATCTATTACATTATTATATTTATATAAAATAACTAAACTTATTAAAGCAACTTTAAAAATAAAATAAAAAACCTAGATTATAACCCCCCTCCCCTACGTGATTCCCCCACATGTTTTCCCCCTTTCTCCGACGAGCTTCTCCCTTTCTCCGGCGAGCTTCTTTAAAATATTCTCCAGCCCCTCTTTTTCTCTGATTAACTACCCATCAATAACCATAATTAAAACAATATCAAACCCAAAGCCATAACCAAAACCAATATCAATCTAAAAAATTTGCTGAGAAACCCATTAGTTTATTTTCTTTCTCAAATCCAACAAACATATGCTACCCGTTTTAGGTCAACCTTGAAACTTCAGATTTAATGCAAGTCAAAGTTGATTGTTCCCTTTCATAAATACCCAGCAGGTAAAATAAAGGGAACAAACCATATGAAAATCGATGCTTTGAATCAAAGTATATATAGAAAATATAAAATCAGTATCAATATTGAAATCGAAATCATAGCTATTATGTACATCAAAATCAAAACTTTTGAACCAATATAAATCGATGAGAGTCGATGCAGGTGGTGCTTGAAACTATTAAACGGTAAAGTGAGGAAGATAAGAGTCGGTGCAGGTGGTACTCGGTACTGATTGTGGTTCGTTGTTCACTGGAAAATGGAGAGGAGACCTAGGAGTCGTGATGTTTTGGGGTGCTGCTTTAGGGGAAGGAGGTTTGTAAGAAGATTACCGGAGATAAACAACAATCCCTGAATCTTGATGATCACGGAAGGAGATGACGTACTTATATATATATATATATATATATATATATACTAGAAGACGTACCCGCTGCAATGCAGCGTTCAATATTTTATCAACATTAACTTTAGAATTCTCGAATTCTTTTAAGATATCAAGTTGTTTATCGTTATGAACTTATAAATCGGTATCCATCATTTTTATAAAACTCAAATACAATCTTAATTTAAAAAAAACAAGATATCACATTTAAGACCCATTTGATTTGACGAAATCCTTTTTTTAATAATTTGGATTTTGTGGAAAAAAATTGGAATCTTTGGTATGTTTGGTTTGTAGGATTTAGAATAAAATTGAATTTTATTATTAATCGATTAAAAATCACTCTTTATAATATATGATATATATAAATAGATAAAACCATAATGGTGTAAAATGAAAAACTAAAAATAAAAAATTAAGATGTTAAATTAAGATTTAAAAATAACTCGATACGTATTTATAATATTTAGTGTTATTATTAAATCAAAAAATATCGATATAATAGTATAATTTATAAAAAAGAAAGTGGTTTTTTAATATATTTTAGTTAATATACAATTATATATGTTATTATAAAAATGTGTTAAATGAAAATTGAAAAGCTATAAAGTAAAGAGTTAAATACATATTTGGTCACTGTGGTTTACAAATATTAACACATAAGGTCCTTTAAAGATTTTTTTAACATCCAACGTCCCTGTGGTTTTCATTTTATAACACTGAAGGTCCCCCATCCTACTTTTCCGTTAAATACTAACATTTTAGCATATTTTCTTTATTTTCCAAACCACATGGACCAATTCTGTAATTTACTCTAAATTATATAATTATATCAATATCTTATTAATTATATAATTTTTATATTTCATGAATTATATTACATATTTATATGCATCTAATATTTTTATTTTAAAAATTATTTATATATTTATCTTTTATAAAATGTATTTTATGTTTATGTTTATATTTATATTTATAATATAAATAATTTTATAAAATATACGAAAGATTCAATTTATATTAGAAACAAATGATTATACAAATTGCATATATGAAAGCTTCAAAATTCAAATACATAAATAGTAAATAACACCACTATACAAATTACATAAAAGGAAGGTTCAAGATTCAAATACATAAAATATATAAAAATATAAATATAAATACAAGTACAAAATAAATTTTATATAATATAATCTTAAATTTACAAGAATTAATAATTTGTAGATATACATCTATACAAAATATGTATAGATGGAAGGTTTAAATACATAAAATATATAAAAATACAAAATAAATTTTATAAAATATAATCTTAAATATACAAAACATTAATAATATGTAGATATAAATATATATGGTAAATATAAATGTAAAAGTTAAATTAAAGGATGTACAACTTCGTTGTCATCAAAATGATCCTCATAAAAATCTACCATCTCACATTCTTCATCATCTCTATTCATCGTATATATGTATATCTACAAATTATTAATTCTTTATATATTTAAGATTTTATTATATTTTTATTTAAAAAAAATTATTTTGTATTTATATTTTATATTTTTATATATTTTATGTATTTGAATTTTTAAGCTTCTATATATTCAATTAAAATAAATTAACTGTTTCTAATATAAATTGAACATTCCATAGATTTTATAAAATTATTTGTATTTTTTATATAAATATAAATACAAAATACATTTTATAAAAATTAAATATATAAATAATTTTTAAATAAAAATATTAGGTGCATATAAATATGTTATATAATTTATAAAATATAAAAATCATATAATTTATAAAATATTAATATA
Organism: Silybum marianum; assembly: GCA_036898165.1. Taxonomy (NCBI): domain Eukaryota; kingdom Viridiplantae; phylum Streptophyta; class Magnoliopsida; order Asterales; family Asteraceae; genus Silybum; species Silybum marianum. The sequence continues at coordinate 22,198,175 of CM072541.1, forward strand.
ATTATATAGTTTAAAGTAAATTACAGATTTGGTCCATGTGGTTTGAAAAATAAAGAAAATATGCTAAAAGGTTAATATTTAACGGAAACGTTGGATGAAGGACCTTCAGTGTTATAAAATAAAAACCACAGGGATGTTGGATGTTAAAAAAATCTTTGAAGGACCTTATGTGTTAATATTTGTAAACCACAGTGACTAAATTTGTATTTAACTCTAAAGTAAACTATAACAAATTATAACGGTGTAAAATATAACTTAAAAATAAAAAATTACTTATTATCGTGGAAGTTGTAAAACTTCAAAAATTGGACATAATACATCAACATTTGTACTTATTAAATGAAAATGATGATAAATGAAAATTAAAAAAATAAAAGATATAAAAGTTAATTAAATAACTATAATGTATTAATTGTAAATTTTAAAAATAATTCACTGCATATTTATGTTGTTTAATAATACAAGTAAGTCCAAAAATATTCATGATTGGACTCTTTTCGAATATGTTTATGTGATAGAGGTGTAAAATGTGATAGAAGTGTAAAATGAAAAATAAAATAGTAAGGGATGTGAATGAAATTTAAAAATATAGATAAAGGTGTAAAATGAAAAGGTTTAGAATTTAAGTTAAATAAATAACTACAAGGTATAAAACGTAATTTTTTAAAAAACAACTCGTTACGTATTCATGTATATAATAATATGATTAGATCGGAAAATATTCAATATTGGACTCAATTTGAAGGTATTGACGACACGATTATAATGGTATAATTTATAACAAAAGAAAACATGTTTTTAATATATTTTAGCTAATTTAAGATTATATTTGTTAAAATGTAAAAGTTGTAGATTGAAAATTGAAAAAGAAATGGATATAAACTAAATTAAAGAACAATATTTAAGAGTATAAAGTGTAATTTAAAAATCAAAATTAATAACATTCTAATTCTAAATATTGAACGTGGAGTGGGCATGCATCAAATGATTGTCCCTAAAGCAAGAAAACTTGTAAGTCTTAATTTTTCTAAACAATAACCGCTTAACCGTATTACATGCTTTATATAATAGTATAGATATAATATAATATAACTATATATATGCAAGAATTTATTTATTTTAAAATTAATAAAAAATTGGAGAAAGGTCAAAAAGACCAATATAGCCTGACTTAACGGCTTTATTCTGACGTCGTCAGTTTAAGGGACGAAGAAGGAAACAGAATTGAAACCACAAGGATGAAAAAAGCAAATTTTAAAGACCAAGGACGAAAATAGTTATAAATAACAAACCATAAGGACGAAAATCATAGTTTACTCTAATTAAAATTTATTATGATTCAATTTTCGTCACAGATTGAGATTGAACCACTGATTTACGTGTTCATGAAATCTTCATCCTTGTGACCACTGATTTACGTGTTCATGAAATCTTCATCCTTGTGACCACTGATTTACGTGTTCATGAAATCTTCATCCTTGTGACCACTGATTTACGTGTTCATGAAATCTTCATTCTTGTTTCCCTGTTCTTTTTGTTTTGTTTTTTAGTGGATGAAATTCGGGTATTTCGGTGAGATGTTTTTTTAAAGATATATGATATTTATATACGTCAAATGAAACAAATAAAAGCATACCCTTCTCATATTTGATGAAATTTGAACCACTGACCTCCAAGGAGGCTAAAGACTCCTATATCGTTAGGCCCATGTCCGTGTCTGACCATGGACGATATATAAAAAGGGCCATCAATGAAGAAGAATTTTTTTAATATATTGTTTTTATCATCAAAAATCACATTTCTTCCCATTAGCCTCAGCCGTTGATTGAGTCAAAAAATGGTTCCTAACATTGGTGTCATTGGAAGCGGGTTCCGTTTGGCCTTTGAGGCCGGTTAGGGTTGTCGGTAATCAACTTTTTGTCCAAATAACATTGAATTCAAGAAATACTAATAATTCATATACAACCGTTTTCCTTAGCGTTCCTAAACAAAAAATTAATCCATAATTATTTTAAAATTAATATTATCTACCATATCATTCATATAGCATCAGAACACCGTCAAAAACATCCTATAGTATACCTCTGATAATATTTTGACATCATTTTGGTCACAATGTTGACTATTTTAAGTAACATTCCATGTAAATAGATGGGTTCAAACTATGTTTTGATAAGGGCATCCAAGTGAATGACATCGAATCAATATAAATCGGTTGAGTTTCCATATCACCACATGTTATAGTTTTCACCACCATTTTAAATTTCAAGGGTTAAAACAAACTTTTCCAAACCATTAATCTTATAATCAAAATTTAATGTTCGTTGTAGCTTGAGGTTCATTAATGTTTTGGAGATAAGAGCGTACCTGAAATTCATCCACTAAATATGAAGTAATAAGGAGTCAATAATGTATGAAAAGACAATGATCTTTCTGAAATCTTAAATATATATAAGTTGGATCGTCTCATATAGTTTGTATTTTTTTTCAAAAAGTAGAAGTTTCCTTAGTAAATAACAAGAATCTGCTATATTCTAATTGAAAAATATTATTCATGTGGATGAAATGATAAAAAAAGTTGGTGACAGATGAATTATAGAAAATATATCAAAAAATTTATAGGGAAGTAGTTTAAGATAAATAAAAAGAAATAAGAGGCTAATAAGCAATACTATAAAATTAATGCACAACTAACTTTTTAGTTTTACATATTTTTTTTAATATAATTAATTAATACATGTTTGGGCACTTAACATAATACAAAAAATTGTTTTTGGTCCTATTACATAGTAAAAAGCTTTTCTTTTTATTACTAAACTAGTATTGGTACCGCGCCTTGCTTGGTGATAGAATGTGTCTTGTTAGAAAATATATAGTCACGTTTCATTAATAAATTAAGAAAAAAAAGAATCATTTTTTGAGGCTTCCACCTTATTTCTTATAGTTGTTGCTTTTTAATATATAAAAGATATGTATACACACACACACACACATATATATATATATAGATGGTGGTTCATTTAGAAACTAGACGAAGGGTAGAAACTATAGAAACTTTGGCAAATCAATATAAAAAATAATTTTTTTCATCAAATACTATCATTTAAGATATTATTGCACATATATTTGTTTCATAATGTAAAAATTTCACGTGTATTTGTTTTTCATAAGTTGAAAGTTTCTCATATATTTTTTACGAAAAGTTTCATATGTTTTTGTTTCATAGTGTAAAAGTTTCACATGTAATTTTTTCACAAGGTGAAACAAATATATGTGCAATAACATCTTAAATCATAGCATTTGATTTTAAAAAAATCATGAAAAAAATTATTTTTTATATTGATTTGCCAAAGTTTCTATAGTTTCTACCATTCATCTAGTTTTTAAATGAACCAGTCTCTATATATGTATATATATATATATATATATATATATATTTTGCAATGTGGGTCAAAATTTGAATTTATGGATGCACCACTTGAACACGATTACATAGCATTGTCAAACACCTTCAATGTTTTCACTTTGCCAGTTTCATTTTCTAAATTGATAGTCTCCAATAACATTGCTGACGGGGATATAGGTCTCACTAGTTTGTAGAAAAGTTTCATGGTGTAACACCCGGAAATTTTGTACTCAAGAAATTAATAAAGTTTTGTATGGTAATGTTTCATAAGTGGATATTTAGATAGTTTCAAGTGGTTGAAGTCGGGTTGCATTGGTTTGGAGGAAACGAACGAAAAACGAAAACGAGAACACATGTGGTACCCATCTGGGGACACTGACAGGCGATGCACAATCGCCAGGGCACAATCACCCGGGGCTTCACCTCAGGATAAATTGAAGGAGACGCGCGGTACTAGGGGTGTAATCGAGCCGAGTCGAGCCGACACAGTGCCAAGCTCGAGCTCGACTCGACTCTGAAACTCAAAGCTCGATACTCGAATCGAACTCGGTCGAGCCTAAATTTTCAAACTCGAGCTCGAGCTCGTGACAGGTATCGACACTTTCGAGCTCGACTCGACTCGACTCGCTCGTGTCTTAAAAAACGCATAACAATATAAATATTAATTGTAATTTTATAGAAGCTCGATAAAGCTCGACTCGACTCGCTCGATAAATTAATATATACACATATATGGGGTATAATTGTAATTTTATAGAAGCTCGATTAGGCTCGCGAGCCGCTCGAGCCGAGTAATTTATAGGTCGAACTCGACTCGATTATCTACTCGAGTAGCTCGAGCTCGAGCTCGACTCGACAATTCACGAGTCGATTTCGAATACTTTTCGAGCCGATCTCGAGTATCTCACGAGCTGTCTCGGCTCGATTACACCCCTACGCGGTACTCATCGGGCGACCTTGACCTGCGATTGTGACAGGGCACAGTCGCCAGACACAATCGCCCGTGTCCTGATTTCAGCGTTTTTGGCTTGTGACTAGCGGTACACTTCAGGCGACCTTGACAGGCGATTCTGCCATGTCAAAGTCGCCGGGCACAGTCGACCGTATGGTTCAGTGAGCACAATAAGGTGCAATTTTCAGCTCTATTTCTCATTTATCAGATATCAAAACTCAGTAACGGGAGCTCAACATTTAAGATGAATTTCGGGTTCCATTTTCTTCCACCTACTTCATCTCACTTCATTTATTGTTTCTTTCAAGTTGAAGATTTAAGTGTGGTTCAAGTGTTCAAAGCTCCAAGTGGTGGTGTTCTTGGCTTCTCGATAAGATTTTAGTCCACAAAAACGACATCGTATGCAACAATTTACCCGGTAAGCGCTTACCGTGGTAAGAGTTATCAAACAATCACTTACATGGGTAAGACTCTTGGTCATTGTTTTTTATTGGGTCACCGATGATTTGGTGATGAACCACCTTCCTTTGTATGAATGAACTTTTACAGGTTCTTTTGAAGGTCTGAAATATGCTTCAAGTATTGAAGAGTCAAAGACTATTCAATCAAGGGTTGTACATCAAAAAGTGAAATTTTGGATGTATCAACCAACTTCAATATTCAGATCATTTTGCCAAGTCAAGATTGGGTCACCAATATAGTGGGTCACCGATGGTACACTCAAAAGTCATCAAAAGTACTAAGGACATCAAATAAGATGAAGTCATCAAGTTTGATTCACCGACACTATAATCTTGGTCACCGAAATTGCAGGTATATTTTCTAAGGCTGTGATATCAAGTCACAAGTTCAAGGGTGTGCACTTTTGGCATTTAGTGAAAGATGAAGTTTATCAAGCAAAGTGTACACTTATCAATTCCAGCCTTACAAGGTATCCACCGATGTGATACATAGTGTGATGTATCACTTAGCAATTTCAAAGAGATAAGTTCTTGACTCACATCAATTGCAAGACACGTGAGCCAGCAAGAACTTGGGCATCAAGCCTTAAATAAAGACATTCTCTTTTATTTTTATAAAAGGAATATTTCTCTTTTTGCTAAAAGGTTTGATGGGACTTCACAGAGCATGAAGAAAAGAAGATAAAGTTATCTGACATTACGTGCTACAAGGAATGGTTCATCCATTATTCTAGTACAAAGGAAGTGGTCTCTTCCTTTGTCCAGCAGATAATCTTCCGGCTAATGAAACCTTGACAAACCGTCCACTTGCATCCCATGCATGGGCACTATAAAAGGAGATGAAGTCCTTCCCAGAAATCTCACGCTTTCAACAAATCTTCAGAGTGATTATTTGTGTGACTGTGGCAAAGCTGTGTGCTATAACAGTATTGTTTTAACTTCCTTAGTGTATAAGTTAATTACTGTTATCTGTGTGTTTAGTTTGATAGAACAGTATTTAGGATCTTTGGCTAAACCTCCAAGGTTAAACCCAAATAACTTTGGGTTATGGAAAAATCGCATGTTATTATTCTTGGAAGGGATCGATTACAGGTATCCCAACATTCTCAGTGAGGGACCTATTGTTCCTAAAATATGGGCTCGCTTTGGCCCTCAAAAGGACGCTGAAGGAAAGGACATAGAGCCAGATGACGAAAGAAGTGAGAAAACTGGTAGATATATCATCAAACCTTCTAACAAATTTAGTGAAGATGATAAACGCCTAGTTGCTTTAGACACTAAAGTCAAATTTTCTCTTGCTGTATCCCTTCCTGATGAAGTGTATCACTCTCTTCTTAACCTTCCCACTGCTAAAGAAATGTGGGATACTTTGAGTGTCTTATATGAAGGCACCAAAGAAGTAAAGAAATCTAACAGGATCTGTCTTGTTAGAAAGTATGAACTCTTCTCCCATGAAAAAGGAGAATCTCTTTCTACCTACTTTAATCGCTTTAACTGTCTTCTCAATAATCTCAAAGTTCTTGGACGAGTTTATGATAATGAAGAAGTTCTCTGCAAGTTCATGGATTGTCTTCCAGATTTATGGGAAACTATCTGTACTTGCATCAAGCAAACCAAGGACTTAGAAATAATGCCTTTAACTGCTCTCTATGGAACTCTTCTTCACTATGAACAAACTAAGAACTAGAGAAAATCTCTTATAAAGGATATCAAATCCTCTTCTATTGCTTTGATAGGTGATTCAAAATCTTCTTCTTGTATTCCTAGAATCACCTATCCTTCTTCTGATTCTGAAAAAGATATTAAGGAAGACTCTTCTCATCTGTCAGATGCATACTATAGTCTTCTTGATGATGAAGGAGAAGAATCAGCCATTGACATACTTTCTGATAGTATGGCAATGCTTGCTGGAAACCTTAAGAATAAAAGATTTTCTTCAAACCGCTCCAAATTTAATAGAAAACCTTTTTCTCAAAAATCCTCTTCTGATAAAGCAAATGAAAAATGCTTCAATTGTGGAAAGAAAGGTCATTTTGCTTCTGAATGCAGATCAAAAGCTTCCTCTTCTATCAAACCTTCTTCTTCTTATGGCCATGACTTCTCAAAATCAGCTTCTAGGAAGCATGAAGAGAGAAATAGCCAATCCTCTAAAGAAAATTCAGAATCAAAAGAAACCTCCAGTTATAAGAAGTACAAGGCCAAATACAAGAGAGAAAAAGAGAGAAACCAAAGTAAAAATAAAACTTTGGTTGCTGAGGCTCATTGCTGGGAGGATGAGCAAACCTCTGAGAGTGAGAGTGAGTATGTCACTAAATGCCTCATGGACAAAATCGATGAGCTGGAAGACATGGAAAAGTAACTCTACACTACCCTTGTATCTGCTGAGGGATCCACTTCAGGAACAAAGCCTCAGGTACATCCTTTTACCTTTCTCTCTGATGATCAAAAGGCTGATGCCTTTGATTCTTTAACTGTTGACTTCTGTGACTTAAAGATTCAAAATAAAAAGGCTGATATGCACATAAAATGTCTAAATGATCAACTTATCTCTTGCTTTTCAAAATTAAAAGATTTTGACAAAATGAAAGCTGATCTGGAAAACCTTCAGTACTTAAACGACAGTCTTTCTGAGGAAAAATCAAAGATCTCTTCCACTCTTGAAAAGGAACAAGAGGTTCTGTCTAAATGGACTAAATCCTCTAAGAATCTTGAAAGGATCCTTCAAGATCAAATCACCAGCAAGGATAAGTCTGGCCTTGGTTATGGAAAAGATGTTCCTCAACCTTTTGACCTTCCACTTCCTTCTTCTGAGTGTCAAGGTTTTCCTGCTGGTTTCCTTTCCGATGACGATGATGATCTCTTCGGTTACTCATCTGAGGATTCTATCTCCGTTCACTCTATAGATCTACTTGACATGCTCAAAGTAGAATCTAGTTCCAAGAAGTTTGGAGTCTTTGTTAAAGCTAAAGAAATCTCTTCTGAGTCTTCAAAAGTTTCAACTCTTCCAAGCTCTTCTTCTTCTCCCAAACCTATCCAAAGACTTTTAAACTCCCTAAGTCTGCATGAGTCAAGGTACTCCCAGGAGCAGCCATCTGGTGTTGCTGAGTATCCCTCTCCAAAAAGATTTTTCTCCTCAAAAGAAAAATTCTGCTAAATCAAAATTTTCTTCTAAAAGGAAATCTCAAATAGTTACTGATTTCATTCCTCGGTCAGTGAACTTGAAGAAATCAAGAAATCCTGGTAAAGGTATCCTTGGACCAAGACCAGGTGTTGGACACCCCTCTTCTTCTCAGTCGTCAACCTCTTTCCAAAGTCTTGATGATAGGGATTTTAAAAAGGCCTTTTCTTTAAAAAAGTGCTATAATTGTGGCAACACTCTTCATCTTGCTAAAAATTGCCCAAAAGATTTGGATCTTTGCAAAACTAAAATGCCTTCTAATCCCAAAGGACCCACCTCAAAATGGATACCAAAAGTCTAAATTTGTTTCTGGGTGCAGGTAACAAATAAAGATCACATATGGTACATGGATAGTGGGTGTTCAAGACACATGACCGGAAACAAACTTCTTCTCTCTAACTTCTCAAAAGAAAAGGGACCCACTGTTTCCTTTGGAGGAAATGGAAAAGGGGTCACCAAAGGATATGGTACCATTTCAAATGGAACCATCACGTTCTCCAGAGTAGCTCATGTTGAAGGGCTAATGTACAATCTTCTAAGCATCAGCCAAATATGTGATTTGGGCTATAAGGTCATGTTCCAGCTGTGTGTGTGCTTGGTCTTTGATGTACAAAACAAGATTGTACTAGCAGGAACCCGACTGAATGACGTATACATAATCAACATGAAGGAAAGTGCAATAGGAGAAGCTGTGTGTCTCCTCTCTCAAGAACTAGCCAAACAAAGTTGGCTGTGGCATAAAAGGTCTCTCTCATCTAAACTTTAAAACCTTGAACAAACTCTCCAACAAGGAGCTGGTTGTTGGAATGCCAAAAATAGTTTTTGAAAAAGAAAAGCTGTGTGGAGCATGTGAAAAAGGAAAACTCACCAGAATTTCCTTTAAAACAAAACAATGCTCTTCTATCTCTCAACCTCTTCAAATGCTTCACATGGATCTATGCGGTCCAGTAAGCACACCCAGTCTGGGTGGTAAAAAGTATATGCTAGTAATCGTCGATGACTTCTCTAGATATACTTGGGTGTTCTTTCTGAAACACAAGAGTGATGCTGCTGAAGAAATCATCAGGTTTACAAGAAAGATTAAAAATTTGAATGGTAAACTGGTGAAGTCCTTCAGAAGTGATAATGGCACAGAATTCAAGAATGCTGCTCTGGAAGATTTCTTTGACCTAAAAGGAATTTCTTAGAACTTTTCTGCCGTACGCATTCCTCAGCAAAATGGTGTTGTTGAAAGAAAGAATAGAACACTGTGTGAAGCTACAAGGTCAATGCTGAGTGAATCCAAGTTGCCAACCTATTCTCTCTCCTCAAGAGCCTTCAGAATTTTCAACCTAAGAAGACAATGCATAGATGAATCCATGCATGTGAAGTTTGATGAGTTTGAAACTTCTTCATTATCTTGTGATGAAGAAGAATTAAACCTATGGATAAATTCATGTGTTGGTGAAATTCCATCCTCCTCTCAACCCAATCCTCCAGATAGCAACTCTTCTCAGCCTTCAATAAACACCACCTTACCTTCAGAACCTTCTCTTTCTTCTCCACCTCCTGAAACTAACTCTACAGAAGACCTTACCCACCAAAACACCATATCTCCCACAAACCTATCTTCACCATCTCAAATTCCTACCTCATCCTCGTCTCTACCTCCTACCTTACCTCCTACACTAAAGTGGACCATGGATCATCCAATAGATCAAATCATAGGTGATCCACAAGTTGGTGTAAAAACCAGAAGAGGCATAAGCAATCTATGCTTATATGTCAACTTTGTTTCCATTGTTGAGCCTAAGCTGATAAATGAAGCCCTAGCTGATCCTAGCTGGGTAATTGCTATGCAAGAAGAACTCTCACAATTTGAGAGAAACAAAGTCTGGAAGTTAGTTCCTCGTCCATCCAACAAAACTATTATTGGAACAAAATGGGTGTTTCGAAACAAGATGGACGAAGAAGGAACTGTCATAAGGAACAAAGCAAGGCTGGTTGCTCAAGGATATCGGCAAGAGGAAGGAATCGATTATGATGAAACTTTTGCTCCTGTTGCCAGATTGGAAGCTATCCGAATATTTCTTACCCATGCAGCTTACAAGAATTTTCGGGTATTCCAAATGGATGTCAAAAGTGCCTTCCTGAATGGTGAATTAGCTGAAGAAGTGTATGTGAAGCAACCTCCTGGGTTTGAAGATCCAGTCCATCCATATCATGTGTATAGGTTGGATAAAGCTCTGTATGGACTGAAGAAAGCTCCTCGTGCCTGGTATGACACTCTCTCAGAATATCTACTTAGAAATAAGTATATACGAGGCAAGGTTGACAACACTCTCTTCTTCAAGAAATCACAAGGTAATATCATTCTTGTTCAAATCTATGTTGATGATATTATTTTTGGAGCCATCGATGAATCCTTGTGTGATGAGTTTAGCTCCCTCATGCAAAAAGTATGAAATGAGCATGATGGGGGAGTTAACTTTCTTTCTTGGTTTGCAATTAAAACAGTCTCCAGAAGGTATTTTCATAAATCAAAGTAAATACATTAAAGATCTTCTGAAAAAGTTTCAATTTGATACTTGCTCTACCATGAAAACTCCTATGGCTCCTCCTCTTAGACTCTTTTCTGATCCTGATGGCATTTCTCTTAATATTACAAATTATAGAGCCATGATAGGATCCCTTCTTTATCTGACTTCAAGTAGACCTGACATTATGTTTGCTACTTGTCTGTGTGCCCGATACCAAGCAAATCCTAAAAAATCACATCTGGCTGCTGTGAAAAGGATTTTTCGGTATCTGAAAGGTACTATAAATCTGGGTCTTTGGTATCCCAAAGACTCAGGTTTCGATCTCATCGGGTACTCTGATTCTGATTTTGCAGGCTCAAAAATAGACAGAAAAAGTACAACCGGAAGTTGTCAGTTACTTGGTGGAAAGCTTGTGAGCTGGTCAAGTAAGAAACAACATTCGGTGTCTACATCTACTGCTGAAGCAGAGTACGTGGCTGCTGGAAGTTGTTGTGCACAGATATTGTGGATGAAAAACTAGTTGTGTGATTATAATCAAATTTTCTCAAAAATCCCAATAATGTGTGACAACTCAAGTGCAATAGCCATTGCCAACAACCCTGTGCTTCATTCAAGATCCAAGCACATTGATATCAGGTATCACTTTATAAGAGATCATGTCTCTAAAGGTGATGTGGAGCTTCATTTCATTCCCACCGATTATCAATTAGTTGATCTGTTCACAAAGCCCCTTGATGAAGCAAGGTTCAAATTCCTCATTGGTGAATTAGGTATGATAAACATAGACTAATATATATATTTTATATTTTATATAATATGTATTTTATATATATATATATTATATATATTATATACATTTATATATTTTATAACCTGTATATATTATATATGTTATATATATATAAATAAATAAATAAACAAAAATAAATATATATATATATATATATGTATACAATGTCGTTGACTAAGTCACCGACGGTACCCTTCTCTCTCTCTCCTTTAAACTTTCCCAAAACTACCTCCTTTACCTCTCTCAAACCCTAACCCTATTCACCGCCACCACACTACACCATCCACCGCCACTACTCTCTCAGCCACCGAAATCCACCGAGAGCAACCACCATAATCATCCCAGCCATCGACGGCGACTCTCACCGCCGATGGTCCTCCTTCCTATAAACCACCATTCACCGACGGCGAACCCAGCCACCGACATCACCGACGTCTAACCACCGTGCAACTTCTCACCAACGTCTTGTTTGCTGACGTCATCACTTTCCGACAATCACATCTCAGCCACCGACGTTAAGCCACCGAGTCTCCCTTAGCCACCGACATCGACTCACCTTCATCCACCGACGTCTCTCCCTCTCTCAGACCAACCACCGACGTTTTCCCTAAGCTTCTAACCGCCGACACCTCGAACCACCGACGTTGTACTCTCACCGAGGTAACCGTTACAAACCCTTCATATTCTTAACCCCTTAAAGATAACTCTTGACTTACCACTCTTGATAAGCAAGATTCTTTGTTCTTATCCCTAATGACATCATCAATGTCAGTACATGCGCCGAATTCAACCCTAAAACCCTTAGAATTCTGATCTTTCAATCACCAAAAGTAATCATTATTTTTGAAAATTGAAATTTCCCTCTCATATATAACCTCCTTCCCCACTACTTACCACCTTTCTCGTACCCATTCTTTCTCACTTATACAAAAGCATAACCTGCAACCTGCAACTTTCTTCATCTTCTTCAATGGCATCCCCTTCAAAACCCTCAGAAGAACAAACAATGACCTTTGGATCTCTCTCCTTTCCTGCATGCAATTACTTTGGAAGAATAGGAGTTGATAATGCCCATCCAGAGTACAATGATATCTGTTGGTTTCTTCAAAGGTGCCCTCTCCAATATGCTCTGACAGCAAAACCCAAGATGAGTAAGTTTCTTCTTGGAAACTTTTGGCTATCATGTACTTTTGATGCTTCTACAGATCAAATACTTGCATCTGTTCTCAACAATGATGAACATGATGTGGCTTTTGATGTTGAAGATGTTCGAAACATCCTTAGGCTTCCCACTTATGATTCATATGAAACATTTCCTCTTGGAAATGAACACCAACAAGTGGTGGCTGTTTTGAACTACTTAGAAGAGAAGAAGGATTCAAAGTCAAAGGGTCCAGGTACTTTACTGTGCAAGAATATGGGAAACATATGGAACTTCCTTTTTGCTCATCTGATTCTGTGCCTGAGCAAGAAGACAGGTGGCCCGGATCAGTCACCTTCCCAAGTGACAGAATTGGCATATGCTTTAATTTTTCAAAGGAGGATAGACTTTGCAAGCTATTTCTTCAATGAAATGATCTCCTCCTTCTCTACCATCTGACGTCCTCAGGTACCATTTCAGCGACTTTTCTCTCTTATTATTCATGCAAAGTTGGCAGATAAATTAGAGAAAAGAGATGACATCATATATGATCTCCCTCTTCATCACGTGGGAAATCAGATTATGAAAAAGGCCGTCTTAGCTTCAGACAACCCTCTCCGACCATCTATGGTTGAGTTTGCAAGGAATGCAACTCTATCTTGGGGAGAAAATGAGCCCCGTCTGCAAAGGACCTCAGGTATGTCTTCTACTCCTTTTGCACCTAGAGTAACTGATGTGCCCAAATCTCGTAAGAGATCCAAAGCGTCGGGCACATTTACCTCCGCACCCACCGATGCTACGAAGCCAAAAGAACCTTTGGCTTCTACCCAAGCATCTAAGTCCCAAAAGCGGAGACACTCTAAAAGCCCCCCAAAGACTTCCTCAAAGAAGTCTAAGGGTACCCAAAGGGTCTCACCTCACAAGCCACCTACTAACTCCCAAAAGTTAGTAAGTGTTGAAAAGATTCCTACCCGACCCAAGGACCAGTTAACCCAACCTAGCTCCTCCATGCCCTCCCAAAAGGACATGGTTGTAAAAAGGGACATCCCTATTATTCCTTCATCAACTTTCTCTTTAGTTCATGAAGAAGACTTGGACTCTCTCATCCAAGCTGCCTCTTCTCCACCCCGTGAGCTCTCATAGCTCCCCTTCCTTACTCCACATGAGAGTGCATCACAACCAGGTGCATTTGATGGAGCATCCCAATTTACTGATTTTCTATTTTCTGACACTACACCTTGGACACATACGTCTCCCGTACGTACCAAGGTTGTGAAAGAACCCATTACTGAGGAATCCCCTCATAGACACTCTCCTAAACGTGTCTCCCCCACATCTCCTAAATCCCCCCCAAGAAAACCTACAGGTTTGGTGGATTATTCTTCCAGTGATGATGATGCTGATCAACCACCACAACCTCAACCTTCTGCTCCCATGTCTTCCAAACAAGGAGATGATCTTCTCCAAGCTTTCACCAGCTTTACCCGTGACACTATACATCGGGTGGAAACTTTGGAAGATCAAGCAGCCAAAGACTTGGAAAGACTGGTTTCTCTTTCTACTACTCAAGAGAACATTATGGAGTCTCTTGCCACTATTCTCACCAAAATTGACAAGATTCCAATTTCTCCTCCGACTATTGAGCTTGATGTGGATGGATCCTTCTTTCAGGAACAAGACAGATTTGTTCTTCAAAGAATTGAAAGAAAAATGAATTCCATGGCTTCTGATATAGAAAAGATCAAGACTTTTCTCTCTTCAGTAGGTTTCAAGGGTTCAACCACTAAGGGGGAGAAAAATAAGAAGACCAATGCTACCACCTCCACAGCCGCCGACGCCGCCCCTGACCCTGCCCCTGCAGCCGCCGACATTGGTCCATCCACCGATGGTGGTATGGCCACGGTCACCGACGTGACCCATCTGGTCACCGAGGTGACTCCTCACGTGGTCTCCATTATCTCTGTTCCTTTGGTCACCAAGTTACCTGAAGCAGCTGTTGAGGGGGAGAGTATCAGTGCTCAACCCCTTGAAACTGAAGAAGAAAAGAAAAGAAAAGAGAAGGCCAAAGGAAAGAAAACCAGTTTCCTTTGAAGATCAACAAAAAGATAAAAAGAGGAAGAAAAGAATGAGAAATCCTCAAGCAGATACTCTCAGACTTCAGCCTGCCTCTGCACTGACCGATCCTCTTGGGGTAATCTTATCTGAAGCTAAAAAAGAAGAAGCAATCAGGGCTCAGCTTGAATTTGATCAGACTAATGTACTCAAGCTAGCTCATGATGAAGTTGTTCGTACCAAAGTCACCGATGCAACTCAAGCTCAAAAAGATGAGCTTGAAAATATAAAGAAGAAATCTGAAGCTGCAAAATTGGTTGATGAGGCCAAGAAGGCAAAGGAAGTAGAGTGGTTCAAAAGGAGACTAAAGAACAGGAAGGATGATTCCAAGATTATCAGTGCCACCATCCAACCTCCAACCAAAAATTCTCCAAAGTTACTTGTCACCCTTAAGAGAGCTGTCTCAAAGGTATATGAAGCCGAATGGTTGGAAGTTCTTGGGATGACTGAATGGATGGAAGTTGGAAAATGTATCTCCAAGAGCAAAAGCAAGTACAAGGAGCTGGTACTAAATATTCTCAGAAAACTATTCATCAAGATGCTCAACATTCAAAAGGAGAATGATATTCTTGTGACATATCTTGAAGCACAACAAATGTACTTCATACAACAGGGTCTTAAAGGAGAGGTCATCACTGCTCCTAAAAACAAGAAGAAGGGACACTTTGTTATGCTTCATGAAAGAGGCATCCAGATAAATGCTTCGGGTATAGATCTTTCCATTGCTACTCCTATTGCTTACCCGGAGCAAACCATGCTGACTACTCCTGAGCTTGGGGTTTTCTTTGAAGACATCTTTGGAACCATCGGTTTCTTCAGAGCTTCTGACATCCCAAGGGCTCACAGCTCCTTCCTCTCTACTATTCTAGGAGTACCTCCGGTTGTAGACCATCGGATCACTAGGCTTATCTTGGATGAGCTAAAAAGAAGAGAACCCACTCCTTGAATAGTTTTCATATAGTGTGAACTTTATTTTTCAAAACTGTGTGTTGATTAATAAAAGTTCATACTCTTCTTCCTTAAAAAATTCTTGTTAATATTTTTATTTTTTCTTGCACATACTTATACTTACATTTATTCTTATACTTATACTGTACATACTCAGTTAAAAAAAATCAAAAAAAAAAATCTGAGTCAAAAGAACCCAAAAGAAAAATAGAAAGGGTCAAAAAGAATTCTTTTCTAACTTACAGGTATCATCATCAAATAGGGGGAGATTGTTGGGTCACCGATGATTTGGTGATGAACCACCTTCCTTTGTATGAATGAACTTTTACAGGTTCTTTTGAAGGTCTAAAATATGCTTCAAGTATTGAAGAGTCAAAGACTATTCAATCAAGGGTTGTACATCAAAAAGTGAAATTTTGGATGTATCAACCAACTTCAATATTCAGATCATTTTGCCAAGTCAAGATTGGGTCACCAATATAGTGGGTCACCGATGGTACACTCAAAAGTCATCAAAAGTACTAAGGACATCAAATAAGATGAAGTCATCAAGTTTGATGTCATGGTCACCGACACTATAATCTTGGTCACCGAAATTGCAGGTATATTTTCTAAGGCTGTGATATCAAGTCACAAGTTCAAGGGTGTGCACTTTTGGCATTTAGTGAAAGATGAAGTTTATCAAGCAAAGTGTACACTTATCAATTCCAGCCTTACAAGGTATCCACCGATGTGATACATAGTGTGATGTATCACTTAGCAATTTCAAAGAGATAAGTTCTTGACTCACATCAATTGCAAGACACATGAGCCAGCAAGAACTTGGGCATCAAGCCTTAAATAAAGACATTCTCTTTTATTTTTATAAAAAGGAATATTTGTATTTTTGCTAAAAGGTTTGATGGGACTTCACAGAGCATGAAGAAAAGAAGATAAAGTTATCTGACATTACGTGCTACAAGGAATGGTTCATCCATTATTCTAGTACAAAGGAAGTGGTCTCTTCCTTTGTCCAAAATGAATAATCTTCCAGCTAATGAAACCTTGACAGATGTCCACTTGCATCCCATGCATGGGCACTATAAAAGGAGATGAAGTCCTTCCCAGAAATCTCACGCTTTCAACAAATCTTCAGAGTGATTATTTGTGTGACTGTGGCAAAGCTGTGTGCTATAACAATATTGTTTTAACTTCCTTAGTGTATAAGTTAATTATTGTTATCTGTATGTTTAGTTTGATAGAATAGTGTGCCTGTTCTTTTCCGCATCAAACTATCTGTGTGTAAATTTTTAATATTTATATTAAAAAATTTAAAAAGAGTATATTCTGTGTGTTTTATATTCAACCCCCCCTTCTACAAAACCCTCTCTTAGTTAGCCATCTCTCCTTGGGGACTAACATTTTTCTTGTCTTCGCTCTTACCGGGTAAGATTTTTGGTACTTGTTATATTCCTCCGGTAAGATAATATGGCTTGGTAAGCACTTACCCGGGTAAGCGTTTGATAAACGGCCCCTTAGTTCATGAATCATACACCGTATAAATTTATCATGATGTTTCATGAATCATGTACGATGAATCCATGTATCATCATCGACAAACAATGTCTATAAAAACATATAACACAAACCAGAAGGCAATTACCATCTTCATCGTAAAAACCCGAACATCCATCTCCAATATCTTTTCCGAGGGAAACACCAACCTCCTTTAATCGATTGCGTCCATCAACACATTAGAAGTCATTCCCGCCGATGAACCTACGATATCACTCACACATATCTAGTTCATCGAATATGGATAATCTATTATTGTACTGTTATTTCAATAATCTAAATTCAAAACTTCAAAATCGGATACTGTAAATAGGGAGTCGATGGAGACAATGATAACATAAACGAAATAGCAAAATCACACCCTAAAAAAATCCCTATAAAATGGGTAAATACTAAAATTAAGGAATTAATCAAATTAAATAAAAAAGTATTAACTAAACAAATGTAATTCCTCTAATTCCGAAATTACCCTCACGTGCCTATCCAAATTAACAAATTGAATCAAAGTCATTTTATTTATATGGTTTAGATTGAATTTGTATATTTTGTTAGAATTGTTGGGTTTGTAATACAAAAACAATAAATAAATAAATAAAAGAATAAAAAAATGGTTAAATAACATGTAATTTTACATTAAAATCATATGTAAATTTATATATGATTCACGTGATTTCGATAATGTCACCTGTTTTATTGACGTTAATATATAATCATATATGATTTTAAATGTGATTTAATAGTTTTTATATTTTCTTGTTTAATTAATGTTTTAAATATATATATATATATATATATATATATATATATATAGCATCACTCTTTTGGGTGTGGTGGTTTGGAGATCACGTGATTGTTGAAAGGAATCTAGGGCCATGACATGATCAGTGGATTCCGACTGTAACAAAAAAGACGTGTTTGCGTCTTCTGCGCTTCTTTCTTTCTTTTTAGCTTTTTTTCACCCAACTTTCTCTCCTATATATTTCATCAATTTTTTCTTTCCCTATTATATTTCTAAAACTTTCTGAATCTAATTTAAAATTCTGTAAAACATTTTTTTTTATAAATAGAGTTAATTACATTTTTCGTCCTTCTGTTTTATGTGTTCCTTGTTTTAGGGGTTGCTTACCAAATCTTATCCGAATAAGTGATTATCGGTAAAATTCAGCATTATCACATATAAGATGTTAGTCAACCAAAAAGACATTTATATAATAATTTATCCAGTAAGCATTTACAGTGGTAAGAGTCATCGTCATCATTTACCGGGTAAGACTCTTGATCCTTGTTTCTTGTCTTCGATTTTACTGGGTAAGATTTATGGTTCTTGTCGTATTCCTCCAATAAGATAATAATAATCTGACTTGGTAAGTGTTTACTCGAGTAAACGTTTGATAAATGGATCCTTAGTTTAAAACAATTCATTAATAATATAATATGTTAATTAAATATAAACCAGATGGAAAAAAGTTAAATAATAAAATATGGTAATTAATATATTTCAAATTATTATGTATATATATAGAGAATTTAATTAAAATAGTAGTTTTTTAAAAAAATGTTAACCAAATATCTATTTTTTTCTTTGAGTTTATCAAAATAATAAAAAATCCTACGAAATTATGGCCTTCTCCATAAAAAAAATGACATAGTTCACGATTTTATGGGGTGTGGATTGAAAATCATTTTGGGAATTGCAGGGTTGATAATGAATATATGAAACAAATGCAAAAATTAATATCGTGGGGTTGATATTGTTGGGAATTATTTTGATATGCAAAATATTTGATATTAATATCAAGCGATAAACGATATCAATATTAAATATTAATAAAGTATTTTCAAAATATTTAATCTAGGGAAAATTATATTCTATCTAATTCAGAAATTTTATTTCTAAAATATTTAAAATCTTTTCTTTTTGAACCAAAAATATTTAAAATCTCTTTTAATTTACCAAAATGATCAATAGCTTCGTGGATCCATAAAGTGGCTGACGGAATGCATTATTTTAATAGAATTTACAGACTCATACATACACACATGGAATTCGTGAGCCACTTAATGGATCCAAGGACCCTTTGGTCATTTTAGTAAGTTAGAAGAGATTTTGAATATTTTAGTTATAAGATTTTCTAAAATGGATATAATAATAATTTTCTCTTTAATATAAAGTATTTACAAAAAAATAAATATTTTAATATGATAAACAATATTAGTATTAAGTATTTTGAAAATACTTTATTTATAACATGAATATAAACAAAATTGTACTAGTTTACTGATAAACAAATAAATTAAAATTTGTTTTATAAATGCAACAATAACAAAAAAATATATATTAATCGAGAAGGCACAGTTGCAAAAGCTAAGAGCATCTCCAACAGCTATTGTAATTTTTTTCTAAAATAGCATATTAAAAGTCAAAATCTTTATAATAATTTACATTCAACTCCAACAGCTACTCTATTTTAGCAATTTTATCCTTAACAATATTAATAAAATATTCCATCATTTAATAAATAATTATTTATCTCTCCTACACACTCAACTCCAATTATTTTGATTGATTGAATATAATTAAAATATTGTTTCTCTCTCTTCTATATATTTTTAGAGATTTTCTAAATTTAGAGATTTTTCTTCTCTTTTTTCCCATTTTTCTATTTTAGCAATTGATATACCATAGCTGTTGGAGCACTTAAATTGCTAAAATCCTCTATTTTTCTATTTTACAATAGCTATTTGGAGATGCTCTAAAGCAACAGTTGTACTTGACGATGATGAAAATAGTAGGCATGAAAAACAATCAAATGTGGCTTGATGGGATGAGATACCCCCGAATTGTAAAGAGTAAATTACGGTTTTAGTCCCTGTGGTTTGTTGAAAATTACTGTTTTCGTCCTCATGATTTTGAAATTACGATTTTCATCCTTATGGTTTATAATTCATAACTTTTTTCGTCCTTGTGATTTAAAATTTATTGCTTTTTTCGTCCTTATGGTTTATAATTCATTTCTATTTTAGTTCTTCATGCTTAAAAGTAGTATTTTGAACTCAGGACCAAAATAGAAATGAATTGTAAACCATAGGCATGAAAGTTGCAATTTCAAAACCATAGGGACAAAATCTGCAATTTTTATCAAACCACAGGTATGAAAAACGTAATTTACTAAAAAATAAATGATTTTCAACCCATATTCCTTGTAGGGTATTTCATGGGGTATGCCACTTTTTCAACGAAGGTCACAATTTTGTCCGAGTATTTCGTGAGTTTTTTTTTTTTTTTTTTTTTTTTTGTGTGGCTATTTTAGTAAATTTTAATCTTTTTTACTATTTGGATAACAATTTTTTTAAATGGTTATTTTACTTAAATTCCAATACATATATACATATATATATATATATATATATATATATATAAATGGATACATCTTTAAATACAAACCAGTCAAAGGTTAGAAACTATAAAAACTCGTACAAATTAATATAAAAAATAAAAAATTTCATGATTTTTTTCATCAAATACTATTATTTAAGATATTATTACACATATGTTTGTTTCACCTTGTAAAAGTTTCAAATGTATTTGTTTTCATAAGTTTAAAGTTTATCATATATTTTTTTATGAAAAAGTTTCATATGTATTTTTTGCACAAGGTGAAACAAGCATATGTGTAATAATATCTTAAATCATAGTATTTAATGAAAAAAAATCATGAAAAAAATTATTTTTTATATTGATTTGTACGAGTTTGTATAGTTTCTAACATTTGATTGGTTTGTATTTAAAGATGTCTCTCTCTCTATATATATAATCCTTC
Source organism: Silybum marianum (assembly GCA_036898165.1). Taxonomy (NCBI): domain Eukaryota; kingdom Viridiplantae; phylum Streptophyta; class Magnoliopsida; order Asterales; family Asteraceae; genus Silybum; species Silybum marianum. The sequence goes on from CM072541.1 coordinate 22,219,057, forward strand.
TCTCTCTCTCTCTCTATATATATATATATAGAAGGTTGGTTTTCGATAAAAATGAAAGTTAAATGAAAAAGATAATAATGGATCTACATCCTTAAATCAATTCTAATCGAAGACAACCACTAGATCAACGATAATGAAATATACTAGATCAATTTCCTTTTCAAGATTTAAAGTACATTTCATTTTTGGTCTATATGCTTTTTCGATTTTCTTGGTTTTGATTCTTAGAATTCATTTAATACAAATTTATTATCGTGATTTGCATTTTTGTCTGGTTTTGCTCTTTCCCACCAACATATGTCAAGGGCAATGTTGTAAAATCCGGGTTTTTAGTTGAACCGGTGTGGTGATTGGTCACGAATCAACCGGTGTGGTGATCGGGTCACGAATCAACCGGTTCAACCATCTGGTCAACCCACATTCAAGAATATCTTTTTATTTTCCATTTTCCTGCTACACACACACAGATATATATATATATATATATATAGGGCCAGGTTTATACGAGAACGTAACTTTTTACGAGAATGGAAGGAGTTTTTTTTCATGTACAAAATCATATTGATTCATGTAGTGATTTTGATTCACATACAAAATCATATGTGATTTTGATGTTAGTACAAAATCACATGTGATTTTTTGGTGTTGGTACAAAATCATATGTGATTTTGTAAATGAAAAAAGCTATTCGCGTTCTCGTAAAAAGACACCATTCTTGCATGAACCTCCCTATATATATATATATAGCGAGAGAGAGAGAGAGAGAGAGAGAGAAGTTCAAATGATAACTCAAATTTGGTTGTGAACGTGAAGACAAATGAGAGCGCGACACGTGTCTGAATGCAGAAATATTCGGACTAAATATAGTATATATTTAGTCTGAATAATGCATATTTACTCTAAATAAATACTATATTCAGTCCGAATATTTATTTGATTATTCAGTCTGAATAAATACTATATTCAGTCCGAATATTTCTGATTATTCGGTCCGAACATGACATTTGTCGCGCTCTCATTTGTCCTCACGTTCACAACCAAATTTGAGTTCTCATTTGAACCCGCCCGTATATATATATATATATATATATATATTAAAAATAACATAAAAAACTTGATGTTTAGAAGTTCAAACATTAAAAATAACATAACAAGTTTCAAATCAATCAAAATACATTAAAAAACACATAACAATAAGTTTTTCATCAATCCAAATACACTTTTTAATGAAACCCGGTTCAACCGGTTTTTTATTAAACCCAACCAGGTCAGAAATTGCCAAAAACGCGGTCATAGTTGACCCGCTTTCTTCCCGGGGTCACGGTTCAACCGGTTCAACCGATCGGGTCAAACCGGGTTTTAAAACATTGGTTAGGGGTTGTTCGGTTGGTGTATCATTATACAAGTCTTGTATAGATAAAGTTGTCTGTATTAATTTCCCAGAATTGGTGTTCAGTTACTATGTTGAATAAACCGCTTGAATAATTAAAATGACTATTTTGCCCTTTTATTTTATATTAAACAACATTATAAATCAATTTTATTACCTCAAGCAAATAAAAAACTCAAGACTTCATATCAACAAGAAGAAGCACATTTTTGTAAATCAAACAAATTACAATCAAGAAAATCAAGATCCATATCATGAACAACAAACAAACATTTATAAATCTATAACCAAATAAATAAAAACAATATGTAACCAACCAAGAACCCAAATACAAGATATGTAACCATAGCAAGTTGGGAGGCAGAAAATGGAAAAGTAAAACAAGATTCAGATTGAAATCTGAAACCAAAACATAACCCACAATAGTTGTAATCAAACCCAAAACAAGGGCCAAACCCTAAGAGATGAAGAAGCAAGCATAGGTAAGAGATAAACAACGGAAAAGTAAACACGGGATCACAACAATAAAATTGGATTTATAGAACACCACCAATAAATAAGGGTTTTAATAGACCACTTCATTTGACACAAATTATAGAACCAAAAAATAAAGTGTTCTATCTAAAGACGTTGAATAAGTTTATAGGACGTTTTTAAGCGTGATAACAACTTTTTAGGACACTTAGAAAAAAAAACATCGTAACTAATAAGTTTATAGGACGTTTTTGAGAAAGTGTCCTGTAAACCCATCTTTTTATAGGACATTTTTTTCAAATTGTATCCTATAAAATAACTAATATTACATTTACCAGGAGGTTCCACGTTTAAATCCAGGAAGGGGTAAAAAAATCCTCTTGTGGCCGTGGAGGTTCAAATGCGGTGACTCCAGGCTACCCGACAAGCAGGTAGTCGTTCTGGGATTAGTCTGTTGGCATAGCGGGTTGGATATCATGTTAATAAAAAAATAGAGTAAAAAGTGTTTTAATAAATTTGTTACGACCCCTAACAAGACGTTCTATAAACTTATTACAATAACGCTTTATTTTTTGGTCCTATAATTTATAGGACACTTATTCATTGATGTTGTTCTATAAACCCAAATTGGTTGAAGTGGACCGTCAGTGTTGTCGACGAAGAACAAGACTAGGAGACCATTGGTTAACCAAGAGATAGATGGAGGACAAGACTAGAGACGGAGAACCAGAAGATTGCCGGTAAACGAGCCTGACTGGCCGGAGAATGAAGCTAGGAGAACGGTCGAAGAATGAGGAGATCGCCGGAGAATGATTACATCAGCGAACCACCATAAAACTTAAACTTCTTTTCAAATAGTGAAATGGACACCATAGAACATGAGAATAGAAAAATATATTTGTTGATTTGTTAGGGTTAGGGTTAGGGTTAGGGAAAAAACATACCTAAGAGTTCGACTGTTCGAGACCACCACGTAGAAGAGACCAAGAGTGACGACCAGCCGACGTCCGGAAGCCGAACAGGTCTGGATGTCTAGATTAGCCGATGAGTGGAGGATTGAGCGCCGAGAACCAGAAGCAGGAGATCGGGAGTCGACTTAAAATTTTATAAAATTAAGCATTCTGGATTTCATATTAGCCGATTAGGATTTAAGCGTATGGGTTTGGGCCTTGGGCTTTTACATTTTATATACTTAGCCCAGTATGGAGTTATAAATATTTACATATATTATATCTATAAAATATCGGGTCGGGCCAAGCCAGTGAGTATCATCTTCGTCCCCGTTACGTTGTCCCTGAACCCAATCCGATTTGTTCGGTTTTCGGTTTTCATCGTTGGTTTCGGTTTTTTTTTTGCCATCCCTAAGGGTGTGTTTGGTATGTAGACAGGACATGACAGCTGTCTCACGTTTGGTAATACATGGTATTACAGGACATGACATGACATGACAGGACCGGGTATTTTTTTGTTTGATCGAGTGTGTTTTACAAAAGGCAAAAGTGTAAAAAAAGTGGTTTAGTGCATGACTTCATTTTTTGGGCTGAGCAAATAAATCTATTTTTGACCCATTAAGTCACTTCTGAACAACTATGTATGGCTTACCGAATAAGCTATACATGTCATACAGTCCATTATGTTGTTACAGAAAAACCCCTTAATTTCATCCGTTAGGTGAAGGCATTTTGGTTCTTTTATTGTTTTTTGTCCTCTTATTTTCTTTCCAAAAAAAACTAATTATAGTTGGGTTTCGGTGAGGTTATGGGGAGAAGCATAAGAAGAGATCCCCACCTCTAGATCAAACATAAATTGAATTTCAATGCGAATAAGGTGAATTGAGATGCATCAGAGCAAATGACCAATTGCCTTCTAAAAGCAAAATAAAGGGTTGACATGAGATTAAAAATAATCAATGATTCGCATATCTTACTATGCTTTTCACCTTAACTCTTCTTCTAACACGATCATTCGCCTTATATATGTGTATATATGTACTGTGTTAATAACCCACAAGGACAATATCCAATGTCTTCAATGTTACACACCAACCTTCATTTGACATTCCACACGAACATTCATCTCTAACACCGTACACCAACCTCCATTTTAATTTTGAACTATAAGAGAGATGGTTTAAAAATGGGGGTGTGAAAACGGTTTCGTCTATTCGATTTGACACGTGTTTTGGTGCATTGTGGAGGCGTGCTGATCGACAAATACACCAAATCCCGGTTCTCCACACCCATAATGGAGAAGAATCAATGCCTATCCTCGAGTTCTATACCAATAGTGTAGGATCGAATCCTCTTGTACAAATTGGTGTTGTCACGGAAGAGAAGGATGGTTTGTAAAAGTCTACACACCACACCAAAGCCATAATAACATCTTCATTATGTTTTTGTTATGTATATGAGTTGCAATATCATCTTCATCAATATTGTATTTTTGGTTAGTTGATGATTGTTCATAAGTTTGATTTAGTTTGTAATAACTTTCATTTTTGACTTTGTAATATTTTGGATTTTTGATCTGGAGTTATGATACATCAGATGTTTCTTGATTGTTCAATGTCGACTTTTATAAGTTTGAATTGTAACATTCTTTTAGGATTATGGGTTGTGATATGAATACTTTCAGTAGATAGAAGATGTATGAATACATGACTGAAGGGAACAAAACAAAACAAAATAAGAAATTACAATTTGGTTGGAATGTACTTAAGAAGCTGGTAATAGACGTCTAGACTTATTGCTAAAAGTTATCATATATTAGTTTAATTTGAAACCACCCCCTTTTATTTAACTAAATACCTTTTGATGACAATCCCTATAGATTAAACTTACCACTAATACAACTAATTTTATATTAACACAAAATAAGACTGTTATTTGTTGGTATCAATAATCATCACAAATAGTATGTGATCTCTTGTTCCTGGATCATACGATTTTAAAGGTTTTCAATATATGTAACTCGATGTCTCCATACTATTTTTGGTCATTATGTAGTGCGTCGGGCCTAATGGATATGCTTGACTCGTAAATTCTAACCTTAAAAGGTTTAAATTAGTTCCCAAAGCTTACTCATTCAAGTCTTCAGAAGACCTACATCGAGGCTTGACCTCGTTGTCATGTTAACCTTGTAACTCCACTCTAAAGCTTGGTCTCCATTGTAATGCGTTATAGACGTTTATCAAGATATGTTTACTTTTTATTATTTTTGAAGATATAACTCGAGGTATAAATAATAATTATGTACGATAGTTAGTGAGTTAGTGGTACCCTTAATTGGGTTGGGTCGTGGTAAGTTAACATCCTGGGGAGTCAGTGGATGGTATCCCTAACTACCCGGGTTCGAACCTCGTGGTGCGCATGTGGAGATATCCAGATCTTGGGTCTGCCACTTATTGGTACTCTTAATTGGGCTTGGCCGTGGTCGACGAGGATTAGTCCGGTGGCATCCTTAAGTGGAAGCCCAGATACCCCATTAAAGTGTGTGTGTGTGTGTGTGTGTGTGTGTTTGTCAGTGCGTGTTACTTGCCTTTCAAAAAATAATAATTATGTACGATAGTTAATACTTAAATAAATATTAAATGAAATGATAAAAACTAAAACCCTAAATAGGTAATCCATACTTAAATAGACGTTAAATAAAAAGATAAAAACAAAAACCCGGAGCCGTTTGGTTCATGAAAAATTTGATGGAATTGGAATGATTGAATCCATTCACGAAATTCTTTTGCCATGTTTGATTCACGAAATTAAATAGATGAAATTTTTTTGAATTCTAATTGATTCCTTAAGTTAAAAAATTCATCATTCTTTAAGATAAGTGAAATAATTAAATATCATCTCTTTTTAACGAACCAAACATGTTGACAAATTTCATCAAATTACATTCCAATTCTTTTAAGTTTCAATTCTATCAATTTTCATTCTATAAACCGAATACACCTAAATAAGTAATCCTTATTTAGATTCTTGTACGCTAACATGAATTCGAAGTTGTGATTAGACACACTAGTAAATTTAATCCCCGCTTTTGTCCTATTGATGTCATTTTCTTATAAACGTTTTAATATAAATGGTTTATCTTCTTCTAATTAGTTTTATAACTTTATATAAATTTAAATAATATCGTTCTACCTTAGGACACGTGTTGAAAGGTTGTGGCCCTATCAGAGGCTTGATATTTAACCCAATTACCACACCTTATCTCACCTCGTTTAGAAGGCTTGATTAAAACATTGATGAAAAATGAACCCGGGTTGAGTTCCAGTAAAAAAGGAAGTTACGGTAAGAAAGGTGAAAATAAATCTCCACTCATAGATCAATCATATTTTAAGATCAACATGTAAGATACCGAGATGCTAGCCAATTCCTTTACAAAGGACAATTCATTGGTAGGTATAAAATTAAATGTGAAAAGATTGAAAATCTCTTCGCTTCTCACCTTAACTCCACTTCTTACAATAATCCCATGCCAATGAATCCAACAACATAAAAAGAAGTATACGAACTTTCAAGTACAATAGCACCCAAAACTAGGGGTGTTCAAAAAAACCGATGAACCACGAAAACCGGTCGGACCAAACCGAACCGGACCGTTCTGGGCGGTTTAGGTGGTCCGGTGATCCGACGATCCGGTCCGGTTTACAAAAATGCCAAACCGGGTGGTCCGGTCTACGATTTGAGGATTTTAATGAACAGTTTAACCGACCGGTTAGCTCATATACATATATATGTAATTTTATATAATTCTTATATAACAAATTTGGGCTTGCACTTTATTATTTAGATATTTGCCTTAAGATTTACTTGTAAAGGAAACAATATTGGACTATTGGGCCATTAATAATTTTAGAAATCTATATATATATATATATAAAAGGAAGATCCTAAGAGTATGATTTGACATCTTCTTAGACTAGGATTCTTACCTAAGATTTTTGTGGTTTATTTGAAATTTTAAAATGTTAAATATATTAAAGACTATAATACCCCTTTATTAAAAATGTATTGTTATTTACAAAAAGGCTACTTTAGTAATTTGACACTACTTTAATTGACTTTTAATACATAAACCATCCAACTTCCTATCTTTTAATCATTTGCTTTATTGCTAATTAATAATTTATTTCCACTTCTTTATGTTATTAACCTTTCATTTTCCTACATTTATGTTGATTAATCATTATTTTTCCCTTATTTAAGCACAAATGGTTTTTTTTGTTGGATGTGTTATTGGTTTTTTTTCACTTCTTTGTCCTACAACAACCTATCTATCATTCTCTCCTTTAACACATTTTGTCTAACTAAAAGATGATCTAAATGTATGAAGTTTTGTTTATAGTCAAATTCATTGCTAATGTGTTGACTTCATATGGTCTTTAGGTTTTTTTTTGTAGTTAGTGACACAAACAAGAACAAGCTCTATAGACATATATTTTACTACATGTAAGTCTTTCATTCAACTACTTCTTCAATTTCAATCTAATCATGATTTTGTCTATTTTATAATTACATGATGTATTATGACCTCTTATTTCTATTTTTTTCTCAGGACCATAACCCACAACGCTAAAAGAATATTTGTGTATTGTTTATTAAAATATTACATTGCTACTCACAAAGGTGTCGTAAATCTACATTTTTATATTCACTTATTAATGTGTTATATATGCTAATAGATATGTTTAGTTTACATTTGAGAAATCAAAGTTTTATGAGAATGTAAATCAACTAATATTATTCAAAGTTTGTTTTCTTGATCTTTAACGATTGAATCATGTTTAAAACTAGACTAATTTTCATTCACAAAAACCTACAAAGATGATGTGGTACATTAATCTTCTAAGGAACTTTCTCATTATTTGTTTTCTTAATATCAAATAAGAAAACTTTTTTACCCTTAAATGAAATATGTGTATTTCATTATAAGAAAGCTCATTTGTTAATTTTACGTCGAGTTTAATAAGGTTTAACCTCCAAACTATCCAACTTTCTTTAGGTTTTATTTTACTCTATCATCTATATCTATTAATATCTCAAAAAGTAAGTAATATAGCAATATAAATGGAAATTTTCTTTGGTTCCAAAATGATGTAATTTTTTTACAAGTTAGATATGTCTCATTTAAAGTGCATATTTCATCATTTGGTGGACTGAATTTATAATAAAAATATTCCTATAATATATTGTTTTTTTATGTATGGAATACTTTATTTCTCTTCAATTAATTACATTTATATGGTTATTAATTGTAATTTTTATATACAACCTATTTCTGAATTTGTTAATAATTAAGATGCAAAATAAGCCTTATAAGCTAAAATGCAAAATTATAAAGATAATATTGTGTTCATTCATCATAACAGTTAATATTGCACATATGTTTACCATTTCTACGATCGTTAACTTTATGCCAAAACATTATTTTGCACGCAACAATAAAAATAAGATAATGTATGAAATTCTCTTTATTATTAGAAACAATATCAAGGGAAATATATAATTTACATCTAAACAATCTTAATAAATTTATCGTCTTATTTTACATTTAATTAGTTATCAATTATCAAATTGCATTTTATCTTAACTTATTACGGATTTTACAATAATATATTTTTGCTACCGTCCAACACAAATATATAAATGAAGGCTATAAGGTATTAACATAATGAAAACTTAATATTCTCAAATCATGAATTATGGTTGAATTTGGTTATTTCATGTTGATGAACTTGAGAAATATTAGAAAATATATAGTTGTGTATATGAAAGGAAGGTGAAGATATCCACATTGCTAAGCAAGAAATATATGAGTCTATAAATGAAAGTTATAAGGTATTAACATGGTGAATGAGAATTTAGTATTATCAAATAGTGGTTGATTTTGGTTATCCCATGTTGATGAGAAGGAGAAATATTGAAAAATATAGTTTAATATATAAAAGGAGGGGGAATGACTTGAAAATCGATACCAATATAAATATCTAAAGGAATCCTGCGAAGCTATTGTTATTGGGTTAGCCATACACTTCACATATTTCAAGGGATTCACATGTCATTATCAAATGATACAAATATTGGAAATAGTTAGTTGAGTATACAAAAGGAGGATGAATGACTTGATTGGTTGGCTAAAGATGAGACATTTGCTATCTAATTTTTAGATTAAATGATAATTTTGAAGTTATGTGGTAAAAATATTTTGTTAAAAGACAACACATTTCACTTTCGGTTTGATTAAATGTAAAATGTTCATTATAATCAAATGAATACAATCATAAATATAAATATAAATATAATGAAAAAAATGACAAAACGATATTGTGATAATGAGAATTTAGTTCTTCTCAAAAAATGAATTATACTTGAAATATGATGATAAAACAACATTGATGGAGAGAGTTGATTATACGAGCAGACGAGAGATGTCTTGAAATATCGGAAGAATATTGAGAAAATGTATAATAAAATGTTAATATTCAGAATTTTTAAGTTGATGTAATATGATACATTTTTGTATATCTTATTTAGAGTTAAATGCAAATTTGGTCCCTGTGGTTTACATAAATTAACGGATAAGGTCCTTGAACTTTCTTTTTAACAAAGAGCATCCCTATAGTTTCACTTTTATAACGGATACGGTCCCTCCTACTAACACTGTTAGTTAAAGTGGTGTTAGTGAAGGGTAGTTTAGTCTATTAACTTTTTTTCTCCATTTAATTTCATTCTCATAACACATATGGTCCCTCTATCAACTTTTATTTTAATAACAAATTTGATCCTTCCTCTCCCTTCAATTTATAACAAATTTGGTCCCTCATTTTAATTGAAATATAAAAAAAAATTAGTATAATTAAATAGATATAAAAATATAAATTTACTAATTTACTTAAACTAATTAATACACACTAAAAACGACTATAGTTAAAGGATAAATTAAAAAATATATAGAAATGTTATAATTTAGATTATTAGTATTATTTTAGTGATTAGTAAAAAAATTGACTGCTAAAATTTAACACTAAGGCTATATTTATCAATTTCGGTAGAAATGGTCTATCAATTTACCTTTTCAAAATAATTTTTTAATAAAATATAAAAGATTAACTTATTGCTTTTAAGTACAAAAAATGAAATTAATCATATTTATTGGATCAAATACATCTAATAGTTTTTTACGTTTTTATTTAAGCCTTCTATTTTAAAAAACACTCTAAAAATATTTTGATCTGAATTTTAAATGTGATTGTCTTTATCGTAATTTCAAGTTGCAAATACTATTTTTAGTGAATAGTCTACTTTTGTTTATAGTTATTAGAATAATTTGAGAGTTAAATAATTAAGGGGTGTTTGTTGATTATTTGAAACAACTTATGTTTTTCCTATAAAAGTCTTTATCAACTTATTATAAGTTAGAATGTTGTACTTTCTTGAAAAACTCCTTATTATTCGTTTGACACCGATATAAGTACTTTATCCAAACACTCAAAAAGTCCTATTAAATCGTTTATCAACACAATTTTTGTAAATATTAAATGAATTTTATTCAATCAATACTTACATAATTTTGTGTTGGTAAACAATCCAATAAGATTTGTAATTGACCAAACCACTTCAAAATATGTATTTTTTTACAGGTTAAAGTAGATAGACCATTTTTAACCGAAATTACTAAAGATAGCATTAGTGTTAAATTTTACCAGTCAAATGTTTAACTAATCACTAAAATAATACTAATAATCTGAATTATAGGATTTTTATATGTTTATTAATTTATTCTCTTACTATAATCATTTTTAGTATATATTAATTAGTTTAAGTAAATTAGTTAATTTATATTTTATATCTATTTAACAATTTTTTTATGTATGTTAATTAAAATGAGGGACCAAATTTGTTATAAAATTGAAAGTAATGGAAGGACCAAATTTGTTAATAAAATGAAAGTTGATGGAGGGACCATATGTGTTATGAGAATGAAAGTAAATGGAGAAGAAAAGTTAATAGACTAAACTACCCTTCACTAACACCACTTAAACTAACGGTGTTAGTAGGAGGGACCATATCTGTTATAAAAATGAAACTATAGGGATGCTATTCGTTAAAAAGAAAGTTCAGGGACCTTATCCGTTAATTTATGTAAACCACAGGGACCAAATTTGTATTTAACTCTCTTATTTAAGATGTGTTTTGATCATCGTACAACACGCGATGTCAAACACTAGTTAAACTTAAATTAGGAATTATAGGGTTATCAATCAAAGCTTCAAAGAATAGAATTATTCTCCAATCAACTCTTGAACATGAACGAGACGTGTTACACTTCAAGTCTTCATCCTTCAATATTGATCCAACTCGTGAACTGTTATCGACTTTCTTCTTCCCACGTAACAACAATTAATCGATCACTTAAAAGATTGTACGGTTCTTCATTCATCCTAAATATTTAAGGATTTGACGATTTATGATGCATAACTTATTTTAAATATTGAATTATTTAGGATTATGTATGATGTATGAACAACAATGAATTTTTTATTTATTTCTTTTTACTTGCATTTTTAAGTTATATGTTTGCATGTAAATTTTTAAAACTTCATAATTAGTCGAAACTATCTAAATCGATCAGACCAGACCGTATTTTTGTAATACGGTCTGTTTTGACCGGTCTGAATACTTCATTCCAAACTGCACGGTTTGAAAAATTCTCAAACCGCCACTTATGGTCTGGTCTGTTAAAATAGGCTAAAACCGCCCAGACCAAACCGTGAACACCCCTACCCAAAACAACAACAATCATAATCACAGATCTACAAAGTTAATCAGGGTTATTGAACACAAACAAAATATATGCATTACATCCACATAACAAACTCTCAAATTCATGAACGTGGCTTTACGTAACTTCCCATCCTCACAACGATCCCATCGATATCACGAACATACCCAACCTTCTGTCCCCATTCTTTCTCCTCCGGCTTGCACACCGCCTCCGCCCCATTCTCCACCGCCCTCTGCAATTCAATTCATTTCAATTCCATATACGCAATCTATGATTATATATCATAAATAATAGAAAATCTGAATTAATTCTTCCATAAGAATAAGACAAACAATATATCAAATACCTTGAATGCAGCATCAACGTCTGCATATGCAAAGCAAACCTCAAGTTGATTCCTCTTCTTTTTTGTTCCTTCCTGTACCTCGCCCGTCAGATCATCCGTTTCATGTTGATGTAACGGTGTAAATGCTATTGTTGTCGCTCCACTTTGTAGTTCGCCCCATCTATATATATATATATATATATATAATTTTGTAAGAAATCATAAGAATCGAGAAATTATGAGATCGATTTATAGATTTGTTTACCTGTGAGAATCGTCTAATCGACGAACGGTGTAACCGAACGCCTTCCCGTAAAACTCGACGGATTTGGCCACATCCTTGACGTAGACAACCGTGTATGCGTACTCCGGGTTCAGATTTGACGCCATTTTTTATCGAATTTCGAGGTTTTGGTTTCCTTTTTCTTTGTTGTTTTTTTTTTTTTTGCGTTCTATTTATAGGGAGATCAATAGACGGAATTAATGAGACGGATCGGCGGTGATGAGGTGTCCGAACGACACGTGGAGGACTTTTAGGATTGCTGTGTATACACGTGGCAGTCTATCACGTGACTTTCTTATGAGTTGTCTTTATTTATGGGCCGATAATTACAAGATCCGTCACCAGGCCCATGATTTCATAAGATGGGCGAGAAGCTACGCTGTATATTTAAAAATATGGTGACGTCAAATTTGAATTAATTACAAGATATTAAATAAATTAATCTTGGTTCATGTTTTTTTATTGGGAAATTAATTATTTTAACCATTTTAGAAATCAAAATTATTAAAATGACCATTTTCTTTCCACTTTTACTAAAATGATCAAAATACAATCGAAATATCCTACGAATTTTAAATCTCTCCGCCAAACACCTCAAATCCTCCGCCAAATTTGGGGCGGAGGTTATAAATTGACAATTTCTTATTACATTTATATTTTCTACCCTTAAAGTTAGTTAATAAATTACTTTAGATACTTTACTTTTTAATTTTTCGTTTTACATCCTTATCACATTAACACACATACTCGTATATCAATTAAAATACGTCTAAAAATACGTTTTTATTTTAACAAGTTACACCATTATAATCGTCTCGACAATACCTTCGAAATGAGCCCAATATTGAATATTTTAATTAATATTCCGAATTTTGTGAAAAATATTCATATTCACCGATCAAGAGGATAATTGGCTTTAAAAGTAAATAACTAAATCGAAAAATATTCAATATTGGGCTCATTTAGAAGGTATTGTCGAGACGATTATAATGGTGTAACTTGTTAAAATAAAAACGTATTTTTTAGACGTATTTTAATTGATATACGAGTATGTGTGTTAATGTGATAAGGATGTAAAACGAAAAATTAAAAAGTAAAGTATCTAATTTATTAACTAACTTTAAGGGTAGAAAATGTAAATATAATAAGAAATTGTCACTTTATAACCTCCGCCCCAAATTTGGCGGAGGATTTGAGGTGTTTGGCGGAGGGATTTAAAATTCGATTGTATTTTGGTCATTTTGGTAAAAGTGGAGAGAAAATGATCATTTTGGTAATTTTAATTTCTAAAATGGTTAAAATAATTAATTTCCCTTTTTTATTGATAATTTTTCTCAAATAACTATTTCAAAAAAAAAATCGCCTTCTAGTCATTCTTCCTAAAATTGATAAAATAGTCATTAAAGTCGTCATCCATAGTCTTCATGACGACCTCCTTAAAAAATAATTTTTTTTTTGTAAATGATGACTCTAATTTTTTGTGCACTATCTTTATTTCACCGCGGAGTCAAGGGGCCAACAGATCAATTTTTAAACTTTTGGGGGTTAGGGTCGCCATGACGACTCTTGTGTTTGGCGACCAGGGATTAAATTGCAAACAAAAAAATAATTTTTAACGAGGTCGCCATTGAGACCCTAAAATTGCGACCCTGATGGCTATTTTGTTAATTTTAAGGAGAAAATAGTTAGTACACGAAAAACCTTGGCTGAAATGGCTATTTGAGCAAAATTCCGGTTTTTATTTATGTTTATTAAACTGATATTGCGGATATACTGATGAAATACTTTTAAGCAGGGGTAACAATGAGTCGAGTTAGATCGGGTTGGGTTCAAGTTCAATCCGCTTATTAAATATGTTGAAAATCTCAATCTAATCCAATTTGTTTAATTAAATGAGTTGAGATTTTTCAATCCAACTATTATTTAAATAGGTTGCCAATAGATTGAACTGTTTATGATTTTCTCTACCCAACCTGTTAAATAAATTGGTTGAGTCTGAGTTAAACCACTTTATTTTAAATTTTAAATAAAATAAAAAGAATTAAACTATTTAGTTTTATGACGAAAATTGTTCAAAATTTGAATAAAATACAACCATAAATGCAAATAAATTGTTCAAATATAATTGAGATAAACCTTTAATTCCTTAGTAACTCGATGTCCACTTTATTTCGAGTGTGGAAGACTCGAAGTGTTGTGGAGGCGGACGTGATGAACTAATTAATATACAGTTTCACTTTCATAGACGAGAGGAGAGACATGTTAAATAAAGATATTATAATTAAATAAAGATATTTAATTAAAAATAAAATAATATAATATTTTAAATGGTTGAAAACAGGTTGAAAATTTCAACCCAGCCTAACCTATTTAAATAAATGGATTGGACGGGTTGACCCATTTATTTAAATGGGTTGAAAATCTCAGCTCAACCTGCTAATTTTGGTTGGGTTCGGGTTGTGTTGACATGTTGGGTTTTAGAAGACGTTTAGTTTGCAGAATGGAATTTGGTGAAATTGGGATCTATCAAAGGAATTTGACTTTAAAACAATTTGAATGGAATTTGATAAAATTTAACCATGTGTTTAGAATCGGATGGTGGGGTGGAAGTTGTGATGACAACAATAGTGGTATTGGTGGTGTTAAGAGGATGGACTCCCCCCCCCCCCCCCCCCCACACTCCCCCCACCGCCACCCTTGCTCCCGGTCCCCCGACATCTACCACGGGTGTTGCATTGGGGAAAAGTGGGGGTGGGTGGCAATTGTGATGGAAACTGTAGTTGTGTGGTGGTAGAGGTAAGGGTGGGGTGTGACAGTTGTAGCATGGTCGTGGTTAGGGCAGGGGTGGGCGGTGTTGATTAAATTGGATGCAAATGAATGGAATTCAAATTCTTCACTTATGCCAAGGAAAGGTGATTGAGTTTTGTTCATTTGTGTTCGTTTGTTTTTATGTTTGGATGCAAATACATTCTTTTAATGAACGGACATGAACATAAAAGAAATTGTCTGTTTAGCGTTCATGTGTTTTTGGTTCGTTTACAACCCTAATTATTGTACATTGATATGAAAATATGCATAAGAGGTAATTACTAAATACTTATGGATAGACATTTGTTAGCAACAATCAGTACTGTCATTTACCTTATCAAGTAACATTCTCGGACATTAAAATGAACTGTTGATAAACATCTTATACCTGATAAGCGTTAATCGGGTAAAAATTTTCTCCCTCACTTAACAGGTAAGATTCACGATTCTTGTTATGCTTTTTATTAAGTAAATTTTCTGGTCCATGTAATGTGCACCCAATAAGCATTTACCCGATAAGCAATCGGTAAAGGCCCCACTAAGTTATAGAATAAGAGCAGTGTAGCAAGCACTGTAAATTACATTATTTTTGTTTATAACCATCATCTTAATGTTATTACAGTATTTTAAAGTAATCTTTTATATGGGATAAAATTTAACCACATTTGAAGATTTAAGAAATATTTAACTATCATAATGAGAATTGCAAATGAAAGTGTTGACTCATTTGAATCAACATGACTTGCATCAAAAAAATTCTCATCCACCTATCACTTATAGTGTGTTTCTTAAAATTAAAAATATTAACAAAATTCGGTTTATTTTAATATAATTTACCCATAATAATTAACTTGACACAAATTTCTCTCTAAAAATCAATTCAAAACCAAAGGGATCTTTGATTTTAAGTTATAAACATTTTCTTGTGATGTTAATATATTGTTGATGGTGTTGTTTACAAAATTTGTTAAAACAAATGATATAATTGTTTTGTTGTTAAAGGAATATGATGAAGATGAAGATGAAGACTAATAATAGGATGACAAAGAAGCATAAAACCATCATGCTTTTTTATACAAGACAAATTTGTTCTTACTTTGTGAGTGAGATCTATATCTATTTGTTTTTCTTCAGTACTTATATTCGTTTATAATGCAGAGAGAAATTCGTAGAGATCAAAAAGATTTGGCCTAGCGACATCTGGATTACCTATAAACTCCAACCTCCTAAGAAATCAAGGGTTTAAACCCAATACAATTTGTTCGTAATTTTTTGAGTGAGATCTATATTAACTTGTTTTTCTTCAGTACTCGTGTTCGTTTATAATGCAGAAAGATTCATGGACATCTGGATTACTGATAAACTCTAACCTCCAAGAAATCAAGGATTTAAACCCCACCAAATATGGTGATAGTATGTAAGTTCATTTAGCGCATATAAATATTAGATATACTTAAAAAAATCACAACGGGAATAGAAAGACTATTAATAGTATTCTAGTTTAGAAAAGTTTTAATAGAAGATTTTTGTTTTAAAGAATTATAATTTTAACTAAGGGATTGTTTATTAAATTTTTTGACTAAGTTCTATAGAGAGTAAGATGTTTTTTTAAAGTAGAGTAAGATGTTTTACCATACAAACATTTAATTAGCAAGTATTATTGATTAAGTTATATTTGGTAATTATTAGCTAACTTCTTCTTTTAACCTCACTAAAAAATTATATTTGGTTGGTCATAACTGTTAAGGTATTGTTTGGCAAAAATAAGCTAGCTTATAATCTGACTTATAAGCTAGCTTATTTTCTGAGTAAACGTTTGGATGCACATAAGCTAGCTTATAAGTCAGCTTATCAGCTAGCTTATCAGCTAGCTTATCGATAAGCTACTTGGAGTAGCTTATGAGAAGCTTTTTGACACTTTTTGCAATTATACCCCTAACTAATATTACTTATTTATTTTCAACATGCCCTTTTTTGTCATTTCACATGCTCATAAGTTAGTTTTTGCCAAACATAACTTATTCATCAGCTAGCTTATCAGCTACCAGCTATCTTATAAGTCACCAGCTACCTTATAAGTCATACGCTAGCTTATCAACTAGTTTGCCAAACATAGCCTAAGTGAGAGAAAATGACCATCATGACTAGGGGTGTTCATCGGTTGACATTTATTGGATGTGAGGGAAACTGAACCAATCATCCATTAGATGTTGGATTTTGCCAACCGAACCGATCTGATTAACATCGAACAACCGAACCGATCCAATTGATGATTGGATCGGTTCGGTTCCGTCCATTGGATATTTTATTGGATATCCAATGGATATCCAATGTGATTGAATCTATCAAATGTGTTAATTTAATCCAATTTTTAACAATAAAAGAAATTAATTAATCATTTTTAATATGTGTTAAAACATACACAAGTGAGTCTAAACACTAAAAAACTAACACAAAAACAAATTTTGATTTAATCAAATTGAAGACAAACTAATTGGATGATAGTTGGATGATGGTTGGATGGATAACTGGATGGTCATCAGATGGTTAATCGGATGGTAACTGGATGTTGGACGGTTCGGTTAGGTCGGTTTTGGTCAGTTTCGGACTGTCATTCAAGAACCGACAGATCCAAATTGGATGTTGAAATTTTCAATCCGATTTGATCCAATTAAAATTGGATGTCCAATTATAGTCGGTCGGTTTTAATTGGATCGGTTGGTTCCAATTGAATCGGTTATTTTTTACACACCCCTAATCAGGACTGTCTACATAGTTAATTAACTACTTGTCATCAACATATTTTCTAATAAACTACTGTCAATTTTTTCTTTTTACCGAAAAATTCTATACCATCTTTACAAATTAATTTTTTATAGCTATGTACTTCTTTTTGTAATTTTAATTCCTCTGTTGAATTTTGGATTATTTAAGGGTGCGTTTATTTGTAGGAAATTTTCCTATTTTTTAGGAAAAATTTTCAGAAAAAATGAAAATTTGGAAAACCCCGATTTAGAAAACTATTTTTATCACTTTTTCAATTTTTTGTTTTCTAAAAACTTTTCCACATTCACACACACTTTCACACACACACACACACACTTACACTTACACTTTCACAGACACGCACACACATTCACACACACACACACACACGCACACACACTTACACTTTCACAGACACGCACACACATTCACACACACACAACACACACACCTACACTTTCACAGACACACACACACATTCACATACACACACTTTCATTTTCACACATACAGACACAGAAACATACTTTCATTTTCACACACACACACAAACACACTTTCATTTTCACACACACACACACACATTTTCACTTTCACACAAACATATACACACACTTTCACACACACAAACACACTTTCATTTTCACACAGACACACACATTCACTTCCACACAGACACACACACACTTTCACTTTCACCCAGACACACAGACACACTTTCACTTTCACACACACACACACACACACTTTTACTTTCACTTACACTTTCACTTTCACACAGACACAGACACACACACACATTTTCACTTTCACAAAGACACACGTTCTCACACACACACACACACACACATACTTTCTAATTTGAAAAAAACGGAAAATGAAAAGTGGTAGAAAATGCATAACCAAACGTGTTTTCTAATTTTCTATAAATTAAAAATGAAAACTCCATCATTTCAACTAAACGTGTTTTTTACAATTTTCATAGAAAACTGAAAATAAAAACTCAACTCCATTTTCTAAAAATGTTTTCTAGAAAAATGAAAATAATTTTCACTAACTAAACACACCCTAAGTTTTAGATGTTATTATTTTCGTCTTTTATCAACCAAACTTCTTGTTGTTCAACGGGATCAATACTTCATGTGCACTCTATCTTTGACAAAACATACTTGTTGCATTCCCATTCCCCCAACCACCCATCCTTTACCAATTACCACCCAAACTCACCTACCACATTTCATACCAAAAACTTGTTGGCACACCTTCTAATAAGACCCTAATATCCTAACACTTTCCTTGTCATGATGTAGTGGCAAGCTTTTCATATGTAAGGAGTATTGATGAAATTAGGGGTAAAAGTGTGGTCGCTATTCATCAGAACAAAGAAACGTCTATACGGAAACTGCTACTGATTTAAGGAGAAAATTTGTAATAAAAGACTGCTTCGGCATTCCCTTTTGAATCAACATAATAGGAACATTGTTTAAATGTATCTTTTCATTTTTCTTTCTAGTATCTCTTTGAGTATGCTACAAATGTGGTCCCTGTCGTTTGTCAAAATAACAGTTTTCATCACTAAAGTTTTGAAATTACAAGACAACCATCATGGTTTTTGAAAAATGTCCGAATTTGGTCCCTTTCTCTGACGATCGTTAAAAAGTTATGTTAAATGAGAGACATTTTCGTTTTTTGATATTTTTTTTGTCTTTTACGTAATCAAAACCACGTAGAACAAAACTATAAAAAATGATTTTTGATTCAATAAGAGACAAAAAAAAAATAGAACGAAAAAATGCATATCATTTAATGAAATTTTATAGAGACAAAATCCAAATGTTTTTGTGAAACAATAAAAAGTGTTTTTTTGGACAAACCTCACGGACCAAACTTGTAATTTACTTTTCTGTTTCTTGTACCATACATTTAAAAATTATTAATTGTTAGATTGTATATGTTTTGTAATAATGTAACAAATATCAACTCGATTAATCTAACCCAACAACCTAACTTTTACTAGGTCAAAGTTTATTTTTATTTGGATTTAGTTAAGTGAAAAAATTTAAACAACAAATAGTGTATTCAAGGGTATTTTTAACCCGACGAACCTGATAAAAATAGAAAAAAAGATATTATGCCCGACTTATAGTCGGATATTCAGGTCTGCCAAAAATTTATGGCAACATGAATTGAATGCAAAATGTCAAAATAACAGTCAAGTGAGTAGGTACCGTATCTTTCTGTAAACTCTGGTTAGAGATGGAATTTTTACCCGTTGGGAAGAGTAACCGATCCTAACGGGGAGGGGATTCCCCTGTTTAATGGGTAACGGGGACGGGAATCTATTTTCAAACCCGGAACGTGGTCGGGACGTGGATATCATTACCCGCCCCTAGTATCACCCAATTGTTTTTATTTTTATTTTTAATATATGTATATAGTTGTATTTTGGACTAGTAATATAAGTCAAGTCCATGTAGGGACCAATGTTGGATTAGGCTATAGATGAGGGGGTCAAGATTGGATAAATGGAAAGTTCTTAACCGATTTTGACAATTATTTAAAATCGAGTTTTAGGTATTGGAAAGGGTTTTTGGGATGATTTTCGGAGCTGGGCAAGAAAGGGGACGAACTGGGATGCCTGACAGGCTTGAGGCCACGTGTAAGGTCACCCAACTCACTGTCTGACGCACCTTGTTTGGGTTGGTCCGTTTATTGTGCGAGCTCGTTTCGTCGTATGGGTTAGGGGTTTATCTTAAAGATCGTATGAGATGACTTTTAGGGTGTTTAAAGTGTTTTAACACCAATTCCTTGATGTCTAATTCAGGTGTTCAAGTTTGCATCATTTTGCCGTTTTAGTCGTTAGAATGGTGTGTTGTGATTCAGGCGAGTTCCTTTGACTTTATAAACTTTAAAAATTTTCTTGGATTTTGATTATGGTACTCGATCTTGTAAGCATGCTATATTTCACTATCAAATGTTATATAAATTGCTTGTGACTATTGTGCATGATCTATTTGAGAGTTTTCATTACTTCCTTTCTTTGAGATGTTGTTTTTTATAACTGTGGCTTTGTGGGAAATTCAATTGTCCTTTTGATCTAACCCTCTATTTCAAAACTTAAAATCATTTTCAGGTAAGACGTATGTTGAGAGCTCTTCTAAGGGCATAGAAAGCTTTGAGCTATAGCTAGTGAGGATATAAAGACCTAGTACTAGACTGCTTAGATAAATTCTCAGTTGTGGATGTTTCTGCAAACATTGAGATGTAATAGATTTTAGAGTTAATACTTGGTGATTGATCGTTATTTGAGTATTTTATGTCTTTGGTTGTGTTTGGGTTGTTACATTTTGATTTTCTTTAACCTAGGTAATTTTTTTTGACCATTTGACCGGGGTCCTTTCCCCCACCTTTTATACACTAGGTCCGCCACTTTAAGTAGCTGTTATCGTAATTATGGCAACTTCCATGGATAATATCAAATTCATAGAAATTGGTGTAACTTGGTGTAAATAATAAATCTATTTCAATGGGTAATATCAAATCTTACACCAGAATTTAGTATTCTAGATATTTTGTATCTATTTTTCTTAACGTAAAATTTGCTGTAAGTAAATAGTGTTATACCAAATCTGACGTGTTACTATTAATTGCACCAAATTTGGTGTAAATTTTGGTGTCATCATTGAAATGATTTGGTATTCGGTGTCCCCGCTAGAGACGGTCTTATAATTTATGGATACGGGTTTTCTTTTGTTTGTTGTTTTGTTGGCATCGGTGCTTCTACTTGGCCTAATGTCAAGTCCTTCTAACTAACCCTTTAAATTTTATTTTTTCTTCGATATTGTCATGTATCATCATGTTAGTTATAAGATATAGAATCTTAAAATTTAAAACAATAAAATAGTTCAATAACTTTTAAATCGACTTTAATCATTAATTAATAGTAACATACAGCTTAGACATATAGGATTTACAATCTCAATTTTTGTTCTTGGGTTTTTCTTAGATTGTTATAACCTCCACCCTACATAAATGTAGAGATGGGCACGGAGGATTGTAAGAAATCTAGTTTGATTACACGCAAGATATACAGAACTGAGTTATTAGAAAAATAATTTGTAAGAATTAATGTTAATTTTTTTTTACGTGGATTTGTACGTTTTATTAGTTGTTATGTGTTATATATTGTGGGTTTTGTATCTAAATTTGTTTTTATGTAATTTGGGTCACGGCATAATGTTTATTTTGTGTTTTTGACTTGAAAACGAAATTAATTAAAATGACAAATATGAAAAACATATTCAATGAAAAATTATGATGAAAATGAAGGTGAATGTTTTGTTCGATTGCGACATTATGAGTTGAATATGTTATATGGCTTATTCGGTAATTTATAAGGGGATGTTTACAAATTTTCTATTAAGTCTTGTATAGATAAATTTGTCCGTCTGCATCTGCATTTAAAAAGGCGAGCCATGGCACAATATGGTGCATGATGCGCATCCATCGCTACGAAATTGTCAATCGTGTTTATGTAAGGTGTGATTCATGTCATGGCGTCTTGAGGCACACATTTCTTATAAGACGTGTTATTTTACAAAAAAAAATTTTGATTTTTTAATCTTGTGTTTTTACGCTTTTTTGACTACCACAAAACAGGGCTTTTCCGACCAAAATTACCAACGGACTTATTTCCGTCCGTAATTTCCGACGGATCCAATTAAAAAAAATTAAGAAATAAAATAGTAAATATCCGTCGGAAATTACCGACGGAAATAAGTCCATCGGTAATTTCCGACGGATTTCCGACGTAATGCACCATTTAAAAATATAAAAAATTAAATAATAAATATCTGTCATGTTTCCGACGGATGTCCAATGGATATTTATTACTTAATTTTCTATTTTTTTAAAATCGATTCAATCGGTCGGAAATTACTGACGGAACTAAGTTCCGTCGGTAATTTCCGACGGATTGACTTGATTTTCCCGATTTTCCAACTTTTTCTTATTCGTATGATCTTTAACTTGAATTACTTTGTATAATTAATTATTTTTACAACTATATATGTATATGTATGCATGTGTGTGTCCTATAGAGTGAGGTTCAAATGAGAACTTTTGCTTTTTAAAGAAACAAAGGAACCTCCTTCTAACCACATATATAATTTAAGAAATCAATAAAATAATTGATATTAATCCATTACTTTAAGGGTATTATGGTCCAAAGTTACTTTATGGAATGTTACTATTCATCATGTTCCATCAGATTGTACAATCTTGATTACTCTAAACAATTTAAATATTAAATATATTTAAACAGATATAAGATCAAGATAAATATGAAATATCATTAAATAAATACAAGATCAAGAGAAATATAAGAAACCAAACCCAGTATCATATATGATTTTAGAAAATTGAAATATGAAATATCTTTAAAAAAAGTTTTTTTAAACTTTAAAACTTGAATTTTTTTATTATTTTTAAAATATTTAAAAAATTGAAGGTAATATTTTTAAAAAGTTTATTACAATGTCAATTATATCAACAAAAGGATATATGATTTCAGTATCATATATGATTTTGTACAAATGTTAATATAAAATCATATGTGATTTTGTAAAAATGTAAATATAAAATCATATATGATTTTATACAAATGAATTCACACATGATTACAATGTCAATTATGTCAATAAAATCACATATGGTTTCAGTATCATATATGATTTTGTACAAATGTTAATGTAAAATCATATATGATTTTATACAAATGTTAATGTAAAATCATATATGATTTTGTATAAATGTTATTCACACATGAGTACAATGTCAAAATATGTTATTTTTGATATATTATAATATAATATAGTTTTTGATATAACTATATGATATAATATATAATATAATATAATTGTGATATATTATATTATATTATTATTAAATCATTGATATATTATATTATAATTTATGTTTCTACCAATTTTACCCCTAAAAGACTTACTCTTGGTGGAAAGTAGATTTCAGCCACCATTAATTACTTTAATGTCATTCAATATAATATTAATTGATTTTTCAAAATATGTGGCTAGAAACAATTCATTTGTTTCTTTAAACATACCATGTTCTCGCATGATCCCTCCCTGTGTCCTATATGTCACTTGATTTTATGTATATATATATATATATATTACGAGTAGTATATATATAGGAAGGTTCATGCAAGGACAATATCTTTTTACGTGAACGTGAGGAGTTTTTTCATGTACAAGATTATATGCGATTTTGTACCAATTAAAATCAAAAAATCACATGTGATTTTGTACTAACATCAAAATCACTACATGAATCATATGATAGTACATGAAAAAAGCTCATCACGTTTTCGTATGAACCTGCCCCTATATATATACATGTGTATACACATAAACGTATATATATGTATAGTATGCATATATAACTTGTATACGTATTTGTGTGCATGTATATCCATATACGTTTGTATTTATCTTTATGTATTAATAGTCGTTAAAATTCATCAAGCCCCATGGCCGTTCATTAAGACTCGTCAAACACCATTGTTGTTTGTTTAGGAGTTGTTAAACCCATCAAATCATATTGTTGTTCGTTAGTAGTTGTTAAAGCCCATAAAGGCCCATTCTAGGGCGTTAGTAAAGGTTAAAGCCCATGTAGGCCGTTAAGAGTCGTTAAAGCCCATCAATGCCCATTGTAGACCTTCAATAGTCCTTAAAGCCCATTGTAGTTCGTTAATCGTCCTTAAAGCCCATCAAGGCCCATTGCAGGCCGTTAGGAGTTGTTAAAGCCCATCAAGGCCCATTGTAGGGTGTTAGGAGTTGTTAAAGCCCATAAAGGTCCATTGTAGGTCGTTAAGAGGCGTTAAAGCCCATCAGGACCCATTGTTGTTCGTTAAAGCCCATTAAGGCCCATTAATGCCCATTGTAGTTCCTCGTGTCGTGAGATGTCTGGTCAAGTCCTATAACGAGCGAAACCCTCATTTTGGAGCTGTTAAACCCATTAAGGCCCATCATATCCATTGTTGTTCGTTAAAGCCTATTAAGGCCCATTAATGCCCATTGTAGCCCGTTAAGGGTCGTTAAAACCCATTAAGGGCCTTGATTTCCGTCAGAAATGTGTTAATATTTTAATGTACTCTGTCGGAAAACCGTCAGAATCCGTCGCTGATCCGTCGGAAATTGTTTATGTCGGAAATCCGTCGGTAATGATTTCCGAAGAAAATTTTGTCGTATTGTGTAATTCGTCGGAATTTCCGTCGGTAATGGTTTCCATCGGGAATTCATCGGAAATCCGTCGGAAAATCTTTTCCCTACCACCGGATTTCCGACGGCCATTTACCGACGGAAACGCCATTTACCGACGAATTTCCGACGGATTTGGCCGTCGGAGGGGTCCACGGTTTGTAGTGTTTACTTTGGATTTTATATAGACTTATCTAATCATATCACTCACGGTTTCACGAATTCATAAAGGTTACAGACTCCCGAATAAAATGAAGTTATAAATTACTTTTATAAGTTATATTAAATATTTAATTAAAACTAAATTTATGATAATAATCTATATGATTTTTCTTATTCTAATAGAATGTATATTTTTAATATCATCATTTGATTAGATCACTACTTGAAAATCGAGCATTCCGACGGAAAAAATCCGTCTCTAACATTTGTCGGATTATTTAAAAAAAAATTAAAATCTCTGTCGGAAATCCGTCAGAATTTAGCGGCGGATTTGAAATCCTCGGTAATTTCCGACGGAATTTTTAATTTTTTTTAATTACAAAAACCGCAGTACTATTTCCGACAGGGTGTTTCCGACAGCCTTACCGACGGATTTCCGAACGGATTTGTCCATAGGTGATAATCCTATTTCTTGTAGTGGATAATATATACAAAACATATATGTAAATATACAATTCTATATATCACATACATCATCACCGTGGTATGTACGACTTGAGGTTTGACCTTGCTGCCACGTCACATCTCACGACATTTTGAATCTTGGTCTAGATAAATTTATTTGTTCGGATAAAAATGTATTGTTTTTTACTTTTTTTTCCTGAATAAACTGTCTGGATGATAGAAATCACTATTTTTCCATTGAATATGAATTTCACTTTGTTTAGCGGAATTCTACATATAACATCAATTCATCAAATACATAGGGTTCATCAATCTTCATCCAAAAGATAAATTTCAACACCAATCTATCATCGATTTATACAACCAGTTTATCATCACTGATTGCATGAGACAATACACAAATCATCGAATACAACCCAATATGCATATACCACCCAAAAAAATCGTTGAAATACATCCCACAAAAAATCATCAAATACAACCCAATCTGATGCATATACCACCCAAGAACTATTGAATACATCCAGCAAAAAGTCGAAGCATATACCATACAGTTACAGTTGAGGCTTGAGATCGATGAAAAGGGCTCGACGATGTCAACAAGGAGAAATAGTGAACAAGGATGATTTTTCAGAGATGTGTTGTGTGCTTTCATCAAAGGGGTAGTCGTGTAAATTTTTTGTCTTAATGGGGACAAGACACCCTTCATGGCCGTGTGATTAGCTAGTGTTAGAAAAGTGGGTAGAAACAGAGTTTGTTTTATTTATATAATTAGGAAATAAATTTCTTAGAACATAATTAAAAATTAACATAAACGAGAAACCCGATTCCCGATGAAAGTAACGTCCCGAAAGTAAGAAGAGACCGGCTGAGGCTCGTGTATAACATGATACCCTTAAACAGATTCGTCGTCTGTTCCCAGGGTACAACAGCTAAAGCAGCGTACTGCTGGATAAGAAGCTTTGCCTGAAAATGTCGCCAGAAAAGTCGTGTAATGTAGAGAGAAAACCGAGACTGTGGTGGTATATTGTGTAGTCAGAGAATGGACCCCTTGGTCCCTATTTATATCATGAATCAACACCATGAAACCGACAAAATTAAATGATAATTAATTATCATTTTAATTCCTAGGACCATAACCGAAACAATTTTTAATACAAAATCAAAACCGAATTTCGGTTACAAATGTTTAAAAGAAAAGGTCTCGATATCTCATTCACACATTCTTTGTTTGGACACATAATATACGGTTTCGAAGCTCTCATATAGGAGAACACATACCCATAAAAGATTATCATATATAACACATATATACATATTTAATTGTGTCCAAAGTTAGTTAAAATCCACAATTTTAACTAAATTTCCAACAATCCCCCACATGAATGGAGATCGATCTCTTGCACACGAAAATTCCAACGAAATTTCCAATAGTTGAATTCTGTATAAGATAGGTAGGTGAGATCCTTTGAACCTTCTCTTGTGAAACACACTTAATCTCCTAGCTGTCAGTTGACTCGATGTCCTTGAACTGAATTGCTGTTTGTGTAGACGACAATATGTTTCACGCAGAATTCTTCCTAACAAGTTCATATCCTCATAGTTGTGTTCGTTATGGTCATGAACACTAGCCTGGTTCAGCAAGAGCTTTTAGGAATTGAGCCCCCACAATTCCCTTCGAAGCGACCCCACTTCTCTCTCACATAGGTGATTTTACATTATCATTAAAAGTCATAGACTTATCCTCATTTTCACTGGTTATGAAGTTTATTAACTTCTTTACAGTGACCATTTTCTTCACACAATTAGGTTGTCCTTTTGAACCCAATTCTTGGGATCTCCAGTCTTTTGGGTAAGGTTTCCTTTGCATGAATTATTAATTCAAGGGCTTAAGTCCCATTCCTCTTGAGGACTTATAAACTAAATCTCTACTAAGGCCTTTAGTAAGCGGATCTGCAATGTTATCCTTTGACTTCACATAGTCAATAGAGATAACTCAATAGAGAGTAGTTGCCTTATTGTATTATGTCTACGTCTAATATGTCTTGATTTCCCATTATACATTGTACTTTGAGCTCTACCAATCGCCGATTGGCTATCATAATGTATACAAATAGCCTACCGGTTTAGGCCATCTAGGAATATCCTCTACAAATAGACGCAACCATTCCGCCTCTTCACCACATGTATCCAAGGCGATGAATTCAGATTCCATTGTAGATCTAGCTATAACAGTTTGCTTGGATGATTTCCAAGATATAACTGCACCTCCAAGTGTAAACACATATCCACTTGTAGATCTAGAATCTTTCATGTCAGATATCCAGTTCGCACCAATGTATCCTTCGATTACAACTGGATAACTGTCATAATGAAGTCCATACTCACGTGTGTATCTTACATATCTTATTAATCTAGTAATACTCTTCCAGTGTTCAGAAATGGGATTACTAGTATACCTACTTAGCCTACTTACTGCATAAGCTAAGTGTGGTATTGTACAACTCATAAGATACATCAGACTTCCAATGATTCTTCAGTATTCCACTTGTTCAACATTATCTCCTCTATTTTTAAAATAGATGTTGACTAGTATCAATTGGATTTCTAGCTATACTAGTATCTCCTTGATTAAATTTCTCAAGAATCTTGTCCACATAATGGGTTTGGCTTAACACTAAACCATTTTGTGTTCTTGTGATCTTGATCCCAAAAATCACATATGCTAAACCCATGTCTTTCATGTCAAACTTAGATTTTAACATGTCTTTCGTGGACCTTATTATTTTGTCATCACTACCGATGATAAGCATATCATCAACATAGTATGACGTAACCATGAGTGGTGTCTTTAGTATAAACACATTTATCACACACATTTATTTTAAAACCGCTTTCTAACATGGTTTGATCAAATTTTTGATGCCATTGTTTTGGAGCTTGTTTAAGGCCATACAAGGACTTTAACAAGTTTACAGACCTTGTTCTCTTGACCTGGGGCAACAAATCCCTCAGGTTGCTCCATATAAATTTCTTCTTCTAAATCTCCATTTAGAAAAGCAGTTTTCACATCCATTTGGTGAATTTGCAGATTTCTAATAGCTGCAATCGCCAGTACCAATCTAATGGATGTTATTCGCGTTACTGGCGAATACGTGTCAAAGTAATCTAGACCTTCCTTTTGTCTATATCCTTTGATCACTAATCTTGCTTTGTATTTTTCAATACTACCGTTAGTTTTCATCTTTCTCTTAAAGATTCAATGGTACCCTAGTGGTTTACAACCCGGAGGTAAGTCCACTAATTCCCATGTACGGTTTTGTAAGATAGAATTTATCTCACCTTTAATTTCTTCTTTCCACTGAAATCCTTCAAAAGAAGTAGCCGCCTCACGATAGGTTTTTGGAACCATACACAAGAAACCTATATGCACTACTATTATGTGCATATCCAATGAATACACAATTCACTGTTTTAGGTCCTAGCTTTTGTATCTTAGGCGGTGATATAACTACTTTATCTAGACAACCCCACACTCGTAAGTACTTATAAGATGGTTTTCTACCCATCCTAAGTTCATACAGTGTTTCGTCCTTTTTCTTGTGGGGTATCTTATCTAGAAGATAGTTAGCCGACAAGATGGCTTCCCCCCACATGTTCTGATTTATACCAAAATTAATCAACATGGCACTTACCATTTCTTTCAAGGTATGATTATTTCTTTCGGTAATATCATTTTGTTGTGGTGAGTAGGGTGCCGTAGATTCATGTCGAATTCCATTTTGTGAACAAAATTCGGCAAATGGTGAAACATACTCACCTCCCCTATCACTTCTAACAACTTTAATTTTCTTGTTGAGTTGATTCTCAACTTCATTTTTATACAAGACAAACTTGTCTATTGCTTTATCTTTACTTTAAAGTTAATATATATAGCAATATTTTGTATTATCATCGATAAACGTGATAAAATATGTGTTCCCACCACTAGTAGGAATTGATTTTTAATTCACACACACCAGTGTGAATTAAATCAAGGGTTTCAGATTTCCTTTCAATTGTTTGAAAACATGGTCTAGTAAGTTTGGCTTCTACACATGTAGGGAACTTGTGCTTTGGTAAATTATTTAATTTAATCAAACGACGAATTAAATGCAATTTTTTTTTAATTCTCAAGATTGTAACCGATAAGATTTTATTAAGCAAAAAACGAAACCGAAATTTCATTTAAAATTAAATTCGAAACCGAAATAATATTTAAAATCAAACTGATTTTCGGTTACAGAATTAACCATGCCAAACATTTGATGACTTAACAAAATCAACAAAAAATAGTATTTTGTTTATTCATCACAATAGAACGATTACATTTATTTTGAACATGTCATTCACGACATATTCTTTTCCCACATACATACCACTTTTGGACAAAACAAACTTGTCCGACTCAAACACAAGTTAAAAACCAAACTTATTCAACAACCACCCCGAAACGAGGTTCTTACGAAGCTCCGGAACGTACAAAACATTCTTGAGCTTAAGCTCTTTTCCTGAAGTCATCTTCAAGATCATATCTCCAACACCCTTGACATCGGCAGTGGTGGCGTTCCCCATTAAGAACATTTGCTCATAATCAACATCCTTATAGGTGTTGAAATTGCTTTTGTCATGACATACGGGACGGGCACCGATTCAGCGAATATAAATTATTATATAAACACAATTGGGGAACTTATTATTTACTCAATTCCTTTCAGTAGCTCTACTCGAACACAACCAGGAAAGACGGTAAGGGTGGTAAGCGCAAAAGCATTTTAAAAACCGGCCTCATTAGAATATAAATTATCCGCCTATATCTTTCCTAGACATTGTATTCAAATAGGTGAGCCTATTTGGAGTTGATTCATAATACCACTCCTTAGAGTTTGTACCAATCGCATCCATCTCCGAACACATGTCCGAAGAGTCCACCATCAATCTATTTACACAAAACAGTAAAGAACTTAAATCGAAACTAACTCAATTATCGAATCTGTTAACCCAAATAAGATGAATCGAAACACATTCGATTATGGAATTTGTTTACACAAAACAGAAAAGTTATTAAATCGAAACGAACTCGATTATGTAATCCGTTTACATAAAATGGTAAAATATTTAAATCGAAATAGACTCGATTATCAAACATGTTTACACAAAACAAAAGAAAGATTAATTTAATCAAAACACACTTGATTATTGAATATGTTTACACAAAACATAAAAATAACTAAATCTCTACAAACTTGATTATAGAATTCGTTTACATAAAACGTAAAATTAAATTGAGACTAAATTGATTGTCTAATATTGTTATACAAAACATAAATTTATCTCATTCGAGACAAACTCGAATATCGACTCGAATATCGACTTGAATATTGAATCTTATTACATAAAACGTAAAATTAAATCGAGATTAACTCGATTGTGTTTTAGTTCG
This sequence comes from Silybum marianum, assembly GCA_036898165.1. NCBI lineage: Eukaryota > Viridiplantae > Streptophyta > Magnoliopsida > Asterales > Asteraceae > Silybum > Silybum marianum. The sequence continues at coordinate 22,250,281 of CM072541.1, forward strand.
AAACAAACTCGAATCTTCGAAATTGTTTACAGAAAACAAAATTTTGTTTTATTCGAAACAAAGTTGAATATCAAATAGAAAGTTATTAATTCGAAACAAACTCGAATACCAAATTTGTTTACAGAAAACAAGAATTTATTTAATTCGAAACAAACTCGAATATCAAATACAAATTTATTAAATTCGAAACAAACTCGAATAACGAATCTGATTACATACAGCGTAAATTAAATTCGAAACAAACTCGAATATCGAATCTGTTTACAGAAAACATATATTTATTAAATTCGAAACAAACTCGAATATTAAATCTGTTTACAAAAAACAGATATTTATTAAATTCGAAACAAACTCGAATCTGTTTAAGATTGTTAGAAAAGTGGGTAGAAACAGAGTTTGTTTTATTTATATAATTAGGAAACAAATTCCTTAGAACATAATTAAAAATTAACATAAACGAGAAACCTGATTCCCGATGAAAGTAACGTCCCGAAAGTAAGAAGAGACCGGCTGAGGCTCGTGTATAACACGATTCCCTTAAACAGATTCGTCGTCTGTTCCCAGGGTACAACAGCTAAAGCAGCGTACTGCCGGATAAGAAGCTTTGCTTGAAAATGTCGCCGGAAAAGTCGTGTAATGTAGAGAGAAAACCGAGACTGTGGTGGTATATTGTGTAGTCAGAGAATGGACCCCTTGGTCCCTATTTATATCATGAATCAACACCATGAAACCGACAAAATTAAATGATAATTAATTATCATTTTAATTCCTAGGACCATAACCGAAACAATTTTTAATACAAAATCAAAACCGAATTTCGGTTACAAATGTTTAAAAAAAAAGGTCTCGATATCTCATTCACACATTCTTTGTTTTGGACACATAATATACGGTTTCGAAGCTCTCATACCCATAAAAGATTATCATATATAACACATATATACATATTTAATTGTGTCCAAAGTTAGTTAAAAACCACAATTTTAACTAAATTTCCAACAGCTAGGTCGGTGGTTTTTTCATTAAGCCACAAGTAAACAACTCAATATGGATGTACGAATAAGCTCTTTGAGCTATTAAGTTCATTAAGTCACAAGTATGTAAACATCCCGTAGACTTATTTGTTTGTGGTTTAATTGATCAGGTAAGGGCTTAATTGGTCAGGTAAATTAGATGCAGTGTTTAAATTCAGCTCAATTCTTTTTTTCAAATATATATATTTTCTTATTATAAGATACGAGCACCCTTAACAAAAGAACACCTCATCGCATCCTATCTTCCATCACCTGTCTCCCTCAACACAAAGAAAGAACAATCCAATCGTAGAGGGACACTCCCATTAGCTCTCTCCATTATGTATGCTCAAAATTTTGAAGTATGATTTCTTGTTATATCAACTATCTAAGTAGTTATTTTAATAGTATTTAGGGTTGATAAAATAGTTGATAAATAAATAATATGTTTGATAAAAATTAGTTGATATACTAGATGAAAAATGTAAAATGATAAAAAAAAAACATCTTGAAATTAGTCATTATAATATTTCATAACATAATTAAAACAAATCTCTAATAATATAAGTGTTAATTAATACAAACAAGATATTAAAGTAAGATTAAATAATATAAAATGTTAATTTTGTACGTGATGTTAATGTAAATTATGTTTATTCTCTTATTTAGGTATTGTTTTCGTTTGAATCTCTCTCTCTCTCTCTCTCTCTCTCTCTCTCTTTGTGTGTACATATATTATAAATTTTGGATTTGTTAAAATGCATTTTTAGAAAAAGTCTACATTAATTTACGATTTTTGTAACTCCGGTGCAAGACCAGTCAAAGCATCCCTATACAACCGAACATGACTTACAACCAACCAACCACCAAGGTCATGTTTGACAAACGAAATTAGCTTATTTTTTTGAGGTTATTCAAAACTTCGTTTTATGAGTCCTAAAACATCTCCAACATCTTGAAAATGGAGATAATAAAGATTTTGAGCAATTTTTTGTTCCAAAATCTCCAAAACTTTCTCCAAATATGATACTACTAAAATGGAAAGCTTTTAACTGGACATTTCTTTGGGAAATCCGTTGCTAAAATGTGATTTTTCACAAACCATCACAAAAGTTGGTAGGTAAATCAAATCAGTGATAGATTACCCAAGAAATTGTTGGATAATTCATTGGAATTTTTTTGAAAACATCGGATTTTATTAGAACAATTAGTATTTCCTGAGTGATCCGTCGGTAACCATCCAGGGAAATTTCCCTGGGTGATTTTTGTGAGTGAATGTCACTTGTTTTTTAGTGGGATAAAATAGGATAAATATTGCAAAATTCTCCAGATTTAGAGAAATCTTCAAAAATAATTACCATAAGAGAGAAACTTTTTTTGATTATGTTACACCAATAAAAAAAATTGAAATTAAATGTTTAGGTGTTAGAAATAATATCTTATTAGAAATATGAAATATTTTAATAATATAATGAATTGAAACTGATTCATTCACTTTTTCTGTATAGTTGTGGACTGTCAATGCTAGCAGCCTGGTGAAGGATGGCTGTCTGGGGACATTCAAGCTTCCAAAACAAGACATAAGGAGTTTGGGAAGCCACTCCACAGGATCGATGATAAACCGAAACAAATCGCAGTTGATCAACCACTTACAAGACCACCGAGATCTTCGACTTAGCTATTGTAATCTCTAAGATAAAGATGCTATTAAAGTTGAAGATAATATTTTTTTAAAATTTCGAATTTTGAATCTTCATGTAGAAACTCTTGGAGATGCTCTAATGTAGCTTTTTTAAAAATTGCTTTTGATAGTTTTGATTTTTACTTAATTATGCCTCTTGTATTTTCTCTATATGCTATTTTATATTTTCATCTGTTTTTTATAAATGGTGTTATCATTTACACCCTGCTCTACATTTTAAAACCTAATCTAGATATATGTCCTCCAATTAAAATAGATAAATAAATATGGATGTTAGTGTATCACCAATCAAAATAAATAAATACAATAGAGTAGGGTGCAAAAGAGAAATAAAGTAGGTTGTAAAAGGAAAAACCCTTTTACAAAACGTGATCACTTTATCAACTAAAAAACTAGTTTATTAACTAACAATTAACTTATCAATCATTTTTGTCAAATATAAACAAATAACATAGAACAAATTTCTCAAAATGAAGAACATAAAAAATTTAGACAATTTTTTACTGCATTAGATTTTTCAAAATGGAGCAAATAGAAGAGATGTTAAAATTCTACAAATTTAACAAACGTCCAAAAAAAAAATGATTATTATGAAAAAAAAATTATTATATTATCACCAATAAAAATCTTGAAATTAAATATTTCTGATAATGAAATAATATAATTGTAAATATATGTAATATTTTTAAGAATATAATTAATAATTTTATTTGAAGTTGAAGTTGAAGTTGAGTGTATTTTTTTAATTTTTAGTGTTTAATTTTTAATCAAAAGAATTTGTTGAAATACATCAAATTTAAAATTTTTAAATACATAAAAATTTATTTACTAATAAATATAAAATAATTGGAAAAAAGAAATGATGAGTGGATATATTTGTGGTTAATAAGGACTTCAGCATCCACATTGGCATTGGGCATTGGCTTGTCACGCCACCCACAAAACAACCATGAGATCCACCATCACCATACGTGGAGAATTGTGTGTGACCTTTCAAATTCTCAATAGATGCTACACCTTTTTCATCCTAACCTATATATAATTACCTTTTTATTCAACTCAAGTTTATAAAAACTACACTAAAAAATAAACGGTATTTTTTGGACAACGTTTTTTACCCTAGCAAAGAATTTTATTGAGAAATTGCCGTAAATGGATAAACTGTAAGTTTGTTTGACACCAAAATGTCAATACTTTTATTATACATCTCCTCCATACTTACGGAACGATCAAAACGACGTCGTTTTGGGCAAGTCTATAGTCATCTCTCCATACTTGCGGATCTAGCCCAAAACGACGTCGTTTTGATGGTTTGTCCGTTTCCAGCCGAGACCCGGATCCACCATTTTAACCACCGCAAGTTCGACCCGGATCGATGTTTAAAATTCTAACAAAATGTACTATTACTTATATAAAGTTATAAAAGTTTATAAAAAAATTATAAAAGTTATAAAAAAATTATAAAAGTTATAGAAAATTATAGAAGTTAAAAAAAAATTATATAAGTCGTAATAAACAAATTATAAAGGTTATAAAAAAATATATATGTTTATAAAAATATACTACAATTTCATTCAAAATGTACTATAAGTTATAAAGAAATTATTAAAAATTATATAAAATTTATAAATCTTAAATTACCCAACAGTCTTGGGCTGGGTCTAGGTGGATCTGACTCTCGGCTGGAAACGAGCAAACCACAAAAATGACGTCGTTTTGGGCTAGATCTGCAAGTATGATGGAGATGACTTATGGACTTGCCCAAAACGACGTCATTTTGGTAGTTTCGTAAGTATGGGGAGATGCATGGTGGAAGTATTGACATTTTTGCAAAGTGGAAAAAGAGATGGTCATTGGTGTCAAACAAACTTGCACTTTGTCCATTTAGGGCAATTTCCCAATTTTATTAGGTATGAAGTATTCAAGGACTGAACATCTTACTAAGGTTGTGACTTTTATCTGATTAGCGTTTATTGGGATATGAAACACTTATCAACAGTTTTACTATGTCATTTTGATAGTCTAGAATCTTACCTGATAAATGCTTATACAGTTAGCGTTTGGTAAACAATCTCTTCTTTATATTTTTCGCTCATGCGGTTTGGTGAATTGAAAACTTCAGTTTCCGTCCCTGCACTTTAAAAGTAGCAAAACTCTCACTCGTGGCTTTGATTTTTCTTTACATTTGGTCTCTGATCCTAATGGTTGTTAGAGACCCCATTAAGTAACTCCATGTGTTAAGCACGTTTGAATAATTTGGTCATTTTACCAGTTTCTTTATAGTTTATCTATATCGTACAAAATTGAATGCATATGTACAAGTTTAGATTGCATTTAAAGAAAAAAAACTAACTAAAACCCACCGTCTGTCTTCCTCCCCACCACCCCCGCTCGCCAACCACTGCTACTCGAGCAGCCACTCACCATCCGACCTTCTTCTTTTCAGTTTATCTTCTCTAATGATCCTTGCATCTTAATCCGTTGCATTCCTTAGGTGCCATTTAACTTTCAAATCCATGGATGTAACCTAGGAAAACAAAATGCACACATACATTAACACTGTTTGTATGTCATACTTGAAGAACATCTTCCTCATCCTCGTTTCTCACATTCAAACCAGCCATTTCATTTCATGATTTTGTTTTGGTATTATTTTTTATTTGATTTTGATATGTCTTCATCAAAGTTTCAGAAGTTGAATCTGGAGTTTCGCGTATGCAATCATAGTCTTTGAGATTATCGGTTAGTTGCTAGCTCCACCTGAAGTGACAACCATACACATGGACGGGCCTACATGGAAATGAAAGGCATGAAGGATACATTTAAGGGCCTAAAAAGTATATTTAGGAGCTTGAAAGGTACACTAACTTTATTTCCTTGTGTGCCCTTAAATTTTATGAATCTAAAGTAAAACATACAAGTTTATGGTGGTAGGGTTGGTGTATGTTATTGTGTAAAAGGTCCTTGATGCTAGTTCAAATATCTCGTTTAACATTTTAATTTAATTTTTTGGAAGAAAAGTTAAGAAGAAGGGTCGAACAAAAGACCTCTCCTTGTTGAGGCAAGGAACAACCAACCAACATTAATGTTCTTGCGAAGAACTTCTATATATTTATTTATTCTAGTAAAATGGTGCCACCCGCTTGAAAATTTCGTGGGTTTCTGTAACAACCCGAGTTCTCATATAACAAATACTGCAAATTATACAATTAAGACACCACATTTGGGGCTACAAATTGGGTCTCCTTCTATACAATCTGCCAAATAGCGACAAATAAAATTTTTCGCTAATAATCTTCACATGAACGATCTAAAAATCATGAAGATTATATTAAACTGGATAGCATGCTCGACATACATCATCTCTTTTACCCGCAAATAAAAGCGTCAGCTGATACCCTGAAATGCATATTTTTGAAAACAAAATGAGGGTTAGACCATACGGTCTAGTGAGCGATTCCCTGTTAACACATCTTTGATTAAAATCTTTCAAAATAGATTTAAAAGCCAATCATAACTCATATCATTTAAAATGATATTTTCCTCAAATCCAATATACCAAATATTTCTCAACATTTCATAAAACCTCTTTCTGACATAAATCAATAAGTAATTTTCTTCTATTTATAATTCAACATTTATTAAAACAATGAACTTATTGAGTCAGAAAGGTTATCTTTTAAATCTGGTCCGACAACCCAGTTATCGCATAAGTGGGTGCCGACAACTCAACTTCTCGGGTTTCATAGGCCCGATAACTTGTTCCTCGGGTCATATAGGCCCGACAACCTCGTTCCTCGGCACCTATAGAGCCGACAACTTTATTCATCGGGTCTCATAGACCTGACAACTTGTTCCTCGGGTCTCACAGCCCGACAACCTCGTTGCTCGGCATCTATAGACCCGACAAAAACACTTTCTCGAATCAAAGGACAACGACAATCTAACTTCTCGGGTCAAACGGACTCGACAAGTTTTACTTTGCTTTTTATAAAGATTTTCTCGCATTTAAAGGACCCGATAACTCAGGTTCTCGAGTCATACTGACCCGATAAAAATTCTTATCATTTTTAAAATCATTTAAACATAGCCCAGGTCTCGAGGCATCACATCCTCATAATACTCTCAACCAGTATTACACTTACCAGGATCATTCTCTCGTTCTTTCCAAACCATTGCCTGCTTCACGAGCATATGGTTCGGTTCACGCCATACGAGATGGCTAATATATAGAGTATTCCACCCACAATCATTTATACGTTTTCTCCGTCCACTCATCACGGATACACCACCAAATTCATCATCGTATAAACAGGGTACTCCTAACCAGTACTTTTTCTAATACAGGTTAGCCTCACTCATCCTTTCCAAACCATTGCCTGCGTCACGAGCATATGGTCCGGTTCACGCCATACGAGATGGCTAATTTATATATCGATTATTCCCCCCACAATCATTTATACGTTTTCTCCGTCCACTCATCGCGGAAACACCGCCATAATTTCCAGTGACCCAAAACAGTTTTGGTCAACCTCTTTCGCTTGTTAGTTTTCACAAAATACTAACAGTCAACATCATATAATCTCATTTATATGAAATAAATCACGTGTGACGGAAAAACACGTATTTTACAAAAGCTTTGTAAAAGCTTTCTCATCTCATCAAATAACACATATTTTTATGTGGAAAATATTTAGTAACAACTTCTCAAATAAAATCCATATATGTTATTTTTTCCCAACAACTCATATAACGATAATAATCCAATTATATCAATTAGGCATATTATCGAAACAAAAACCTTTCTCAATAACATATGCATTTCAGTTTATAAAACTCATTTATAAAAACTCACCTCGGTCCCAAATAGACAAGTAAACTTCTAGCGGGTAACAACTCGGATATGGAACATATAATCTGAACCATATAAATCTACCGGTCAAAATCTCGATATAAACCTATAACTTATAGATTTATAACTTAAACCAAATAATAATTCATACCTTCTTTCTTCTCTCTTTCTTTCTGTTTCACGAAACCACAGAGACAAAAACTCACAACACTTTCTAATATCTATGGCTTCCATTAATATAGTTAAAAGAAATACATATAAGAGAGAAAGATATGAGGCGGTGAAACCACCCCTCCTTTTCATGATACACGTATGCATGCCATAATTTCATTTGCCAAATATGAGGTGGTCACGAGGTGGTGACCACTAATATCCAAAATCACCCTTCCACTTTGGATCATAAACAAGATCACCCCTTGTACTTCCAACTATATTTAATTCGAACCCGACTATTACATTATTCCCTCCTTCAAAGAATTCCGTCCCGGAATTCATCATTTGAACAAACCAGGGTTTTTCAATTCATTTCAGATCCCACACAGAAAACATTGAGGATACCCCTCAACTTTTCGAACGATCTAACCGGTAGATTACAACCCATCCGATCATTGATTACAAGGTTTCTGATATACCACTGACACAGATTTCAGTGATTACCCACAACGAATAATCTTGTTTCCATGACAATATTTTCAACCTTATTTTGTCCTCAACCGAAAACACTATCGGTCCAAAATATTATCACTGAAATCTTTCTGTCAATTCTGAACCATCTCTAACTGTTCACTGATTTGACCTTTCTCAACCATCAGTAACTGAGCATAACTGCAAAACTGATACGGTGTCCAAGATACCAATATTGAACTTCCCAACATATGAAGACACGAGATGTGTCAATAATAAGAAGATCAATAACACGACTTTGAAGAAGTTCAAGCTTGTGTAAACATGCCCCCATATTACCATCCAGTTTTCACTACAACTGATGTAATATACCAAAAACTTACTCCACACCTTTGGTGCTAAGCCATACAAAATAGAGTACACAAGAAGTGACCCAAGATATAAAGAAACCCAAGGTATAATACCTTTCTCGGTGACTTAGAATATAAGTCATTTATATCTGGTGGTCCAAATAAACATGTACTGAACCAACTTTACTTTTGTCAGAATAAGCAGATTCATGATACTTTCAAACCAACACCCAAACGGTTGTGGAGTAGTTGAACCAACTGTGACATAAACTGTACACAATTCACATGTACCGAACGGTACAACAACCAGAAGAAGAGATGTTCCATCCATGAGTAAGCCAAACCAATAATATCTCGACCAAGTATCAGAATTAGCCAACATCCCCATGTTATAAGAACTACAATCGGGGAATAACAATCACTCACATAACCTCCCCATCTGAGGCTCTTGTAAGAAACTCGACCATTTTCTAGCAAAGATCCAAATTCATATGGATATATATATCATGGTCGCCAATCAACACCCCGGAGCATTACAAAAGAAGCTAGCCCCAAGAAAATAAGGATTCCCGGAATCACGCCATACCACTATTACCTTTCTATCAAAGCTGTAGCCAGGCGTCTCTTCAATTCTTTGAAGATATTCTGTAACCACTCAAATCGTGGTACCAATTCTTCAATTATTCTACTCTTTTCTTTTCGAATCAAAACATCGATTATCATTTTCTCACCCCTTTTGACACTAAAATTTGTCAAACGTTTCCAAACATCAACTTAGTATTCAAAGGAATGAAACACCAAATTGTGAACATCCTTTAATACTTTTTGATTAAATCACCAAATCGAGGAATCCAAATTTCTCTTTTCAAACACATTACTCTATGATCGTCTTTTGTAATAACAATTAAGTTACTACACTTTATTTCTTTCTAGAAAGCAAGTTTCATTCAAAACTTTGACGATCAAACTTGTAAGATCCTCAATCAAATTTTACTCCGACGTTATCGTTAACGTCAAAAATATAAAAATACACTTTATAAAATTTTCTTTTGGAATCCAACGATGAGAAATCGTAATTCAATTTCCAAAATATTTCAAACCTCTAGCCAAAACATTTGACTATTAGAAATTAATCCCAAAGGATCTAATTTCTCCATAAAATTCTTAATAAAACTTGATTTTCTTACCAAAAAGTTTTCAAGTTTCACACACTTGAAAAGATACAAGCAAAGATTTCATGTTCGATAAAAATCAAAATTTAAACTTGCAATAAAATCTTTTTAATAACCTTGTCAAAAGATATCAAATTCCAAAACCAGTTATAAACTTAATCGATACAAAGGATTGGTACAAAAACGAAAATCCAGACCGTACCTTTGAATCGACAATTTAAGAAAAATGCCAACTAGAAGTTCATCTTCTTCTTGTGTCCATGGCCCTCTTTTCAATCCAGTCTTCTCACAACATCGTGAGTTTCCCATTTCTTTGATCAACTAGAACCATAGCTGTCGTCCGTATGTTAATCAACCCAAACGAATTTACTCAAAACCCGAAATTTTCATACCGGGTACATAATCATTTCTTTACAATTAGTTGATCAAGTTTCCAGAAATCAATTCTGGCTTGATTTCTTACCAACCAATTCGTCCAAACTAACATCAAATTCTTTCAAAGCAATAGCGAGCAATTCGAATCGATACTACTCACCCATATATAGCAATATATCGGCCATCATGTATTTCAGTAATCATAATCTGATTATCAATAATCATTTTCAATATCAAAGCATAACCCAAAGGATTCGGGCTTTACATGCGAATAATCAATAGAGAGAAAACATAGAACTCGTCTGTACCAGACTCAAATAACACTTTAATTCATACTGAATATACCAAAGTGTACATGTCACCACACTCGATGTCTCTCCAATCTTTACCGTAGTCATCTGATATGCTTGCCCCGTTGCTTTAAAAACTGACCAGTTTCAACTTTTCACGTATATAACGGAACTTCAAATTTCAATCACACTCACCCTGATGAATTCTGTAAACTGGGCCTTACCGTGAACCCCAAAATAAATTTTGAACTATAAGAATACCCCTTTTATAGCTCACAAATTCTTCTTTCAACCGATACACTATCAAATTCAGATAAAATCGATATATATATAAGGTCAGTCGTAAATATTCCCACGACACCTCTTTATCAATATCCGAACCCATGAAAGAAAACATCTCATTAATTCATCGGTACCATTCATATTATTTGTGTATATCTACACCAAATAATTTACCTCCCAGTCAAACATTTACTGGTATCAATATTACGTTAATCTCTATAACGCATTACATTTCTTTTATCACATCCAAATTACCAGAAAGAATTTTCTGAATAATAATAATAGATAGTGATAAATCAGCTTGGCTACCAGAAGCAATAACAGTAGCAGGCAACGATAACTCAAGTCGGCAAATACCACAAATATCAGGCAGCTCTTTCACTTTGCCCATAAAATTCTGTATTTTCAGTCGTTTCAATTTCAGAAATCTGAAGATACCTCAATAAAAACCCCAAATTCATCGAAGTTTACCAATTCTGATGGCCATATCTTTCCGTATTAATTTCGAGCAACAAATTCGCTTTACCCGAACTGACGGAAATCGTTCTCGCCGACTTATGAGAATAACCCGCCCCAAGCAAAATACAAAGTAAACACTTTGATCACATTCCCAAATATAATAAAGTTTTCAAGTACTAACACGCACCTGTAAATTCATGATTACATTGGCCTGATGTAATTTGAATTACCTTACATGCCGTTCTATCAAACCATTATATTTTATAACCCACGGGTTCTAGATAAGGACATCTTATCATGCCATAAAATAGTCTAGTTCAAGTCTAGGTATCAATCTAGATACCTAAATCCCTTAAACTCAGGCTCTGATACCAACTGTAACAACCCGTGTTCTCATATAACAAATACTGCAAATTATACAATTAAGACATCACATTTGGGGCTACAAATTGGGTCTCCTTCTATACAATCTGCCAAATAACGACAAATAAAAATTTTCGCTAATAATCTTCACATGAACGATCTAAAAATCATGAAGATTATATTAAACTGGATAGCATGCTCGACATACATCATCTATTTTACCCGCAAATAAAAGCGTCAGCTGATACCCTGAAATGCATATTTTTGAAAACAAAATGAGGGTTAGACCATACGGTCTAGTGAGCGATTCCCTGTTAACACATCTTTGACTAAAATCTTTCAAAATAGATTTAAAAGCCAATCATAACTCATATCATTTAAAATGATATTTTCCTCAAATCCAATATACCAAATATTTCTCAACATTTCATAAAACCTCTTTCTGACATAAATCAATAAGTAATTTTCTTCTATTTATAATTCAACATTTATTAAAACAATGAACTTATTGAGTCAGAAAGGTTATCTTTTAAATCTGGTCCGACAACCCAGTTATCGCATAAGTGGGTGCCGACAACTCAACTTCTCGGGTCTCATAGGCCCGATAACTTGTTCCTCGGGTCATATAGGCTCGACAACCTCGTTCCTCGGCACCTATAGAGCCGACAACTTTATTCATCGGGTCTCACAGACCCGACAACTTGTTCCTCGGGTCTCACAGCCCGACAACCTCGTTGCTCGGCATCTATAGACCCGACAAAAACACTTTCTCGAATCAAAGGACAACGACAATCTAACTTCTCGGGTCAAACGGACTCGACAAGTTTTACTTTGCTTTTTATAAAGATTTTCTCGCATTTAAAGGACCCGATAACTCAGGTTCTCGAGTCATACTGACCCGATAAAAATCCTTATCATTTTTAAAATCATTTAAACATAGCCCAGGTCTCGAGGCATCACATCCTCATAATACTCTCAACCAGTATTACACTTACCAGGATCATTCTCTCGTTCTTTCCAAACCATTGCCTGCTTCACGAGCATATGGTTCGGTTCACGCCATACGAGATGGCTAATTTATAGAGTATTCCACTCACAATCATTTATACGTTTTCTCCGTCCACTCATCACTGATACACCACCAAATTCATCATCGTATAAACAGGGTACTCCTAACCAGTACTTTTTCTAATACAGGTTAGCCTCACTCATCCTTTCCAAACCATTGCCTGCGTCCCGAGCATATGGTCCGGTTCACGCCATACGAGATGGCTAATTTATATATCGATTATTCCCCCCACAATCATTTATACGTTTTCTCCGTCCACTCATCGCGGAAACACCGCCATAATTTCCAGTGACCCAAAACAGTTTTGGTCAACCTCTTTCGCTTGTTAGTTTTCACAAAATACTAAATAACATCATATAATCTCATTTATATGAAATAAATCACGTGTGACGGAAAAACACGTATTTTACAAAAGCTTTGTAAAAGCTTTCTCATCTCATCAAATAACACATATTTTTACGTGGAAAATATTTAGTAACAACTTCTCAAATAAAATCCATATATGTTATTTTTTCCCAACAACTCATATAACGATAATAATCCAATTATATCAATTAGGCATATTATCGAAATAAAAACCTTTCTCAATAACATATGCATTTCAGTTTATAAAACTCATTTATAAAAACTCACCTCGGTCCCAAATAGACAGGTAAACTTCTAGCGGGTAACAACTCGGGTATGGAACATATAATCTGAACCATATAAATCTACCGGTCAAAATCTCGATATAAACCTATAACTTATAGATTTATAACTTAAACCAAATAATAATTCATACCTTCTTTCTTCTCTCTTTCTTTCTGTTTCACGAAACCACAGAGACAAAAACTCACAACACTTTCTAATATCTATGGCTTCCATTAATATAGTTAAAAGAAATACATATAAGAGAGAAAGATATGAGGCGGTGAAACCACCCCTCCTTTTCATGATACACGTGCATCACATACATGCATGCCATAATTTCATTTGCCAAATATGAGGTGGTCACGATGTGGTGACCACTAATATCCAAAATCACCCTTCCACTTTGGATCATAAACAAGATCACCCCTTGTACTTCCAACTATATTTAATTCGAACCCGACTATTACAGTTTCGCTCTAACCACTGATAACGCCAATTTTAGCGTTATTATAATACCACTTTCCCTTATAGTTTAGCTCATTTTCCAAGCAAACATAGCGTTTCTCTAATAGTTTGTGGCAATTTTGTGCATGAATCAGTTTTGTCAAGACAATCATAAGAATCCCAAGATCTTTGGCTGAATGCAAGACATTTATAGTCCCTTTGAATGGAGGATTCAAGTACGAGTCCAACGGTCACTTCTGGAGCTAATTTAGAATTAAATCGAAGAAATGGCAGAATTAAACAGTGAGTCCGGCGAGATACCCTGTGGACTCCAAGCCGCGACACTATCCAAACACGATCGACTAATCCCACGGCCTAACCTGCGCGTTAGATCTCTAGCAGCTAGGGTTGAATGACTTTTTATCATCTATCTTTCAAGAAATGACAGTTGAGGCAATTTTGGGCAGACTCTTGGCGGATTATGGAGCAGAAAAGCACAACAATTGAAATCGGGAGCATAGACCTGACGCAATATTCATTGATTGTTGGTGGAGATTCATCATCGAAAGGGGTTTTTTTATCCATCTTCTAGATTAGCTTTAAAAAACTATGTCTAAACCTTTTAGTTCTTCCATTTTTGTTGTGTTTTCTATCACCCCCAATATGCACTAATTCTTAGATGTTGGGGTTGGATAACTTTTGGGATATAAGCATATGAACACATAATTTATGATTCTTATTAGACTTTTCAATGAACGAAGCATATGAATTTGTACTTAATGCCTTTGTGAGCCTGATCAACTTACAATTGATCTAATTGTTTTAACTTAATTTTGAAAGAAAATAAGTTTTCAATAGACTAATGATTCATATGCCTAAGGTGAGAACTTGGATAGAGATATACCAATTAAGCATCGGGACTATTTTACAATCTTTTGCTTTATTAATTCATGAACTTGTATGTTGAATTCAAGAGATGAAATATTCTTGTTCAGAATAAATTAATTATTTATCGAGAGAGAGTGACTGCAATTTTCATGTGAACCCCATTAGAACTCCAATCCTCAATTGTTTTTCTCCTGATTTCTTTCCCTAGTGTTTTTTCTCTTTTATTTTCCAAGAACTACCTTAGTATTTAGTTGTTACTTTAAACCAATTCATCCAATTTTCAGTCGTTCAATTAATAATGGTTGTAGTCAATGTGATACTCGGTGCCTAGTTCTTTAGTTCGGTACTCTTACTTACGTACTTATCACTTGATTCGACACCGAACACTTGCGATTAGATTTAGGGGGTTGTAAACCTATTTATCAAGTTTTTGGCATCGCTGTCGTGGAACTTGTTTTGCGCTGATAGCACTACCAGCTATAAACTTTATTACATTAGACATTTTATTTTTCAGTATTTTTAGTTTGACTCTGGGTTGATAAGTCTCTTTATTTTGTCCTATAGGTATTTATTGGTGTATGCCAAGAAATTCGTGAAGCACAAGTTTAGAGCCATACGATCCAAAGATTGAAAGAGTTGCACATCAATCGAGAAAAGAAGACAAAGCTCTAAAACTAAGGGCAATGAACGGAACAAATCCACAACCAGGTGGACAACCAGCAGGAGGACAATCAGGTGGACAACCACAAGGGGGATAAGCACCACCAAATCCACCGCCATGTATTCCTATGAAGACTTTCGCAAATCCAACTATCAATGTGGCCACTACAGGAGTACAGTTGCCTACTATAGGAGCCACTACTTATGAGATCAAGCCTGGCACCATCCAATTAGTGCAACAAAGATATTTTGGAGGATTACCTACTGAAGACCCTCATAACCACATCCGCTCTTTCAAACAGATCTGTAATACCTTCAGAATAAATGGAATCTCAGACGATGACATTAAACTTCGACTGTTTGAATTCTCCTTAAAGGATAGAGCTGTTATTTGGATCCAGGAATTAACGCAATGAATATCTACATGGGATCAGATGTCGGCCGCTTTCCTTTAGAAATTCTTTCCACCCGGTCGCATTGCCCAACTTATGTTAGACATAACTCATTTTGCCCAGTGGGCTTCATAATCGTTTTATGAAACATGGCAGAGATATAAAGACATGTTGAAAAAATGTCTTCACCATGGACTCCACAGATGGATGGCCATTCAGACATTCTTTAGTGGCCTACACCCTAAGCATAAAAATGATGTTACTGCTGCAGCTGGGGGTGCCTTGATGAATAAAACCTATGAGGAGGCAATTGAGCTTATTGAAAACCTTTCAGATCATAGTTACGCCACTCCAAGGTCCTCGGTCAAAAAGGTAGCAAGTGCCCAGGAAGTGGATGAAATGAGGGCAATGAAGGCCCAAATAGTTGTCCTCACCAATTAGATGAGTAGTAACTCCATTCAGTCATTACCTCAGTTTGACGAGGGCCAACCGGAGTAGTATTCCTCTTCCCATAATCCAGAGCAACTACAGTTCATGCAAAACAGAAACCGCTCTCAGAATTATCCATTTTATAACACCTACAATGAAGGGTGGAAGAAGCATCCCGACCTCTCTTGGAATCAACCTAAGGAGAACGTGGGACAACAACAAAAATACACAGGTAACAATTATTCATCTTTTTCCAATTCTAACAATGTTTACCATCTACCCGGTTATCACCAAAGGAGAGCTGAAGAGGCACCGACTCAAGAGAAGAAGTCGGTCATTGAGAAGATGATGATGAAGTTCATGACAAAGATGGACATAAACGTTGGGGAATTAGCATCTACATTAGGGACATTGTCAACCACGGTAGGTAATGTAAAAGCAACAACTAATCAGAATATTGCATCGATCCAAGTGCTAGAAAGACAATTTATGCATCTGGCCTAGGCACTTCAAAATCGAGCCCCAGGGCAATTACCAAGTCATACGGAGAGAAAACCACATGAATGCAAAGCCATTCGACTTCAGAGTGGAAAGAAACTAATTCGAGACCCCACCCGTAAAACATCAGTAGAACCCACCCAGAAGAGAAAAGACAGAGGAGACTGAAACGGAAGAGGATGAAGAAGAAGCGATAGACGAAAGGATCGAGATGGGACCTACGGCACGAAGACCAGCAAGACGCGTAAGGAGACGACTCAACACCGATGGTGCATCGACATCCCGCTCTCAGCCTGATGAATGATTAGTTTGGTTTGAAATTTTGATACTCTTGCTTTTGCTTTTATGACTTTTATTTCACGTTGGATGACTGTACTTAAATTTTGACTTTTAATTCGCATGATTCTGGTCTTTAGTAGCTATTTATTTTGTATAACCATATTTGCACATTGGGGAGATGTGGGTAAGGTTTGGGGTTGCTTACACGGGCGCACATATCAATGTATCAATGCGTCTATGTTTGAACTTACTTGTTGGTTGACTAGATTATGCGAAAATCATTAGTTTTTTAAAAGTTTGCATTATTGTGAGAATCTTTAAGCGGTAATATAGTTTTGAGGGACAATTGCTCAAATTGCATGACTAAGAGACATTAGTAGAGGCCACATGAGATAATTTGAGCCGATACACTTAGTGAATTTTGTTTGCTATGAGAGGTGAATCATGTTCAAATATGATTATATCCTGATCTCACTATTTTCTTGCATTGAGTGGTAAAGACGTGTAGGATATTGATATCGGGATCACAATAAACATGTGCAGCGAAAACATAAACAATAACTGGTAAAAACCCGGATCCGTTACGAGCAACTTTAAGGATTAAACATAACCATAGGGGGTTTTATTCAATACCTCAATGGTTTGGATTGGTTGATCAAGATCAAGCGTTAGGAATCAAAGTAGATTCCCTCTAGCGGTATCCACGCGAATGTGAATCCGATCACGAATGGTTGCTAGCCCGAATACCCAAAGAACACCAAGAAGAAATCGATTTCTTCTTGGTTTGTGTGTGGCCGTCGATCTCAAAGAGAGGAGAGGGAGGAAAGAGCAAACTTCAAGTTTTCTATTGTTTTTGATGTAATAATAATTTCAATAAGGCAACATGCCTTTATATACCTTTCCTCTAATCTCGGGTCGGATTCAATTAAGCCCACAAGGCTTAGTTGATATAATTAAAACATTCCATATTTTATTTAATTAATTAATTATGAACTTAATAATTAATTAACTAATTGGATTTGGGCTTAATTAAACCTTACTTAACCCTTTGGGATTTTAAATAAAACATTCTTTTAGGCTCGATGGATATTTAATTATAATTATTAACATAATAAATAGCCCAATTTAATTATTAACTTAATAATTAAATTATATAATTAACATAATTATATTTCACACACTATTCTACTAGAATAATAATTTTACACTTTGCTGGGTAATAACCAACTTGGTTAATTCGTGATCTACGCACTCTTATGCGTGTGACCCTCTAGGTTCTTCTGACGTCAGAAGTGTTTTCATATGACGTGGGCATACCAGATCCTACAGTCTCCCACTTGCACACGCCACATAAAACACAGAGAGTGGTTATGTGTCTAGCAATGCGTCACTACCCCCAAAGTCAAAATGAAAGAACGCTTTTCAGCTTTAGGTTCTATTGACAACAGTCAATATGATGATCATCCCTTATAGCCCTTATAATCACCCGATCAAAGGCGGCGTTAGACATATATCAAAGTACAATACTCCTTATGCTCGAGGTCCCAATATACATCTCAGGTCAAAGGATAAAATGAATAACTATCATCTTCAAGATTCACTTTATGATGCCGATCTATGAAGTGATCTTGAAAACGGGTCTTCCAACACCTGAACCTACAAGTGCAAGTGACTTTAGTCGCAACATGCTGGCCCAACTTTACCTTAACCAAACTTCACTATGATCTTAGTCCATCACCAGTCCTCCAGTGATAAGTGATCATGGATAGTTTAAACCATATCATATAGTTTATGATCTAAACATGTTAATATAGAACACAACGAAATTAATGTAATCGCTCATACCCAGTATGCCAAAACAAATAGAATTTCATTGCTTAATGTTCCAAAGGTCATACTAATTTACATATCGTTTCAAACACTTAAAAACCTCAAACCTATCGAGCTAGTGTGGCAATCATGCCTACTTTGCTCATAGGTTTAGTGAATGGATCTGTTGGATTATCTTCCGGACGAACTTTGCAACACTTGAACCTACAAATGTAAGTGACTTTGGTCGCAACATGCTGGCCCAACTTGACCTTAACCAAACTTCACAATTGAGTCTTTAAACACAAAACTTGATTGTGACCTGAAGTCATTACGGTCGATTTGGAAGCTAGCATCTGAGTATCCTTGGACACACAGATCTCCTTCTTCGCCATCGTATAGCAGGAACATATCCTTAGTTTTTCTCAAGTACTTGAGGATATTCTTTACTACTACCCAGTGAGCATCACCAGGGTTCGACTGGTATCTACTAGTCATGCTCAAAGCATAAGATACGTCAGGTCGAATACATATCATGGCGTACATTATAGATCCAATAGCTGAAGCATAGGGAACACCCTTTATGCGATCTATATCTTCCTTCCCCGAAGGACATTAAGACTGACTCAATTGTACTCTATGTACCATTGGCAAGTTCCCCCTCTTAAAACTCTCCATCTTGAAGCCTTTTAAGATCTTGTCAATATATGTAACACCCCGCCTTACCACGACACAATATTGTCCGCTTTGTCCTCCCGCAGAGGTGTGCGCACGGATTTGTTTCTGGCGACCTGGCGAGGACTTCCCAGGGGGTCACCCATCCTGGTACTACTCCCACCCAAGCACGCTTAACCATAGAGTTCCAAGAACCTGCCTTGCGTGTGGCCCCAAAACGCGTTGTGTTTAGGAAGGCCAAGGTTTACTTATGAACCCAGCATCAATCCTGTCCACGACCGATATGGGATCTGCTTAAGGTGTTACAAACACCCCCTTAGGGACTCATCATCCTCGATGAGGTTTGCCCCACATTCCGAACAGCACAAGAGCGGCTCTGATACCATTTGTAACACCCTGCCTTACCACGACACAATATTGTCCGCTTTGTCCTCCCGCAGAGGTGTGCGCACGGATTTGTTTCTGGCGACCTAGCGAGGACTTCCCAAGGGGTCATCCATCCTGGTACTACTCCCACCCAAGCACGCTTAACCATAGAGTTCCAAGAACCTGCCTTGCGTGTGGCCCCAAAACGCGTTGTGTTTAGGAAGGCCAAGGTTTACTTATGAACCCAGCATCACTCCTGTCCACGGTCGATATGGGATCTGCCTAAGGTGTTACAGAGCATCACCAGGGTTCGACTAGTATCTACTAGTCATGCTCAAAGCATAAGATACGTCAGGTCGAATACATATCATGGCGTACATTATAGATCCAATAGTTGAAGCATAGGGAACACCCTTTATGCGATCTATATCTTCCTTCCCCGAAGGACATTGTGACTTGCTCAATTGTACTCCATTTACCATTGGTAAGTTCCCCATCTTAGAACTCTTCGTCTTGAAGCGTTTTAAGATCTTGTCAATATATGTACTCTAGCTTAATCCAATTAAGAGCATCGTTCTATCCAGATAGATCTTAATTCCAAGGATAAAGGCAGCTTCTCCGTAGTCCTTCATTGAGAAACACTTACCTAGCCAGACTTTCACACCTTTTAGCGTCGGGATATTGTTTCCAATTATCAGTATGTCATCCACATACAGGACTAGGAAGACAACAATGCTCCCACTAGCTTTCTTGTATACATAAGGTTTATCTTCGTTTTTGACAAAACCAAGTTCTTTGATTTTCTCGTCAAAACAAAGATTCCAACTCCTAGACGCTTGCTTCAGTCCATAAATGGATCTAAGCAACCTGCACACTCTATTAGGATGCTTGGGATCTTCAAAACCTTTTGGTTGTACCATGTACACATCCTCGCTTAGAGTTCCGTTAAGAAACGCGATTTTGACATCCATCTGCCATATCTCATAATTGTGATATGCAGCTATAGCAAGCAAAATCCTAATGGATTTTATCATGGCTACCGGAGAAAAGGTTTCATCATAGTCAACGCCATGAGTTTGCGTGAAACCCTTTGCTACCAACCTAGCCTTATATGTGTGCACGATCCCATCTATGTCAGTTTTCTTCTTGAAAACCCATTTTCTCCCTACGACTTGCAGCCATTGGGTGCATCCACCAGATGCCGGACCTGGTTATCAGCCATGGATTGAAGCTCGGCTTTCATAGCATCATGCCAATTTGCAGATTCTGCATCTGACATAGCCTGTTGGTAGTTTGACGGTTCATCATCAACCGTATCGTCACAGCCAATTAGAAACCCTAGGTATCTATCCGACTCTTGACGAATTCTCCCCGACCTTTGGATCGTTTGTCTCTCGTTGGTATCTTCAGCATCTTGCTGAGGTTCAACATCTTGTTGAGTTTCAACATCTTGTTGAGCGCTAGTGTCAACCTGTGCATCAGGTGTTTCCGGAACTTCCTCAAGTTCCACCCTATCCCCTTTACTTGGCTTACTTAGAAAATCATTTTCTAGGAACTCGACCTTGCGTGAAATGAACACCTTGTTCTCACCGGGGTTGTAGAAATAATACCCAATAGTCTCCTTGGGATATCCTACAAAGATGCATTTTTCAGATCTAGGCTCTACTCTCTAGCTTCCTAGAAGCTTCTCGCTTAACATAAGTATTGCAGCCCCAGACTTTCATGCAAGATAGATTTGGGATCTTCCCAGTCCACATCTCATATGGAGTCTTGTCGACCTTCTTGGTTGGTACATTGTTTTTTTTGGCGGCTCCTTCCAAAGCATATCCCCAAAAACTCATAGGCAACTTGGTATGACTCATCATAGACCTAACCCTATCTGACATGGTACGGTTCCTCCTTTCAGGCACACCATTATGCAGTGGTGTTCTTGGTGGAGTAAGTTGAGATACTATCCCACACTTGCTAAGATGCTCAGTGAATTCATGGCTCAGATATTCACCACCTCGGTCCGACCGAAGGGCTTTTATCTTCTTGCCTAGTTGGTTTTCTACCTCATTCTGAAACTCTTTGAAGATTTCAAATCTTTCAGACTTGTGCTTCATTAGATAAACATATCCATATCTACTGTAATCGTCAGTAAATGTAATGAAGTAGTAGCAACCATTTCTTGTGGTTGGGTTGAAAGGTCCATACACATCAGTATGTATCACTCCCAACAACTCATACGCTCTCTCAGACTTTCCTTTAAAAGGTGCATTAGTCATCTTCCCTAATAAACAAACTTCACATTTATCAAAAGAATCATCAGTTGATTCCAAGATCCCATCCACTTGGAGCTTGGAAATGCGCTTCTTGTTTATATGGCCAAGACGACAATGCCACAAGTATGTTTGACTTAAGTCTTGCTTAAGTCTTTTAGCATTCACATTATATATCGATTTAGAGTTGAGATTACCATGAATATCTATTTCATAAATGCCATAAACTGGCCTGATAATAAAATATAATATACCATGCAAACATGCAGAAATAGATCCATCATCATTGAATTTAAACATAAATCCATCTTGTCTCAAACCTGCAACTGAAACAATGTTTCTAACGATACTAGGAACGTAAAGACAATCATTTAGTTTCAAGACTAGACCATTTGGAAGGGTCATATCATATTTCCCTTCGGACACAACATCAACTCTTGCCCCCATTGCCCATCTTGAGCTCCAACTGGCCTGGTCGCAGTTGCATTTCACTTCTTAATCCCTGTGGAGAAGCACATATGTGAGCTCATCCACATCCGGTATCCAATACCCAGGAATCATAATCAGAAGTGAATAAATCGATAGTAAGCATACCTGAAGGTTCAGCTATCATAGCTTTCTCCTTCTTTGCCTTAAGAACTAGATCATTTCTTTTGGATGAAACTGAGTCCAGGGTAAACCGTTTTAACCGTTTGTAAATGGGTGGTGAAAAACTCACATTTTTATCGTAAAGGGTTTTACCGATCTCGTTCCAATTTTAAGTTTTAAAATCGACTTAAAACAACTTTGAGTCGGTACCGATTAATTTGTTAAAACTCATTATTTGATAGTTTATCAATTTTATTTGTAAAAACATTTACAAAATATTAGAGTTGATCTTGATTTGATTACATATCAAATTGTTTTGTAAAAACATTTACAATTTATTTGATCGGTATTAGTTTGATAGTTTATCAAATTAATTTTGTAAAAACATTTATAATTTACCGATATTAGAGGTTGTAAAATAATTTTTCAAATTTTAAAACTCATTGCAATAATTATAACATATAATTAAACGCAATAAAATACGAAAAATAAACAACGATAAACATGCAAACACACAACATGGATTCGATTAGGCCTAACTATGAGGTTTTCGTGAGCCCACACGAAAACCCCGGTCCAAACCCTAAGGACTCCGCAAGTTGACTCCCACTAGCTCCGCAAATCATTGTGGACTCCTGGACGCCGTCTTCGATTCCTTCGGTCTTCCGATTTACAAAAAACTAATCTTGGCTAACATAACCTAACTATTACATTACATTGAAATCAGAAACGTTACGCAGATCGCACAAAAATACAACCCATGAAATTAAATACATTTTAATTTAACAAATAAGAAAAATTAAAACAAACCACAGGTCAAGGCCTAAATCGAATCCATCATGGCAAACAACCAGATCAACCAAATGGGCTTGGGTCCAATTAAACATAATTAACAAGCCCAATCAATCAAAATAGGTTAAGACCCTATTAGGCTCAAACGGGCCTAAACCGTGAAACCCTAAAAGCCCAATTAACAAAAAGGGAAACCACCAAACAAACCGAAAACGCTCCACCCGAAGGTGGCTGTCGACGGTGGAGGAGCACCGCTCCGGCGGCACGGCGGGTATGACGGTGGCGTGGCGGTGCACGGCAGCAGCGCACGGCGGCACGATCCGTGGCGCAAACGACGGCGCACGACGACGACGGCGGTGGCGCATGGCGGCGGCAATTGGGGTGGTTTTCCGGGTTCACGTGTTTAACCAATTTTCTATTGATTCTAACCCAAAAGTCATTGTAATGGGGCTCTAATACCACTGTAGGGTTTTGATACCGGGATCACAATAAACATGCGCAGCGGAAACATAAACAATAACCGGTAAAAACCCTAGATAACCCGGTTCCGTTACGAACAACTTTAAGGATTAAACATAACCATAGGGGGTTTAGAACAATACCTCAATGGTTTGGATTGGTTGATCAAGATCAAGCGTTAGGAATCAAAGTAGATTCCCTCTATCGGTATCCACGCGAATGTGAATCTGATCACGAATGGTTGCTAGCCCGAATACCCCAAGAACACCAAGAAGAAATCGATTTCTTCTTGGTTTGTGTATGGTTGTCGATCTCAAAGAGAGGAGAGGGAGGAGAGAGCAAACTTCAAGTTTCTCAATTGTGTTTGATGTAATAATAATTTCTATAAGGCAACATGACTTTATATACCTTTCCTCTAATCTCGGGTCGGATTCAATTAAGCCTGCAAGGCTTAGTTGATATAATTAAAACATTCCATATTTTAATTAATTAATTAATTATTAACTTAATAATTAATTTACTAATTGGGCTTGGGCTTAAGTAAACATTACTTAACCCTTTGAGCTTTTAAATAAACAATATTTAAGGCCCGCTGGATATTTAATTATAATTATTAACATAATAAATAGCCCAATTTAATTATCAACTTAATAATTAAATTATATAATTAACATAATTATATTTCACATACTTTAATTATTATTCTGCTAGAATAATAATTCTACACTTTACATTTGTAACTTTGCCAGGTAACCAACTTGGTTAATTTGTGATCTACACACTCTTATGCATGTGACCCTCTAGGTTCATCTGACGTCAGCAATGTTTTCATATGACGTGGGCATACAAGATCCTACAAGACGGTCTTCAAGATATCTAGTAGTTATCTATTTACCAATCGTATGGACTGTATGAAATGATCCCAAGCAGCCAAAAACTTGATGTGTTTTCAATTTTATAACCGCAAGCGTACGGGATGTGTAGCATACGGGTCGATCACGAGGAGGCGATGGACTAAACATAGACTCGTTTTAGACTATGGCCTAGCTACGGGAATTCATTGATATTTTGGTTTTCATTAAAAATATAAAATGAATGATGAGACAATAAAAAAATAAAACCTAAAGATGATCGGGTAAAGTTAATCTTGAATTTTAATAATGGTGAGTATTTGTTATTTAAAATATTTTAACCCTCTATCTAGGTGGAAAAACCTTTCTAAAACAAATCCGTACCTACTTTCGTAGGATACAAATATTGAAATTTTTGCCATCATCTCTTTCACCTTATTTATGTTCCCCTTAGCCTGTTTGCAACCAAACTCCGCTTTGAATTGTCATATCATTAACCCTACTAATCTTTTTTTCTAGTCACTAGACAACCTTTATCCGAAGGTGTCTTGTATGATGAGAATTGATGGCGAGGTAAAAGAGGCAGAAAATGGATATGCAGCTGCAAAAAAAATCTTTTGCTATGGCATACAAGGAAAAGCACGAGAGAGACATTAAGCATGAAGAAGACATTAGAAAGTATGGTGACTGAATTGGAAGTTGAAATGGGAAAAGGACGAACAGTTAATAGACCACTCATGTTGTAAGACACTCAGGATCCTTGCTCCCCAATTAACCTTCGTTTCTCAACCATCACCTTTCGCCCCATTACAACTCGACAAAGTTCTGGATGATATTTTGGAAAATATAATTTTGATAAATGGAGTTCTACTAATACTCCTTGTCTTATTACTTGATTCCTTCTTGAGATCAATTTTGCTTACATTTGTGCGTTATTCGTATCAAAAATATTCATGCAGGTATGACTTGGGTTTTATTGAACATAACTTCCTACTGCATGAGTTGTATAATGTAAGAGCCTAGGAATCGACCGTAATTGAGAGTATCCCATGAGGTAGGGTCGAAGCGAAACTTGCTTCCAAAGTGTGTTTGGTTAGTCGGAACTCATTACGGTGTCACTGTTTTTAGTTCAATCCTCAATGCTTACTTTTCAACTGTCTGCAATAAGAGCATAACTAGGATGTCAAGTTTTACACTCCTTGCACTAGGACACATTGTTACTTCTGATAAATACTCCCGTGTGGCTCATCTTGCCAATTACAGCTTGCTTTTGAACTTTTCTCATTTTTAATTTTCGCTAATTTGCTTGGGGACAAGTAAAGTTCGGTTTAATTTTCGCAAAAATTGATAACGCCAATTTTAACGTTATTATAGTACCACTTTCCATTATAGTTTAGCTTGTTTTCCAAGCAAACAAAGCGTTTTTCTAACAGTTTATGGCAAGTTTGTATAGGAATCGGTTTTGTCAAAAAAATCATAAGAATCCCAGATCTTTGGCTGAATGCAAGACTTTTATAATCTCTTTGAATGTAGGATTCAAGTACGAGTCCAACTGTCACTTTCGGAGCCAATTCATGTTTAAATATAAAAAATAACGGAACTAAATAGTGAGTCCGACGAGAAACCCCGCGGGCTCCACGACACGGGAAAGGTCGTAGGACCTACTGACCTACGCGTTAGATCTCTAGCAACTAGGGTTGAATGACCTCTTATCTTCTATCTTTCAAAAAGTGACAGCTGAGGCGATTTTGGGCAAACTCTTGGCAGATTTTGGGGCAGAAAAACACAACAATCGATATCGGGAGTATAGATCTGACGCGATATTCATTGATTGTTGGTGGAGATTCATCATCGAAAGGGGGTTTTTATCTGTGTTCTAGATTAGCTTAAAAAACAATGTCTAAACCTTTTAGTTTTTCCATTTTTGTTGTATTTTCTATTACCCCTAACATGAACTAATCCTTATATGTTGGGGGTTGGATAACTTTTGGGATGTAAGCATATGAACACGTAATTTATGATTCTTATTAGACTTTTCAATGAGTGAAACATATGAATTTGTACTTAATGCCTTTGTGAGTCTGATCAACTTACAATTGATCTAATTGTTTTAACTTAATTTCAAAAGAAAATAAGTTTTTAATAGATTGATGATTCATATGCCTAAGGTGAGAACTTGGATAGAGATATACCAATTAAGCATCGGGACTATTTTACAATATTTTGCTTTATTAATTCATGAATTTTTATGTTGAATTCGAGAGATGAAATATTCTTGTTCAGGAATAAATCAGTTATTACTCGAGAGAGAGTGACTGCAATTTTCTTGATTATGTGTTCATTTGATGGAAATTCTTTGATAATTATTGTGTTTGAAATGTTCTATGTGAACCCCATTAGAACTGTGACCCTCAATTGCTTTTCTCCTGATTTCTTTTCCTAGTGTTTCTCTCTTTTATTTTCCAAGATCTACTTTAGTATTTAGTTGTTACTTTAAACCAATTCATCCAATTTTTGACTGTTCAATTAATAGTGGTTGTAGTCATTGTGATACTCAGTTCCTAGCTCTTTGGTTCGATACTCGTACTTATTACTTGATTCAACACCGTACACTTGCGGTTACATTTAGGGGGTGTAAACCGACTTATCAACCACACACCCACTATAGGAGCATGAACCACCCACGAAGAAGTGCCTGTATAATCTTGATCAAAACCCTAATTTAGAATAAATTACATTTTTTGTCAACTGTCTTCACCCCCAACCCCTACCTATACCTCCAATCACCATTATCATATTTGTCGTCTGTTGTAATCACCATAAACACCAATCCAATTATTCTTGATGTTCTTTACATTTTTATATTCTAAAATTCGTCGTCGGCTACTTATATTTGTTGGAAATTTACCGACTTATTTCAGCTGTCGATGATTTATGTCGGTGATACTCCTTTTTCATATCACGACCCATCAAATCTGCGTACCAAATTAAACACTACTTTAAAGTAAGAAACCAAATTCAAAGTAAAATTGGAATTACAAGAATTTGTATTTTAAAATTGCATGAACGATAGCCACAGTTTACCCGGGACGAAAAAATATAATTGATATGTGTTGATTATTCAATACATTAATACCCTTTTGTAGTGTCTTTTATATAGTTATTTTACATTTTATCCCGACTTTGAGTCTTTTATTATGTTATTTTGTTATTATTTAGTCATGAAGTTAAGTAGAATGAATTTCCTCTTTGTGTATATTTTATAGCTAATATTAAGTAAGTTTGCAGATTTGTGGTACACTGCTATAACATCACCAAGCAGCTAGGATGGGAGCTGGATGGAAAAGTGTTGAATGATTAAGCTGTCTTGGGCAGGAAGACATAATCTGAGATTAAAGATCTCTTTTTGGACAATATTTTATTTTAACTATTAATGTAAAAGGGTTGTATGCTTATCTTGTATAATCTTGGGAACACCACCCTTTTTAGTTAGTATAAATAGCTGCTTACTAATTGTAATGGACTCTAACTCTTACTCTTGGATCTTTTATCCAAGGGAGCTCTCTCTAATCTAGTAATTTTTTGAAGTTCTTTCTTGTCGCTAAATTATTATTCATCTGTGTTTTAAAATCTATCAAACTAATGTCTTTAATTGCAGGATCTCACCTTTCCCGTAATTTCATTTCTGTAATGAGTAGCTTAATTTATCAGCTTGGGTGTCAGATCAAAATGTGAGATTCTAAACCAAATAAAGGTGGTCATTGTTCAGTAATGATAATATTCCATTATTTCATTTAAGTTTTATAAAGCCAAATACACTTCTTGACAGGTTGATCGCTTTTACAGTATTAATGTGTCGTAGACTTAGGAGTAAGCCACGATATGCACGCCAATTCAAATGACATAGGAAGTAGACTTGAAAGAGTTGTTGATAAAGGAATTTATCATCTATGTTTTTCTAACTGATTATTCTCGACAGGTTGGTCGCTTGTCAAAGTGTTAAAGTGTGGTGGACTCATGAATGAGCCACTAGGACACACCAACTTGAATGATATGGGAATCTGTTTGGAAGAGTGATTTTTAGACAAAGAAATTTGCTACTCCATACATCTTGAGGAAACCATTTGATACTATCACTGGTCCGAATACTACATAGGAATATGGGTTGAAAGCTAAACATTAGTACAATGGTCAAGTGCATTTTTATAGCATCTGTGGAGGTGCAGTCCTTTGGACAGTCCCTTATATGATCCTGGAAAGAAATACCCTCAACGTGGCTGGTGGAATTTATTACTGCTAACTAATCCTATAACATTCTTATAACATTGTCCACCAGAATTTGTGTTTGGGTCTCACCTCAAAATGTTGGGTCACCGATGATTTGGTGATGAACCACCTTCCTTTATATGAATGAATTTTTACAGGTTCTTTTGAAGGTCTGAAATATGCTTCAAGTATTGAAGAGTCAAAGACTATTCAATCAAGGGGTTGTACATCAAAAAGTGGAATTTTGGATGTATCAACCAACTTCAATATTCAGACCATTTTGCCAAGTCAAGATTGGGTCACCAATATAGTGGGTCACCGATGGTACACTCAAAAGTCATCAAAAGTACTAAGGACATCAAATAAGATGAGGTCATCAAGTTTGATGTCATGGTCACCGACACTATGATCTTGGTCACCGAAATTGCAGGTATATTTTCTAAGGCTGTGATATCAACTCACAAGGGTATACACTTTTGTCACTTAGTGAAAGAAGAAGTTATCAAGCAAAGTGTACACTTATCAACTCCAGCCTTATAAGGTATCCACCGATGTGATACATAGTGAGATGTATCACTTAGCAATTTCAAAGAGATAAGTTCTTGACTCACATCAATTGCAAGACACGTGAGCCAGCAAGAACTTGGGCACCAAGCCTTAAATAAAGACATTCTCTTTTATTCTTATAAAAGGAATATTTGTCTTTTAGCTAAAAGGCTTGATGGGACTTCACAGAGCATGGAGAAAAGAAGATAAAGTTATCTGACATTACGTGCTACAAGGAATGGTTCATCCATTATTCTAGTACAAAGGAAGTAGTCTCTTCCTTTGTCCAGCAGATAATCTTCCAGCTAATGAAACCTTGACAGCTGTCCACTTGCATCCCATGCATGGACACTATAAAAGGAGATGAAGTCCTTCCCAGAAATCTCACGCTTTCAACAAATCTTCAGAGTGATTATTTGTTTGACTGTGGCAAAGCTGTGTGCTATAACAGTATTGTTTTAACTTGCTTAGTGTAATAGTTAATTACTGTTATCTGTGTGTTTAGTTTGATAGAATAGTCTGCCTGTTCTTTTCCGCATCAAACTATCTGTGTGTAAATTTTTAATATTTATATTAAAAAATTTAAAAAGAGTATATTCTGTGTGTTTTATATTCAACCCCCCCTTCTACAAAACCCTCTCTTAGTTAGCCATCTCTCTTTGGGGACTAACAATTGGTATCAGAGCAGTTGGTTTAATCTCATAAACCAGATCTGTGATGGCTACTACCTCAAATGTTGATGGTACCTTGCAGACCTCTTCCAGTAATACATATGATTTAGGATCTTTGGCTAAACCCCCAAGATTCAACCCAAACAACTTTGGGTTATGGAAAAATCGCATGTTATTATTCTTGGAAGGGATCGATTGCAGGTATCCCAACATTCTCAGTGAGGGACCTATTGTTCCTAAAATATGGGCTCGCTTTGGCCCTCAAAAGGACGCTGAAGGAAAGGACATAGAGTCAGATGACGAAAGAAGTGAGAAAACTGGTAGATATATCATCAAACCTTCTAACAAATTTAGTGAAGATGATAAACGCCTAGTCGCTTTAGATACTAAAGTCAAATCTGCTCTTGCTGTTTCCCTTCCTGATGATGTGTATCATTCTCTTCTTAACCTTCCCACTGCTAAAGAGATGTGGGATACTTTGAGTGTCTTATATGAAGGCACCAAAGAAGTAAAGAAATCTAACAGGATCTGTCTTGTTAGAAAGTATGAACTCTTCTCCCATGAAAAGGGAGAATCTCTTTCTACCTACTTTAATCGTTTTAACTGTCTTCTCAACGATCTCAAAGTTCTTGGCCGAGTTTATGATAATGAAGAAGTTCTCTGCAAGTTCATGGATTGTCTTCCAGATTTTTGGGAAACTATCTGTACTTGCATCAAGCAAACCAAGGACTTAGAAATAATGCCTTTAACTGCTCTCTATGGAACTCTTCTTCACTATGAACAAACTAAGAACCAGAGAAAGTCTCTTATAAAGGATATCAAATCCTCTTCTATTGCTTTGATAGGTGATTCAAAATCTTCTTCTTGTGTTCCTAGAATCACCTATCCTTCTTCTGATTCTGAAAAAGATATTAAGGAAGACTCTTCTCATCTGTCAGATGCATACAATAGTGCTGCTGATGATGAAAAAGAAGAATTAGCCATTGACATACTTTCTGATAGTATGGCAATGCTTGCTGGAAACCTTAAGAACAAAAGATTTTCTTCAAACCGCTCCAAATTTAATAGAAAACTTTTTTCTCAAAAATCCTCTTCTGATAAAGCAAATGAAGAATGCTTTAATTGTGGAAAGAAAGGTCATTTTGCTTCTGAATGCAGATCAAAAGCTTCTTCTTCTAAACCTTCTTCTTCTTATGGCCATGACTTCTCAAAATCAGCTTCTAGGAAGCATGAAGAGAGAAATAGCCAATCCTTTAAAGAAAATTCTGAATCAAAAGAAACCTCAAGGTACAAGAAATACAAAGCCAAATACAAGAGAGAAAAGGAGAGAAACCATAGTAAAAATAAAACCTTAGTTGCTGAGGCTCATTGCTGGGAAGATGAGCAAACCTCTGAGAGTGAGAGTGAGTATGTCACTAAGTGCCTCATGGCCAAAATTGATGAGATAGAAGACATGGAGAAATCACTCTACACCACTCTTGTATCCGAGGGATCCACTTCGAGGACAAAACCTCGGGTACATCCTTTTACCTTTCTCTCTCGATGATCAAAAGGCCGATGCCTTTGATTCTTTAACTGTTGACTTCTGTGACTTAAAGATTCAAAAGAAAAAGGCTGATATGCACATAAAATGCCTAAATGATCAACTCCTCTCTTGCTTTTCAAAACTAAAAGATTTTGACAAAATGAAAGCTGATCTGGAAAACCTTCGGTACTTAAACGACAGTCTTTCTGAGGAAAAATCAAAGATCTCTTCCACTCTTGAAAAGGAACAAGAGGTTCTGTCTAAATGGACTAAATCCTCTAAGAATCTTGAAAGGATCCTTCAAGATCAAATAACCAGCAAGGATAAGTCTGGCCTTGGTTATGGAAAAGATGTTCCTCAACCTTTTGATCTCCCACTCCATTCTTCTGAGTGTCAAGGTTTTCCTGCTGGTTTCCTTTCCGATGACGATGATGATCTCTTCGGTTACTCATCTGAGGATTCTACCTCCGTTCACTCTATAGATCTACTTGACATGCTCAAAGTAGAATCTGGTTCCAAAAAGTTTGGAGTCTTTGTTAAAAGCTAAGAAATCTCTTCTGAGTCTTCAATGGTTTCAACTCTTCCAAGCTCTTCTTCTTCTCCCAAACCTATCCAAAGACTTTTAAATTCCTTAAGTCTGCATGAGTCAAGGTACTCCCAGGAGCAGCCTTCTGAAGTTGCTGAGTATCCTTCTTCAAAAAGATTTTCTCCTCAAAAGAAAAAATTTTCTAAATCAAATTTTTCATCTAAAAGGAAATCTCAAATAGCTACTGACTTTATTCCTCGGTCAGTAAACTTGAAGAAATCAAGAAATCCTGGTAAAGGTATTCTTGGACCAAGACCAGGTGTTGGACACCCCTCTTCTTCTCATTCCTCAACCTCTGTCCAAAGTTTTGATGATAGGGATTTCAAAAAGGCCTTTCCTTTAAAGAAGTGCTATAACTGTGGCAACACTCTTCATCTTGCTAAAAATTGCCCAAAAGACTTGGTTCCTTGCAAAACTAAAATGCCTTCTAATCCCAAAGGACCCACCTCAAAATGGGTACCAAAAGTCTAAATTTGTTTAAGGTGCAGTACCAAATAAAGATCACATATGGTACATGGATAGTGGGTGTTCAAGACACATGACTGGAAACAAACTTCTTCTCTCTAACTTCTCAAAAGAAAAGGGACCCACTGTTTCCTTTGGAGGAAATGGAAAAGGGGTCACCAAAGGATATGGTACCATTTCAAATGGAACCATCACTTTCTCCAGAGTTGCTCATGTTGAAGGGCTAATGTACAATCTTCTAAGCATCAGCCAAATATGTGATTTGGGCTATAAGGTCATGTTCCAGCTGTGTGTGTGCTTGGTCTTTGATGTACAGAACAAGATTGTACTAGCAGGAACCCGACTGAATGATGTGTACATAATCAACATGAAGGAAAGTGCAATAGGAGAAGCTGTGTGTCTCCTTTCTCAAGAACTAGCCAAACAGAGTTGGCTGTGGCATAAAAGGTTCTCTCATCTAAACTTTAAAACCTTGAACAAACTCTCCAACAAGGAGCTGGTTGTTGGAATGCCAAAAATAGCTTTTGAAAAAGAAAAGCTATGTGGAGCATGTGAAAAAGGAAAACTCACCAGAACTTCCTTTAAAACAAAACAATGCTCTTCTATCTCTCAACCTCTTCAAATGCTTCACATGGATCTATGCGGTCCAGTAAGCACACCCAGTCTGGGTGGTAAAAAGTATATGCTAGTAATCGTCGATGAATTCTCTAGATATACTTGGGTGTTCTTTACGAAACACAAGAGTGATCTTTCTTTGAAGAAATCATCGAGTTTACAAGAAAGATTGAAAATTTGAATGGTAAACTGGTGAAGTCCTTCAGAAGTGATAATG
The DNA here is from genome assembly GCA_036898165.1 of Silybum marianum. Classification (NCBI taxonomy): domain Eukaryota; kingdom Viridiplantae; phylum Streptophyta; class Magnoliopsida; order Asterales; family Asteraceae; genus Silybum; species Silybum marianum. The sequence continues at coordinate 22,283,744 of CM072541.1, forward strand.
GCACAGAATTCAAGAATGCTGCTCTGGAAGATTTTTTTGACCTAAAAGGAATCTCTCAGAACTTCTCTGCCGTACGCACTCCTCAGCAAAATGGTGTTGTTGAGAGAAAGAATAGAACACTATGTGAAGCTGCAAGGTCTATGCTGAGTGAATCCATGTTGCCAACCTATTTTTGGGCAGAAGCAGTTAACGCTGCATGCTTTACTCAAAATAGGTCTATCATAGTCAAAAGGCATGACAAGACTCCTTATGAAGTCTTCCATGGTAGAAAACCTGCAGTTGACTTCTTCCATGTGTTTGGTTGTGCTTGTCACATGCTAAATGACAAGGAACAACTTGGAAAGTTTGATCCGAAGTCTGATGATGGAATTTTCATGGGCTATTCTCTCTCCTCAAGAGCCTTCAGAATTTTCAACCTAAGAAGACAATGCATAGATGAATCCATGCATGTAAAGTTTGATGAGTTTGAAACTTCTTCATTATCTTGTGATGAAGAAGAATTAAACCTATGGATAAATTCATGTGTTGGTGAAATTCCATCCTCCTCTCAAACCAATCCTCCAGATAGCAACCCTTCTCAGCCTTCCATAAACACCACCTTACCTTCTGAACCTTCTTTTTCTTCTCCACCTCCTGAAACTAACTCTACAGAAGACCTTACCCACCAAAACACCCTATCTCCCTCAAACCTATCTTCACCATCTCAAATTCCTACTTCATCCTCTTCTCTACCTTCCTCCTTACCTCCTGCACTAAAGTGGACCATGGATCATCCAATAGATCAAATCATAGGTGATCCACAAGTTGGTGTAAAAACCAGAAGAGGCATAAGCAATCTGTGCTTATATGTCAACTTTGTTTCCATTTTTGAGCCTAAGCTGATAAATGAAGCCCTAGCTGATCCAAGCTGGGTAATTGCCATGCAAGAAGAGCTCTCACAATTTGAGAGAAACAAAGTCTGGAAGTTAGTTCCTCGTCCATCCAACAAAACAATTATTGGAACAAAATGGGTGTTTCGAAACAAGATGGACGAAGAAGGAACTGTCATAAGGAACAAGGCAAGGTTGGTTGCTCAAGGATATCGGCAAGAGGAAGGAATTGATTATGATGAAACCTTTGCTCCTGTTGCCAGATTGGAAGCTATCCGAATATTACTTGCCCATGCAGCTTACAAGAATTTTCGGGTATTCCAAATGGATGTCAAAAGTGCCTTCCTGAATGGTGAATTAGCTGAAGAAGTGTATGTAAAGCAACCTCCTGGGTTTGAAGATCCAGTCCATCCATATCATGTATATAGGCTGGATAAAGCTCTATATGGACTGAAGCAAGCTCCACGTGCCTGGTATGACACTCTCTCAGAATATCTACTTAGAAATAAGTACATACGAGGCAAGGTTGACAACACTCTCTTCTTCAAGAAATCACAAGGTAATATCATTCTTGTTCAAATCTATGTTGATGATATTATTTTTGGAGCCACCGATGAATCCTTGTGTGATGAGTTTAGCTCCCTCATGCAAAAAAAAATATGAAATGAGCATGATGGGGGAGTTAACTTTCTTTCTTGGTTTGCAAGTAAAACAATCTTCAGAAGGTATTTTCATAAATCAAAGTAAATACATTAAAGATCTTCTGAAAAAGTTTAAATTTGATACTTGCTCTACTATGAAAACTCCTATGGCTCCTCCTCTTAAACTCTTTTCTGATCTTGATGGCATTTCTGTTAATATTACAAATTATAGAGCCATGATAGGATCCCTTCTTTATCTAACTGCAAGTAGACCTGACATTATGTTTGCTACTTGTCTGTGTGCCCGATACCAAGCAAATCCTAAAGAATCACATCTGGCTGCTGTGAAAAGGATTTTTCGGTATCTGAAAGGTACCATAAATCTGGGTCTTTGGTATCCCAAAGACTCAGGTTTCGATCTCATCGGGTACTCTGATTCTGATTTTACAGGTTCAAAATTAGACAGAAAGAGTACAACTGGAAGTTGTCAGTTACTTGGTGGAAAGCTTGTGAGCTGGTCAAGTAAGAAACAACATTCGGTGTCTACATCTACTGCTGAAGCAGAATATGTGGCTGCTGGAAGTTGTTGTGCACAAATATTGTGGATGAAAAATCATTTGTGTGATTACAATCAGATTTTCTCAAAGATCCCAATAATGTGTGACAACTCAAGTGCAATAGCCATTGCCAACAACCCTGTGCTTCATTCAAGATCCAAGCACATTGATATTAGGTATCACTTTATAAGAGATCATGTCTCTAAAGGTGATGTGGAGTTATATTTCATTCCCACCGACTATCAACTAGCTGATCTGTTCACAAAGCCCCTTGATGAAGCAAGGTTCAAATTCCTCATTGGTGAGTTAGGTATGATAAACATAGACTAATATATTTTATACTTATATATAATGTATGCTTTATATATATATATATACTATATACATTTATATATTTATAACTTATATATGTTATATGTTTTATATATATATATATTATATATACTTTATATATATATATTATATATATTTATAAATTAAATATTATATTATATTTATATGAAAATAATATATAAAATATATATATATATATATATATGTATAAAGTCGGTGACTTAGTCACCGACGAAGTTTCCTCTCTCTCTCTCTCCTCTCTCTTTTCCTAACCCTAAAACCACACCACCACAAAACCATACCATCCATCGTCGTTCCGGCCACCGATACCCACCGAAAACCAACCATACACCACCAACGTTCAAACCACCGTGGTACACCATCGGCGGCACCCCAGTCACCGACGAAAGCCACCACACCATCCCTTTCCGACGTCTCTCTCTCTCACGTCACTCTCAGTCCACCGACGTTTTGACTACGTCACCCGCCGACGTCATCACTATACCCACCGACGTCTCCCACCTTTGCACCCTAAGCCACCGACGTCGCACCCTTGGTTCGAGCCACCGACGTTGCACCTTGGTTCGAGCCACCGACGTCGCACCCTTATTCGAGCCACCGACGTTGTCCACTCACCAAGGTAACCGTTACAAACCCTTCACCTTCTTAACCCTTAAAAGATAACTCTTGACTTATCACTCTTGATAAGCAAGATTATTTGTTCTTATCCCTAATGACATCATCAATGTCAGACCATGCGCCGAATTCAACTCTTAAAACCCTTAGGATTCTGACCTTTCAATCACCAAAAGTAATAATTACCTTTGAAAGTTGAATTTTCCCTCTCATATATAACCTCTTCCCCCACTACTTCACCACCTTTCTCGCACCCACTCTCCTTCTCCTTCAATAGCAAGAACTTCAAACCTGCAACTCCCATCTTCTTCAATGACTTCTCCTTCAAAGACCTCTTCTGAAGAACATACCATGACTTTTGGATCCCTATCCTTTCCTGCATGCAATTATTTTGGAAGAATAGGAGTTGACAATGCTCATCCAGAATACAATGATGTTTGCTGGTTTCTTCAGAGATGCCCTCTTCAATATGCAATCACAGCAAAACCCAAAATGAGTAAGTTTCTTCTTGGAAACTTTTGGTTGACTTGCACATTTGATGCCTCTTCGGATCAAATTCTTGCATATGTTCTAAGTAATGATGAACATGATGTGATCTTCAATGTGGAAGATGTTAGAAGCATTCTCAAGCTTCCTGTTTATGATTCCTATGAACCATTCCCTCTTGGTAATGAACATCAAATGGTGGTTGATGTGTTGAACTACTTGGAAGAGAAGAAGGGATCAAAGTCAAAAGGTCCAGGTACTTTACTGCGCAAAAAACATGGGAAACATATGGAACTTCCTTTTTGCTCATCTGATTCTGTGCCTGAGCAAGAAGACAGGTGGTCCGGATCAGTCACCTTCTCAAGTAACTGAGCTGGCACATGCTCTTATTTTTCAGAGAAAAATAGATTATGCCAGCTATTTCTTTAATGAAATGATCTCCTCGTTCTCTACCCTCCGACGTCCTCAGGTACCATTTCAGCGACTTTTCTCTCTTATTATTCATGCAAAGTTGGCAGATAAATTAGAGAAAAGAGATGATATCATATATGATCTCCCTCTTCATCAAGTGGGAAATCAAATTATGAAAAAGGCTGTCTTAGCATCAGACAACCCTCTCAGACCTTCTATGGTTGAGTTTGCAAGGAATGCAACTCTTGCTTGGGGAGAAAATGAACCGCGTCTCCAGAGAACTTCAGGTATGTCTTCTATCCCCTCTGTACCTAGAGTCATTGGTGTGCCCAAATCTCTTAAGAGATCCAAAGCGTCGGGCACATCTACCTCCGCACCCACCGATGCTACGAAGCCAAAAGAACCTTTGGCTTCTACCCAAGCATCTAAGTCCCAAAAGCGGAGACACTCTAAAAGCCCCCCAAAGACTTCCTCAAAGAAGTCTAAGGGAACCCAAAGGGTTAAAACGCATGATCCATCTACTGGCTCCCAAAAGCCAGTAGATGTTGAAAAGATCCTCACAAAACCCAAGGAACACTCATCCATACCTAGCTCCTCCAGGCCCTCTCAAAAGGACTTGGTTGTAAATAGGGACACCCTTACTATTCCTTCATCAACTTTCTCACTAGTTGATGAAGATGACTTGGAGTATCCCATGCAAGGTACCTCTTCTCCACCCCCTGAGCTCTCACAGCTCCTTTTCCACACTCCACGTGAAAGTGCATCACAACCAGGTGCATTTGATGGAGCAACCCACTTTACTGATTTTCTGATGTCTGACACTACCCCTTGGACAGGTACGTCTCCCGTACATGACAAGGGTGTGGAGGAACCCGTTACTGAGGAATCCCCTCAAAGACACTCTCCTAAGAGTGTCTCCCCCTCATCTCCTAAATCCCCCCCAAGAAAATCTAAAGGTTTGGTGGATTATTCTTCAAGTGATGATGATGCTGATCAACCACCAAAGCCTCATCCCTCTGCTCCCATGTCTTCAAAGCAAGGGAATGACCTTCTACAGGCTTTCACCACCTTTACAAGTGATACTATCAGAAGGGTGGAGGTTTTAGAAGAACATGCAACAAAGGAAATGGAAAGAATGGCTTCACTTTCCTCATCTCTCAGATCTAACATAGAGGAGTTGTCGGTGAGTCACCCAACTCTAATGACATGTTTAGATCTTCTACATTTGGATATCCTTGATCTTCAGCAAGGATTTTCTTCAAGTCAAGCATTTGTGCTTTCATTCATTCAGGATCTTCCAAGCACCTCTTCTAAGCAAGCCACCGATATTTCTTCTCTCATTGCCACTCAACAGGCAATTATGGACTCTCTTATCAGTCTTCACACCAAAGTTGATAAAGTCCCAACCTCTGCTCCAACGGTTGAACTAGATATGGGTGATTCATACTTCAAGGACACTGATAGATTTGTCCTTCAAAGAGTTGAGAAGAAAATTGGTGCTCTCTGCTCTGATATGGAGCGGGTAAAAGAGTTTCTCTCTTCAGTGGGTTTCAAGGGTTCAACCACTGAGGGGGAGAAAAATAAGAAGACCATCAATACCACCTCAGCAGCCGCCGACGTCAGCATGCCAGCCGCCGACGTCAGCATGCCAGCCGCCGACATCATCAATCCAGCCACCGATGTGGCTTCTCCATTTCATCCAGCCACCGACGTGGCCCCTACAGCCACCGATGGTGGTATGGTCACAGAGGTGGTCCCTGTTCCTTTGGTACCTGAAGCAGCTGTTGAGGGGGAGAGTGTCAGTGCTCAACCCCTTGAAAGTGAAGAAGAGAAGAAGAGAAAAGAAAAGGCCAAAGGAAAGAAGCCTCTTTCCTTTGAAGAGCAGAAGGAAGAGAAAAAGAAAAGGAAAAGGATGAGAGATCCTCAAGCAGATATTCTGAGACTTCAGCCTGCCCCAGCACTCACCGATCCTCTTGGGGTAATTCTCTCTGAGGCTGAAAGAGAAGAAGCTATCAAGGCTCAGCTTGAGTATGATCAGACTAATGTACTCAAGCTAGCTCATGATGAAGCTGTTCATGCCAAAGTCACCGATGCAATTCAAGCTCAAAAAGAAGAGCTTGAAAATATAAAGAAGAAATCTGAAGCTGCAAAATTGGTTGATGAGGCTAAGAAGGCAAAGGAAGTAGAGTGGTTTAAAAGAAGATTGAAGAACAGGAAGGATGATTCCAAGATTATCAATGCTACCATCCAACCTCCAACCAAGAATTCTCCCAAGTTACTTATCACCCTTAAGAGAGCTGATACTTTATCAAAAGTATATGAAGCTGAATGGTTGGAAGTTCTTGGGATGACTGAGTGGATGGAAGTTGGTAAATGCATCTCCAAGAGCAAAAGCAAGTACAAGGAGCTGGTACTTAATATTCTCAGAAAACTCTTCATCAAGATGCTCAACATCCAAAAGGAGAATAATATTCTTGTGACATACCTTGAAGCACAACAAATGTACTTCATTCAACAGGGTCTTAAAGGAGAGGTCATCACTGCTCCTAAAAACAAGAAGAAGGGACATTTTGTTATGCTTCATGAAAGGGGCATCCAGATAAATGCTTCGGGTATAGATCTTTCCATTCCTACTTCTATTGCTTACCCGGAGCAAACCATGCTGACTACTCCAGAGCTTGGGGTTTTCTTTGAAGACATCTTTGGAAACATCGGTTTCTTCAGAGCATCTGACATCCCAAGGGCTCACAGCTCCTTCCTCTCTGCTATTCTTGGAGTGCCTCCCATTGAAGACCATGGCATCACAAGAATGATCTTGGATGAACTTAAAAGAAGAGAACCCTCCTCAGATCCTTGATCCTACAGGCATAGTACAGTGTGAACTTTATTAATCATGTACTTTGATCAATCTATGTGATGATTAATAAAAATTCATACTTTTCTTCCATCCCATCTCTTGTTAATATTTTTACAAGCTTTGCACATATTTCAACTTATACTTATTCTTTCATTTATTTTATACTCTTATACTCTTATACTGTACATACTCAGTTAAAAAAAAATCAAAAAAAAAATCAAAAAAAAAATTGAAAAAAAAATCTGAGTCAAAAGAACCCAAAAGAAAAATAGAAAGGGTCAAAAAGAATTCTTTTCTAACCTACAGGTATCATCATCAAATAGGGGGAGATTGTTGGGTCACCGATGATTTGGTGATGAACCACCTTCCTTTATATGAATGAATTTTTACAGGTTCTTTTGAAGGTCTGAAATATGCTTCAAGTATTGAAGAGTCAAAGACTATTCAATCAAGGGGTTGTACATCAAAAAGTGGAATTTTGGATGTATCAACCAACTTCAATATTCAGACCATTTTGCCAAGTCAAGATTGGGTCACCAATATAGTGGGTCACCGATGGTACACTCAAAAGTCATCAAAAGTACTAAGGACATCAAATAAGATGAGGTCATCAAGTTTGATGTCATGGTCACCGACACTATGATCTTGGTCACCGAAATTGCAGGTATATTTTCTAAGGCTGTGATATCAACTCACAAGGGTATACACTTTTGTCACTTAGTGAAAGAAGAAGTTATCAAGCAAAGTGTACACTTATCAACTCCAGCTTTATAAGGTATCCACCGATGTGATACATAGTGAGATGTATCACTTAGCAATTTCAAAGAGATAAGTTCTTGACTCACATCAATTGCAAGACACGTGAGCCAGCAAGAACTTGGGCACCAAGCCTTAAATAAAGACATTCTCTTTTATTCTTATAAAAGGAATATTTGTCTTTTAGCTAAAAGGCTTGATGGGACTTCACAGAGCATGGAGAAAAGAAGATAAAGTTATCTGACATTACGTGCTACAAGGAATGGTTCATCCATTATTCTAGTACAAAGGAAGTAGTCTCTTCCTTTGTCCAGCAGATACTCTTCCAGCTAATGAAACCTTGACAGCTGTCCACTTGCATCCCATGCATGGACACTATAAAAGGAGATGAAGTCCTTCCCAGAAATCTCACGCTTTCAACAAATCTTCAGAGTGATTATTTGTTTGACTGTGGCAAAGCTGTGTGCTATAACAGTATTGTTTTAACTTGCTTAGTGTAATAGTTAATTACTGTTATCTGTGTGTTTAGTTTGATAGAATAGTCTGCCTGTTCTTTTCCGCATCAAACTATCTGTGTGTAAATTTTTAATATTTATATTAAAAAATTTAAAAAGAGTATATTCTGTGTGTTTTATATTCAACCCCCCCCTTCTACAAAACCCTCTCTTAGTTAGTCATCTCTCTTTGGGGACTAACACAAAATCTTACACCCATACTGCTTTATTCTGTTATTATAAACTGTGAACTCACAACAAATCAATATTCTTTAAATTCGCCATCTGAAACCATTTCCTTTATTAGACTTTTACTTGAACTTTTATGACAGTCTATGTGAACGATATTCGGTATTCCATACCACTTTATTACTTGAGAGACGATATTGGACCATATTGAATACTTGTTTTGTGGATACGATTCTTCTGTCTTTGGGTATATAAAAAGGACCTATTAGTAATTACCTCGAAAATGAATATTATGGCATTAAAATTTAAACAATACATCCTTATTATATGTAATAAATTATGAAAATAGAATCAATATAAAGTCCATCATTTAATTTTTTTTAAGTATATAAAATTTATATGTGGCAAAAAAAAGCTCATATACCATACTCATCTTTAGTAAGTTTAGAACCCCCACCCTCCAAAGACACCAAAGCCTAACAAGTAATAAATCTAAAATCTATTACATCTTAATGTTTGCAACGGGTAGAAACATCCACAGCTGAGAAATTATCTATCTAGACAAGCACTAAGTCCATCACATCCATGCTAGCTAAGCTTCAAAGCTTCCCCTTACCCTTGGACGTGCTCTCAACAAACTTCTTTCATGAAAATGGTTTTAGTTTTGAAAGCGAGGGTTAGACTGTAACACCCTAAAATTTGGATATTACAATATTACATCAATTGAAGGATAAATCACTTCCTATAATTCGATACCTAAAGTTCATCAAATAACAATTCCATAGAACAACCACAACAGATTGGTCAAGTCTTATACTAAGACATAATTACGATCGGGTGTTACTAAACGCAAAAGAGTCGCTATCTCCGAATGCGGAAAATATCACCAAGAATCTAATCTTTATCGTGCCACTTCCTAGCACTCAAATCCACACGTGTCACTAGTGTCAACCCCAACGATAACCTGATGCACATGCCGACAAAGAAAAAGGGTTAGGCTTACTCCTAGTGAGCTCAAGAGTTTATAACATATTTGTAATCGTTTGAAACCGAAAGATTGTTTGATAAAATCGTAATTTCTCAAATAGAATGACTTCGTTATAAAGCGACATCTTTCCCAATTTCATTATTTCCATAACAAAAGCTTTAAATCAAATACCGTAGAAATGAAAGCTTTAAAATACAAGTACCCGTTCAAACACGAACTCTACACTTTTTACTCACTCAAAACGTGAATAAGATTAAATGCTTCAAATTACCAATATATGAACAAAGCTCCATTTTCATGTATACCAAAATATGATTAGGTCTCAATGATCCAATAATATAGATTATGGATAATACATCATATTCTACAAACATCACCGAAAACAATGGATAAGACTCTATACCCAAAACAAAACCTTTCGGTGGCGGGGGAGACCCGTATTACCATTAAAAGTGACGGAACATGTAAGTGGGTCACCATTCAACGTTGTATGGGCTAGATTAACTAAACCCGTTCGTGGGAAATTACATTTTAATGGTCAGTGGCCGATGCCGGACTATAAAGCCCACACCTTAACGCCTATAAAGACCAGGTGCCTATTTAAAACTACAACATGCTAGAGATTACATCTTAATGGTCAATGGTCGATGCCCGACTACAAAAGCCCACACCTTAATGCTTGTAAAGACCCGATGCCTATCTCGCAAGGTTACATCTTAGTAGTCGATGGTCGATCCCCGACTACAAAGCCCATACCTTAATACTTGTAAAGACCTGATTCCTATCTCACAAGATTACATCTTAATGGTCGATGGTCGACGCCCGACTACAAATCCCACACCTTAATGCCTATGGAGACCCGATGCCTACCTCAAACAACAGTATGGGACTGACCATCCCAACCAAAACCGACTTATATGTCTATGCATCCAAAGGCAACTCAGTCTAAATTACATGACTCCGACATGAATGGCCAACGCACTCAAAGCATGTAAAATGTCATTTAAATCAGACAAATTTCCATGAGACTCATTTTAGTCAACACCGAGCAAACGCTCTATAACTCAACACTTATATAATTACTCGAAACATTAGTTGAGACGAAACATTTTCCAAATGAAATCATATTCATGTATTTCCAAAATGTCCCATAATACGATAACATATATTTTCCAACGAAATCCAATACTTCTAAAGATGCAAATACAACCAAATGATTTTTATTTTAAAGATAATGCACCCAAACAGCCCACACTAATACTTTATTTGACAAAATGTCTAAAACCCAAGTATAAGCCTCTTACATGATTTATAAATCATTTTATACCAAATATGCAAACTTACCCAAATACTCACACATTTGATAAATAACAAGTAAAACATGTTAATACTTCAGAAATAGACGTTTTTGGCATGTACAAAGTTTTCACAAAGTATCTTGAACTCACCTTGCTAGATTTAGGCTAAATCTAGGTTTTTACTCCACAACTCGTGTTTCCTTTGAAGAGAGCTTCAGATCCACAACATTCATCACTAGAACCTTCATCTACAACACAAACAAAACCAAAATACACCACACGAAACCCTAAATCAAAACCATAAACCAAACCCTAGATTTAAGATTTCGGAGAGGTGGTCTTACTTCCCATTCCTATGAGCTTCAAAATCATCAAAAAACCTCTAAACATGTAGTTTCCATGTTGAAGAGCTTCCAAATACGAAACCACGACACTTTGAATCGTCCAAACCGGAAAGAAATGAGAGATATATCGCCAAATGAAGGAAATCCTGAATTTTATTCATTGGAGGCCGTCGGCGACTGTCACAGGCGATTGTGCCACGTCACAACCGCATGGCACAATCGCCCGTGTCCACACCATCTCACGGTACACTCTGGGCGATTCTGACAGGCGACTGTCACACTGTCACAATCGCCGGGCACTATAGACTGGGCCGTTCCGAGGTGTTTTTTCCTACTTTTCACCCGTTTTGATCCCGTTTCTCGTCTTGTAGATGATACCCAATATACTTAACTTCAAAATACTTATTTAATTTATTCTAATAGTGGAACACAAAGAGGGCTCGGGGTTACGCTTTACCAAGGACCCAGTTAATACATTGTGCCATTGTCACTATAGCATGGCACAATTGTTGGGACCACCAACTACTTGGTACCACCGGTGCTATTATGACAGATGTCATAACCGCATGGCACAATAGTCGAGACGACCATCCTCTAAGTACCATCGGTGCTATTGTGACAGATGTCACTCTCATATGGCACCAGTGCTCAAACTATGAAATTATCGTTTGGTTATTGAATCGCTCGGTTCAACACTTTCTTCAACTGGGATGAAAATCAGGGTGTTACATAGACCAAAAGGTTTAGTGAATTCCCACAAAGCCACATTTATAAACAACAGTTTAAATAAATGGAGTTAAGAAAACTCTTAATATGGATCATGCACAATAGTCGTAGAACCAACGCTTGCATCACGATTCCCTATACGACTAAGCTATATGTTCGCACAATTCTCATGCGACTCTAATGAATGGCCCAAAGTGGTTCCCATCCGATGTGCCACGAAATGAATCAAGGTACACGGATGTCGACTCCTAAGAGATTTGCAAGGTTTCAAGGTACACTACAACTATTATGTATTTCCAAACAACCACGCATATCATGATATAATCCAACATATCAACCAAGCAATTTATAAAACATTTAATAATGAAATATAACATTCTTACGAATTCAAATACCATAATCAGTGTAGCGTATAAAGCCATTGACACAAAATGTATTTTAAAATTCAAGGGAACTCACCTGATGATGCTACACTTAGCCTTAAGACAAAACGGTAAAACTCTCCAAACCGAACGCCTAATTTCACCAAGACAAACTGGGTGTTAACCTTAAGTAATACCCTCAAAAGTCTTCTATAAAAGTCCCGTAATGAACCCCTAGAATGATGGCCCAAAACATGCCCCGATACGAAAAATGAAACAATCGAAATTGCATCACAACAGTAGGTTATGTGGCTTGCGTCGCGACCTAGCCCGCAGGAAAGCCCGTGGGACCTACTGTTGAGTGCAGTCCGTCCCTGCAACACAAAACTGTTCCCAAAACTCAAATTTCACAAAATTAAACGATTTCTACCACCCAAAAGTCATAAATGAAGATTAGTAACATTCCCAAATTAAACCCAACACTAATATCCATACCAAACATAGATTATACTACCATTTCCAATCCAAAATGCTTGAAAGATGAACTAATAAGCAAAACCCTTGAATGGCATGAGAACTTAATGAGATGGAACGTTTTCTAGGAGGAATTCATTGATTGAATTATCTAACACGTTCTAACATCATTACCCAACTATTTAATCCATCCTTAGACCACATTAAAGAAAGTCAATCTCAAATGCAAATCAAAACTCCATTAGAGGAGGATACAAGCTATGAAGAGCATAAGATATATCTTAAAGATGATGAATCTTCAATAAGACTTCAATGATTGCTCCTAAAATTCTTGAATCCCTCTTGCCTTCTTCTCCAAGATGATAAACCCTTCTAAAACTCTCTCTCAAGCAAAACACAAACACAATCTTTTGCTGAAAATACAAATGAGGATGTCTTTTGAGGCAAAACCCTAATTTCCATTCTTTTATATACAATGGACTTTTGGACCCTAATTGCTTCTAGCTTATAAGTAAATGCAAAACCCAAGATTAAGTAATTAAAGACTTTGAGTTATTAAAAAACAAACAAAATTAACTTTAACTCTATAAATTTTAATAAATAATATGTTAAAGACTTAATTAATTGACAATTGTTAAATTATATATCAAGTTAAATATTGGTTGTTGAGGATGATACATACGTGCTTTCCACTTGGATTCATGACACCCATATCAAACTTGACATTGATTTGATACTTTCCTATTTTTGCATCCCATAAAAGTGGTTTTCATGGATCAAAAGTAGGTACTTGTTTTCTTTTGATAAACCATTGTCCTTATTATAAAATGTTTTCTTTTTTAATAAGGTAAGTTTTAGGTATTTTGATATATAAATATATGTTGAAATAGGTAAGGTATCGTCTAGGAAGAAGAGTTACATTACTAAAATGTAAGGATTGATCTAGAATATTTTTGTTACAGTGTTACCATATAACATAGATAAAAAATAATAATAAAAAATACAGTTTTTATCGACGTGTCTTTACGTTTTACTAATAGTCAATATTTTTATCTAATGATGCCGTTTCGGGGGATTTTGAAATTTTTTTTTTGATTTCAAGGGGTTTTTAAAAAAAAATTATCGACTTCAAGGAACTTTTTTAGATTTTTTTGGTTGATTTCAAGAGTTTTTTTTTTTTTTTTTTAATTTTTATGTTTTTTATTGCTTTCAAGGGATTTTTTCGGGATTTTTTTTGTTGATTTCAATAGTTTTTTTTTTCGTTTTTTAGTATTTAATATTGATGGTCTTTTAATAACTAAAAGCAAATTAAAAATACTTGCAGAAAAGTTAATGGTTAAATATGAAATTAATAGAGCGTTTAATTTATTAAATGTTACTTAAGTACGAAATTAATTGGTTATTTAGTATGTTATTAAATGTTATATAGAGTTAGGTACTACCCAAAAAATTAATTATTAGCATCAAGTTGGGATCGAACCTCAAAACCATCTCTATAAGGAGCTTTAATTCAGTTGGGAAAAGTCATTACGTCAACTGCCCTATTTGTATTATAAGTTCAGTTTTAAATTATTTAAGAGCACCCTAAAACAATATGGTTGCACCGCTAACAAATCCAAAAAAAATTACCATTCGATGAAGATATAATACGTGGTCTGTGCCACCGTATGAACCGCGGATGATCCGCCCCTACTAAAATGGAAGACTTTCACCTACGAACATTTTCCTGGGAAATCCATCGCTAAAAGATGATTCATCACAAAACCGTCATAAAATTTAGGGGTAAATTGTTGGTGGGTAAATCAAAACAGTAAGATTATAGAGGAAATTCTTGACTAATCTGTTGGTATTTTCTTGAAAACATTGGATTTCATCGGAACCATTTGTATTTCCTGGGTGATTCATTGTAATCACCGACATAATTTTCCCTGGTGGTTTTTGTGGGTGAAAGTCATTTTTCTTGTAGTGTTAAGGTGTGAAGCTTAAGAAGGTATTCAGATCCTTGATCACTTTCAATCTCACATTCACTCATGAATGCCGCTTCTTACGAGAGTTGATTCGGTGCATCTCATTAATGTCGATCTTCAATTAAGCATGATCCAATGTTTCTCATCTTAACTTATCTTTTCACCTGGACTCAACCCTAAAAGTCATTAATTCGAATGACCATCTTCTTAAAGCAAAACATAAATAGTAGAGACGACAACTGTAGTTATTGAAACCTAGGGATCACTTTAGGTGATTCGTGTTTTACACTGGGACCAAAATTATAGTTTACTCTTGAAAATTTAATATATTAACTTATTAATAAGTTAGTTTTTTTTGGGAAAAGATTATTAATTAGTTAGCTAGAATAGCTTTTTGAGAGGTTTTTCCCACTTTTCAATTATAGTACTGACTAATATTAATAGTTAGTATTGTTAGTTATCAACAAATATTAATGTTACATTTTTAATTAATTTTAGATTTTTTAATTAATTTTAATTATTAATCAATATTGATTATTTATTTATTTTTATTAATGAATTATATTATTTCCAATTGTTAATTAATTTATCATTCATTAATATTAATTATTATTTACAATTATTTTTGATTTTGTCAGTTATTTTTATATTATTATTCAATATATTTAGTTGTCAAAAAATAAATCTAACAATTTTAAAAATGCTTTTGTAAATTATATATGGTTAAAGATATATATTTCTTTTGTTTCATGAATAATAAAACCAATGTTCTACATATCTATACTATATTATAAAGCATTTGACTAAAAACTCTTAAAAACTTATTATTATGCAATAGGTACAATTGATTAAAGCATAATTACTTAAAATTCAAGAATACAAGTTATACATGCATTGGTACAACTTATTAAAGCTTCATGTTTGAATTCGTGTAACTAACTATACAACTAACTATATAGATAAACATCTAATTTTAAATATAAAAAATCTAACATATAATAAGGATAATCATTCAACTATAACAAAATGTTTAATTTATTATATTTATAAAAAAATTATAATATTAAACCAAAATATATTTTTTCATTATTAAACCTAGATTGTAATTTAAAAAACGGAATTAAAAAAAGTACACAAAAATAAAATCTCATTATAACATCGGTAGAGACAAAAAAACATTAAAATTAAGATGTATCTCGCTGTATTACGCGAGTACCCTTCTAGTTTTTTAAAATAAGTTACATGTAACTCGCTAAAAAGTTTTAAAGTAAAAATAAACTTAAATCGGTTTTACCGTTTGAGAAACCCAATGCAATTAAAACCCCTAGCAAACAACGTTATTGCTCCCCCTCGTACTCCCCCATTTCCCCAACGTTGTCCGTTCTCCATTTCGTCTGATACATTGTTGGCCTCTGCCATCGATTTTCCTCTTTTTGATCGATTGTTTTATGCATCATAATAGGGAGAATCAAAATATAACCGATTAAAGGTAGTTTATTTAGGTTAAAAAAATGTAACTAACCAATTTTTAAAAATTAGATGGTTTAATTTCTTGAAAAAAAATTCAGTGAATTAATCATTCAAAATAAGAAAGTTTAATGATTTTTTCATTCAAAATGAGAAAGTTTAATTTTTTTTTCATCTAAAAAAATAGTTTGGGAACTTAACCATTTAAAATGAGAAAGTTTAATGTTTTTTTTTAATTATAAAAACAGTTCAAAGACTTAATCATTAAAAATGGAATAATTTGTTGGGTTTTTTTGAACTTTTCCTTTTTTTAATGAACAACTAATTTAGTGGTTCATTAATTAAATATAATCTTAACAAAAATTAGAGTTAACTGTAGATTTGGTCCGTGTGTTTTGATAATATTTTTTACTAGGGTCCATGTAGTATGTTAATAGTGGATTTGGTCCTTGTGTTTATGTGGTATTCACTTTGTCTTGACCATGGATCCTCTAATTAACGACTCCGTTAAATATAAAAACTATTTTAGACCTTTTTGTTTAATTTATGTATTTTTCACTACTAAACAAAAGACTTTTGCTTAGGGACCTTTCCCTGGAAAATGTTTTGCTGGGTAAATTGCTGGTGGGTAATTCAAATTATTGACAGATTACTTAGAGATTCTCTGGGTGATTCGTTGATATTTTCTTAAAAAGCATCGAGTTTTACCGAACCACTAATATTTTCTGGGTGATCCGTGGGTTTACCGACGAAATTTTCATTAGTAATTTTTGTGGGCGAAAGTCATTTGTTTTGTAGTGTTTTTAAAAAAAATGTAAACTCAAGATTTTTTTACACACGAATATATATATATATATATATATGTATATATATAACGATATTAAAATAAATAAAATAGGATATTATTATATGATTTGATTTGTTTAGATTTTTTTAAATTAATTATATCAAATACTATTTACCATAAAAACACAAATTATTTTATTTAGAATAAATAAAATAAAATATAGTTTTATAATTTGATTTGATTGAACCAAAAAAGTAATATTGTCAAAGGGGATATAATTTTATTGTTCTTTTTGTGTTATTACAATAAACAGACTTATTATTAAAATTTTAACGTTAAAATCATTGAAAACATTAAAATTAAATTGCAATGTTATTCCTAAAATTAGAGTTTCTAACTTTTATATTGTTTTTCATTTAAAAAACCAAAACCAACATTTACGTTTTAACTAAATGAAAGATTCATACACACTATCGTCTTTGAAACATAAAATTGAACAAATCAATATATAAACTTCAACCAGGTTTTCAAACCCAAATATAAAAAAAATATTAAAAGAATAAATTTAAATCATATTTATTATAATTAACTTTTTAATTTAAACAAATCAAATTATAAAATAATATTTGTTTTATTTATTTTGTTATAATTGTGTGCGTGTGTGTATATATATATATATATTACTTTTTCATAGAAAAAAACATACATTAGGCAGAAATACTAAATAAAATTGATTTAGCAGAGTTAACGGAATCGTTAGTCACAAAAGTCACGACCAATACAAACAAATTAAATATCATAAAAACCAAAATTACAAAAATCATACTACAAAGACCATAGTTAAAAAGGTTATCAAAATATAAAAACTAAATCCACAACACTCAAAAAAAGATTATCTTATATAATTTAAATATGTAGGATAATAGATCATAGATAAATATATTCCTACCATAAAAATAACATTTATAAAAGAAAGCGAAACGGGGAGAAATCGAATGGACTTTCGGCGTCTCTATACACAACTTTTGACTGGATCCCACCTTCTACGAACACCGCCGCCGTCTCCTCCTCAAAACGTTTTCTTTTTTAAATATTTCTGTTCTTATAATATTTTTAATTAAAATTTATCCTTTTTAAAATACAAAATTAATATATTATTATTAATTACTTTCTAGTAAAAATACATATACAACTAAGAATTGTCTAATAAATATTACTGCGAAAGGTTCAAATAAGAAAACGAGATATAATGAACATATAATAAAAATCCAAAAGAAATATGTAATAACGGTTTATATAAAAAATTTCAATAAATTTACATGTTACATTCTTAGAATTTTTAACGTTCATATTTGAACCGACCTCGAATAATACATTACTTAAATATTTGTTTGACCATGATGTGATTATCTTCACATTGCTATTACGTTACTTACATATTCATTTTCATCCATCATCCGGTTCGATCCAATATGTTTGTTTGCCACGTTTGGATTTTCTAGCTAGATTAAGAATTTACATCGAACTTTAAAAAATTTCGGTTCAAACTATCATAAGATAGGGATTGTACGATGTATTATAAAGTGGTATCCATGAAAATACAAAACCATATAAAGTCAATTAAAAACCAAATGAAACGGTTTAGAAAATATCAAAACGTACACAATGGTAGATATATACAACGTGACACAATTAATGATGACAAGACCTTAATCAATGACTTATACTATGTATAAATGTATACAGATTTGTATCTCTAACTCAAATAGTAGATTGACTGTTTCTGTTAAACCTCCGGTTTGAGAAAAAAAATTCGTAGAAATCATTTGATAATCTAATATTAAATAAATTTAATAGATCGACTATTATGTAACTAAATCAAGGGCGGGCCAGAAGGATATGGTGGCACGAGCTACTGCATCAGGGTTCCGTCGTAAGCGAAAAATGATTTTGAAAGGTATCATCGTATAGTTTTTGAGACTGAAATGTTAGTCCAAGACTTTTGAGATGGAAATGGTAAGCATTTTTGCCTTCGTACAAAGACTCATGTAGTTGATTTTAGGGTGTCATCGTATTGTAATTGCCTAATTTTTTGAAATATCATTTTTGATAATTTTACATGTTTATAAACTAACTTTTTTGTCATACATGAGTTGTTCAACAACTAACTTATCATTAGTTTATCAAACATAGTTTTACAATTGTATCCATGCTTTAATTTCAAAATTACTCCTAAAAGTTTAGATACCGAAAAATCTTGCAATGTATATTAAAATGAAAGGTTTTTACCTACAAACAGTTCCCTGGAAAATTTGTCGCTAAAGGATTGTTCGTCACAAACCGCCACAAAAGTCGGTGGATAAGTCAAACCAGTGACCAATTACCCAGAATATTGATGGGTAATCCGTTGATATTTTTTTGATTTTTACCGGAACCATTAGTATTTCTTGGTAATTTTTCGGTAATTTAAAAATTTTCTATATAATTTTTATGAGTAAAAGTCATTTATTTTGTAGCATTTTACAAGTTTAAAATAATTATTATGGCCTTGAAAAATCTTGTTATAGCGGATAACCAAAGTAATAAAATTGTAATATTTAACAGGATATATAATTCAAGCAAAAGGTATTATTATCTATTTAAATATTTAAAATACCTTTTTGGGCAGTGGCAAATGATATAAACTCTTTTAGACCTGAAATATCATCAAATTTATTCATAACCACAACAATTAGCAAATAAATAATCTAAAATAAAAACTTTCCTAAAAAATATTACTACTGTTGTAAAATAAGTTACGAATCCCCTTGTTGGCTCTAGAAATGAAATCTCTACTCTAAAAACATCATTTTTTTAAAGTTATAGTTACGATTTAAAAAAGTCAAATTCAAACAATCATTTAATTAAAACCAAAAATAATTTGCTAATCTTATATTAGTCCTCAAAAATCAGATTTTTTTCCAACAATTTCTTACTTGTTTTTCGTTTATCTTAGCAAAATCAATATCAATTTTTCTACCGTGACAAAATCAAATCAGTATTGAGTTTGACATACATTGTGAGTGAGTATTACTTGGAGTGACAATTGAGTTAGGATAAAACATGTCACATAAACTTATGTTCACACTTCTCATATTACCGATTTGTTCAGATTGATAAATTGTCGCTTTGTTTAAGGTCTGTTATAGGGACGTTTAGAATCTGTTTAAAGTCATCTCATGTACCCGACCAACGGATGGGTATAATACTAGTTATTTATGGTTCTATATAACCCGTTATGTCCTCGTTATGGCGCGTTATGGCGTCAAGGCTTGGGTTTGCCAGTGCGTTAACCCCCATGGCTCCACTCTAGGATTGACTTGCATTGTAACGCGTTATAGTGCATTACGACACGTTAAGACGCATTATTTTATAAGGTATGTGGTTACTTTAATCTAACTTGAATGATAAATGATAATTATGCACAAAACCTAGTACTTAAATAAACATAAAAACAAAACTTAAAAACAAAAACTTTAAATATGTAAATACTTACTCACATTCTCGTACACGAAATGTCGAACACAAATTTTTTGAAAATTGAAAAAAGTAGTGAGTAGAGATAAAAGAAATTTAATTCCAATTTTGTAGTTTTAATATGATTTTCTATAAGCTTTATATATTTGGTATCAATGGTTCTTCTTTCTTTTTTAGTTTATTACTTTACATGAATTTAATTTGTTTAAAATATTATTCAAAACACTATATATATATATATATCCATATATATATATATATGTCGCCTTAGGGCACACCTTAAAAAATGTCGTGGTCTCGCCGTAGGACCTCACCACCACGCCACACCTCACGTTATTTAGAACATTGATGGAGGTTCCGTTAGAAATCCAAAATTGATTAGGAACCTTGGAACGACCTATATGTAGCATGCCACCTTTGTTTTTAAGGATTAATATTATCATATTCATGATGAATATAGAAGTTTTATTTATCATAGATATGTTATTCACCATAAATCACACATTAATGATAATATTGACGTGTTATTTATCATGAATCATACATTCATGATGAATATGATACACATTAATAATGAATAACACTTTCAAATCCCTAATAAATATATCACATGTCGCATTATGGATGGTTCTTGCATTAGTAATATGGGTATGTATCTATGTGTGTGTATATATATATATATATATATATAATTTAGCATATTAAGAAGCCTCATTTTGGTGACATCATACCTTGTTCCCTAATTGACCTTTCTGTATCCTCAAGGAACACATGCACAGAAAGTGAAAAGGAATTGAAGGAAAAGAAAGGCTAAGGAAAAGAAAGGCAAGTGTAGGGTATGGTGGAGATCTAGTAGGGATCACTTACCTTCAATATTCTATTGGTTTCTACATTTTCCCCACTATACAGGAGAATTTGAGGACATTCCTCTTTTTGTCCATGACCTAATTTTTTTGTCCACCAACCTTAGTTTTGGGTATTTTGTCTATATTCAACACAATGTTTCTAATATATATATATATAGAGAGAGAGAGGGGGGGTTAGGTTCACATGAGGCCAACCTGTTTTCGTGAGAGTACATTTTTACACTTGGAACTTAATAGCAAAACACTCTAAAGGTAAAATAAAATCCGAACCGTCACAGCAAAAACGCTGTGAAGGTTACCTTCACAGTGTTTCCTGTGAAGTTCAAAATATAAAAAAGTGGTCTCACGGGTATCATAAAAACATAATGGACTCATATGATCCTAAGTGTGTGTGTGTGTCTCTCTCTCTCTCTCTCTATATATATATATATATATGTGTGTGTGTCTTTATGTGTGTGTATGTATATTAGAAACATTGTGTTGAATATAGACAAAATACCCGAAATTGAGGTTGGTGAAAAAAAGAAACATTATTTTGGGGGAAATGATTTCTAATTTTAGGTTTTAAGTGTTTCTATTTAAAACCAAATCATATCTAAAAGGGTTGGATCGAATTCAAGAACAATTTAAAAAAATGTTTGTTTGAGATATACATCGAATCTTTCTTAGTTTTTTTAAAGACGATAATGTGTACGACCTTTCGCGACCCCTTTGTAACGGCCAAAAGAAATATCAATAAATTATATGATCTACATTCCCAACTTGATATTGTTCCAATTGTGGATAAAATTTCACTTATTTTGAAGCAATTATGTTGCATGCATGTATGGACAAGAGATGTTGATCTTTTGACACTGAAATTAAAAAAATAAGTGACGTTTATATTTTTTAAAAATGATATATGACCGTTCATAGAATATATTGTATCATTTTAAATAATTATCTTATATCAAAACTACTTATTTAATGTTAAAAGCTTATGTTAAAAGGTTGGTCATTATGACAAAGCACCAATATTGCAACACCCTAAATTTGAATTAAAATGAATGGTTAATGTGTAATTAAGAAAAGACCTAGGTACAAGAGCTCAAGGGTAGAATAGCCAATTATGGGAACATATGGACTAAAAAGGGATGTTGAGAAAACACATTCAAAATGAGATGTCTAAGATAGAAAAAGAATCTAGGACAATAGGAAGTTGGTCAAAGTTATCAAACCCATTTTGATAATAATACAACACGATATTAGTGACATTGCATTCCTCCACAATTAGAAACAAATTAGAGATGATGTGAGTTTTGGGCATGTCTTGATGTAAGAAAAGGCATCATGAGAAGTAAAACAAGTTAGAAGATCAAACTACTACGATTGATGTGCAACTTTTAGGTAAAGCTTATGTTTTGATCATAAATGGGCGTCTTTTAGATATTATTGGAACATAGAACTTGTCGAAGTGCTATTGATACTATTATAATGGAAGGCTTTTACCTACGGACATTTCCCTGGAAAATCCGTCGCTAAAAGGTGACCCGTCACAAAACTGTCACAAAATTTCATTGTTAAATTGTTGGTGGGTAAATTAAATTAGTGACAGATTACCCAAGAAATTCCTGGGTAATATGTTGGTATTTTCTTGAAAACATCGGATTTCTTCAAAACCATTAGTATTTCCTGGGTGATCTGTGGTAATCACCCACGAAAATTTCTCTGAGTGTTTTTTTGTGGGTGAAAGGCATTTGTTTTGTAGTGTGATAAATCAAGAATGATCATGCAAATGGTTATTGGAAAACAGAGAAATAGATCATGGATAATTATATCATGATGTTTAATTCATGTTAGGAGTTGATATATGTTATAAGTGTTTATATGCAAAAAGAAATGAAGATAATTAGTATATAATCAAGTAATTTGGGTTGGTTTCAATGAGTCAATCAAACAATGAATCCTAAAAAAGGTTGTGTGCATTCTAACAGTCACATGCAATTTGCTTTGTTATTTGGCACAGCCGCGCAAGGGTTGGCATGACCATGTGGTTTGTGAGGCATGGTCGTGTGGTTGATTGGCATGGCCATGTGAGATTTTTGATGTTGTTTGGTACGACCGTGCTAGATGTTATGGTTGACCATGCATTGACCAAGTCAATATGACATTCCTGATGTAGAGCAACAATATAACAGTAAGAATACTTATTGAGATAAGTTTCCATATGATCTCTATTGTGACTTCATTGTACGTTTCAACATATTCAGTATGAACCATGTATGTTTTAGTACTTTAAAACTATACATGTTATGCGTTACTTTCTTTAAACTACTTTTATCATGCTAATTGATCTCTAATATAATACATGCGTTATGCATGAAAACGGTTTTTGTATGCGTGCGTGATTGTCTGTCAGGACACTAAGTATCATGGCATGTTATGCTAGGTAAATAGGTATCCCTAGAATTAGGGAGTCCATAATGCCAGACAATCATATGTTTGGTAAGCGCATAAATATCAAACTTTGAGGACCAGTGGTGCCCATACCATGCGAGAAGTAAAAGAGATCTGAAAAGGTCAGAACATTTTTAGAAACATGTTTATGTGTAGATATTTATAACTATTTTCAACTTTTCGTTGTTTTTTCCAGAATATTATTACGTGCATGAGTTAAATGCAAGAGATTATTTTATGTTTCTTCATTGTTGTATTATCATGAAATAGTTTATGAAATGTTTTGCTTGATAAACAATGTACCCTCCAAGCTTAGTGTTGTTTAATGAGGTATTGTTTCTTAGAAGATGACAATGTTGTTGATGGCAAGGGCAATAGAGAGGTATAACTTAATTTAGGGGCTGTTTGTTTAGGTCTGAATGGGACCATTCAGAGGCATGTCTGAATCGTGTAGAGGTTAGGGACTGTTTGGCAAAAAAAAGTTGTGCTCTGAAGTGGAACAAAAGGGTCTGAAGGATGCATTCCCTAACTCCTTGGGTTATGATTCAGACCCCTTCTCTTCCCCAAAATACCCTTGTTTTCTTCTCCCTTCCTGATATCTCCATCGCCGTCGCCGTCTTCCACGTCCACCGCCGGCCGCCTCCCCGTCCACCGCCGGCCGCCGTGCTTTCCACCGTCCACCGCCGGCCGCTTCCGCTTTCCACCGTCCACCGCCGACCGCGCCCGTCCTCCGAGCTGGTCGATTTTTGTGATTTCTTGAGGCGCGATTTCTCTAACAGCGAAAAATCAAATCTGCAATCACCTCCAAAATTTGATTTTTATGATTTCTCTAACAACTCCTAACCCTAAATGGTGGATTTCACTGATTAATGTAGTAGATGTGTAAATTGAGTTTGAATGATAACCCTAAATGTGTTGAAGATTGAAGGAATCCAATTTTTTGGAAACCCACTGAGAAATTTTTGGAAACCCATTGAGAATTTGGAAAACCACTGACAATTTTTGGAAACCTGTTGAGAATTTGGAAACCCACTGACAATTTTTGGAACCCCACTTATAATTGTTATGTGAATTTGGTTATTGATTTCCATATAAATGTGAGGGTTAAAATGGTAATTTGGTTTTATTCAGACTGTCCATTCAGAGCTAATACCAAACAACCATTTTTCATTCTGCACTATATCATACAAAGCCTCTATACCATCCAGACCTCTATACCATCCAGCAACTACCAAACAACCCCTTAGGTGCACTTAGGGAATTGTTCGGTTGTGGCTTAATGGGCTGTATAGGGCATATTACTTATTCGCTCAACCATATCTTGTTGTTCGGTTGTGGCTTATTCGGTCAGTCGATGGCTGAATCTCTCAGCTGGGAAACATGTGTCCTTTACATTCAGCTAATAAATTTCAACACCTACCGCGTTATTTAAGGTGCTTTCAATAGTTTTATGATTATGTAATGGTTTAGGTTCAATATTGCATCAGGCTTATAGACTATTTAAGTCTATAAATAATATCTTTATTTATATGTTTCTGAGTTCTAATGCATAATGATCAAGTTATGATATTATTTATATTGATGTCATGAGAGAAAAGTTCAAATGCGAACTCAAATTCGGTTGTGAATATGAGAACAAGTGAGAGCACGACACTTGTCTGAATGTAGATTATTCAGACTGAATAATCAAAAAAAATATTCAGACTGAATAAAACTGAATATAGTGTTTATTCAGTCCGAATAATGCTTATTCAGTCTTAATAAGCATTATTCAGACTGAATAAACACTGTATTCAATTTTATTCAGTCTGAATATTTCTTTGATCATTCGACATGTGTCGCACTCTAATTTGTCCTCAAGTTCACAACCAAATTTGAGTTCTCATTTGAACCTGCCCCGATGTCATGATTCATAAATAAGTTTGTGGTACGTGGTCTACGAAAATGGGAATGTCACAACCAAGATATATTAAATGGCTGAAGATTGATTTATATTTTGAAAGATTATAAGTGTAGGGACTTGTAATGTAAATGACCTATAGCTTGAGGAGTATATTTGTAAAAAGAAATTGACTACCAAAATAGTACTCGTTAATTTTTTTAATTAGTTGTCCTATAAAATTCTAAATGGGAAATCAAGTTTGACTTCTTATTGTAAAGTTATGGGTAAGAACAGTTTTAAGAGTTATATTAGAATATAGATTTTGAAGATTTGAGTATCTTTTATAAATACTTTATAATTTAAAAAAAATTAAGTATTAAAAGTTAAAATCTTCATAAAAATTATATCTAATTTAAATAGATATTCTATTTTAAAGACTTTAACTTTAATATATTATTAAAATATTTGCTTTATTTAATAATATATTATTTTTATCTTCTAATCGTTTAATTTGAACGTCTTTTTTTTTTTGAAACGCAATTTAAACGTCTTCTATTGGTAGATGATAGATAAATACTGGATTAAAACATCTCTTAAATTTCTATTTAGAAGTGTTGAAGATGTTTAAAAGACTTCTTGTTTCAACAATGTGTTAAAATGTTTTCTAAAATATATTAATAAAGAAAAGATAGAAAGTGAAAAGTTTCAAAACTGAAAAACCTTTAAAACTCAATATTTAAAAAGAAAAATAATATTTTAATTTTCTTTTTTACTAAAAAAAAGCACTGAAATGAAATATTTAAAAGAGTTAAATACGAATTTGGTCACTGTGGTTTACAAATATTAACATATAAGGGATTTTTTTAACATTCAACGTCCCTATGGTTTCCATTTTATAACAGTTAGGGTCTTCCATCCAACTTTTTCGTTAAATATTAACATTTTAGCACGTTCTCTTTATTTTTCAAACCACATGGACCAAATTTGTAATTTACTCTAAACTATATAATTATATTTGTATTTTATTAATTATATAATTCTTATATTTTATAAGTTATATTACATATTTATATGCACCTAATATTTTTATTTAAAAATTATTTATATATTTATCTTTTATAAAATGTATTTTATATTTATATTTATATATAAAATATAAATAATCTTATAAAATATATGGAAGGTTCAATTTATATTACAAACAGTTGATTATATAAATTGCATATATGAAAGCTACAAAATTCAAATACATAAACAATAAATTAGACCACCATACAAATTACATAAATATAATGTTCAAAATTCAGATAAAATATATAAAAATATAAATATAAGTACAAAATAAATTTCATAAAATATAAATATAATATAATCTTAAATTTATAAGAATTAATAATTTATGATATAAATATATACAAAATATGTATAGTTGGAAGGTTCAAGTACATAAAATATATAAAAATACAAAAAAATTAATAATATGTAGATTATTGTTTTAAAAAACTCGCCGCGACAACCGCCATGACATAAGGCTTGTGTTTGCCGTCACCTTATGTTTGTAGCACGTCATGGCTCAGTGCGTGATTTTTGTAACACCATATTTGAGTTTTCATACACTTTTAGTGTCTTATTTTTTTTGTTTTTAATTTATAACCTAATTTAAAATGCTTAATATCATTAACTCATTGGTTAATGGTAGAAAAAAAAAGTTATATATGTGTATAATATTATATATGATATTTTGTCACTATAAGACACGCTTTAAAAAACGTCATGACTCGTCGTGGCTTCTAAGACTTAAGGTTTGACCTCGCCGTCACGCCACACCTTACGCTATTTAGAACCTTGATGTAGATATAAATATATACGGTAAATATAAATATAAAAGTTAAATTTCAAACATATACAACATCGTTGTCATCAAAACGATCCTGCTAAAAATCTAATGTCTCACTTTCGTCACCATCTCTATTCACCGTACATATGTATATCTACAAATTATTAATTCTTTGTATATTTAATATCATATTATATTTATATTTTACAAAATTTATTTTGTATTTAGATTTTATATTTTTATATATTTTATGTATTTAAACTTTTAAGCTTTCATATATGCAATTTGTATAATAAACTATTTCTAATATAAATTAAACCTTTCATATATTTTATAAAATTATTTATATTTTATATATAAATATAAATACAAAATACATTTTATAAAAGATAAATTTATAAATAATTTATAAATAAAAATATTAGGTGTATATAAATATGTTATATAATTTATACTTTACAAAATATAAAAATTATATAAGTAATAAAATACAAATATAATTATAAAGTTTAGAGTAAATTACAGATTTGGTCCATGTGGTTTGAAAAATAAAGAAAACATGCTAAAATGTTAATATTTAACGGAAAAGTTAGATGGGGGACCCTAGTTGTTATAAAATGAAAACCATAAGGACGTTGAATGTTAAAAAAATCTTTGAGGGACCTTATATGTTAATATTTGTAAACTACAGTGACCAAATTTGTATTTAACTCTATTTAAAAGGATAAATAATATGTAATTAAATGTATTTAATAATTTAATAATATATTTAATGTTAATTTTTTAAAATAAAATAATATTTAAAGTTAGGTGTAATTTATTTTATGAATTTGACTTAGAATATTTTATTTTAAAAAAATTATAGACTATTTACTGAAGATGACTCTTAGTTTAAACTTTATTTTTACCGTAAGTCATGTCCAATTTTTATAAGAGAATTTTTTTACTTCTTATGTATATATGTGATGAGAAGGAGGTTCAAATGAAAACTTTGTATATAAAGTCATACCTGATTCAATGGTAGGCCCCATTGAATCAAATATGATTTTATATTGTGTAGGACTCACATCATATATGGTCCTAAATGTGTTCATTTATTCTTTTAAATGAGGGGTGTTCTTATATGATCTTTGTCCTGTATGATTATGTATCTTATAAATTCAATCGACAAAAGATTGGATAAAGGTGGAAAGAGTGTGAATTTCTTGAACACATTTAATATTATATTATTAGTAAATAATTAAAAAGAAATCAAAATTGGAGTGATTTAACTTTTTTTTATATCAAACTATGGCTGTTTTAATTTTGTCAAAAAATAATAAAAATATAAAATACTGATATATACTTGCGTATAGATCCATCAAATGATAATGTTAAATGTCGTAAAAAGATAAAGAAGGGATGTTCGTTTGTGAATTATTGAAAAGATCACGAATAACATATTTAAAGATGCATAAATGAATCGATTTTACATTTTATTTACATGGGTTTACATATGTATTTTTAAATAAAATTTTCCAATAATTAACAAACGAACCTTATTTTATTCTTACCTTTTTACCTTATTACGATATTTAATCTTATTATTTGATGTTCCTACTAGATGACTCGTGAAACATTATGATTGTGTTCAATTCTCACTTGTTAACTATTTTAAGAGGGTCGTTTGTTAAACAAAAATTTAAATAATTATTATCGAGACACTTTGAGTTTTGTACTCTACTTGTATAACCGAGCAATGTCAAATACTGTTGTTAATTACAAACATAAAATCTAACAACTAAAACAGAATAAAATTTTAAAGTCTCAAATTAACATCCACACATATGAGTAATATATACAGTGAGAAAAATTAAAGTTAAAACTGAGTGAAGATGACAATTAAAAATATCCTTTTAATTGAATATGAACCACAAATTTTAAAATAAGATATATATTAAGAATAAAAAATAACACATCATTGTGATCTAATAACAAATATTGATTTATATATATATATGTATGTATGTATGTATGTGCGTATACGTATATGTATGTGTTATGATTTGATTATCGTAACTCAAAACCGATAAATCATTGTTCACTGATTTTGGTTACCAAACTTGATTACACACATGTATTAACAAACATGTACCAAAATATTTACCTTGGAACCTTTTACGACACACTTACGATTTTGGAATTTTGAATATCAGTTTCAATATCAATCGACACATATAAATTGTTTTATTTTTTCAAAATCATTTTCGTTCAAGAATTATAATTTGAAATTATAAAGACAAATATATTTTATTTCTCACATAATATTTGTGTGCATATAATATTGTGTGTATAACATATATTTGTACACTTTATATACAAATATTGTACTTATTATGTATGTATGTATATGCATGCATGCATATATATGTGTGGGTGCACACATGACACATATATGTATAGCTCGTATACAAAAGTATTTTCCATCTATGGAAAAGCCTACATTTAGGATGTTCAATTTTATCAGGATAAAACTAAGGGAATTTAATTATTTTGGCCAAATCATAAAATGGGTTTATCAATTTGACCAAAATATTTTTCTGTTTACCAAAATGACCAAAATTCCTTCGAAATACATAACGATTAACACATCTGATCGAGTGGAAGTCAAAAACGACCAAAACGACGTCGTTTTGGCCCAAAACCCTCCACCAAATACGTAATACCTCCGCCACATGGCGGAAGGACCCAAAACGTCGTCGTTTTCTATGGTTTTTGCCGTATTTTTCGACCGTATACGAATACCTCCGCCACACCGTATAAATACCTCCGCCATATGGCTGAGGGGCGCCAAAACGACGTCGTTTTGTCCCGTTTTTGCTGTATTATGGGACCGTTGAAATACAGCCGTGTCTTTGGTGGGGGTGGGGGGTGGGGGCGGTTGCTACTTAAAGATTTTAGGGTTAGAAAGTTTAGGGTTTCCAGGCAAAAAAAAAGGCCCAAAACGACGTCGTTTTTGGGTCCCTCCGCCATGTGGCGGAGGTATTCCTACGGTGTGGCGGAGAAAATCATACGGTCGACTAATATACGCGAAAAAAGGCCCAAAACAACGTCGTTTTGGGCCTCTCCGCCATGTGGCGGAGGTATTACGTATTTGGCGGCGGAATTTTGGCCAAAACGACGTCGTTTTGGGTGTTTTTCACTTCCACTTGATCAGATGTGTTAATCGCTATGTATTTCGAATGAATTTTGGTCATTTTGGTAAACAGGAAAAGATTTTGGTCAAATTGATAAACTCATTTTAAAAATGGGTCAAAATAATTAAATTCCCTAAAACATAAACATTTTATTTGTATCATAATTGAAAAGGATAATTATCAATGCTCTTATACCAACAACTAACGGTACGTCTATATATATGTATATTTTTTGTAAATAATAGATATTGTTTGTACATCAAATTTAAAATAATTTTTGTATTTTGTGTACGTGTGGTGCTATGTCATAAAGGATTTCGATATAGGTGGGTTTGTTGCTTAGCACATTTTTGAGGCCCGTTTGCTATATTTTGATGTACTCGGAAAAGAAAACGGGACCAAGTATCAAGTAATGCATGTGATCCGTTATCACTTTTACTGTTTATAGTAGTAGCTGAAGTATTTTCGTTTTTAAAATAACGTTATGAGCAAAGTTAAATGATTCATGGGTGTCAGGATATGAGGTAGGCGTAGGCGTCAATCATCATCCACACATATATTGTTTGCTAGTGATAGCTAACTTTAGAGTGAAGCAACGAACAGTGAAGAAATTAAGCTTTTGGAGTTTTGACTGGTTTGAGTGTGCAACGGGGTAAAAAATAACTTCTTAAAAGTTATGATCTTTTTTAGCACGCGCACATCATGGAACATATAGTAGAGATTTTCCACGACGTAAATATGAATGAGACAGACAAACATAGTAAATATTTGAGATTGCCTAATACTATGATATATATTGTTTGGTGGTAATTAATATCTAACTACTATGTAGCAATCAAGGTTTTGGAGTTGCTCGACTAGTTTGAGTTTGCATCGGGGTAAAATTTAACTTCTGTAAATTTTTTGATCTTTTTAGCACGTGCACATCATGGAACGTCTAGTGGAGATTTGTCATGCCGTAAATATGACCGAGACAGACAATCATAGTAAATATCGGGGATTGCCTAATACTATGATATATATTGTTTGATGGTAATTAATACCTAAGATTACTATGAAGCGACAAACAGTGAAGCAATCAAAGTTTTGGAGTTGCTCGACTGGTTTGAGTTTGCATCGAGACAAAATTTAACTGCTTTCATTTTTTGATCGTTTTTAGCACGTGCACATCGTGGAACGTCTAGTGGAGATTTGCCATGACGTAAATATGTCTGAGACAGACAAACATAGTAAATATTTGGGACTGCCTAATACTACGATATACAGGGCCAGTTCAATGGTATTTGATGCCCTGGGTAAAAGAGCCAAAAAAATGCTCCTAAGAAGACAAAATTTTATTGGGTTTGGAACCTAGTCAAGTTAGGCGGCTCAACCCCACGCCGATTATTATCGAAACAAAAGAAAGTTATACAAGGAGGACATAAACCAACTGCTCCATTAAGCTAGCTGTCTACATCAAGATAATTGATTTTTGGATCGAGGACAAGGCTGGGAAGGTTTGAATACAACAACTATATTAAGTTGTCTGACAGCAGCCATGTGAAACTGATGTCCACATTAAGCTGTTCATATTAAGTTGTCCGTACTTAAATGGTGGATCTGCACTCTGGTTCACGCTTGTCCACATTAAGCTGATGGTTATGCCTCTTGGCTGTTTTGGTTGCTCATATTAAGCTGCAGTCTCTGCTTCTTGGTTCACGTACAATTTGGCTTTTTGGCTTCGTGGTAAACAGGGATGCTGACATCACTCTCAGGGGCTGTTAACTCCTGGTAAACTTTCATCTCGAGGGGTGGTGATTCTTTTACAAGCTTGCCATCTTATTGTGGGATCATGTTTTAGTATGGAGTCAAGTCTGAAAGGCAGGATTGTATTTGGGTCAGATTAGTGGTTTTGAGGACTGTATGGTTTTGTTTTGTTTGGGCATTTACTTCGTCAATCTTTACTGTGGTTCTTACGGTGGTTTAAACATCGTTTTCTATACTTAAATGATGGTAATAAAAGTTTTATTGTGTTCCGTTAAAAAAAATCTAAACCCAGAACAAGATTCAACACACAATATGCAATTATGCAAATATCGGTTACGCAAGCGAGATTCAAGAAAATCACAAATCAGTAAATCACCAAATTGCAAACAATCCAAATAACACTTAATAACGGAATAACCTAACCAAGTATGAAGTATCAAATAATCCTAATAATCAGACAAGAAATTGCAAATAACATATTAATAGACTAATTGCAGTACTAGATATTAGATAAGAACAGATAACTAGAAGAAAAACACCTGAAGTCATGGACAAAAGCAAAATCGGTTGGAAATCGTTTGAGAATCGAGATGGAAATCGAAGGTAGAAGTGTGGTTGCGTCTGTTGCCTGATACTCGAGTTTGAAATCGAAGGTAGAAGCCAAAAGAAGAACTCAATCGAATAATTAATCAGTGAATCTTCCTGCCCCTTTCTCTCGACTGTCAATTATCGTGAACGGGGAACTTGTGAAGACTGAATCGTGATTCGTGACAGGGAGTGAGATAATCAATCGTCAATCGATAGTGAGGCATTCACGTCGTTTACTTAATTGAGGTGGAAGAAATGAGCGTCAATGGTCGATCGTATTTAAAAACAGGTCGGATTGAACCTAGTAACCGGTTAAAGGGCATTGGGATGTGCTGCCCCTTGGGTTGTGATGCCCTGGGCGAAGGCCCATGTCGCCCAGTAGATGGGTCGAACCTGATGATATATACTTTTTGTTGGTAATTAATATCTAACTTTACTATAAAGTTACAAACAATGAAGCAATTAATCAAAGTTTTAGAGTTGCTCGAGTGGTTTAAGTTTGCATCAAGGCAAATTTTAACTGCTTTAATTTTTTGATCTTTTTTAGCACGTGCATATCGTGGAACGTCTAGTGGAGATTGCCATGACGTAAATATGTCTGAGACAGACAAACATAGTAAATATTTGGAAATGCCTAAAACTATGATATATATACTATTTGCTGGCAATTAATATCTCACTTTACTATAAAGCGACAACCAGTGACAGAATCAAGGTTTTGGGAGTTGCTCGACTGGTTTGAGTTTGCATCGGGGGGAAATTTAACTGCTTTAATTTTTTGATCTTTTTTAGCACGTGCACATCATGAAACGCCTAGTGGCGATTTTCCATTGACGTAAATATGACTAAGACAGACAAACATAGTAAATATCTGAGATTTCTTAATACAAAAAGATATATTGTTTGCAGGTAATAGGTAACTTTACTATGAAGCGACAAACATTGAAACAATCAAGGTTTGGAGTTGCTCAACTGGTTTGAGTTTGCATCGGGGTAAAATTTAACAACTTTAAACTTTTGATCTTTTTTTAGCACGAGCACGTCATGGAGATTGCCATGACATAAATATGGTTGAGATAAACACACATAGTAAATATCTGGGATTGCCTAATACTATAATATATATTGTTTGCTGATAATAGCTAACTTTACTATGAAACGATAAACGATGAAGTAATCAAGGTTTTGGAATTACTCAACTAAATTGACTGTTCATCGAGGCAAAATTTAGTTGCTTGAAATTTTTTACCTTTTTTAGCACATCATGAAACGTCTGGTGGAGATTTTCCATGACGAAATATGACTCAGAGAGACAAACATAGTAAATATCTGGGATTGCCTAATACTATAATATATATTAACTGTTGGTAATAGCAACTTTATTATGAATCAACAAACAACGAAATAATCAAGGTTTTGGAGTTACTCGACTGGTTTGAGTTTGCATTGAGGTAAAGTTTAACTTCTATAATCTTTTGATCTTTTTTAGCACGTGCACATCATGAATGTCTAGTGGAGATTTGTCATGACGTAAATATGACTGAGACAGACAATCATAGTAAATATTTGGGATTGCCTAATACTATGATCTCTATTGTTTGCTGGTAATTAATACCTAACTTTACTATGAAGCGAAAAACAGTGGCCATCAAAGTTTTGGAGTTGATCGACTGGTTTGAGTTTGCATCGAGACAAAATTTAACTGCTTTAATTTTTTAATCTTTTCTAGCACGTCCACATCATGGAACGTCTAGTGGAGATTTTTCATGAGGTAAATATGTCTGAGACAGACAAACATAGTAAATATATGGGATTGCCTAATACTATAATATATACTTTTTGTTGGTAGTTATTATCTAACTTTACTATGAAGTGACAAACAATGAAGCAATTAATCAAGGTTTTGGAGTTGCTTGTGTGGTTAAGTTTGCATCAGGGAAAATTTTAACTGCTTTAATTTTTTGATCTTTTTTAGCACGTGCATATCGTGGAACGTCTAGTGGAGATTGCCATGACGTAAATATCTCCGAGACAGAAAAACACAGTAAATATTTGGAGTTGCTTGACTGGTTTGGGTTTGCATCTGGGAAAAATTTAACTGCTTTAATTTTTTGATCTTTTTTAGCACGTGCACATCATGGAATGTCTACTGGAGATTTGCCATGACGTAAATATGACTAAGACAGACAAACATAGTAAATATCTGGGATTTCTTAATACTATAAGATATATTGTTTGTTGGTAATAGCTAACTTTACTATGAAACGATAAATAGTTAAATAATCAAGGTTTGGAGTTGCTCGACTGGTTTTAGTTTGCATCGGGGTTCAATTTAACTACTTTAAATTTTTGATCTTCTTTAGCACAAGCACATCATGGAACGTCTAGTGGAGATTGCCATGACGTAAATATGACTGAGACAAACACACATAGTAAATATCTGGGATTTCTTAATACTATAAGATATATTGTTTGTTGGTAATAGCTAACTTTACTATGAAACGATAAATAGTGAAATAATCAAGGTTTGGAGTTGCTCGACTGGTTTGAGTTTTCATCGGGGTTCAATTTAACTACTTTAAATTTTTGATCTTCTTTAGCACAAGCACATCATGGAACGTCTAGTG
This sequence comes from Silybum marianum, assembly GCA_036898165.1. Lineage (NCBI taxonomy): Eukaryota > Viridiplantae > Streptophyta > Magnoliopsida > Asterales > Asteraceae > Silybum > Silybum marianum. The sequence goes on from CM072541.1 coordinate 22,319,060, forward strand.
GAGATTGTCATGACGTAAATATGACTGAGACAAACACACATAGTAATTATTTGGGATTTCCTAGTACTATAATTAATATATATTGTTTGCTGGTAATAGCTAACTTTACTATGAAACGATAAACGATGAAGTAATCAAGGTATTGGAATTACTCAACTAGATTGACTGTGCATCGAGGCAAAATTTAACTGCTTTAAAATTTTTATCCTTTTTAGCACATGCACATCACGAAACCTCTAGTGGAGATTTTCCATGACGAAATATGACTCAGACAGACAAACATAGTAAATATTTGTGATTGCCTAATACTATAATATATGTTAACTGTTGGTAATAGCAACTTTACTATGAATCGACAAACAATGAAATAATCAAGGTTTTGGAGTTTCTTGACTGGTTTGAGTTTGCGTCGGGGCAAAATTTAACTATTTTAAAATTTTGATCTTTTTTAGCACGGACGCATCATGGAATGTCTAGTGGAAATTGCCATGACGTAAATATGATTGAGACAGACAAACATGGTAAATATTTGGGATTGCCTAATACTATAATATATATTGTTTCCTAATAGTAGCAAACTTTACTATGAAGCGACAAACAGTGAAGCAATCAAGGTTTTGGAGTTGCTCGACTAGTTTCAGTGTGTATCGGGGGAAAATTTAACTGCTTTGAATTTTTAATCTTTGTTAGCACAAGCACACAATGGAACTTCTAGTGGGGATTTGCAATGATGTAAATATGACTGAGACAGGAAAACGTAGTAAATATACGGAATTACGAAGATTATAAATGCTGAGGCGTGGCAGTGAGGCTAAGCCTCATGCCTTACGAGCCGCGATGAAGCCATGGCGTTTTGAATGCGTGATTTATGGCGTTAAATTTCTAATTCATATACGAAATTATATATAAATGATAGGAGGGTTTACACCCCTAAATCTAACCGCAAGTGTACAGGTCGAATCAAGTAATAGTGTACTGGAAGTACGAGTATCGAACCAAGGAAACTAGGGACCAAGTAACACAATGACTATAGTAAATATTAACTGGACGATCGGAATTTGGATTGGTTGAATGATTAATTTACTAATTAAGCTAAACAAAATCTTGAACAATTTTAAAGAACGAAAAGATGGAAACTTTATGGGAGAAAAGTAATTGGGAGTTGGGGTCCTATTGGTTTCCACATAGAACACTTCAGCCGTAATAATTATCAGGTAGATTTCAATTAAAAGAATACACAATCACAAAAATCACGGTTACTCTCTCTTGATTATAGCAGATTTATCCTTGAAAAATACATATTTTACCTCTCGAACTCAATCCACAAACCCAGAAATTTAGAAAGAACAGGATTGTAACACCCTCAAAGTTGGAAAAAGCGACTAATTTAAAGTTTTCATCAATACAATAAATAAGGAATAGATCTTTCTCTTTTAAATCAATACTCGAATTGCCTCAGTAAATATTCTAAATAAAACATCGACAAAAGTTAGACCGAGTCTTGTACAAAGACCTACATATGGTCGGGTATTACTAAACCAATAAGTGTCGCTATCTCCGAATGCGGAAAACGTCGGCAAGGCTAGATATTTAACGTGGTACTCTCTAGCACTCAAGTCCACTCATGTCGCTAGTACCAACCCTAACGAGAACCTGATGCACATGCCGATAAATAAAAAAGGTTAGGCTTAACGCCTGGTGAGCTCAAGAGTTTATTCCATATTTATAATTTATAGAAATCAAAAGATAGCTTGTTTAAATAATAATTCCTCAAATATAATGACTCCATTATAAAAGCAATATCTTTCCCAAACTTCTCATTTTCGTAATAAAAGCTTTAAATCAAAATAACGTAATAATAAAAGCTTTAAATAAAATACCCGTTCAAACACGAGCTCTACACCTTTTACTCACTCAAAACATGAATATGTTTAAATACTTCAAATACCAAAATATGGACAAAGCTCCGAATGCCAAAATATGGCTAAGTCTCAAAGATCCACTATCACAAAATGTGGATGATACTTCATACTCCAAAATGCGTCACCAAAATAAATGGATAAGACTCTATACCCCAAACAACACCTTTCGGTGATAGGAGAGACCCGATTTACCATAGTCGTGACGGGGGGCAAAGGTAGGCCACGAACCAATGTTATAGAGCGTCACATAAAGGTCTGGTAGTCATTGACATCAACCCAATCCAGTATATAATCATTTGTACGCATAAGCTCTTACCTCAAGAATTACACAATTTATCACAATGCATATTCCGAGTTAGTGAAAGGATGTATGGAAATTACACAATTTATCACAATGCCTATTTCCAATTTATAAATGAGATAATACAATCCTTCACATAAATAAGGGATGAATTTGAAATTACACAATTTATCACAATGCCTATTTCCAATTTATAAATGAGATAATACAATCCTTCACATAAATAAGGGATGAATTGGAAATTACACAATTTATCACAATGTCTATTCCCAATAAAATAAAAGGAAACTCAAGTTGTATGGCTTGAGAATTTCATCCCATGTATACACCATGAGACCGACTTATATGCCTATGGATCCATTGCATCCAGTCAAAAAGTTACACGACTTTAATCGAATGACTAACGCACCTAAAACGTGTAACATAATATACAATAATGTCATATTTGCATATTGCTCCAAAAGCTTGACATATAGCCGTTTAAATCGGACAAATGTCCATGAGACTCATTTTAGTCAAAACGAAGCAAAAGCTTTATAACTCAATACTTATGTGATTTACTCAAAATAGTGGTTGTGACAAAACATTTTCCAAATGAAATCATATTCATATATTGCCAAAATGCCTCGTAATGTAAAAACATGTAATTCCAACGATTTATAAATCAAATACTCTAAAGATGCAAATACAACCAAATAATCTTCATTTAAAAGATAATGCACCAAAGTGACTCACTTATACTTCATTTATCAAAATGTCTAAAAAACTCAAGTATAAGCCTCATGCATGATTTATAAACTCTTTATACCAAAATGCAAAACTTACCCAAATACTCACCCATTTGATAATAACAAATAAAACATGTTAATACTTCAAAATTGACATTTTTGGCATGTATACCGTTTTCACAAAACAACTTGAACTCACCTTGCTAGATTTAGGCTAAATCTAGGTTTAGTCCAAAAACTCTCTTGAAAAGAACTCTAGATCTCCAAGTATCCACCACTAGAAACTTCATCTAGTTCATGAACAACCTAAAATATACCAAGAACAACTCCCAACAATTAGATCTATGAAACTTTAGTCAAAAATCACAAATCTTCCAAAATGGTCAAAACGCTAAAACAAGAAAGATGCTTCTAGATAAAAGTTCTAAGGAACTAAATAGGGAGGTTTAACAAGAAATGAGTTTTAGAAGAGTTAGAAAGACTTACAAACTCAATTTGGGGAAAAACCCAAGCCTTGGTCAACAATGGTGAAGAAAGAATGAAGAAGATGAATATAAAACCTTTCCAAAATGGTCTAGAAACATCCAATAAGTTTACTCCATTGTTTAGGTTTGAAGGGCTCTAAAAATCGAGAATGTAGGAAGAAAAATGGGGTAAAACGGAGCTAAGATGAGAAAGATATGGAAGATCGAAGAAGAGGCCGATTTTATGAAGATATCAACTCAAAGCAATGTTTTAAAACCCGGGTTTTTAGTTGACCCGGTGTGGTGACCAGGTCCCGGGTTAATTGGTTCAACCGGTTCAACAACCGGGTTAACCGGTTTCAATAATTCCCTTAGTCTCTTGTATTTTTTTTGATTTTTCTGCGTACATACATATAAAATCGCCAAAATCGCCTATGTCGAACCCTAGGTCCAGAGAAGAAGATAAAGTGTAGAAATCCCAATTTCAATCAACTTAAATCAACCTTGGACTCTAAAGCGTGTTACAGTGCGGGTAAACCCGCTTTAAAAGTCGCTCGCTTGTAAAAACCTCTCATCCAGATGTTAATGCCACTTCTCAGGCGGGTATATTCGCTTTAAAGTCGCCCGGTTGTTCAAACTCGCTTTAACTCACAAACCCGCTTTAATACCCACTTTAGCATTATTTTGACCATAACTCATACGTTTCACATCCGATTTGGCTCCGGTTAGGCTCGTTGGCTTCGTAATTACATCGTCTACCAAATGAGAACATAATATCTTCAATTTAACGGGAAAATCTCAGATTTCTTTCATTCCTCTCCATGAGTTATCTCCTATACAACTTACACAAAACTGTGAGTAAATACGCTTTGTTTGTTTGGAAGCGAGCTAAACGACATGGAAATTGATACAATAATAACACCAAAAATTGGTGTTATCAATAAATACATATGTTTTGTATTGTTATTCATTGTGTCAATAGCAATAAGCAAGTTAATTTAGGTTATATATTAAAAAGCAACAAATAAGACATTAAAAACATAAAAAACATAAAAAAATCAAATATTGAATTACGAAAAATACGCATCAGCCCATACCATGCCACGGGTTTAACGTGACATAAGACACAAGCCTTGCATCATGGTGCGCTATGATAGTTGTGCGGCGAGTTTTTTAGAACATTGGAATTACCTAATACTATAATTAAGGCATAGCTTTTAATACACTTTCGTTATTTTCATTAACCGATTCGTGAACATGGTTGACCACGGTACTTTTGAACATAGCCTTTATTATGCTTTTGTTACGCTTGTTATTTTCTTAAAGTTCTAATTTTTCTCTTTATTATGATGTACAATGTTTAAAAGTTGATCAGATGTATAAAAAGTGAAATGTTTGTCCTTATCATTGATACTACAAAGCATCAGGGCCTCACCGACCGAAAATATGTCTGTAATCCATCGTTGAGGATCCGTCAGTAAAAGTCTGTCGAACATAACATGGTATGTGAAGCCATCATCAACGGATCTGAAATCACCAGCAGATAATCGACGGTTCTACTCACTGACGGATCACCTCGAACTCCAATACCGACATATCACTGACGACATTAAATATGGATGGATCACCGATGGCCTTACCAATAAATAAGTAAAATAATTTAGAATTCTTTTGATGATCCATTGGAAATTATTAAATTCACTAATGGATTACCGACAGTTTTTTGTTTAGTCAGGAAAACTTGCCATGGTGGGTTTTTTGTTGGTGATCCATCGAAAATTGATCAGATGTATAAAAAGTGAAATGTTTGTCCTTATCATTGATACTACAAAGCATAAGGGCCTCACCGACCGAAAATATGTCTGTAATCAATCGCTGAGGATCCGTTAGTAAAAGTCTGTCGAACATAACATGGTATGTGAAGCCATCATCAACGGATCTGAAATCACCGACAGATAATCGACGGTTCTACTCACTGACGGATCACCTCGAACTCCAATACCGACATATCACTGACGACATTAAATATGGATGGATCACCGATGGCCTTACCAATAAATAAGTAAAATAATTTAGAATTCTTTGATGATCCGTTGGAAATTATTAAATTCACTAATGGATTACCGACATTTTTTTGTTTAGTCAGGAAAACTTGCCATGGTGGGTTTTTTGTTGGTGATCCATCGAAAATCATTGACGGATTTTGATCGTCGGTAAAACTGGACGATGATATCATGATACCTAGTTTTCTAAAAGTGTAAAGATAAGTTTGTCATTTTATTAATTGAAAAATATTGTAATTATAATTCTTTTTTTTATCTATACTATTATATAAAGCATGCTATTTGGTTATGTTTACACTTTTAAGATGTACAAACTTTTATGCATAAGGTACAATGTTTAAAACACCAAAAACTTCCACAAACCTCCCACTACTCATATAATTTTATAAATTAAATTATTTTTAAAGTTTAAGTTACACTCCACACCCTTATAATTAGTAATGTAATTTATTTTATATCCCTTAATTTTTTATTTTTTATTATATACCTTATCATATTAACTTGAATAGTCGTATATGAATCATAAGACAACTAAAATATAAGTTTCTATTTTTACAAATTATATCATTATAATCATGTCGTTGATATATTTAAAATGAGCTCAATATTGAATATTTTCCGATTTAATCATATTATTATACACATAAATAAGTAACGAGTTATTTTCTTAAAGATTTACATTTTATGCCATATAGTTATTTATTTAGTTTTATTATCTTTTCATTTTACACCTTTATCTATATTATAATTAATTTATAAATTTCATTCATATCTCTTATTATTTTATTTTCCATTTTACACCCCTATCATATCAAATTACATTAAATAAATATGTTTTTATACAAATTATACGATTATAATCGGTCTTGTTAATATTTTCGAAACGAACCAAGTATTGAATATTTTTTAACTTCACCATATTATTAATAACATAAACACACAGTGAATTATTTCTCAAACTTACAGTTTATACATTATAGTAATTTAAATTAAGTTTTATATATTTTACTTTTTCATTTAATGTCATTTTCATATTAACATAATCGTGTCGTGTTCGGGTTGGCGTGTCGCGGGTTGGCGGGTTGGCGTGTCATGGATGCTCAACCCTAACCCAACCCGTTTAGCTAATCGTGTCGAGATACGCAACCCTAACCCGCACACGTACGTGTTGGCGGGTTGGCGGGTCAACCCGCGTGTTGGCGGGATGGTCTCGGGGTGGCAGGTTGGCGAGTCAACTTGCGTGTTGTCGGGTTGGCGTGTCGCGGGTTGGCGGGTCGTTCGCGGGTTGAGGGGTCATGAAATCTCTTGTTTCTAGGTAGAGCGCCGTCGTAGCTGCTGTTGAGTATTCTGAGTTAGGGTTAAGGTGTTTGTGTTTAACATTTCTACGTTTGAGTTTTGACGGACGGGATTACAGTTTACACAACAAAACGAAAGAAACTCTATTGATTAGACTTTTAGATTTTAAAATAAAACGTAAAATATATATTATATATTATTATTTTTATTAAATTTTGGCGGGTTGGCGTGTCAACCCGCGACCCGTTCGTGTCAACCCGAACCTGACCCGTTTATTTGACGGGTTGACGGGTTGGCGTGTCAAAAAGTTCAACCCTAACCCGTTTATTTTCGTGTCGGGTTCGTGTCGTGTTTCGTGTCGTGTCGAGAATTGTCACCCTAGATAATCGTATATTAACTAAAATCTATTAAGGAAAAACGTTATTTTTATAAATTATACGGTTATAGTTGTTTCTTCAATACCTTCATAAGAGCCCAATATGAATATTTTTGTATTTAATAATAATATTAAAAATGATAAATACACTGAGCTGTTGAAACTTACATCTTAAATTTTCATTTTTAGTTTTTCATTTTACAGCATTATATATTTATATCTATACTGTACTATAAAAAGTGGTTATTATTTAAATTATTAAGACTTACAAATGTTTAAAATACTTGTTTTGTAAGAATCAATTAGCAATAAAATTAAATTTTATTCCAAATCTTACAAACCAAACATACCAAAGACTCCAAATCTTTCCATAAAATCCAAATTATTAAAAAAAATCGTCAAATCAAATAGGTACTAAATGTGCTACTTTGTTCCTATTAAATTAGGATTGTATTTGAGTTTTGTAAAAATAATGGATGTCGATTTATAAGTTCATAACAATAGATGATTTGTTATTTTCAAAGAATTCGAAACTTTTAAAGTTTATGCTGATGAAATATTTAAATTCCGCTACGTTGTAGCGAGTACGACTTCTAATATTTATATATACATCGAGTGCATGTGTATGACATATTCATTACAAACCCCATAAGCGTACAAATTAAACTCATTAATCGGTTTTCATTAGTGTATTATTCACTACAAAACAAATTACTTTTATCCATATAAATTATTTAGGGAAATTTTCGTAAAAAAATACCAATGGTTCAATAAAATTCGATTTTTTTCGAGAAAATGCCAACGGATCACCGAGAAAATCTCTGGGTAATTTGTCATTGATTTGAATTACCCACCAACTTTTGTGATGGTTTTGTGAGGAATTTTCTTTAACGAAGGATTTTCCAGAAAAAAGTCCGTAAACAAAAGTGTTTCGTTTAGTAGCGATTCATCTTAAATATTGTAAGAATCCACATTCATTATTCATGATGAATGGGGAAGAACGGAGACATGTTTCACGTTCTCCTTTATACCCAATTCATAACAGGTTTCATGTTTGCAACTTAACAGTCACAAGTAGAAAATGGCGTATTTTCGAATGAAAATTTTCGACGTATTTTAAAGGGATCACTGACAGAATATAAGTTAAATTTTCCCTCAAATTTTCGATAAATTTGGGACAGATACTCGACAAAAAAGAACGATCGAAAATTTTCAATGGAATATCGACGGTTTATTGATGAAGACTTGGTTCGTCGAAACTTCTAACTTCCGTCAAAAATCAATCGAAATATATTCAAATAATTATGAATCGTTTTTTTAACCTTCTTCGAAAATCTATTGAAACTTTCTTTAGAAATTAAAATTCATCAAAATATACAAGTAATTATTAATTATTATTTTTAACTTCGTTTGAAGAATTCCGGCGAAAATCCATCACAATATATTCAAGTAATTATTAATTATTTTTTAACTTCCATAAAAATCTATTGAAAAATTCATCGAAAATCTATTGAAACATATTCAAGTAATTATTAATTATTTTTTTAATTTTCATCGAAAATCTGTCGAAGATATCCCTAAAAAATGTTGTCGAAAATCACTTGGAATATCCTTGGGTTTTCGACAAATAAGTTATACTGTAAATTCCGTCGAAAATCTCTTGCAGCCACATATTTTTGACCAAATTTTTTTTAACGAGACATTCCATTGAAGCTCATCAGTTCAACCGAATCGTCGGTCTGAAAAGTTTTTGTGTTTTATAGTTCTCTCTATATAGCAAAACCAATCTAAAAATATCCCTCACATGAAAAAAAAAATCAATAAACTGCTAAGATTAAAGGTATCTTCTATATACATGTGTTTTGATGTGATACTTTCACGTATATTTATTTCATGATAAAACTATTTAACATATACTATTTGTTTCACTCTTTAAATCAACAAAGTTTCATATGTAATTTTTTACAATATAAACAATACATAAAACCATAACATTTAACTAAAAGAAATCAAGTAAAAGTATTTATGTATTTTTACTTTCCTTGTTTTACTTATACATATACATATAGGATAACAATCAAATAAAAACCATAAAAGAATTACAAACTCGTAAAAACCGATATAAAAATAATTTTTAACATGATTTTTTTCATCAAAACTTATAATTTAAGATAGTGTTTCACATATGTTTGGGTTCACCTTATGAAATACTTACATGTGAAAAAAAAATTGGATTCACTTAGTGAAACCAAAAATATGTATAAAAAATATTCACATGATGAAACAAATACATGTGAAGATTTCATGTTATGAAAGAAATATATGTGAATTAATATCTTAAATCCTAACATTTGATGAAAATAAATCATGACAAAAGTTATTTTTATATCGGTTTTTACGAATTTGTAATTTTTTTTATGGTTTTTATTTGATTAAATCTCTACACACATAAATATATATATATATATATATATATATATAGCGAGAGAGAGAGAGAGGCGGGTTAATGCGAGGATGATAACAATTTACGAGAATGCGAGAACAATCCTCAGTCAATCATTTTGTACATGAAATTTTTCATGTACAAAATCACATATGATTCATGTACAAAATCACATATGATTAGCTGAGACTTTTCCTACAGCAAAAGTCGTGCGTGTCATTTTTGATGCTAGTATAAAATCACATATGATTTTGTACATGAAAAAAAAATCATGTCTAAAATAACTGGCTGATGATTGTTCTCGCATTTTCGTAAATTGTTAACGTCCTCGCCTGAACCCGCCTCTCCCTCTATATATATATATATATATAGAGTATATAACAAAAGAAATCAAGTAAAAATATTTTTATATCTATTACAACTTCCTTTTACTAATATATATATATATATATAACAAAAGAAATCAAGTAAAAGTATTTTTATATCTATTACAACTTCCTTTTACTGTCCTTATTTTACTTATGCATTATACACGTAGGGTTAGGTTCAAATGTGAACTCAATTTTGGCTGTGAACGTGAGGACGAATCTCAGCCACACATCTTCGATTATGGTGGACGCGATCACGGAGGATTGACGCGATTCATGGAAGGGTGGAGATTATTAAAGGAGGGGAACCAGGTCAAAGCCGCCTTTATTGACCGGATAAGTGGGTAAGATTCGTCCTCACGTTCACAACAAAAAATGAGTTCACATTTGAACTTTCCTCTATACAACATATAAAATAATATATATTTATATATAACAAAAGATAACAAAAATTATTTTACTAATCCACAATTTCCCACTTGATGGGACCCACCATTAAGAGAACATGTATAAATTCATAACTCCACCCTTCCTTCTCTTCCGCCATAACATAACACACTTCTCACATTACCTTTTTCTTTACACATCTATCTAATTAAATCTTCATTAATTATAATTAACCCCACTAATCACAATGCTAACCCCTAATCCTATGCTTAACCTTAATCACAAATTATCGCCCTTTTGGCTCTCCTGTCTCTCCGCCTCCTTTCGCACCGCCTTAGCCTGCTCCATAGTCGCCGCCGCCACCCTCTTCGGCCCAGCCGCCCTCCGCCGCCAAGTCGCCTTTCCGGCCTTCTCGTACGTAACAGTCATTCTCATAGTAACCGGCGCCTCCCTTGGGGACGCACTTCGTGGCTGCTACGACGCCGTTTGTGCTACTTTCTTGACTGTTACTCCGGCGATATTAGGGCTGTGGGCCATAGGGCCGGCACGGCTGACGACGGCGCTTACGTCGTTGGTGGTGGCGATGGCGGCGTTCGTGGTCATGCTGCCGGATCATAGGACGCATTTGGTGTCGAAGAGAATAGCATTGGGACAAATTGTGATCATCTACGTGGTGGCGTATGATATGGGTGGTGAGACTGATCCGGTGATGCATCCGATACACGTGGCAGCCAGCACCGCCATCGGGGTTTTGGCCTGTGTTATTGCTTTGTTGTTACCATATCCAAGTCTGGCTACGTGTCAGGTAAGAATCCAAACATGCACGTTTATTTCGACAGATTCCTTCATGTTTTTTTTAACCTCTGATTTTCGTATGTTGTTAAAAGAAACTAATTAAAATCGTTATTTACTTATTTATATACTAAATAAAAGATTAAAAAAAACATTTTTCATATAGATACAAATGTGTAATATTTATGGTTCGGTAGAGAAATGAAAATTGAGTCTTATTTATTGATATTATTCTGTTGTTATTATATATTCATAAGGTGATTACATATATTGATAAATATATATATATAATTAGTTTGGAGGAAACCTCAAAAACTGAAGAACGCCGTGATCGACTCTCCATCTGAAGAGTATGCATATTGGTAATTTGTAATATTGGTAATTTGTAATATACAGAAAAAAACATTTTTAATCACTTGTATGTATTTGTATATACCGTCTATGCACAAATACATACTGTCAGATGGAGAGATTCATGGTGTTCTTTAGAGATTTTTTTTGGTTTTTCTCTTAAACGTTTCTCTAAAATTAAATATGTCTTTTATATATAAGTTATATGCTAAGATTAATATATATAATAATTTTCTTTAAAATTATTTATAAATAAATACAATACGTCTTGTGATAGTTTTATCTTTCACTAATGAGAGAGTTTCATTTAAAAACTTCTATTTTATGAGTCTTTTAATATTAATGATGAATAATCTTAACTAATAATAAATATTATTTATAGATATTATTCATTATGAATATGTGTTATGTTATTTATTATGAAGAATACTACACAAAATATCTGATTTTCTTCACAAACTATCGTCACAAAGGTTTATAGCTAGCAAAGACATATCATCGCTTATAAGTTTGTAGTTGAAGCATGGCTCATTTTTATTTGATACATTCTTACAAATAGAAAACAAAAGGATCCCATCATTTTACTTACATGCAACAATAAAGAAAATTAAAATTTTCTCTTAATTAACATCAAAACTTACGATTCTTTTGTTGATATTTAAAAAAGAAAGAAATTAACATGTAATTCCTTTATTAATCTCGTTAATATGTCTATCAATAGAAAAATCCATATTTTTTATAAAGTTGATAGAATATATATTTTGTGTGTTATGTTATACGTTTTTGTTAAATATGAGAAAGTTGGCATGGAGCTGAATGGTCAAAATCATACGTACTTGATTTGTTTCCAAGACTTCCACACCCCAACAAAATATAGTGGTATCATGCATGGAATTAATTAATTTGTAAAAATAGTAAAGGTATAGATGTATTATAATAAGACTCGTATCTAAATCGTATTTAGATATTTTATATCAGATATGTCTTTTAAAAAATAAATGTTTTGTTCAAATTATATCGAACGTACACGTTGAATGAACATCGTGGATTGGACTAGGATATCTAAGAACTCGATACCATGATATATTCAAGTACTATATAGAGTTTAAAAGGGATAAGTAGTATTAGTATTTATCGAAATACCAAAGGTGTGTATATTGTAATTTACAAATGAATATGAATACAAAAATACCATTGTATTAATTTGGATTTTTTTTAACTTAATGATCATCTTTATACACAAGTCGAGGATAGTTATATGGTCGATAAGTGATCGCTCAATGTTTTCTTTAAATTATGTATTCAATTGAATATTAATATAAAAAGTATATATTTGAAAGAAAATGGAAATGATGACATATGGTTTTCCCATGATGACCCTCTAGAAAATTGAAAATAATTTGGAAAGTAAGGAAAAAGAAAAGTGGAATCCACCGATATACCTTCATGACCAATAAATTTACAATAATTTATGTTATTAATTGTAGTTTTAGATTAAAAGAAACCGGCATACGTTTATCTCATCAATCTCACGGCCATCAAATCAAAGATATAAGTGGATGGTGTCTTGTTGATTTATATATATATATATATATATATAAAACAATATACGTATGAAAATACAATACAGTCTTGTTTTATATGCATGTGAGACGTTTTACATATGAAATAACATTGTATAAACATTACATTTTCATAAATATAGTTTCAATTGTAAAACAACTAATAAAAAACTTATTTATAAGTTTGTAAATTTTGTTGGGTTTATAATTAATGATTATATATATATATGTATATATATATATACACACAGAGTTGAGTTGATGATATTAATCATATATGTTGTATTTGATTTTAGGTAAAGAAGAAGTGCAAGCTTTATGCCGATAATGCCTCTGAGAGACTAAAATTGTGCGTGAAGGGATTTTGTGCAGAAGACAACACAAGTGCTCAAGCATTTGCCTCACAAGCCAACTCCCTATCCATTAATGGAACCAAACTCCTAAATGCCATCAACTCCAAGAAAGTAAGCTCATGTTTTCATTATATATATATATAGGCGGGTTCAAATGAGAACTCAAATTTGGTTGTTAACTTGAAGACAAATGAGAGTGTGACACGTGTCATATTCAGTCTGAATATATTTTTGATTATTCGGTCTTCAGACACGTGTCACACTCTCATTTGTCCTCACGTTCACAACCAAATTTGAGCTCGCATTTGAACTTTCCTCCATATATGTGTAAGTTTGTGTGTGTGTGTTTTTATCTAAGTCTATATGAAGTTAAAACAAGCAAAAATAAGGATATTGTATGCTTAATTACAAAAGTATTTTTCTTGTACAGGAAAGCATGAAATGGGAGACACTTCCAATTGAATTCTTGAAACCCTACTGCAAGACTACAGCGGAAAAATTGCAAGCTATGGAGATGCCTATAAAAGGCCTACAGATTGCTTTGCATCATGTTCATTCATTCCCACCTCAAATCCTTGATCCTGATCTAAAGGATAGCTTGCATAAGCTTCAAGAAAACATAAGCCAAACCTTTGACCAACTCAAGTCTTGCATGCCTTCTGATCATTTGGCAACTTTTCCTGAATCAAATCTTGAAAATCTAATGCTTCCCCTCCATTCTTTTCCTCAAACCCACAAAGATTTGTCATCTTTTTTCTTCGTATTTTGTTCCAAGTTACTTCCAAGAAAGATGACAAAAAGTCCATCCGCAAGTCCTCCGCCATCAAGCGACGAACATAATAAAAAGAATCCCGCATGGAATCTTTCTGAATGGATCGGAACCTTGGTGAGACACAAAAGGTTCATGCTAGCTTTAAAATGTTCATTATCAGTAGGTTTTGCTGTTCTATTTGGACTTCTGTACAACAAGCAAAATGGGATATGGTCTGGCCTGCCTGTAGCGATAAGTTTCGCATCTTCAAGAGAAGCCGCATTTAGGGTTTCGAATCTCAAAGCTCAAGGCACCGTCTTAGGAACTGTATATGGAGTGTTGGGCTGCTTTGTTCTTGAGAAATTTGTTAAAGCAAGGTTCTTGATTCTTCTTCCATGGTTCATATTTTGTAGCCTAATTAGACGAAGTCGTATGTATGGTCCAGCCGGTGGGGTGTCGGCTATAATCGGGGGTGTACTAGTTCTTGGAAGGGAGAATTTCGGGCCACCAACTGAATTTGCGATCAACCGAATTGTGGAAGCATTCATCGGGTTATCTTGTTCAATTGTTATTGAACTCGTGTTTCAACCCGCTAGAGCTTCAACTCTAGCCAAGATCCAACTCTCGAAGACCCTCCGAGTTTTGCATGAGTGCGTATGCACGGTGAGCATTGGCAACGGTAGCAAAGATTGCAACGGAGATGGTCGAAAGAAGCTCAAAGCTAATGTGAATGAGCTAAGAAAGTTCATTGAGGAGGCTGAAATGGAACCCAACTTTTGGTTTTTGCCCTTTCATGGTGTTTGTTACAATAAGCTCTTGAAGACTTTATCAAATATGGAGGGTCTTTTAGTTTTTATGAACCATGCAAATGAATCTTTAGAACAAGAATTAAGTAAAATGGGAAGAAACATGAGGTTCAAGGTTCTTGAAGGTGATGTTGAGCTCTTTAAAGAAATGATTCACCCCTCAATCAAGTGTTTTGAGAAGGTTGTTTTGGTCAAATCACTAAACAAGCTTGACAAGGATCTCCAAAAGAGTGACCCCTCTAGTGATATTGAATTGGGGAAGTTGCCAATTAGCCCTCAAAAGCTCAGTGCTCTTGGCGAGGATGAGATGGACAATATGGTAAATTCATATCTAGAAAGATCAAAAGAACTTGTTCTTGGAGAAGGGTGTGAGGAGGTGAAGGGGCATGAATTGGTGTTGAGTTTAAGTGCTTTTGCATTTTGCTTGAGAGGTTTGGTGAGGGACACCAAAGAGATTGAGAAAGGGGTTATGGAACTTTTGCAATGGGAGAATCCTTCAAGTTATATAAATTTGTATGAAATTTCTTGCAAGATACATGCTTTATACGATATTTGATGCAAATTGCTTCAAAAATAAATGAAAAGATAGGATATGTTTTCGCTATGGTATATGTAATTTAAGTTATGTTTTTATATATTTTCATGTATCTTCTTTGTTTACGTATGTAAAATTGTAAATAAAGATATAGTTGCATGGATTGTTTTTTCTTTATCTTGATATAAAATTAAGAGTAAATTACATGATTGGTCCCTGTGGTTTACACTTAATAATACTGTGCGCTCCTAAAACAAAATAATTATGGATTTGATCCCTGTGGTTTACATTTTCACACTCCTTTGGTCCCTAGACCCTTAACACCTTTTAAAAAATCTGTTAAATGGATTAATTATAAGCTCAATTTAGTCATTTTAATTTCTTCTCTTATTTTCCATTAAAAATTAAAATAAACTTTACAAACACCAATAAAATGATGCCATTTTGACAACTTTTCTTACTTTTCTTAGTTTCCATTAAAAAATTACAAATAAACTTTTCAAGCACTCTCTTCTATCTCCCCTTTCACTCCTCATTCCTCACTTAACTTCCTAGTAAGTTTTCAAACACCCATAGACACCTGCGACTCTTTTTCAATCAACAATCAAATAAATGGAACAATAAAATACAATGATAAATTTATGCAAGTCAAAGACATAAACCTTAAAAGCATTAACAATCAACATGAAGTACATAAGCAAATCCATTGAACATGTTTTGATACAAACCCACGTAAATAAATAAAAAAACTAGATCTAAATCAAAGAAACAAAAATCTTAAATCAATTCTAGAAAAACTCGTTAGCAACATCGGCCATGGTTGCACAGAACATATTGACGACCAACCCAACGAGTCTAACCGAGGCAGGTGACTTGGTGGGTCCACTAATGATGTTTCGAACATGAGGCTTTTGGTTCTCGATGAACCCAGAGACAGGTGTCGGGTGAGATGGTTGATTCATCGTTAGGAATGTCGATGAAGTGCATACGGGAGGTGGATGATGTTGGAGATGATAAAGATAGGTGTATCTTTATCAGGAGATTCAGTAGTATTATTTTTTTTTGCTTCGAAGTGGTTTTTGAGGATGATGATGGTGATGGAGAGCCGTTGATCACGGTGGAGGAGCAGCTTGGCAAGCTCCAAAAAATATATTAATGTATCTTTTAATTATTTTGCAATTGTATTTGGTAGATATACATATATACACACACATCTTCGCATATATCTATAGTAAATCCTTTGTATCACATATATCTATAATCTCTTCTTTTTTTCCTCTCTTTTCAACAATATATACACAGATTTGTCAGATCACATATATACACACACATCTTCGCTACTCACGATGACCAAATTTAAACCCTACCAAATCAAAATTCTAACCCATATCATCCATCAAGAACATAGAAGTATCAATGGAACTTTAACATGGAGAATCAATAAAACATTAAGAAGATGTATAAAAAACATCAATAACTTTTTATATAAATTTATTCAAAATATTTGTAATACAAAGCCATACAAAATCAAAATCCTAAATCAAGTTTAGTTCCCTAAAAGTAAAACTCTAAATAAAAAAGTTGAAAGCTTGGATCCCTAAAATGAGAAAAACAAAAACTCACATCTCAATCTTCTACAAAACCAGAGCTTCGAAACTTAGATCGAAACCAGAGCTTCAAGAGTCATCAACTTGCTTCAAAAACCCAGAACTCGAGTGGGGATAATGGGGAAGGGGGTGGAGTAATGGTGGAGTCACAGTGGGGCGGAGTAACAACGATAGTCGTGGGTTTCACAATCTCGGTGGTGGAGGTGGGGGATGGTGACGAGAGGTGGAGGCCGGTGAAGGTGAATGAGTTGAGGATAAATTGTGTTAACCATGTTAACCCAAAACCAACCAATAGGAAAATTCCATTAATTATGGAATTAAATAAATTAATTATATTTAACAGGGGTAATTTCGTATTTTAGTAATTGGCATATATAATATTTATTTAATTAATTTATTATATAATTAATGCATTCCTTAAATGTAGTATAGTTAAGTATGGAAACATATCTCTAATTATCTTTACTGACAAAATCATTCGATTCAATTTTTCGATTCTACAGAATTCATGAACGAATTTTGAATTCGACATAATAGTCCAGAGCAACAACAATCTTTCTAATCAACAAAGTCAAGATGAAGAAGTTTGTTATACATTTCCGTAGTTCAACGAAATATATGTTTCTGAAGTAGTCGTTGATGTTCAGAACCCCGTCAATGGAGGCACCGAAGAGCAATTTAACGATGATGAAAGCCAAGAACAGTCTCAAGGTAATTGTAACAACGTTTTCACTTTTATATGGTTGAACAATTACACAATAAAGATACGAGGATTATGTATGAAGTTTGTTCACCTATGAAACTTGTTCAAATGTGAGAGAAACATGATTGAAGAAACTCAACAATTTCAGAAAATTATTGTCTTCTTCCAATTCACTTTTAACGCTTCCTAAAACAATATGGCGGATCTGGGTTCATAAGTGAACTGAGTTCATGAGCGAACTGGTGATAAACTATCAATATGTTCAGTAATGATCAAATAGATTACATATTCAAATTTGCTACCATTCACCGGTGAACAATTAAATTTTAGAAGCATATATAAATAAGCCAAGTTAGACTAAATGTTCAATGATGAACTAATCATATGTTCAGTAGTGATCAAATAAACTACAGATTCAAAGAGCTTGTTCACTAGTGAACAATCAAATTGCAGACACATATGTAAATAGTCCTAATTAGGCTACTGTATTTTATCAAACTCGTTCACTATTGAACAATCAAATTGCATATGCATATATAAATAGTCCTAATTAGGCTACTGTATTTTATCAAACTTGTTCACTAGTGAACAATAAAATTTCTCTTTTTTCTACATAATCGAATTTTTTTGTTCAATTATTTTTTTTTGTTCGATTCAAACTATAATTGAATTTCCAGAAATTTTTATACACCAATAATCATCCTATAAAAATAGGAGTTGATTGACTTATTCAATGGTGATGGAGATAATTTAGGGAAGAAGATTGTTTCCAATTTTGAGTTGTAATAGCTTTTTACCTTATACCCTTGTTCACTGATATTCATCCTTTTTCAAATCCAATTTTACATGGTTTAATTACAAAATTGCCACAACCATATCTCATCCGTTGATTAAATATAGATTAATGGTCCAGATTGGTTAACAAAGTTAACACAAATAAATGAGTTAACACTTGAAGGGCTTATATATATATATATATATATATAGGGAAGGGTTCAAACGAGAACACCTTCATTTTGCGAGAATGCGAGAACACTCTTTTACTATAGAAAATCACATGTGATACTATTATTCCATCACATATAATACACATGTGATACTAAATCATAGATGCGGATGACTTTTGGCGTGATCTAGGTTACCGGTCAAGTCGTTACACCACTAAGCTCCATCACATATATTATCACATGTGATAAGGGTGTCTTTGATGTAATACTATAATCAATCAAAACCATCATATGTGATATTAAATCATAAGCGCAAATGATCTTTGGTGCGACCTAAATAGCAAGGCACGTCATCCGCACACCATCAAGTCCCCTTTCGTGTATTATCACATGTGATAAGGGTGTTCTCGCGTTCTCGTAAAATGGAGGTGTTCTTGTTCGAACCTCCACCTATATATATATATATATATATATATATATATATAGGGTTGATTTCTGTTACAAACCACGTCAATTCGTACAAACCGCATGCAACCAATATTTTAATTTTTTCACCTTTTCTTAATTATTAGGGTTGATTAGTCAATAATATATGAAAAAATTTCATCAATAATACATGAAGATTGGTGAATCAAGAATACGTGAAACAAGATTCATCAAATTGAGAGCTTCATGAATTAATTCATTTTCATGTAGAAAGAAAAATAATTTCATGAAGAAAAAAAATATATGAAACAAATTCATCATATTAAACACTTTCATGAAAAAAAATTATTCAAAAAAACAATGAAACACGAGGTTTGTACGGTTTGTACGAATTGACGTGGTTTGTATTTGAAATTTCTCATATATATATATATATATATATATATATATATATACCAAATTAATTATTGGTCCTTGTGATTTTAAAAGCAAGGGAAAAAATTTAAATAAAAAATCATAAAGGGATAAAAGACTAAAATACCCTCTGAGTTAATTCATTTAACATATTTTTAAACGATGTTAGGGTTTAGGGATCAAAGGAGTGTAAAAATGTAAACCACAAGGACCAAGTCCATAATTAGTTTGTTTTAGGGACGCACGGTGTTATTAAGTGTAAATCACAGGGACCAATCATGTAATTTACTCTAAAATTAATATTTGATCGATAGCAAATTACATGTGACGGGAAAGTTCAAATAAGAAACATAAATCTTTTTAATAAACCAAAAACCAATTATTTCATTACGTGTAATTCATTGATGAACAAATCATGAATATCATTCATTTTCACAAAACATGATATATTGCATTTTCATTATCATATATTTTTATTATTGATAATTTTTCTCATGAATATCTATAACCACATTCACCATGATTAAGATATAAATAATTGATTTTCATGTAGTTAAAATAGTTACGGTTTCATTTGAAATGACCTCTACATGTATATATAAATAGATAAAAATGCATAGTTTTTCATTCAATTTCCATTTCATAATATATACTTTAAAGACATGGATTTGGAACCTATACTTTTAAGAACACATATATTAGTATTATGTTGATTCTGTTAGGTTATGATGTGATATGTTTTAAAAGCTATACTTCAAAGTTTACAAAATGAAAAATTGAATTAATATATGTATCATTTGCCTATAACAATAACATATATGATTAATAAAAAGAATTAACTTTTATTTTGGATTGCTTGAAAATAAATAAAAAAATTCTATTTTTAAGCACAAAAATAGAAAAGCATTATATTTTCCTCTCATAATAATTAATTATATTTTTTATAATCGTAATAGTTGCATTTAAAATTATCCCATAATTTAGTCGTATTGAAAAAAAGATTTTCATATTATATTATTATCTAACCTAACTTATAATCTTGGCCCAAATTATTTGGTCCAAGTCCAACCCAGATAAAATAAGTAGGCTTAATGTTAAATAAGCCCAACCCAAAAAATCCGAAAGGTAATTTTCTTTTGAAATGTTTCGTGGTAATTTTTAGGGTGTTCATCCAAGCTGTACAAACCACCCACACTACATCATACCGCATTACAAACGGTTTAGAACGTTCCCAATGCGATTTGCGGTTTACATTTTTACCAAACCGCAATAAGCGGTTCGGTTTGCAGTTTTGAGTTATCAAACTGCGGTTCATACCGCACCGCATAGCATGCTTTATGTATTTTAAATTTTATACATAACACATACATATGTAGAGGAAGGTTCAAATAAGAACTTTATATTTTTAAAGGAACAAATGAACATTTGTGGATCACATATGATGTGGGTCCCACATAATATTAAATCATTTATGATTTAATATTAAATCATAAATGATTTAATATTATGTGGGACCCAGTTCATATGTGGTCCACAATTTGTTCCTTTGTTCCTTTAAAGAGGAGTGGTTCTCATTTGATCCCTCCCCTACATATGTATAGAATAATTTATTATAATGTAATATTTTTGAACTTTGTGTTTTGGACTTTGAGTTTGATCTAATATGACAATTGACATTACCAATACATTAATTGAATACGTCACAACTCACACTTCCAATTTAGATTGAAGTATATTTTTTTTACTTCTTAAACTATTTTTAATAATGAAACATGTATTTGAGAATCAGAAGTATTGAAACTCATTATTTTTTTGAACTATGGTCACTTTATCATTGATTTTATAATGTATTTTTAATCTTATAAATATTGGATTTTAGATATAAAGTACGATAGGTACAAACCTCATCGCACCGTATTTTGCTGTGCGTTTTGAGGTTCATGCGGTGCGGTTTGCAGTTTGGGAAAATGTTCAAACCGCATATACGGTGCGGTTTGTGGTTTGACCCCAAACCGCACCGCGAACCCCTCTAGTAATTTTAGTTCTTTTTGCAACAGTTTGGGGGCAAAATTTATCAATTTGTCTATTGCTTGAGTTTCGGTGAGAAGCATAAAAACTAGTCTTCCCATTTCTAACTTTCTTTCGGAAGCCAATTTTATAGGGAGTTTGCGATCTGGTTTGAATTGTTTAACCCCAACAACAAACAAAATCGCAATTACATTTTAGAATTTCTTTTAAACGGAGCGCTTTGCTAGCAAATGATCAAACCATGCCCCAAAAAAAGGCATGGTTTGATTAGTTTAGATGGTTTAGACCTAGTATAACTTTAAAATAAATTAAAAAACATAATACCCGTCTTAAAAATGAAATATTTTCTATTATTTTAACATTATTAAAAAAATATTGTACCAAATTGTTAAAAAAACATATATCTCTAAAATATAATAAACATCGAGTAAATTAGAAAAAAGTTAAACAAATCTAGCAATAATATTTGAAATTTTGTACAAATATAGACCAAGTTGAAGGACGATCACACAAACATGGAAAACATTACACTAAAACTAAATATGATTAAGGGTTGGGTTCCGATGAGAAGTAGAGTTAAGATAAGAAGCGTAAAAAGGGATCTCCACCTTCGGATGCAAATTAAGATAAGATGCATCAATATACACCAGATCAACTCCCTTTTAAAACGCAATTCATCAACCACTTTTTGAACCAAACTAATTTTTTATGTCAAACGAAATGGAAGTTATATTATTTATTAACGTAACTCACTAAACAATACACAAAAAGTAATTCTAAATAGGGTCCTTGACTCAACCGATCATTTTACACATTTATATTTTTCTTCCAACAATTTCTTTTTCGGGTTGATCTAAATGTCACTACTTCTCGTTTCGCTATATATCAACCGAGTTAAAAGACAAGAAAAATTCAAATTCAACACAGATCCACAATTACGACGATCAGGTCTACAATTTGTTACAGTAAACTGACTGACTTCGATTTTTTTTTGCCTTTTAAATAGATACTCGATATATTACAAAAGTAGTAACATTTAGGTTAATCTGAAAAAAGAAATGATTAGAAAACCATTTGAATGTATGATATTATCATTTGTAGCAATTTTCTTTTCTAAGGTTATGTTTGGCAAACTAGCTGATAAGTTAGTGGATGGCTGATAAACTAGCCGATGAAAAAATCATGTTTGACAAAACTAGCATATAAGAATTTAAAATGACCAAAAATGGCACATTGAAAAACAATAATAATTAATAATTAATATTAATGAGGGTTATAATTGGAAAAATGACAATAAGCTCCAAAAACGCTATTCCAAGTAGCGTTTCAATAAGCTAGCTTATAAGCTAACTTATGGTTTGCCAAACGTGTACACTAAAAATAAGCTAGTTTATAAGTCAGCTTATAAGCTAACTTATTTTGCCAAACAAGCCTAAATATGGATTTTAATAATCATATTACATTGCATATACAGGCCGCCCCCAGCCACCGCCCCAAGCTTTCCTTCCATTTTCAACCTTACGTGCCTTGGGAACCGTAACAATAAGTTCTCCTCCTAAAACAACCGCCGTCGCTAACTCCGGCCGACTAGTCGCCGGAAGCCTAAACCTCCATACATCCACCTCCAATTTATCCAACAACAATTCCACTTGTCCACCACCATTTCCATTTCCATTTCCGCTCCTCACAACAACTTTCGTCACCTCCTGATGAATCTTCACTGCATGAGCCTTCACCTCGCCGGAAAAGGCGTTGTCGTCGATTTTCGCTATAAATCTGAAGCAATCAGATCTATCTTCGATGAAAACATCGGCGTTTGATCGGAGAGGAAGCTCGAGAACCTTGCTGAAAACGTGTGGGAGCCGACGGAGCTTCTTTGCAGGCATTATTAATGGAGATGAAATTGAATGATTAGGGTTGTGATCTGTGAATTGGTGGATTGAGATTAATTCTGATCGATTGAGGTGCGATTGATGGTTTATATGTAGGGATGATATTGATTCTGATGAAGTGAAGAATAATTGAATGAGATTTAGGAGAATCGATACCTGTAAAACGTTGGGTTGTTGAAAAAGGAAAAGGGAATCATTGGATCAAAATCAACCAAAATTTAATTCTTGAAGATTCTGTTCTGTCAAACCCTAACACTAACCCTAGATGTATTTCACGGTTTCACCCTACAATTTGCTTTAAATCATCATCACTCATCTATGTCTCTGTATCCTACACCAAACAATTCCACTATTTTTGTTGGATAAGACCATTGTAAAAGATTCTTAAAAGTAAAAATTTATAACTTTTAAAAATATTATTCCAACTATTCTTTTAAGATTAAGATCTAAGATGTTAGTTATATTATTAAGAGTGGATTGTGGATTTGGTCATTTTGTTTTGGTTTTTTTTTTTGAGTTAATGATTAAAGAGGTGTATTTTTAGAACATGTTTACTAAATGGACGTACTTTTAAACATATTTACCAAATGGGTGTAGTAGTCTATTTAATGGGGATTTAGTGTTTTTTTTTAAACCAATTTTTTACTGCTTTTTTTACTGTTTTCTTTGCTTTTTTTTATTGTTTTTTTACTGATTTTACTGTTTTTACTGCTTTTACAAACTGATTTTTACTGCTTTTATAAACTGTTTTTACTGGGTTTTTTTAAAACTGTTTTTAATTTTTTTACTGCTTTTATATACTGTTTTTTACCGCTTTTATAAACTGTTTTTTTTACTGTTTTTACTGCTGTGTTTTTACTGTTTTTACTGCTGTGTTTTTACTGTTTTTTATTATGTTTTATATAACAATCACAACAATTTTTTGAACAATGCTAACAATAAAAAAAATTAAAACCAACATTATCAAAGTTACTGTTTTTAGATACTAAACCGACAATAAATTCTTACAAAAACCAAAGGACAAAAAACATATTCCCAATTTCTTCCGAATATCTTGAGCCGGTGACCAATCTTTATCTGCAAAAAAAAATGAGAGATATATCATACCAATTAACCAAATAAATTTTCTAAAATTTGTCTTTATATACCGTGGCTTAGATGGACATCCTTTTCGGTTGTGACCACTTTGCCTAAAAATTCCACAAAGGTTCGCTTTTCTTCTTTCTTTGGTATCCATTTCATTTCGTAGTCTCGTTGAGCAAGGACGGCCTTTTTTATTCCGTAATAGCTCTAATTTTGGAAGCAATTCTTTAAACGATGATTGTGGCCAATACGCTTCATGAGGAAGTGGGGAAAACTCGGATGCCCAAGTAGCACAATATTCAACAATTGAGTAACATGTATCAACATATTGCCAACTATTCAAGGAAAGTTTGGCACATGCACCCAAGACATGAGAAAAAGGATATTTAAAAATCCCCCACTTACCACATGTGCAATTTTTTCCTTCAAATTAACTACTTGCACATTTCTTTCTCTTTGAGTTATCAACTCAAATATACCTTTCTCTCGATTAAACGATCTCAAGAAATGTGCAATTGCTTTTGACATCAAAGCAACTTGTTTTGAAACAACATGTGGAGTATACACATCTCCATTAGCTTTTGCACTAGATCCTAAAGGATGTCTCACCTCAAAATAGTGCACCAATCTATAAAAAGTAAGTTGAACACAAGTTGTGATGGAAAAAAAACGAGCACCTTTAAGTACACTATTAAAAATCTTAGACAGATTTGTTATGAGTAACCCATATCTCCTTCCACCATCATGTGCAAGTGTCCATCTATCAAGCGGATGTCTTTCTAACCACTGTCGAGCTTCTGGATTTAGCTTCCCAATTTCTTCCATTGTGGAGTTGAACTTTCGAATTTGATTTTGACTCCCGGCACGATAAGCTAAAGCCTTCAATTCTGAATTACGAAACTTGTCATTAAAGTTGCTGATGAAATGCCGTAAACAATACCTATAAAATAAACAAAATAATATGAGTCATAAACGGTTTATGTGAAAGAAGTTATATACATTTCATATATATGAGTTGTAATAATACCTATGAAAACCATGTGGCTCTAACCACGGAGATCCATGGTTATTCACTACCTCTAGGTTTCCAATATGACGATCAGATATTAAACAAATGTCATCACGCTCTTTCACCACATTATTCTTGATATGAGAAAGAAACCAATCCCAATTATCATAAGATTCATTTTCTACAATAGCAAATGCAAGTGGAAAAATCTGATTATTACCATCAACTACCATAGCAATCAACATCTTTCCCTTATACTTACCATACAAATGTGTGCCATCAATGCTAATCACGGGCCGACAATGCACAAACCCTTAGATAGAGGGCAAAAGCCCAAAAAACATGTCTAAATTCCACATGTTCCTCATCGGTTGATCTCGCAACATACCATTCGACAATAGTCCTCGGATTGAACTTTTTGAAGTGCGCCTAGAAGTTTCGGTAAAGTAGCATAAGATTCTTCCTAATTACCAAACACCTGTTCAATTGCCTTTTGTTTTCCGACCCAAACCTTTCTGTATGAAGGAGTATACCCTAACTTATCCACTATTTCAGCTCTCAAAGCAGAAATACTAATAGAAGGTTGCTCTTTTATAAGGTGTTTGATTTCATGAGCGATCAAGCTTGCATCTAGGTTTGGATGGTCTTGAGAAATAGTATTGTGTAAACAAGTATGTGGACCGGTGTATGTTGTAATTTCAAAATATCCACTTCGTTTTCGTTTACAAGCACGAAGGTGCCATTTGCATCCGGATTGTAAATTTAACTTGCATTTTATGCTCCATAGAGTTGGGTGTGTCTCCGTGACCTCAAACTGTTTATGTGTCCTTATGTTGTGGAGCTTGATAGCTCTAATAAGTTCTTCTTTATCCTTAAAAGAATCTTTTCCCAGCCCTCTTGTAATATCAATTTTGTTGCTTGATTGTGAAACAATCCAATTGCCATCAATGGTCGTGTTTGTTTCCTCCACACTAGTAAAAGTTGAGGGTACTTCATGTTCTTGAGTGATCTCAACTCCATCTTCTTCCTCTTCATCTCCAATGTCATCATATTCATCAACTTCATTATCACTAATTATTGCATTGCTCGCAACAGCTACTTGAGAGATTGCATAAAATCCTCATTTTGAATCAATGTAACAAGATCCATCTATCAAAAAAACACCCATAAATTAATAGAAAATAGTAAGCATAAAGTGAACAAAATCAAACAAGAACAAATAAGCCATATTAGTGGCCATATGGTTTTGTTCTTCCTTCCCAATTGATGTTGTTTGGGTGCTCTTGGGAAAACACCATATGGAGATTTTTTAAATCGATAATATTATCATCATCATATCCGCATCTATCACCGGAGCCATATTCAATTAGAACGATCATAAAATGGATTGATCTGTAACATTCCAACTTCGCAAATCAAACCACATTGCAAGCTATACCATTCATCATCTAATACACCAAAAGCAATGGAGTAAATGATGTGCAAACCGCAGCCAACATCTGCTGTCCAGAAAGTTATATGGAGGCATAATGCTAAATTGACAAATCTGAACGAGCAACACCAAACTCAAGAAAACTTAATAATAGATTACTACACATACAATTTGAACTACCAATAATCCACAACACACCCATCTCTAGTAAACTACCTATGGGGAATTAGTTTATACCATGAAATTTTTTTGCTCATTGGGAACTTTTATCAATTACCTGGTGTTCATTAAGAAAAAAAAGGGAACACAATGGGAGTATACAAATGATATAATTCAAATATGAGAGATGTTGAAAGGAAAACTGCAGGCTTCAAATAACCCAAACGAAATCATGCCCAAACACAGTAACACAATAAAGATCCATCAATGTATACAAATGATAAGGGTTTTTTCACATACATGCGATTGATAGGAGCAACAGTGGCGAGAGTGAGAAGGATACGTTAGAAGCAACGACAATGAGGAGCGGTGGTAGGAGTTGCCGGCGGCGATGAGGAGCGGTAGTGAGTAGCGGCGGTGAGGTGACGGCCGCGGCGATGAGAAACGTCGGTCTTAGGGTTAGGGTGAGGTTTTTTTAACAGTTTAATTTAGGAAGGATAAAAATAGGTTAAATTGAAAAGTACACTCATTTGGTAAATATGTTTGAAAAATACACCCATTTGATCAAAAACTCGTTTTTTTGTGTGTTTGGTGCATGGGAGAGGAGGGACTAGAGAAAACTCATTGTCTCACGTTTGACACGACATGAGAATGGACAAGAATTTACTGTTTTTTGTTTGACATGAAATGGGACATGGAAAGGAACTGAAACAAGGTGGGATAAAGTGTGACAAAAATGACTTTTTCTAGTTCTACCAAAATAGGTGGAAAAAGATGGGATAAAATTAAACAAAAAACCAAAAAATCACTAATCTACCCTTATTTGATAAATAATCTTAATATGGTATTTCTTTTAATGGTCACCACCACTAGTCACAGTCGTCATTACCGCTGTCGACCACCGGTAGCCACCATCGACCACCAACCACTATCGTCTATCGCCACCACAACCACAGTTGGTCACTCCACCTTCTCCTCTACAACAACCTCCTCCACCTCCACAACCACTATTGGCCACCACCACCAGCGTTCATCACCGCGACCACCACCGTGGGCCACCTCATCTCCACCATAACCACTACCACTATCGACTGTCACTGTTGACCGCCACCTATATCTACCATCTTCACCTCCTTCACAACCACAACCATCACTGTTGGATACCTCCACATTCTCCTCTGCTACAGCAACCTCCTCCTCTACCTCCACAACCATTGTTGGCCACCAACCACTGCCGTCCAGCTCCAACACCACAGTAGACCACCTCATCTCCACCAACACCACCATAAACTACCACCACCACTACTACCATCTTAATGTCATCTATAACCATTGCTGGCCACTTGACCACCACTGCCCATCGCCGCCACCACTAGTACCATCAGCCACTATCACCTCCTCCGCCATTGTCAATCACCACCACCACCACCACTACTATCAACCATCTTCACGTCCTCCACAACCATCATCATTCATCAATCACCAATGTTTTTGCTTCCACAACCATTGGTGTTGCAACAATCTTCACCGTACCTTCGCCAAACCGAATAAAACATAATTTCTCATTTGTACGAGTCATGTTTTTTCAAACTATCATTAATTATAACAATTTTTCATTCAAATTTCATACTATTATATATGTATGTCTTTATGCAAATGAAAGTCGAGTAAAACTGTTTATAAATTAAATTATTTAATTTTTTGCTTTATTTGTGTTAATTATAACTATTATATATACTATATAAAATTGTCAATTAAGTTTTGGGGCAACTTGTCTATTTTTGTCATGTCATGTCCAGTCCTAGTCGTACCAAACATCAGATATACATTTTTTTATGTTTAGTCCTGTCATGTTTAATCCTACCCTCTTGTCATTTCCACTCATGTCCAGTATTGTCGTGTTCTATCATGTCATGTCCAAAGATGTATGCGTACCAAACGCCACCTTAAGAGTCCCTAATCTTGTGGATTTGTTTCTTGTGATATTTAATTTGCTTTGACCATCATTCCTCTGATCAGCGTATTCATTAATTTCCTTAAATCAAAGGTCATTTTAGTTTTTTTGTCTTTTATTTTGTCATTTTCCTTTAAAAATTAAAAATAATATTTTTTTACATATCACCCTATATATATATATATATAAAAAACGTTATAAAAAAATTAAATGCGATATTATTGTATTATTTCATTTGTTTAATTTTATTTAAAAACTAATTATATTAAATACGATTTAATTTTATTGGTTTATTACAATGATGGAAAAAGATATGGTTTTATTGTTTTAATATAATTAAAATTTTAATATAAATAAATCAAATCATAAAATGACATCTTATTTAATTTAAAGAGAATAAAATAATATGTGGTTTTATAATTTAATTTGTTTAAATTAAAAAATTACTTGTGTACGTGTGCTCGTGTATACAAATATTGTTTTTACTTTTTTATAGGAAAAAAAGATAAAATAATAGATAAAAACCTAAAATGATCCTTGACTTAACGAATTAACGGAGGCGTTAGCCGTTAGTCAGAAGGACCATATTCAAAACAAATTGAATACCACAAGAACCAAATTCAGAATAAACATACGGTAGGAACCTTAGTAAAAACAAATCAAAACACATGGACCAAATCCACAATTCACTCTATTATTAAAATATGTGATATATTTAATAAAATATTAATTTGCTTTTATTAAAAATTTAATTTCAAAATTTTCTTATTGGTGTGAAAATAAAAATAACTAAGTTTTTATTTTTATTCTCATAGTACTTAGAGTAATTTAATTTTTGATCGTTGTGGTTGTCACTCACTAGCAACGCTCGTTCATCTTTTAAACTAATTACACTTTGATCATTGTGATTGCCATTTTGTTTCACTTTTAATTCATTAGACTAACATCAGTTAAATAGGTTTGTTCATTTCAACGGTTCCCGTCCCTAAAGTTCATTTTAACACTTTTACCCTTCACGTTTGACATATTTCAACGATTTTCGTCCCTCCCTCTAAAGACCGTTAGAATTTTCTGTTAAGTCCAATTAAATGAGGGGTATTTTAGTCATTTTACATATTTTTTTCTTTTTCTTGTTTTTATAAAAATTATCAAACTACAGGGACCTGTTATGTAATTAACTGTTATATATATATATATATATATATATGTAAACACAGGGACGGTATCAGCATATGAAGACACAGATCTTCATCTTCTTCATATGAAGATACGACACAGATCTTCATCTTCTTCATAAGCAACATAAACCCTAGCCGCTCATCAGCATCGTATCTCCATCTTCATCAGCAACGTATTATCATATTCTTCATAGGCATCTTCATCGTATCTTCATCTTCATTCATAGTGTCTTCATCGGACCAAACAACCACCGTAACCCACGAAAACCCAAACCAAATCCAACAATTTTGTGCATTTTTCTCATTGAATCCAACCTCCAAATCTGAAAATTCATCAGATTCGAAAAGAGATCTAGCTCGCTTTGTTTCTGAGTTTTTGGTAATGGTGACCGAAGAAGACGATTGACAAAAAGAGAAACATATAGGGGCGGGAGTTGGGGGATCGTTGGGGGTTCATTGATGTTAATTTACTGTTGTGTTTGGTCCCCGTCGAGGATTACCTCCAGCGATTTGGCTGCTGTGAGTTGTTCTCGCCGGAGATGGAGGCAGGCGGTGAAGATGACCGTCGATTCACATAAACAATCATCGGTAAGCAAATAATACTAATTTCAAACTTAAATTCATCTTGAAAACAAGATCTAACAATCAAATCACAGTTGGGGGTTCATCGATCTTGAAAACGTTGAGGTGGTGTGGACTTTGGTGATGGGGTTTAGATATGGGTTCACCTTCGTCTCCCAAAAATCGAAGCTGTGATTTGGTCCCCGTCGAGGTTGCTTCCGACGAGTTGATTGTTTCCGACCAGAGGTGTATCACCGGAGATGACGTCCGGTGAGGTGGTCTTTTGACATATATATATATATATATATATATATATATTCATATATTAGAGATACTTACATAATAGGTCCTTACATTTTGATGGCTTTTGTAAAAACAAGTAAAATGACTAAAATACCCCTCATTTAACAGAAAAATTTAACGACTGTTAGGATGAGGAACGAAAATTGTTGAAATATGTCAAACGTGAAGGGTAAAAGTGTTAAAATGAACTTTAGGGACGGGAACCGTTGAAATGGACAAACCTCAGGGACCAAAATTGAACTTTACTCTAGGTTTATTAACTCTGAAGGTATTTTCGTCTTTTCAATTTATTTTGTCTTTTTAGTTCCTCCTCCTTTTCCCTCTTCCATTTTTTGTGGAAGAATAATAAACCAAGCAAAACCCATAAAAGAACTATGGCATGCAAAGAATGATTTATCGATGTCAAAAGTTTTATGATGGTGGGAGTTTTACAACGGTGAAGACGATAATGAAGGCCACGATGATTGTAGATTAATGCTCAGTTCCACCATTTCCCTCTAAAAAATCATATTCACGATGGCTACGTTGACTCTTCCAATCGACAACCTCCTTATCAACAAACCTACAACCTTTTGTGGTTTTCTTGCGATTTCTTTCATATTACATATTTAGTTCCTCGTAAATTGGTTTATTAACTATGGGGTATTTTCGTCTTTTTTATTTGTTTTGTCTTTTTAGCTCCTCCCCATGTTCCTTGTGGCTTTCAAAACCTTTGATCCCTGTAACCTACCATTTTTTGTGGAAGAATAATAAACCAAGCAAAGCCCATAAGCGATGACGTGCAGAGGATGATTTGTCGGTGTTGGAAGTTGTATGACGATGGGAGTTTTACAATGGTGAAGATGATAAAGGAGGCCACGATGGTTGTAGATTGCTGCACAATTCCGTTTTCTCCCTAAAAAACATGAATGATGGTTAAGATATTGACTCCTCATATCGATAAACCTACAATTCCTTGGGCTTTTCTTGGGATTTCTCTAGGATTGCAGATTTTGTTCGTCATAGATAGGTTTATTAACTCTGGTGTTTATGTCCTTTTCATTTATTTTGTCTTTTTTGTTCCCCTTCTTTTTCTTCGGTGGATTTCAAACCTTAGATCTGTGCAACCTCCCATTATTTGTCGAAGAATAGTAAACCAGGAAAAAACCACCAGATAAGGATGAGGTGTAGAGGATTATTCATCGCCATTGGAAGTTATATGATGCTGAAGACGATAATGGAGGCCACGATGCTTGTAGATTATTGCCCAGTTCCACTTTTCTCCCTAAAAACACATTAGCGAAGGTTATGATGTTGACTCCTCTCATCGACAACCCAATTGACAAACCTCCAACCCCTTCGGGTTTTTTGAGATTTATTTCCAATTGCATATTAGATTCATCGGGAAAGAGGTGGATGTCTCTGTGTTTCATTAGGAAGGAAGTGGTCACTATCTTCCCTTACTGACCTAGACCACCGATTTTGGAGATCCTTTGCTCTATTAGTGGTGGTGGGTCTGCTGGGAATATTAATTCCATGGATTCACCGTTGTCTACTTATTAGTTGTTGAGCATTGGTTCATTTGTTAAAAAAAATGGGGTTCATGATAGATAGGGGTGTTCAAAAAACCGAGAAACCGAGCCGAAACATTTGATCCGAAACCGAAAAACCGATAACCGAAATATCCAAAAATAAAAAACTCGAAAAAACTAGGTATTCACGAGTCGGATTCGGTTTTGAATTTTAGGTATGCACGGTTATCCAAACCCAACCAAATATAATGTTTAATATAAATATTTATATTATTATTCGTACATTTATCAATCCAAAATTAAATGAGTAAAGTGTTCTATGTTTTGATGTCAATAATCACGGTAGATGATTTGGTATGAAGTTCTGAGAGAGTCAACATTAACTAAAAAATGGATATTTTAAAACAATTAAACTTATTTTAATTTATAGCACTTCCATTAGTTTTATTTATCTATTATATAGTTGTTTTAAATGTTATATTTCAGTAAACTTTTATATTATAAATGATATTTTTTTAATAAATTTGGGTAACCATGAATCGAACTACGGGTAACTGCCTTGTTTTGGATCAGTTTGGTGCGGTTCGATTTCGGTTCGGATAGCCTGATATCTGCCTCATGTAGTTCAGTTCACATTTTTCCTGCTAAATGAACTTAATCGAATCATGAACACCCTGATGATGATGAAGAAAGTATTAATCAATTTCATTAAAAAAATTAATGGGGGTTTGCATATTTTGGAGGTGGAGGGTCATCATCTTTCATTAGGTTAGTTTTTTTTCATAAATTATGAAATATCCAAAATTAAATAAAATCTAAACTATTATCGCTAGCACCGCCATAATCCAAATACGGTGACGGAAATGAACCAATTCGAAAGAACATGGGAGAGGAGGAGGAAATACAGAAGAGTACGACAACGGTTGTTGGTCTCAACCATTTGATTATAGTCCCTTATACTGACTTCAGTTAAATAGGTTTTCTTTGCTATACGAGTATTTTCGTCATTTTCCTTTATTTTGTCTTATCGCCATAGTCCAAATCTGGTGACGAAAATGAAACGATTCGAGGGAACATAGGAGAGGAGGAAATACAGAAGAGTACGACAACGGTTGTTGGTCTCAACCATTTGATTTTTTGTCCCTTATACTAACTTCAGTTAAATAGGTTTGTTTGCACTCGAATATTTTCGTCATTTTCCTTTATTTTGTCTTACCACCATAGTCCAAATGACGAAAGGAAATAAGGGTATCATTTCAAAAAAATTGCCTAGACAAGATATGCCTTATTTGCAAGATTTTTGACCTAATGAGTTTTCTTTACGTTGAGTCAACCCGGCGGGTTCGCCTAGCCCTATAAAGTTGAACAGGAAAGTTGAGACTAACTAGTTCATGAGGCTAGTGAACCGATTTGAGGGAACACGAAAGAGAAGGAGGAAATACAGAAGAGTACGACAATGGCTGTTGGTCTCAATCATTTGATTTTCTATCCCATATACTAACTTCAGTTAAATAGGTTTGTTTGCTCTGGGAGTATTTTCGTCTTTTCCTTTATTTTCTTTCAACAAACTAAATGCTGACTCTTGAGCATCGGTCCACACGAACTTGACATTTTTCTTAGTCAAGGAGGTTAACTGTGTTGCTATCCGTGAAAAGTCTTGAATGAACTTCCGATATTATCCCGCTAAACCCAAGAAACTTCTCTCTTCTGACGGTGATATCGGCGGTTCCCAACTCTTAATAGCCTCTATCTTTGTCTGATCCACTTTGATTTCGCCATCAGACACCACGTGCCCTAGAAATTGAACTTCCCACAACCAAAACTCACACTTTGAAAATTTAGCATAAAGCTTCTCACGCTTTAGCAACTCCAACACTAGACGAAGATGTACTTCATGCTCACTTTTCATCCGAGAATAGACCAAGATTTTTTCGATGAAGACAATTACACACTTGTATAACAACGGGCGACACACGCGATTCATCAAATCCATAAACGTTGTTGGAGCATTCGTTAAAACGAAAGGTATAACCAAGAACTCATAGTGACCATATCTCATTCGGAAAGCCGTTTTTGGTACATCTTCCTCTCTCACTTTCACCTGATGATAATCGGATCGTAGGTCTATCTTTGAAAAATAACTTGCTCCTTGAAGTTGATCAAATAAATCACCTATTCTAGGCAACGGATATTTATTCTTTATCGTTACCTTGTTTAACTCACGATAATCTATACACATTCCCATAGATCCATCTTTCTTTTTAATAAACAGTATCGGTACTCCCCACGGTGACGTACTAGGGCGAATGAAACCCTTGTCAAGTAACTCTTGAAGTTGAGTCATCATCTCCTTCATTTCAGTCGGTGCTAATCGATATGGTGCATGGGCTATGGGTGCAGCTCCGGGTATCAAATTGATTCTAAATCTTATTTGTCGATCCGGAGGTGATCCGACAAGATCATCGGGAAACACTTTGGGATATTCTTTCACTACGGGTACATCTTCCTCTCTCGTCTTTTCTCTCTTTGAATTGATTACATATGCCATAAATCCTAGACACTCTTTTCCTAGGCATTGAGATAATACCATACTTTATGTCACTTCGATCACCATAGATCACGACCTATCTCCCTCCCGGTAAAGTGATTAGAATCAATTTCTTCTTACACACAATGTACGCATTGTTTCTTGCCAACTAATCCATCCCCACAATTACATCAAATTCCCCCATCTCTATTGGTTACAATAGCAATGGGATAAGACAGCCTTCTATGCTAATACTACAACCTTCTAAAACTTCTTTCATCAAAATCCGCCTATCATCGGCGATTTCTACTTCGAACCTATGATCTAACCGTTTGGGCTTGATATTCAAAAGCCCTATGAAAGTAGTTGATACAAATGAACATTTCGCATCCGAGTCAAATAACACCTTGGCAAGAGTTGAATTAATAAGAAAGGTACCTGTCACCACATCAGGTGCCTCATCTACTTCCGTTGTAGTCATTCAAAATGCTCGCACTTGAGCTCAGGGAGCTTCCACCTTCCTCTCCATCCCACCGCCACGTCCACCACCAAAGTTGCTCATCGCTCCCTTCTTTAATTGAGGGCAATCCTGCCTCAAATGTTTTGAAGAACCACATTGATAACACGCTCTCGAGTTAGGACATTCTCTAGGCATATGTCCCTTCTTTCCACACTTGAAACACCCCTTCGATTCCGAGGCACAATTTCCACGGTGTACACGGTTACACTTCCCACACGGTCTCTTCCCGGGAGAACTTAGCATGTTGTAATTCCTTTATTAATCTTGTTAATATGTCTACCAAAAATGAAAAATCCATATTTTTTATAAAGTTGACAGAATACATATTTTGTGTATTATGTTAAACGGATTTTTTTTGTTCAAAAATATGAGAAAGTTGGCACGGAGTGAATGGTCAAATTCATACGTACTTGATTTATTTCCAAGACTTCCACACCCCAACAAAATGTAGTGGTATCATGCATGGAATTAATTAATTTGTAAAAATAACAAAGGTATAGATGTGTTAGAATAAGACTTGTATCTAAATCATATTTAGATATTTTATATCAGATATGTCTTTTAAAAAAATAAACGTTTTGTTAAAATTATATCGAACGAACACGTTGAATGGACATCGTGGATTGGACTAGGATATCTAAGAACTTGATACCATGATATATTCAAGTATTATATAGAGTTTAAAAAGGGTAATTAGTATTAGTACGTATTTAATGAAATACCCAAGATGTATATATTGTAATTTACAGATGAATATGAATACAAAAATACCATTGTATTAATTTGGTTTTTTTAATTTAATGATCATCTTTGTACATGATAAGTCCAGGATATATAGTTATATGGTCGATAAGTGATCGTTCAATGTTTTCTTTAAATTATAAATTCAATTGAATATTAATATAAAAATCATTTATTTGAAGAAAAATGGAAAAGATGACATATGGTTTTCCCATGAAGACCCTCTAGAAAATTGAAAATAATTTAGAAAGTAAGGAAAAAGAAGAGTGAAATCCACCGATATACCTTCATGACCAATAAAATTACAATAATTTATGTTATTAATTGTAGTTTTAAATTAAAAGAAACCGGCATACGCTTATCTCATCAATCTCACGATCATCATGTTAAAGGTAAGTGGATGGTGTCTTGTTGATTCATATATGAAACAAAATACGTATGAAAATACAATATACTCTTGTGTTATATGTGAGACGTTTTACATATAAAATAATATTGTATAAACATTACATTTTCATAAATATAGTTTCAATTGTAAAACAACAAATAAAAAACACCCCTAATGATGAAGAAGAAAGTATTAATCAATTTCTAAAAATCAATTTCATTAAAACACTTATGGGGGTTTACAGATTTTGGAGGTGGAGAGTCATCGTCTTTCAATAAGTTAGTTTTTTTTTCATAAATTATGAAATATCCAAAATTAAATAAAATCAAAACTATTATCGCTAGCACCGCCATAAACCAAATACGGTGACGGAAATGAACCAATTTGAGGGAACATGGGAGAGGAGGAGGAAATACAGAAGAGTACGACAACGGTTGTTGGTCTCAACCATTTGATTATAGTCCCTTATACTAACTTCAGTTAAATAGGTTTTTTTTCTCTACGAGTATTTTCGTCTTTTTCCTTTATTTTGCCTTACCGCCATAGTCCAAATCTCGTGACGAAAATGAAACGATTCGAGGGAACATGGGAGAGGAGGAAATACAGAAGAGTACCACAACGGTTGTTGGTCTCAACCATTAGATTTTCTGTCCCTTATACTAACTTCAGTTAAATAGGTTTGTTTGCACTCGGGTATTTTCGTCTTTTTCCTTTATTTTGTCTTACCGCCATTATCCAAATCTGGTGACGGAAATGAACCGATTTGAGGAAACATGGGAGAGAAGGATGAAATACAAAAGAGTACGACAATGGCTGTTGGTCTCAACCATTAGATTTTTTGTCCCTTATACTAACTTCAGTTAAATAGGTTTGTTTTCTCTTTGAGTATTTTCGTCTTTTCCTTTATTTATTTTTAATGCCATAGTCCAAATTTGTTGATGGAAATGAACTACTTCAAGGGAACATGGGAGAGGCGGAGGAAATATATAAGAGTACGACAACGGTTGTTGGTCTCAACCATTTGATTTTTTAGCCCTTATACTAACTTCAGTTATATTGGTTTGTTTGCTCTGGGAGTATTTTCGTCCTTTCCCGTTATTTTGTCTTACCGCCATAGTCCAAATCTGGTGACGGAAATGTACTGATTTGAGGAAACATGGGAGAGGAGTAGGAAATAGAAGAGTACGACAACAGTTGTTGGTCTCAACCATTTGATTTTTTGTCCCTT
Organism: Silybum marianum; assembly: GCA_036898165.1. NCBI lineage: Eukaryota > Viridiplantae > Streptophyta > Magnoliopsida > Asterales > Asteraceae > Silybum > Silybum marianum. The sequence goes on from CM072541.1 coordinate 22,357,169, forward strand.
ATACTAACTTCAGTTAAATAGGTTTGTTTTCTCAGGGAGTATTTTCGCCTTTTTCCGTTATTTTGTCTTACCGCTATACTCTAAATCTGGTGACGGAAGTGAAACGATTCGAGGGGACATGGGAGAGGAAGAGGAAACACTGAAGAGTACGACAACGGATGTTGTTCCCAACCATTTTATTTTTTGTCCCATATACTAACTTCAATTAAAAAGGATTGTTTACTTTACGAGTATTTTTGCCTTTTCCTTTTATTTTATCTTATATTATTTTGTTTTTTTAGTTACCCCTCTTTTTTCTCCAGTGACTTTCAAACCTATGATCCCAACAACCCCCGTTTTTTGTGGAAGAATATAAACCAAGCAAAACCACCTTCAAGAGACCATCAGGTGAAGAAGATGATTCATCAGCTTTAGAAATTGTTGAACGAGTGGTGGAGTTTTACGATGGTGAAGACGATAATGGAGGCCACGATGGTTGTAGTTTACTGCTTTGTTCCAACCTTTCTCCCTAAAAAAACTAGTGATGGTTACGATGTTGACTCCTCTGATCTGCAACCTGTATAGGAAAACCAATAACCCTTAGGGATTTTCTTGGGATTTGTTTCTTATTACAGATTTGGCTCGTCAAGGAAGAGGTGGAGGTCTTCGGGTTTCATCGATAAGAAGGTGGTCATCATGAACCTTTCCTTCACCTACCCAGACCACATATTTGAGAGCTTCTTAGTCTTTATTAGTCGTGGTGGTGGTGTGCCTGCTAGCACTACTTAGCTTTTCTTTCAACAAACTAAATGCCGACTCTTGAGCATCGGTCCACACGAACTTGACATTTTTCTTAGTCAAGGAGGTTAACTGTGTTGCTATCCGTGAAAAGTCTTGAATGAACTTCCGATATTATCCCGCTAAACCCAAGAAACTTCTCACTTCTGACGGTGATATCGGCGCTTCCCAACTCTTAATAGCCTCTATCTTTGCCTGGTCCACTTTGATTTCGCAATCAGACACCACGTGCCGTATAAATTGAACTTCCCGCAACCAAAACTCACACTTTGAAAATTTAGCATAAAGCTTCTCACACTTTAGCAACTCCAACACTAGACGAAGATGTCCTTTATACTCACTTTCCGTCTGAGAATAGATCAAGATATCGTCGATGAAGACAATTACACACTTGTATAACATCAAGCCACACACGCGATTCATCAAATCCATAAACGTTTTCGGAGCATTCGTTAAAACGAAAGGTATAACCAAGAACTCATAGTGACCATATCTCGTTCGGAAAGCCGTTTTTGGTACATCTTCCTCTCTCACTTTCAACTGATGATAACCGAATCATAGGTCTATCTTTGAAAAATAACTTGCTCCTTGAAGTTGATCAAATAAATCATCTATTCTAGGCAACGGATATTTATTCTTTATCGTTACCTTGTTTAACTCATGATAATCTATACATAATCTCATAGATCCGTCTTTCTTTTTGACAAACAGTATCGGTGCTCCCCACGGTGACGTACTAGGGAAAATGAAACCCTTATCAAGTAATTCTTGAAGTTGAGTCATCATCTCCTTCATTTCCGCCAGTGCTAATCGATATGGTGCACGGGCTATCGGTGCGGCTCCGGGTACCAAATCGATTCTAAATTCTACTTGTTGATCCGGAGGTAATCCAACAAGATCATCAGGAAACACTTCGGGATATTCTTACGCTACAGGTACATCTAGGGGTGAGCATACCCGGGTACCCGGCCAATTTCTATGGAACCAGAACCGGAACCGGCAGTTCCTAGAAATCCGGAACTGGAACCGTTGGGAACCGGTTCCAGTACCAGGTACCCGGTTTCAAATTTTTTTACATTGCATACGAAAAAAAATGTAATTATAAACGACGAAATACCGACTTAAATTAATAAATACAACAGATGGTCAAAACTAATCTGATAAAAATTAATTATTACATAAACAAACTAAAAAGTTTGAGTTTTTATTTATTATTTATAAATATATAAAATATTTTTTATTTAAAAATTGGCGGGTAGTTGGTACCCAGCGGGTAACGGTTCCAAAAAAATGAGAACCGGAACCGGAACCAATCACATCGGTTCCGGAACCGGCGGTTCTAGAGCGGTTCCGGTTCCAAAGTCGGGTACCCGATTCCAATGCTCACCCCTAAGTACATCTTCCACTCTCGTCTTTTCTCTCTTTGAATCGATTACATAAGCCATAAATCCTAAACACCCTTTTCCTAGGTATTGTCTAGCCTTTAGCATTGAAATAATACACTACTTTCTCTCACTTCGATCACCACAGATCACGACCTATCTCCTTCCCGGTAAAGTGATTAGAATCAACTTCTTCTTACACACAATGTACACATTATTGCTTGCCAACCAATCCATCCCCACAATTACATCAAATTCCCTCATCGCCATTGGTTACAATAGCAATGGGATAAGACAACCTTTTACGCTAATATTACAACCTTCTAAAACTTCTTTCATCAAAACTCGCCTATCATCGGTGATTTCTACTTCGAACCTATGATCCAACCGCTTGGGCTTGATATTCAAAAGCCCCATGAAAGTAGTCGATACAAATGAACGGTTCGCACCCGAGTCAAATAACACCTTGGCAAGAGTTGAATTAATAAGAAAGCTACCTGTCACCACATCAGGTGCCTCCTCCACTTCCGTTGTAGTCATCCGAAAAAATTGCACTTGAGATCGTAGAGCTTCCATCTTCTTCTCCATCCCACCGCCACGTCCACCACCAAAGTTGCTCATCGCTCCCTTCTTTAATTGAGGGCAATCCGGCCTCAGATGTTCGGAAGAACCACATTGATAACACGCTCTCGAGTTGGGACATTCTCTAGCCATTTGTCCCATCTTTCCACACTTGAAACACCCCTTCGATTCTGAGGTACAATTTCCACGGTGTACACGGCTACACTTCCCACACGGTATCTCCCCGAACCTTTGGCTTCCACGATTGTCATACTTCGAGAATTTAGCATTCTTGGGATCGTTTGGCACCCCTTCCCACTTCCTCTTTTCAGTAGCCATGTCCATCATTCGACGATTCTTCTCTCTCTCAGTCATCTCGGTTGCATCAACCGCCAACTGAAATGTCGACGTGTTCATTGTCATCACCAACTCCTTTATCGAAGCCTTCAAACCCCATGAATTTCTCCTACGAAGTCTTCTTAGCCGCTCTTGTACCAATCTTTCCACACTCTAGATCCCACCAACAAAGTGCCTCCGACTTAAGCATAGTAGTGGCATGCAACACCTTATCTGTTTCTGCCACTTACTAGTGTCAAACACCACCTCCATCTCTCTAATCCATTGCAAAGCTAACACCGGGTCACGCTCACCCTTGTAGGTAGGAGGTTTGCATGTCAAGAACGTTTTATAAGTGCACCTCTTTGATACTTCACTTGATTTCACAACTTCGGGAGTAGTCTTTTGGGATGAGCTACCATGATCCCTATCCCATTCAAACCCCTCCGCGCCATCTCCTTCAAATGGAATTATTGCATCTGATGACTGTTGTTTACCCAATAAGGCTTGAATAACCACCTCAAGTTTTCCCATTCCCGCATTAAAGTCCTCCTTAGTCACAAATCCTTGATTTTGGTTGCGACCCCTTCCTCTAGCGCATCCTCTACAGCGCACGCTCACGGACCTCCCTTGAATTGATTTAGTCGGTTCATTCAAAGGCTCAGTTGCCACACCACGGCCGCGTCCACGACCCCTGCCTCGACCCCGATCCCTAGTCTCAAGAGCTCCCACAGAAACTGCATCCTCTCGGAGTCCACGACCCTTTCCTCTACCCCTTCCACGGGTATTCACAACTCCTTCGGGTTCAACTTGATCGGGTTGAATGTTCCCAATCGGAGGACCTCCTTCCTTAGGAGTCACGGTTGCCGATCTCACTGAACCACGAGTCATACTTCTTTTTGTTGAATAAACATAACACAAGATACCACCAGTTAGATTACAACAAGGTATTCAAGCACTTACATGTACCTGTAAATTCACAATTACATTGGCCAAATGTGTTTTTGAATTTACCTTACACGATAATCTTTTCTACACTATCATTACTCTTACCTTTTAAACCACACTTTACCCCTTTCTACTTAAATCTCAGTCCCACTTCTACCCAGTCTAAGTCTAGATGTCCCTCAAACACCTAATTCTCTTAAATTATGGCTCTGACACCACTTGTAACAACCATATTCTAAAAATAAAGATAATTCATGTCATTGCTCAAAGGTAAATAGGTCCCAAAATTTAACTTAATCTCAAGGGTTGCAGCGAAATAAGTAGCTAGTGAGATTATTACAAAACTTAGATTAAACTAGGAAACTATCTACCCAAGAGTAGGGCCCTCATTTCTAGGCTCCACGCTCAAATACTCCCCTTGCCCTTATTAGAGCTCTCAACCATATGTTTTCCTGAAAAGGTTTTCAGTTTTATAAAAGAGAGGATTAGACCATAAAGCCTAATGAATTCCCTTAAACCACAGTTAATTTGGCATGACATTTATAAGATTGAAAAAGGTTAGTCATGAATATTAACTCACACGTATCCACACTTTGGGATAAAGTTACCTGTTGCAACGGTAAAACACACTAATAGTCACTTACATTGTGACTAGTTGATCGGGCTCACACTTGCCCATCGGATAAGGGTATATAAAACACGTTCACATCCCTTGGTCGGGTACACAGTTCCCGTCTTATGATTTAAATACAAGTAAGCATTCATTTGATTAATTAAACATACAAACGGAATTCACATGAATGCCAAGCTTAGAGTGCTTGTCTCTAACTATGATCACACCAACCGAACGTTGAAATTGATGATTGATCTTTCACTCTTCTTGAGTTTCTTCACTTCTCCTCCCTTCTCACCTCCAAATCGCACCTCAACACACACGCACTCAATTTTCAGCCGACTTAACCAAACGAGAAGGGTTTCCAACCTTTAATGACCCCATTTTACACCTTCAGTCCCTACAGATTGGAAGTTAAGTCCTATCTCTACCTCCTTTGATAATTTATTACATTTAACAAGATTCCGGGTTATTACAACACCCCAAGCCTAAAGCAATGAAATGGCCCAATAACTTCGAATCCAACTTAAAACTGTGGTGCAAGTTATTAGTAGCAAACTGTTTCAGACTTATAAGGAGCTAACAATTCTCACTTTCTATCCATATGGGACGAGTTGTTACAAACTCCTCCATATAAATTCATGGTGTCCTCGTCGGGTTTATCCAGAGTGTTCCTCCTTGTCATCGGCTATGTGGGATTCGCTTAAGATGTTACAAACACCCCCTCTCGAATACTCATCATACCCGATGAGGTTTCCCACCATCCTGATGGTACTAGTATCGTCTCTGATACCATTTGTAACACCCCCAAAACCCAAAACGACGGATTGGTCCAGTAATTTCAAATCCAACTTAAAACCATGGTGGAAGTTATTGGTAGCCCACTACTTGAGACTTAGAAGGAGCTAAAAATTCTCACTTTCTATCCATGTGTGACAATTTGAGGGAACCTGGGAGAGGAGGAAATACATAGGAGTACGACAGCGGTTGTTGGTCTCAACCATTTGATGTTTGGTCCCTTATACTAACTTGAGTAAAATATGCTTGCTAACTCTGGGGATATTTTGTTTTTTTCCTTTATTTTGTCTTATACTATTTTGTCTTTTTAATCCCCTCTATTTTTCTCCGGTAGCTTCCAAAACCTTTTATCCCTGGAACCATCCTTTTTATATGGAAGAATAATAACAAAGTAAAATTCATAAGAGGACGATGAGGTCGGGAGGATGATTCATCGGCTTTCGAAGTTGTACAACGATGGGAGTTTTAGGATGGTGAAGATGATAATGGAGGTCACGATGGTTGTAGATTGTTGCTCAGGTCTACCATTTTTCCCTAAAAATACCTTAGTGATGGTTACGAATCATACAATGTTGACTCCTCCCATCGACAATCCCTATCGGCAAACCTACAACCCCTTGGGTTTTTCTTTTCGATTGCATATTTGGTCCGTCGGGGAAAAGGTGGATGTATTCTTTTTGCATAATTAAGGTGGTAGCTACTGTGACCCCATCCCCTCACCGACCTAGCTAACAATTTTAGAGCTCCTTCATCTTTGTCGGTGGTGGTGGTGATCCTGTTGGAATATTTACTCCATGGATTCACCTTTGTATGCTTATTCATCGTCGAGCTCTGGTTCATTTGCCCCAAAAAAGGGTTCGTGATCAATTTTCATAACAATTTCATCATTGATTTTATGAGGTGTGCAGATTTTGGAGGTAGAGAGTCATTGTATTTCAATAGGTTAGTTTCCATTTTCTAAATTATGAAATATCCCAAAATTAAATAAAACTTTAACTACCAACACCAACACAATGCAGAATCCGGTGACGAAAAAGAACCCATTCAGGGGACCATAGGAGGGGAGGAGGAAATATAGATGAGTACGACAGCGTCAGTTAGTCTCAACCATTTGATTTTTGGTTCCTTAAAAGAACTTCAATTAAATAGGTTTGTTAAATCTTGTGGTATTTTCATCTTTTTCCTTTATTTTTTGTTATACTATTTTGTCTTTTTAGTTCCTCCTCTTTTTCTTCGGTGGATTTCAAAACTTTTGATCCTTCCAACGTTTCATTTTTTGTGGAAAAATAATAAACCAAGCAATACCCATAAGAACAATGAGGTAGAGAGGATGATTCATCGGAAGTTGTACAATGATTGGAGTTTTACAACGATGAAGACGATAATGGAGGTCACGATGCTTGTAGATTGATGCTCAGTTCCACCCTTTCTCCCTTAAAAACATATTAGCGATGTTTATGATGTTGACTCCTATCATCGACAACCCTTTGGGATTTTTTGGGATTTTTTTCTGACTGCAAATTTGGTTCATCGAGGAAGAGGTGGATACCTTCGTGTTTCATCGGGAAGGACATGGTCACTATGTCTTCTCACCGACATAGACCAATGATTTTAGAGTGCCTTAGTCTTTGTTGTTGGTGGTGGTGGTGGGCGGCCTATTGGGAATATTTACTCCATGGATTCACTAATGTTTACTTATTCATCGTCAAGCTTAGTTTCATTTGCTGGAAAAAGAAGGTTCATGATCAAGAAGAAAGGGTTAATCAATTTCCAGAACAAATTCATAAAAGATTTTATGGGGGTTGGTTGATTCTGGAGATGGAGAGTCATCGTCTTTCATTAGGTTAGTTTTTTTCTAAATTATTAAATATCCCAAAATTAAATTAAATTTAAACTACCATCATTACAACGCATGAATTTGGCGAAGAAAATTAACCAATTTGAGGGAACATGGGAGATGAGGAGGAAATACAGAGGAGTACGATAGAGAATGTTGGTCCCAACTATTTGATTTGATAATAACACAAATATATCGGATCTAACACTTAGAAATATTCTTGAAGTTTTTGTCTACCTTTAGAATAAAACAATTCATATCGACATCTGGAAACATCATCCAATTCAAGGTTTACTCATCACCAAGTCACAACCTGATGAATCGAGTTGTTGGGTCGAGGTTCGATGGTCGGCTCTATATTTTATTTGGTCTCACGGGAATAAAATAGTGTTCAAAGGGGAGAAGAACAAATTATCAGACTTACTCTTTGAGTTCCAAAGGATAGTGTTCGAGTGGATAACGAGAAGAGAAAATCGAATACCAATTGACTGGGCAAGGTGGCTCATAGCCCCTTTTGATCTGTAGCAGCAGATTCAGTAGCCTTTTTAGATGCAGTTTCGGAGTGAGGTGGGGCAAGGGTCATCAAGAAAGCTTAATTCGCTTGTGTATCTGAGCTTCGAAGTTGAACTTTTGTCAAAGGGAGGCTGTTGATATGAGGTTCGCTAGAAAATTTCTCATTGATCTGTTCGAACGTTTTATTTTCCTTTGTTAGTGTTGGATGGGAGAAGTTATGGTACTCTCTGTTGGTCGGTGTGATTGGCATTGGCTTGTGGCTTGCAAACCATGCATGGTTTTACTTTGTTTCTTCAGCTTTAGTGCAGGAGACTATGTAATACCCACCTCTATAGTTGATTTATTCCTGATGGTAATATTAGTGATGGAGTTGTTGCTTTTTTTTTTTAAATTATTCGGGTGCAATATCTGGATTAGTAAAAATATATTGCATGTCCAAGTTTACACCATGATAGGACATCTGGATTTTCTCAACATGATTTGTATTCGTATTTGGATACTCGAAAGTCAAGAGGATCCGAATAAACTACAGGTTCGTATCCAATACTTCATGAATCATAAGTCTTGCTGGAACTCGAAATATAATTTATGTTTCAGAGAGAAAATTTAGAAATGGGAAAAGGTTCCTTTTATAAAAGTCTTGTTATATCTGTATTGGTCCAAGAGCAAAAAACTTCAACAAAATCAGAGACTAATTGTAAGTGAAGTCAAGATTGTCACCAAAGCATATTGAATTGTCATCTAGTCAGTTGAATATCAATACAAGATAAAGTCAAAAGTAATCGTACAAATACTACTTTTATCGAACATAATTTTGAGTGCAAACTTAACCAGCAAGTTTGGTTCACCAACTCTATCAATTTTTGTCCTGGTAGGAGAACAAGTTTGACATGTTAGACAAAGCAAGTTCCAAAGTACTATTTAGTAGTAACATGCTTTCTTATTGTTCCCTTTGCATACACAAAAGTTGAAATGAAGAGTACAAACATTCACAGATCATCAAATAAGATGAAAACACATGTTAAAGTGAAACAAAATGACAACCACAATGATCAAAAGTGTAATCTATATTATATTATAAAGTATTTCGCAAAAACTTTTAAAATCCACTTTTAACTTTTGTTGTAAGTTTTATGAATCTATGTTGTAAGTTTTTAACTTTTAATGTGAAACATGTTGATAACTCTCAAAAATGATAGTTATTGCGGGTTATTTTCCTCATTTAGTTTCCCTTATTTCCATCTTTTTAGGCTTTTATGCTTATTTTCTTATAATTTTGTCTCACGTTATGATTTGGTACCAAAAGATAAATTTACAGCTTTTATTACTCTTTTTGCTAAAAAAAATCACCACAAAGTCACCACTGTGGAGTGTTGAGTGTCGACGTGCTTAATGGTTAAGCTGTTGAATTCTCCAGTAATTTCGACTGAAGTTTTAAAGAAAAAGAAGACAAAATACAGCTGGAAAGAAAAAATGATGATGGCTCAAGGCTAGTCTAGATTAGGGGGATGTTTCTCTTTATTTTGTGGTTTTTAACCAAAGGTCTTTGCTTTCCTTGTAGTATAAAAAGAGACCTTGGAGGCAGGTTCCGTGTGCGGCCGGTTTGGGTTGCCGGTAATCAACTTTTTTTGCCCAAATAAAAAGAGACCTTGGGGTTCATTATTTCATACCCCTTTTATTGATTTTTTCTCCTTCTCCTCTGAGCACTTGTTGAGTTCTATTTTTATTTTGTAGTTGTAGTTTTTAATTTATTGTCTTTAAATTTCTGCATTATATCCTGTCACCACAACTTCGACACTGTGGTGACAGTTCTTTTATTTTATATATTAATGCAAGTTACATTTAAGCTTTATTTCATTTCTTTACTAATTTCCATGTCTATTATGAGCTAATTGTCTTTATGGGTGTGGCTGTGAGTTTAACTTAAGAGTTTATATAATATGTGGATGTTCTCATCTTTAGTATTTTAATGTTTCGTCACTTAAATTGGGACTTAAACTCAACGCAGATAAGTTGATCACTTTGAAGTGTTAATATTAGATTTGGATTTTATTGGGAGTCATACTTTACATCATAAAGAGATTTGGATATATTTCATGTGTCAATTTAATCTAAAACTGAATCAACAAATTTTAAAGTACTAATTATAGGAATTTTATGAAAATTTATAAGCCGTCTCTAAAACTTCACTTTCGAGAGATTGGCAGTTCTTTAGATTTCTTATAAGTTTTTGACCATACTATTATTATTATTATTATTATTATTATTATTATTATTTCTTTTAAGGGACACTTACAACCATACTCATCTTTTATTTATTGATTAATCTCTTTATTTACAATTATTCACCAACTCTACAAATCATTTTAAATCAAACTGAAACCGAAACCAAGAAGTTCATAAAAATCTCAGATTCTCAGTAGTTCCAGTCCCTGTGGGAACGATACTGGTATTTTTACCACTTTATTACTTGAAGGCGACCATAGTGTCGGTGTGCACTTGCACTGTCACTGTGAAGACATTGTGCCCACTGTGTACACGAACGGTTTTCCGCTGTCACCAGTATTATATTAAACTTTATATATTTAATTTAATTTAAAACTAATTATTTTTTAAAATAGGACGTGTTAGTTGACATGTTGATTACATCTATTATTTTAAATAACTTAATAATCAAATAAGCAATAATAAATTAATGTGATCCCGTTGCACCAACTAAAGTTTGAAGAGAAGCATTGTCGATAAAGATCAAAAAGATAATGGCTCTTTCTAACACTTTTCTTGTTTTTCATCAACAAATAAAATATAAAAAAAGTTTATTTCAATTCTTCGAAATACATTAATTGATAATTTGTAGGGAAATTAGAATATTTTCAATGCTTAAATGCATATATATATATAATTTTTTTTTTTCGAATTTTTTTTTTTATATGTGTGTTATAAGGTCATTTTTATTATTTGATAGGATGTTTTATATAATAAAATGATTCAATTCAAAATTAATTATGAATAGTAAAATATGAATATAATTTGTAAAGGTAATAATTAAATGTAAAAGGAATGTACTTAATTAAGATATTCTTTTATTTAGATAATGATGTAACTATTAAAAAAAATACCTTGTGGCCGATTACTCGAGCTACTATTTAATAATTATTGAGCTCGAGTCAATCTCGAACACAAAATAAAGTTCATTTAACTTAACAAGTCGAGCTCCATAACATCAATGTTCGACTCGACTCATCAAAAGCTCAATTAAACTTTACGACTCGAGACGAGCCCTTCGAGCATGCACTTTTTCGAGCCAAACATGTTTATATGTTTACAAATTATATAATCAAAATATAAAAATTATCGAGTTTGAGTAAATAAACGAGTTAATCGATCTTGAATTCGAGCTTGTAAACGAGCATCGAGTTCGAGCTCAAACATTGAAAAAAATATTCGACCTCGACACTGACTTTAAAACAGTTAATCAAGCTCGAGTTTGATATTTGAATAACTTACTGCTCGACTTGACTCGTTTATACTCCTATATGTGTGTAAACTTTAATTCTCAATCTTGTTTTTACATGTAAATAACAAAGTAGGTCACCTATACCTCATTTTATATAATTTTCAGCTTCAGTCAAAATATCTATTCAGTTTTACAATACAAGTGGAGGTGAGTAATGTACAACTTGCTGAGACAACTTGTGAAATTTGATTAAAAAAATAATTTAAATACACTGATCGTTAAGATCTCAGTACATGAATAACATCCTTCCACATAAGATCAAAAATTAGCTCTCGCTTAAGACACTTCATTCAAATATGTAACTATTAATTATTTCCATGTTGGCATGTTCTCATTGTGACTTACTCTTGGTTATATTCCCATGTAACTCGTGCATCAAAAGTCTACAAAAATGTCGAATTTCATCACTTCACCTTGCATATTCTAACATGCATAACCGTAGATTTTAAACACAATTTTTGGGTTTCGGTCATGGATGAATCTAAGGCTTGAAAATGCAAAATAAGACATTTAAACATGAGTTTTGAGTTTTGGATTCTGAGTGAATCTAAGGCATGAAAACAACATTAGGTGTCACAGAACTTTAGAACATGTTTAGAAATATTTCTCGTTCATTGTCTCACATGCTTAAACATTATTCATTAGGTGTCACAGAACTTTAGAACATATTTAGAAAGATTTCTCGTTAATTGTCTCACATGCTTAAACATTACTCATGGTAATTGTACGGACTTAAATTCCAAGAGATGCTTCTTATACATGCTTTTCGATTTATAGATGCTTCTTATACATGTTTTTCGATTTATAGACAACTTCAGTCCTCAGGTGCATCCCATGTGACAAACCACCTTTTTGTTGTCGGTAGTTCCATCTTTGGAGGTTTAAGAATTTTGAAAGTAAAAGTACCCATAGGCACTATATTCTACTATATTCTCAATTCTCATTCTTGTTGTTTTTTTCATCTGATGTAACGGGAATAACATGTGCAACATTAAAATTGAACATTTTTTTCTTGTGATGTACCCATATAACAAGCTCAATGCATATAACATTTTTATCGCCATATTGGTTGTTGAAGTATTTGAATAGAGTAATCTTATTGAAGTGAAAAAGAATGTGTTATTAACATGGGATTGATGTTTAACATGCGATGTGTCATTTGAATGGATTTTCGATTTTTGAGACACATTGTGTCATTACCTTAACTTGTTATTGCTTGTTTTTTTATAAGAATTTTTAGTTAGAGCCTTAATTCAATAAAATTTGAATATTTTTCCAGCTAATTTATTTGATGTTTTAGAATATTGTTTCTTAAGAATATTGTTTCTTAAGAAATTTATTTCAAATATTGGACGAAAGATCTTATTCAGTAGAGTAAATTATGTTTTTTGTCCCCGTCATTTGTTAAAAGTTTGGATTTTGTCCACGTGGTTTTGAAATTGTGGTTTTTGTTCCTATGGTTTGCAATTCATTTCTATTTTCTTTACTAAGGTTAAACATTAAATTTAGAGTAATTTACGGTCATGGTTTACACGTTATACCTACAGTGGTCCCAATATCCAAATTAATACAGATATGGTACTTCTGGTTGACATTTTCACACGCATTGAATCCTTCCCTGTATCAAAGGGGTATTTTGGTCATTTATCATTGTTTTGTCTTTTCCTTAATAAAAGATAAAAAAAAATTATTTAGTATTATATTATCTATAACATAGACACCTTCCACATGAAGTATAAGAGCAAACCCCAAAAAATTGAAAATCCCAAAAATCGGTTCAATGTGGTTGCAGGTGGTGGTAATATAGATATGGTGTTCCGATGATGGGGATCAGGGTCGGTTTGTGTTTTGTTGATGAAGATCGACGATGTAGGGTGAGGGGTTCATCGACGTAGGGGGAGTGATGACATCCTATCGTGTAAGGGTTGATGCTTTGATGATGGAGAGCAACGGGAAGGTGTTCATTGATGCCGGAGTTTCGGGGGGTGGGGGGGGGATGTTGATCGGTTGTAGGGGAGCCATAGAGGGTGATCAGCGGTAGGGTCATCAACATCATTTGTATACATTATATGTAATATAAATTATTTTATTCTTTATTTTCTATTAAGTAAAAGACAAAACCGTGATAAATGACCAAAATGCCCCTTTGAATTAACTGGACTAACTGAGTTTCTTCGGAAGGGACTTAATGAGTCCAAAAAGATCAACCAGGAGTACTATATATATATATGTATTTATTTTGATTTTGGGACCACTGTGGGTAGAAAGAGTGAATCATAGGGACCAAATCCGTAATATACTCTTTTAATAATTTAGAACCAGTTGTATATACAAATTAGAGTAAATTATGGATTTGGTACATATGGTTTACACTTTCTACTCACAGTGGTCCCAAAATCAAAATATAAACAGCTTTTGTACTATGTACGCATTTTCGCACCTATTGAGTTCCTCCCTCTAAAGAAATCAAAATATTTCGTTAACCCAGTTAAGTTCAAGAGTATTTTGATCTTTTAATCTCTTATTTGGTTTTATCCTATTAAACAATTTTAAATAATTATTAATTAATATTATATAATAAATTGAGCGTGCGCGCGCGCACACACACACACACACATATATATATATAGGGGCAGGTTCATACGAGAACGCTAACTTTTTACGAGAACGCGAGAAGTTTTTTTCATGTACAAAATCATATATGATTCATGTAGTGATTTTGATTCACATACAAAATCATATGTGATTTTGATGTTAGTACAGAATCACATGTGATTTTTTGATGTTGGTACAAAATCACATGTGATTTTGTACATGAACAAAGCTTCTCGCTTTCTCGTAAAAAGATATCGTCCTCGCATGAACCTACCTCTCTCTCTATATATATATAGACACACACTCAAACATATGATACATTCACATATATACACACACATACATATGATACATTCACCGATTACAGTTTCATTCCACGCCACACCAACTGCCACTTGCAGCTCACCACCGACCACCTTTTGAGCTTTTTCCAACAACCACACCACCTGCAGCTTCCTTCAGCCACCCCACCACCACTTGCAGTTCAGGATCGTCAAGTCTGGCCCAAGTCGGTCCCCGTCCCAGTCTTCCACAATCACGTGCCAGACCTTGATTTCAGTGGAATATCATAATCGGTTAAAGACCATCAGATCGATCCAATCAGGTCGGGGCCATTTGACCATCTATAGTTAAACTATGTAAGTCTCAAGGACTAAAATTGTAGTTTACTAAAAGAAATTGAAGAAAAATAAATAATTGAATTTAAAGTAAAATATAATTTTTTTACACCGATTAAAATCGATAGTTCGGTAATACCAGATTCTCCATTAACTATTATAGCAATTTCCCCAAAACTTCTATTTGCGTCGTTCACGGTGTCCGCCACGCCACAACCTCACGACCACCACCACCATCGCCACCGCCACCGCCACCGCCGCCCGTTGGTGTCGGCGATAAAACCAAATCATTTTCCGAATATTGGATTTAGGTCAGGCATCTGATTAATTTTTGTAGGAGAAAAGGTTAAATGCTATAATTAGTCAACCGATATGTGAATCTAGGGCTAAATGTGTTTTTGATGATTCGTTTTTTCTTTTATTTGGATTTGATTTTCAGTTTTCAATTCAAATGCACTGCTTTTCGAGAAACAGATAAGAAAAATGCCACCATTTGCTGTAACTCCGAAAACCTCTGCTTATTTCTCTGCTCTCACCCAAGAGATCGATAAAAAGCTTCGAAGGGTTTGTGGAGTTCTTTTGTTTATGTTAATTACCGTTTCAATTTGGATTTTTATTGATAATTTCTTTGAATTGATAGACTTTGGTTGATCGGTTGATTTTGAATTTGTGCATTGAACTTTTTTTCTTCTTTTTAATTTCTAGGCAATAGCTTCACCAACTCAGAGACGCGATTTATTACAAGCGCTGTTCGCAGATATAGCTTTAGAGGTTGATGATCGAGCTAGAGGTAACTCAGACCTTTTGCATTTGTTTGATTACCATCCTTCTAACAAGAATAGAGACTTTTGATTTTTGATGTCAAACGATTAATTTCTCAACATTGAAATTGATCAAGATTTTTAACTTTGTAGAAAAAATTGTTGAAGAGATTACAATTTATAACAAGTTATAGAATAAGGTTGGCATTAAATGTGTAGCATTTATTTTGGAATGGGAGGAGTTGCTTGCTGATAGGTCAATTTGACTCCTACCCTGATGGAGTATATGAAAATGGATAACATTCAAGTATATGGTTGCAAAATGGGAATCCCGTTGTCTCCATCCAACATTATACAAAAAGAAACATTTAATGAACTAAAAACAGAATCTTGCAGGTACTGTATGTATGAATGTAGCCTTTAGCAGGCAAGGCAACAACCTATGCTGTTCAAATTTGATTAGAACTTATTGCTGGTTTTTTTATGATGTCACTAGGTGTCACCGAAGTTATGATAGAACAATGTGATATGTATAATTTCAATTAAGCTTCTAAGCATATTCATTCCATTAGACCACTGAATTCCACATAATTACTGCAATGCTATCGGATCTGCATGTGAAGAAAAGAACTTAAGGGAAGTTTGTTTTTTTTTGGAATTAGGCTGTGCAGTGTGAAGTATTTAATTGTTGCATTTCTCGTTTAGGAATGACATGATGACATGGTGATTAGTTGTGCTATAGAGTGTAACCCTTGACCTTACATGGAGTGCAAGATTTATTTTTATTGGAAAGGCATGCTATGCATGTGAGTATTCTTATTGACATATTGGAGCATATCCATACCAATTACATGGAAAATACAAATTATGTGAATGTGGCTTTCCACTTACAGCTGTTTTAAAATATTATTTTCAGCTTCTAGAGATAAGACCGTATATTTGACGGCTTTAACAGCCTTATTTATTTGATTGCCTGTGAATTTTGTATATATTTTGTTTGATGACTTGAGAGCATATCCTCCATACTTGAAACTAACAGGAATAATCACATACCAGATACCTAAAATTCTAGGTTAAAATTGTAAATATTGTTTTTTGAAAGAGGGGGAACGTACTTACTATCTATCACCTAAAATGGAAGTTAAAGTTGTTTTGTGTGATGGAACTTATTTTATTTCACATAAAATTTGTAATATGGCACAGAATAACGTTGAAACATTAGCACACAACACTTATTTTCTGTTTTATTAAATAGCCACCTAATATGATTGATAAAAGTTCTTTCCTGTGATAGAACTTTATTCACATAAGAATTTATAAGTGGCACAGAGTAACATTGAAACTTTACTACACAATCCTGCAGTGCAAAATTTTCTTTTTTATTGAATAGCTTGTTGATTCAACATGAGATTGCAAGATATGAATTCCAGCCTTGAAGTAACACACACTGCATTCATATTATGCCATTCAGACTTCTAATCTCAAGACATCCTTTGTCTTGCATCCTAAAAACTGAGTACTCTTTCCTGTTAGTTTTTTTTTACAAGAGGAGTAACTTTTTCCCTATTGTTCAGTGTTCACCAAATGAGTGTTATTTTACTCAAATATGTCATTGTATATTTGTATATCGTTATATCCACACAGGTCACTACCTGTTGTTTTATATACAAGACCATCGCTGATTTCTCTTAAAAGGATGTGGTATCCAATTAAATAAAGTTATAAAGATATATGGGTGGAAAAGGATTGATGGATTTGGTATAAAATATTTTATGACTATGTACTACCATCCATCAGTTTGTGAAGATAGTCACTGTCAGATCTTGTGGTTACTGTGGTAAATTTAGATGGATCCAATCAAGTTCAGATCTTGATTAGCCTAGGTTAGAGGCTGTTTTGTTGGTTTTCCATTAAGTCCTGTATATAGATAAAGTTGTCTGTGTGGATTAATCTGTCTGTATAGATTGGGAAGATTTTTGTTTGGAAGAGTTTTTTCATAGATGGATGAGCGCGTTTTTTAATTGGGAGGAACAAGTTTGAAAAAAACTTGGCTTTCTGCATAAAGCTCCCTCCTAAAAGCTTACTGAATAAGCCACTTTCTGTATCATTAAAGCCACTACCCAAACAGTCATGTATAGCTGACCAAATAAGTTGTGAGTCCCATTAAGCTCATTAAGGGAAAGTCGACTTTGCGAAATTGCAACATATTTTCACCTTCTTCAAATAGTGCTGTTTGCCATTAAATTTTTCACCAAAATTTGGGTACTTAAATGCTCTCTTTTTTCCTGTAATGGATATGGAACAGATATAATTCTCGGCAGAGAAGATGCAGACTCTGATGCAAGGGTAGAAGTTAAAGTTCCAATATGCTTCTATGATGTTCTTGCTGATCATTTTTACTTGGAACATAAACATGAGAACCCAATTCTCGCTTTAATTGTTCAACTCTGGAGCCAGCCATTTGCATCTCATATTTTTGCCCTTCTGTTCCATAAATGGGTATGTAACTTATACTAATTAGTCCCAGATTGTTTAAAGCTTTTTTTAACAATTTATTAAGGAATTTAAAATTTTAAAAAAAAGTTTTCTTTTGGATGCATCTATTTGATATAGTTGTCTTCATCACTGTTGATGTTCCTAATTAACAGAAGTCAGTTTGGCACCACTGGCATCTATGGGTAAAGTTTTTATGCGGACTTTGATAGCCTGATATTAACTTATTGAAGTTAATAACTTGGGTTTGTGATAATTTAAAAAAAAAACATATTTTTATGACAAGATAAATTAAAAAAATATGACTTCTGCCTACTATTTATGAGATTATCAAAAACCCTTTTTATAGTAACAGGCTAAACAAAGGCAGTTTTATTTTGTTTTCTTTTATTAATCCTTTCTTGGTTTATTTCATTAATGTAAATGTATTTATTAAGAATTTTTCTGCTATCTTATGACATACACATACAGCAAGAGTCAAAGATTCACATTCTTAATTTGAGTGTTATATATAGTTTACTGCTTTGCATTTATTTGCAGTTATTTGAAGTTCAACTTGATAGTTCAGATGTCCTCCTTCGTTACTCATCAGCTCTTGTGCAAGGTGCTACTAACGTATTCTGGTATGGGATTTGCAATCACAATTCCTCATTAGGCTTAAGGTTCTAATATTTATACAATTTTTCTCCATTCTCCATTTTGAGGGTCCCATCTTCATTTCTCTTCATCAGGCAAACAGGATCTTAAATCACTTAGTAATTTTTTTCCTGATGTCACATAAATGGGACCCAAAATATGGAAGCATTAATTATCAAAACTAATAGAGCACAAGCGTTTGTTGTCAACTTTTTCTTATTAATTTTTTTTAACACTGATTTGTATATCAAAGGAGTTGGCCTCAAGTGGGAAAGCATGAAAGGATTCTTTGCGTGCTAGAACCTTATGATTGGCTCATTTCTCTCTATTTTTCTGATGGCTTTATTTTTTGCCTAACTCAATAGATTTGGGGGTGAAAACTTGGTTTTGTTGATTTTTATCGTTTTTAGGGTGTTTTTCTAGGGCAAAATGCAACAAAATTTGGTTTAGTTGCTATCTAGTGTTTAATGATAAAAAAAAATTCTCAATGGATGCAATGAAGTTTCAAAATTATCTATTGTGTACCCATTTTGACCGGTAACTTGCTTATCTTGTAACATTTGATGAGGTGGATACCCGTTTACAAAATGTTTACAAAAGGGTGATACAAACGAGGGGTAATTCACATGGGATGCTATATAGTCTTTTTTCTGTTTCGTAAGAACACCGAACATCTAGTTATAATTATAATGGGGCATAATCAACAATTGGGTTTTTTCCTATTTATAAGTTGTATGGGTAAAAGAAGTGATATAATAAAAAAGTATTACATCTCCTTTCTCGCAATCACTTCCTTCTCAAGGAGTACCACAACGAATTTGATAGCATCATTAGTCGATTGCAATTATCCCTCCCGTCAAAATTGTAACTAGATAATTACAAGGGTTGTGGCGTAGTGGTTGAGGCCCTGGGGGATGTGGTGGAATATCCCATCTGCACAGGGTTTGATTCCAGGCATACACAACAATTGTGACCACTGAGTTTATCAGGGTTGATTTCTTGTAGTCACAATTTTTGCCAGGATTAGTATGGGCATAGCTGGGACACCCTTCCAAAAAAATTTATAACTAGATGCTTTTGCCTTCTTACAAAACATAAAAAAGACTAAATAGCATCTCATGTTAATTACCCTTAGTTCGTATCAAAGGGTTACAACGAATTGGATGATGAACTTTGATATCCACGTCATCAAATGTTACAAGATCAACAAGTTACCAGTCAAAATGGGTTTAAAAAATAGGAAATTTTGAAACTTTACTACATTAATTAAGAAAAATTGAAACTTTTTTACATTGATCGAGAAGAAAACATTATTTATTACACTAAAGAGGATCTAATCTAATGCAAATTTTGTTGCATTTTATCCTTTTCTTATCTCTGCTTTGCCCTCATTTGCTACATTATCTTCTCAGTTCTACTTTTGTCAAGATTTATGCTTTAAACTCGGTAGACTCCTATCCAGAAAAAACATATGAACAAGACAAAGTTTGTTTAATTCTGATATACATTTATGTTCTTATTTGTAGGATTGATATCCAGACAAACACGACACATTTCCAGAGTCTTTTCTTGGTGTGAAGGCTTCTAATATATGGTATAATTATATTGCCTGGCTTAATAAGACCTCTTTGGTGACTCACTTTTTTAATTTGTTGTAGTATCTTCTTGTGGACATTGCATTGGTGCCCGAGAAGTTAAAGAAAATTCCTTTGCAGGTAAGAATGGACCACATACATATTTTAGTACATATGGAACAGACAAAGTTAAGAATTTTATTAATATTTACAAAGTTATTATACTTATATCTTTCAGGCACAACGAGATCTCTTCCTTCTCCTTTCTAGATTCATCTTTCTTTATAATCTAGGTACTGAAATAACAAGGAGGAAAGTTCCCTTTATGCCACTTACATAGTGCAATTATATTATGCATAAATATTTATTATCTGACCTCAAGGCTTCTAACAGTTGACAAGATCGAAAGCTTCTTACAAAACTTTCCAGAGTTCCCGAATGCTTTTTTAGTTGGGGGTTCTGCAGATATATTCGTTATTGAACTATCTGATCAGGTAAGATCCAAGAAACCGACTATTTCATGAATTTATTCTGCTTAATGAGGTGGAAAATTGAACATGTTTTTATCACATATTGCTTATTGGTTCAGCTTCAAAAATTGAAAGTGGAACCAGTGCTGTTACATTATCTTTCCCACATTAAACTTCTCCGAGGTAGTACTTCTTTATTTGGTGATTTACATTTTCGAAGGTTTTGAATGGTTGGTGTCTAGTTCATACAGACAGACAGAGCTGAATAGCTGATTCATGTAGCATGATTCACTTTAGGTTTGGAGCTGAGAATGACTACAAGTACTAGACTTAAAAGTTGTTTATACAGCTTTACTTCTCCTGGTGGTCCAATGTATCCAACAAGAGCTGTTCGTCATGCAGCCTGGGATGCTTTGGATTTTCTTTTCCCTGTGAGTAATTTTGTCTGAAATTTATATCCATTTAAGCTCTTTATTTACCTCTTAACAGTTCCATTAAGAGGCAGCCTCTGAATCGCTAAGAGGTGAATCTTGTTTGGTAAAAAAATAAGTCCGTCTCTTAATGGTTCCAAAACCCTCTGAATCGTTTTGTATCCTGGACCTCTCTTAACATTAAGAGCCCTGATTACATCCTGAACAATTATATTTCATTTTGCATTGTATGATAAGAGTCTCAGTCTCTTAATCATTCTGACCACTTAAACATTCTGCACCAAACCATTCAGCAACTGTCAAAATATGAGACATTGTTGAAGGTAGAAGCAGCATGAGTTATTGATTCTGTTAGTTGATTCAGGTGTTCTCTTTTAATCTTTTAATATCTTAATCTAGAGGATCTTTGGATCCAAATTTGGTTTTTTAAAGACTAGAATAAGTTTGTCTAAAACCATTTAAAGAAAATAATTAATGTATCAATCAAGAACTGTGTAATGTTTTCCGAAATCTGCTGGGCTGTTTTTAGGATATATTTAGATTTCTGGAGACAAGAATATGTTGGGAAATTTACTTAAATAGCCATTTGGTAAAGGAGAATTCACTTTTTAGCCATTTTTCAAGTATTTTTCCTAAAATAGCCATACTCTATGTAGAGATTTTATGTAGAAACATAGTCTCTGCTTAAAGTCCATTTTTTATTTTTTTTAAATCAATCTTTTTAGAGTTAACGCAGAAAGTCAAGTTTTTATGTAAACTGTCTGGTTGGCAAACAAAAAAAGACACGCAAAAAGTTTAGGCGGAAACTTGAGTTTTTGCGTGAACTCTAAAAAATTAATTTTTGTATAAAAAAATGGACTTTACGCAGAAGCATAGCCTCTTCGTAAAGTCCATTTTTATTTTTATTTTAAAATCAATCTTTTTAGAGTTTGCGCAGAAAGTCAAGTTTTTGCGTAAACTTTCTGTGTAAACTTTGTCTGGTTGGCAAAAATAAGATACGCAGAAACTTGATTTTTTGTGTGAACTCTAAAAAATTAATTTTTTTATTAAAAAATGGACTTTACGCAGAGACTATTATGTTTCTGCGTAAAGTCTGGCTATTTCAGGAAAAATCTTGAAAAATGAAAGTCAATTTCCCAAATGGCTATGTAAGTAAATTTCCCGAATATGTTGGGGAAGGGTATCTATATATAAGATGGAATAAAATTATATATTTTTATGTATGAATTGTAGATAAAATTATAAATTTTCCTTACGGTTTTGGTGGGCAGGTGGGGCGATATCCTCGACACATCATAAGTCTATTCTTCCGATTGCTATATCCATGGTACTGGCCATCATCGTGTTGGAACTTTGTGTTATCGTGCATACAAGCAATACTGTATTCGATCTTGAAGCTCATGTTCCCGAGTCGTAAGTTTAGAAACCCACCTGATCATCAGTCTTAATTAGCCATCACAGATGTATTATTATTATTATTATTATTCACATAAATTGTGCATGCCTTTTTTTTTTTTTTGTTTGATGTTGTATTGTTGTAATCTTGATAAACAAGGGTTAATGTGCATGTCTACCCAATACTAACTCTTATCTTTATATTGTTTTGTATTTTATTGAGTTTTTGTTCTGTCATGTACTGGTTTTTTGATGAAATGTTGTCCAACCCAAGTTTCTTGAGCATTTGTTTTTATGGATACGGTCGGTTTTATCTTTTTTGAGTAGGTCTCAAGTATGTTTACTCTAAGGGGGCGTTTGGTTTGCAGGATTCCGACGGAATTGGAATGATCAATTCCATTGACCAAATTTCATCCAATCGTTTGGTTTACCTATTGAATAGAATTGAATTCCACACATTCCACCATCCATGGATTTGCTCGTTCCATCACAATTGAGAAGGAATTCAATTCCATTCCATCCCTACTTGATCTGATCCACCGTTGACTACCGTCGACCACCGCCGGTCTGAACCACCGTTGATAACCTTCGACGACCGCCAGTTTGAACCACCGTCAACCACCACTGGTCTGAACCACCGTTGACGACAGTCGACCACCACCGCCAACCACCGCCGATCTGAACCAACCACCGACCACCATCAATCTGAACCGCCGATCTGAACCAACGTCGACCACTGGTCTGAGCCACCACCAATCACCATCGATCTGAACCATAGTTGTTGGATTTCGGTTTCAAAATATTCAAAAAGGGTATTTTGGTCATTTATCAATATCTCATTCCAATTCCAAAGCTACATTACGTGAACCAAACAGATAAATTCCAATTCCAAAGCTACATTATGTGAACCAAACAAACAAATTTCAATTTCTTTAACAGATTTCATTCTAATGTCTGTCAACCAAACACAGGTGGTCAAACATGATAACATTTCATTCCAATTCCTTCAAAGTAAAATTCTTTTGACAGATTTCATTTCATCCAAAAACATTCTGCGAACCAAACGTCCCCCAAAAGGTCTTATATTTGAGTAAGACATATTGGGTTTGTTTGGTTTAGGTAGTTCAAATAAATTAATATACTTGTTGGTATAAGATGAAGGATTGTGTGAGAATAGGAGTTAGGATGGTAAGTGTAAGAAGGGATTTTGACTTTTGATCACTTTTAACCTCCAAACAACCCAAGAATTGTGTTTTTATTATGTCTTACCAAACACTGGACAATCTGTGAGAACTTCTACCTTAAGTTTATGCTTCACAGGATTATTATTTTTAATCTAGAGTGAATTACATTTTTGGTCGCTCGTAAATAGTTGTTTTCTGATTTTCATCCCTCCGAAACATAAAGTACATTTTAGGTCCAAAAATCGTGTTTTTAGCCTAAACTTGTCTCTCCCATAAAAAGTAAATTCTAGTGTATGTGGTGTTAAGTGAGTCATGTGCCCCTCACTTGAGGGACGTTTTGGTCATTTTATCTCTTTTCCTAATTTCGCTTTAAAAATGATTCATATTAATCTTTTTTCATTATAAAATAAATAATAAATATTCCTCTATGAACCCTTACGCAGAAACCCTCCTCCACCGTCCAAACCTCATCTATGACCATTCACTACGAATCGAGACCCCTTTTCCATCCTGTATTGTCGGCCACCACCCGGTGCAACTAACATCGACCACCATCTTGTACAATAACCTTTTCTAATGACTCCCGTCCTTGGGCACTCGACTTTCTTCATCAACATACTTCACATCCTTTGACGTCCTCCCCACTTCAAAGAAAATGAAACTTTCAAACCTCCCTTTCACAGTATTTGATACATGCTTGATAATGATCAAGACGACGATCACACAGATGAGGATGGGTTCAAATCATACTACTATTGTAATATCTATAAAAATATACATGAGAGAATAAGTACTGCCGAAAAAGACCCAGTTAATTATAATGAATACGATAAAATTAAGTGTGCTATTGTTGGAGGATCTTAAAACCTTAACATTAATGTCTATGATTTAGTGACTCACGTGAGAAAAAAGTTTCACAAGTTTATTTTTAATGCAGTCTTTCTTTTTATTAATATGGATGATGTTTTTATCCATAATGGATATTGTAGTAAATCAAAATATAAACATTTAAATGTTTATTAATTGATTTTGGAAGAGAAAACTATAAAGTTAAAATGTGTTTGAAATATATATAGGAATAATAAAGGAAAATAAAGTTAAATTCTTTAAATAAAAAAGTGTGTAAAAATTGGACAAAAAGGTCCTATGGTCTAGTGGTTAGGACATTGGACTCTGAATCCAGTAACCCGAGTTCAAATCTCGGTAGGACCTCTTTTTTCTCTCTTTTTTTCTTTTCTTTGTATAATTTAGAGTAAACTACAACTTTGGTCCTTGCGGTTTGTCAAAAATAACAATTTTTATCTCTCTAATTTTAAAATTATAAGATGGTCATCGTGGTTTTGCAAAAACATTCGAATTTGGTCCCCCTCTCTAATGGCCGTAAAAATATTCCGCTAAATGACAAACTATTTTGTTCTTTTATATATTTTTTTATCTTTTACTTATTAAAATGACGAAATATTTTTATTGCTTGGCCATCATATCATGGTTTGTAAAAAAATTGTATTTTGGTCCTTTTTAACTGTCTTTAAATATTATGTCATTTTAAGTGAGTAAAAGATACAAGGAAATCGATATAGGGACGAAAATGATCTTCATTTAACGGAGTAATTTAACGGTTGGGAGAGAGAGAGAGAGAGAGAGAAAAAAAGAAAATTCAGACGTTTTTACACACCATAATGGCCATTTTATAGATACAAGGCTAACACGTTCAGTGTTAGATGACATGGGAATAGAAATAGACTTCACCCTTTGTAGATGCGGAAAGGAGATAGAAATGGTAGATCATGCACTAATAAATTGAGAAGAAGTGAAACAAGTGTTGCAAGAAACGGGCAAGTGGTGGAACCTCAACATGGTGTTGGTCACATCCATCGGTGTCGCGGGGTTACTAGGAGATAGCACTAAAGCGTCACAAAGATGGATACCTTAGGTTTGGTGTCTACTATATATGGTTTGGTCACACAACCACAAAGTGGTGTACGAGAAAGAGCAACGTAAGGTTTCAGAAAGATTCTATGAGTTCTAAATAAAGGCGTTCAAATGGATCATCAGGCGAGATAGCGGGCTGGCTATAGAGTGGGTTTGATGGTTGACGGATCCGACAGCGAGGTAGATAAACTGCAACATTGCAACACAGAAAATGTGCTCTGGAGCTGGAGACAGAAATTTGTCAGATATGAGGGGTGTCCACAGAAAGTTGCAGACGGCTGTTTGGGTAAAAGGGCATGTCTCGAGGGGCTGAATGAGGGGGCTGTAGGACGATGCTCGACAGCAACAGTGGTCTCGAATTAGTTGGATTAGTGGCTATGCTCGGTTGTGCGTGTGCTCCTCTCAAACATATTCGCACAGTGATTTTGTAATGTAAACTGTAATTGTATTGTAACATATTTTTTGTAATGATATTGCTTGATGTTAAAAAAAAGGCTAAAAGTGTTACTTTTGACGAACCATAGGAACCAAATTTGTAGTTTACTTTATAATTTATTTAAAATAGATAGATAATAGTTAAATGTTAAAACAGTTATTTTCAAAATTTAACTATTTAAGATTTTTAATATCTAAATATTTAATAAATTTATCATTTGAATGAATTTTTAAAGTTGTTTGTATCAAAATAAAAAGATAAATTCCATCTATAAGATAACAAAAAAACAAAAACGCACTAAAATGATGGACCATTTAATACTAGAATTTATTCCAATACAACGAGACACCAAAAACACATTAAATATTATGTATAATTATACTATACTCAAGGACAGATCACAATAGAGGCTATGGGAGTCCATGACCTTCTTGTTTTTATAATGTTTAGTAGGATTAATACTGTAACAAATGAATTTTTACTTGGTTTTTAACTTGGCCCTTTCAAGTCCTTCTTTCTAGCTTCTTTTCAATATTGTTTGTTAGGTCTTATAGATGGTTTATCAAGAGTAAGAAAAAAACATCTAGAGTGAATTAAAATTTAACCATGGAGGTGGATTGCTTTTACAATGATGGGTCAAGAAGATGACTTGAATTTAAACACTTATGAAAAGTTACAAGGTTCTCCAATTTAACCTTTTATTACCATTTCTTTATCAAATGTTTTAAAGTTTGTTTTTTTGGCCACTTGAGTTAAAAAGAGTGGAAAATATTTTCTTTTTTTGTTATTTTCTAAATATTATAATTTATCAATGTAAACCCAAAAAATATAACTCGAATTTCTATTCCCAAAAAATTTCACAAATATATAAATATCATATTTAAAATGTCAAGGTATTTGATTTTTTAATTACCCACCATGCTTATTCTTAAATTATATTAAAGCTTCTTTTAGATATTTTTATAATTAAAGGCTTAAGATTAATTTAGATTTTATTGGAATTTGAGATATTATTTATGTGTTAGTGATCTGGTCATTTAGATTGGTCATTCTTTATTTCATTTTACTGTTTAGATTATTAGGTTGTTATTTAACAATTTATTTATAAGGAAAACATTTAGTTTTGAATGACACGGTTTGATTTATTAAAAGGAAAATTATTGAAAATGTTAGTTTGGATGATATTGTGTAAGGCTCAAAGCTCTAAAAGATCAACGAGTTATTTTTGCTATTGTACGGACGACTTAGCCCACAACTAGGTTGTGCTAAAAGTTGTTTGCGTCTTTGATTTAGTATCATATGTGAATTATATGTAGAGATGTAAATTTTTCGGATTCGGGTCGGATCGTATCGAGCCTTGGCCGGATTTAGGCTGGGCCTCGGGGGTAAGACCCCGATCCGTTTAACCTATACTCGAAACCGGATTCAGATCGGCCCGTAAAAACGGGCCCAATCGGATTTGCTCGATTTTGAAAAAAAAATTACAATTTTATATTTTAAAGATATTACATTGGGTCACTTAAATACACTTTAAAAATACGTTTTAGTATAATTGATATTTAGTAACAAACTAACATCTTTGCAAAATTACATTTAATTATTAAAAAAATTAAAAATACAAGTTATCACTCAATAATCCTCATAGTCGGAATCGTATGGTTGTATGACGATAGGAGTTCCGGTCATTGAAATTATAGAGAAATTTGTGATCGTTTTTTGCATTGTGAGTTTGGTGTCTAAACTCATACAACATATACGGTATTTATAGTGTTTTGGGGGGAAAAGCCAAAAAATGGGCTATATTTGAAAAAATGGTCATAAACGGCTACCTCCAACGGCTATATTTTTGAAAATTTTGAAAAAAACAGATCGGGCCGGAAACTGGATTCAAATCGGGCCCAAAACCGGATTTGGATCAGATCAGGCCGAAGGAAACATCAAAAAACAAACTGAATCGGGCCTTACCGGATTCGGATTCAGTCTTTGACCGGATTCGGATCGGATCGAGTCAGGATTTACATCTCTAATCATATGTGATAGAGTATAGTACACATTGATTGACTACAACAGAAAAGCTAATTAAACTCATTTATGTGACAAGTAAAAAAATTAGATTCGGCCTCGAGGTCAAAAAGACTTGCGTTCCGCCCCTGACTATACTATTATTAGTTTATACTATTTTATATTATTGAAACAAATGTTTTTGTTGACTAAAGTTATAACAACATAAAGAATGAATTATGGATGACCCATGTGGTTTGAGGAAAATTATGACTAACATTCCTGAAGTAGAAAAATTATGGATTCGATCATGTCGTTGTCATTTTGTTATGATTATACCTTTCTTGCTAACTTTATTAATGATGACTCCTTAACTTAGGGGCATTTGAGTCTTTTTGTATTTTTAACATACGTTTTATTAAAACAGGAAAAGTAAATTATGTTATGTATAATTATATTATTTTATATTCATATTATATATATATATATATTATTTTTATGATTTATTATATGTTTTACCTAAAGTTTAGTCCTAGTTCTCTTCTTCTTTGCATCTACACTAGGGCTGTAAACGAACTGAACGTTCACCGAACCGTTCGTGAACCGTTCGACAGGAAGTTCGTTTATTTAATAAACGAACGAACATGAACACATTTTTTTGTTCGTTTAGTTAAATGAACGAACATGAACAATGGTTTCGTTCGTTCGTTTACGTTCATGAACGTTCGTTTACATTCGTTTGTTTATGTTCGTTTACATTCGTTCATTTATGTTCGTTTATGTTTGTTTATATATATAAATATATTTATATATTATGACATTAATATGTAAAATCAGTAATTAAATTAAATTTTTAGAATTTATTTTTTATTGCTCCTAAGTTTACCCGATTTTTTATTTTGGTATGTTACTTATTAGGAACAAAATAATAACTAATGGTGGTTTTATTCTATATTTGTGTTTGTTCGTTTATGTTCATCTATGTTCATTTACGTTCGTTTATCTTCATTCACGTTCATTTATGTTTGTTCGTTTACGTTCGTTTAACAGCTTAATAAATAATGGTGGTTTTATTCTATATTTGTGTTTGTTCGTTTATGTTCATCTATGTTCATTTACGTTCGTTTATCTTCATTCACGTTCATTTACGTTTGTTCGTTTACGTTCGTTTAACAGCTTAACAAACGAACATGAACAAACAAAATTTCTTAATGAACACAAATAATTTCGTTCGTTTACCGTTCGTGTTCGTTCGTTTGTTCGGTTAACTTAAACGAGCGAACACGAACACAAAAAATGTCGTTCGTTTACCGTTCGTGTTCGTTCGTTTGTTCGGTTAAGTTAAATGAACGAACACGAACAAGCCTTCGTTCGTGTTCGTTCGGTTCGTTTACAGCCCTATCTACCACATCACCAACTCTAATCACCAAAGAAAAATCATGAAAAATGGGTGTTTGATTTATATTTATTATTTTGTTTTTTGTTTTTCTAGTTATTGATTAGGTTTTCAATTTGGATTTATGTTTACTCTCACCTTCATCTTATATTAATTTTCAAGAATTTCAATAAATGTATACCTTAAACGCCCAACAATAAAATGATGCAAATTAAACAACAAAGAAAACTAATTCCAAATCTAAAAATTAAAACTTATAAACCCTCATAATTTTGAAAAGGGGGCCAAATTTCTCGAAGATCAAAACCATAATTTTGTTCGTGTTTGAAGTTTATACATATGAAAGTACATCTTCGTTGAATATAGTACCACCCTTCTCAAATATAAAATCCAAAAATAATAAAAGAATGTTACCCTACAAATCTTTTGATATTATATATAGGTGTATATGTATATAGAGAGAGACAGGGGATTCATGTAAGGACGATAACAATTTAAGAAAATACGAGGATAACCCCCATCCAATCATTTGGGTAATTAAATTTAATAAAAAAAATCATATATGATCCAGACGACTTTTCTCATACAATTTAAGTTGCCCCAAAAGTCACCCGTACAGTTAATGCAAAATCACATATGATTTTGTACATGAAAAAAGTTTCTCGTATTCTCGTAAATAGTTAGCGTTCTTGTCTATATATATATATATATATATATATAGAGAGAGAGAGAGAGAGGAAAGTTCAAATGTGAACCTATCTTTGGTTGTGAACCTAAGGACAGATCTCAGCCCTTGATATGAGCCAAATTGAAGTCGTTCTTTAAATGTGGCTTGAGGGGTAAATAGGCAAGTTTATCACTCCCGCTTAATTCTCTCATGTTTTGTTAATCAAAATTTTCTCTGTAAATCGAACTCTCTCTGGAAATCGAATTCTTCTCTGTTAATCGTATTTATTATTGTGAAGAACTTTAGTAATCGGATTTTCGATTTCTGAAACTAAATTGTTAATTCTGTTTTTTCAATGGAGTCTGCTCCTCATCAGGAACAATGTTATGCTTATATTCAGACTGAATATAAGCTACAATTATACAAACACATAATTTTAGCTTATATTCAGACTGAATATATACTACAACTATTCAAACACATAATTTTAGTTTATATTCAGACTGAATATAAGCTACAATTCTGTAGGAAATAAGTTGCTTGGTGACGACGACGATGAACTGATTTATGTCGAAATTGTTACTTGGTGACGACGATAATGAAGAGATTGATGGCGTAATCGTTGTTTGGGGACGACGAAGATGAAGAAATTGACGAACATGTTATATTTACGATGCTGCCCCTACGCGCTAATTATTG
The DNA here is from genome assembly GCA_036898165.1 of Silybum marianum. Classification (NCBI taxonomy): domain Eukaryota; kingdom Viridiplantae; phylum Streptophyta; class Magnoliopsida; order Asterales; family Asteraceae; genus Silybum; species Silybum marianum. Next base: position 22,387,738 of record CM072541.1, read on the forward strand.
TTTAAGCCATGACTCGAGTTTTCCACTTATTTACAAAAATGCCACTGTGCGTTTTGTGCATTGATTTTTTGATCTTATTTTAAATGGATGGCTGAGATGCATCCTCATGTTCACAATCAAAGATTGGTTCACATTTGAACTCACCCTATATATATATATATATAATATGAATATAAAATAAAATAAGTAAATGTAAAAAGACTCGAATAGAATGATTAAATATGTAATATAAATATAATATAATTTATTTTTCAAGTTTTTAACAAAACATATGAGAAAAATACAAAAAAAAAAATCAAATGCCCCTAAGTTAACGAAGTCATCGTTAACAAAGTTAGACCATCTTTAATAAACCCTCTATTTTACTCTTTATCTCTATTTTACTATCTAAATCCTCTCCAATGAACTCTCTATAATAGAGAAATGAATAGTAACCCTCTAAATATAGAGAGTTACTATTCACTACTCTATTTTTTTAACTTTTGATAATTACAAAATGGCCATTCAATTCTTTAGATTATTGTATTTTTATTTTATTTGTTGTTTAATACCAATTTTAATAAACTAAAATTATAAATTTGACAAAGAAACTTATCTTCCTCTTACTAAATATAAGATTATTATGAAAATAAAAATATGAGAGTATAATTTATAAAGTTAATAAATATAAGGGTAATATTGAAAATCTATGTAATCAAAATAGAAAAAAATATATTTAGAATATTCTCTTTTAAAGACTAAAATAGAGAAATACATTAAAAAAACATGACACACTCTCTATTTTACTTCCTATAATAAAAAGTAAAATAAAAGAAATACATTAAAAATGCTCTTAGTAAAAGAACGTACTTATAACAACATGACAACCACTAAAACTAAAATACATATTTTTTTAAGTTTAGGATGCTAATTATATTTTTTGTTAAACGACTCAGTCCATAAATCAGTCTAGCATAAATTAAATACAATTGTTTTTTATTTAAAAATAAAATAAGTACATGTGACATACAATTTAGAATTAAATAATGAAACATTAAACTTAATACAAGAATTAGTTAATATTTTTCCATTAACGGTCTTTTATTTAAAAACCTACAAAATTGTAATAACTTTAAGAATTAGTGTATCATATGTTATTTCATGTGGAAAAAAAAATCATTCGTGATTTGAATTTAATGTATTGATTAAAATATATTTGTTTCACAGTGTGTTTGTTTTACGTATATTTATTTTACAATATAAACATTTTATATGTGTTTGTGTAATAAAAAATACAACTAAAGAGTTTAACATTGTGAACTTAATACATATGAAACAATCATATTGTGAAACAAATATATGTTAATTAATATATCAAACTCTAACCTTTGGTGGAAAGAATAATGTAAAACACTGTCTTACGATAATAATTCTTACGGTTATCATAGTTATCATAATTTTTTGGGTTCTTAAATAATTAAACTCGTGTTATTAACTATATTGAATAATAACAAACTCAAAAATATATTTAAAAAATTATTACGTATCATTGTAGGGAGAATTTCATGCATGTCCTTAAAAACTTGCAATATTACGTATATATCCTTGTAAAATTTCAAATTACGTGTATATCCTTTTAAACCTGAAAAACTCACGTATATATCATTCTTCCTTATTTAATTATTATTAAAAAATTTAAAAATACAAATAATTAAAAAATAATTGAAAATATTTTGGAAATTACTAATATACCCTTCCCATAAATCTTTTTCAAAATACAAAAACGTTTTCTACAAAAGTGTTTATTTATTGATTTTGGAAGAGAAAACTATAAAGTTAAAATGTGTTTGAAATATATATATAGGAATGATAAAGGAAAAATGGTGTTAGATCTTTAAATAAAAATGCGAGTAAAAGTTGGACAAAAAGGTCCTATGGTCTAGTGGTTAGGACATTGGACTCTGAATCCAGTAACCCGAGTTCAAATCTCGGTAGGACCTTCTTTTTTCTCTCTTTTTTCTTTTCTTTGTATAATTTAGAGTAAACTACAACTTTGGTCCCTGCGGTTTGTCAAAAATAACAATTTTTATCTCTCTAATTTTAAAATTATAAGATGGTCATCGTTGTTTTGCAAAAACATTCGAATTTGGTCCTCCTCTCTAATGACCTTAAAAATATTCCGTTAAATGAGAAACTATTTCGTTCTTTTATATATTTTTTATCTTTTACTTATTAAAATGACGAAATATTTTTATTGCTTGGCCATCATGGTTTGTAAAAAAAAATTGTATTTTGGTCCTTTTTAACGGTTGTTAAAATATTATGTCATTTTAAATGAGTAAAAGATTAATTTTTTTTTGATAAATGAATGAAAATGATCTTTATTTAACAATCGTTAGTGATAGGGACAAAATCCAGACGTTTGTACATACCATAATAACCATTTTATAGATACAAGGCTAAAAGTGTTACTTTTGACAAACAATAGGGACTAAATTTATAGTTTACTCTATAATTTATTTAAAATAGATAGATAATAGTTAAATGCTAAAACAATTATTTTTAAATTTAAATATCTAAATGTTTAATAAATTTATTATTTGAATGAACTTTTAAAGTTGTTTATATAAAATAAAAGGATAAATCTTATCTATAAGATAAAAACAAAAACGCACTAAAATGATGGGGCTGTTTAATACTAGAACTTGTTCCAATATAACGAGACACCAAAACCACATAAAATATTATGTATAATGATACTATACTATTTTTAGTTTATATTATTGAAAGAAATGTTTTTGTTGACTAAAGTTATAACGGCATAAAGGGTAGATTACGAATGGTCTATGTGGTTTGAGGAAAATTACTACTAACGTCCCTAAAATAGAAAAATTATGGATTTGATTATGTTCTTTCTTACTAACTTTGTTAATGGTAACTTCGTTAGTATAGGAACATTTGAGTTTTTTTTTTGTTTTTTTTACATACATTTTATCAAAACATGAAAAGTAAAAAATATTATATTTTATTATTTTATTTTATATTCATATGAGGATTCATATTATATATATATATATATATTATATAATTATTGTTTTTATGATTTATCATATGTTTTATCTTTCAAGTTTAGTCCTCCACACCACCAACTCCAATCTCCAAAGAAAAATCATGAAAAATGAGTGTTTGATTTATATCTATTTTAGTTATTGATTAGGTTTTCAATTTGGATTTATGTTTACTCTCACCTTCATCTTACATTAATTTTCAAGAATTTCAATAAATGTATACCTTAAACGCCCAACAATAAAATGATGCAAATTAAACAACAAAGAAAACTAATTCCAAATCTAAAAATTAAAACTTATAAACCCTCATAATTTTGAAAAGGGGGCCAAATTTCTCGAAGATCAAAACCATAATTTTGTTCGTGTTTGAAGTTTATACATATGAAAGTACATCTTCGTTGAATATAGTACCACCCTTCTCAAATATAAAATCCAAAAATAATAAAAGAATGTTACCCTACAAATCTTTTGATATTATATATATAGGGACGGGTTCAAATGAAAACTCAAATTTGATTGTGAACGTGAGGACAAATGAGAGTGCGACACGTGTCTCATTAAAAAAAATATTCAGACTGAATATAGTATTTATTCGGTTTGAATATTTCTTTGTATATTCAGTCTGAATAATCTATATTCAGACACGTGTCGCACTTTCATTTGTCCTCACGTTCACAATCAAATTTGAATTCTCATTTGAACTTTCCTCTCTCTCTCTCTCTCTCTCTCTCTCTCTATCTATCTATCTATCTATCTATCTATCTATCTATACTATATTATAAAGAATTTGACAAAAACTCTTAAAAACCATTTTTTATGCATGTAGTACTGTTTATTGATGCATATTTCTTAAAATTCAAGATTACAATAAATTATGCGTAAGTACAACTTATTAAAGTTTCATTCATGAATTCGTATAACTAACTGCATGATCACACATATGATAAACATCTAATTTTAAATATAAAAAATCTAAAATATAATTACAATAATCATTCAGTTCTAATAGAATACTTAATTATTATCTTTATAAAAAGTTATATTATTAAAACAAAAACAAAAAAATGTTATTAAACTTAAATTAAATTATGATAAATAAACTAAATTAAAAAAAATTACATTAAAAAATAGAGCTTTTAAATGAAACATTAAAATCATTTTCTCAAAATCATATAAAACTATTATAACATCGATAAAGACAAAAAATAAAAATGGAATATTAAAATTGAGATGTATCTCGCTGCATTGGGCGAGTACCTTTCTAATATATATATATATATATATATATATATATATATAGGGGTGGGTTCAAATGTGAACCTATCTTTGATTGTGAACATGAGGACGAATCACAACCATCCATTTTAAATCAGATCAAAATACAAGAAAGAAAATTCGCGGTGGCATTTTTGTAAATAAGTGGAAAACTCAGGTCATGGCTTAAATCCTAAATATAACCTGACGATTTAAATAAGAACCAGGCATCATCTTCTTCTCCAAATTTCTTCATAATCTTCCTCAAATTTCTTCATCATCTTCACCAAATTTCTTCATCATCTTCCCCAAATTTCTTCATCATCTTCCCCAAAAGAAATTTTACTTCCGCCCCAAATTTCTTCATCATCTTCCCCAAAATAAATTTTCGCACAAGTTTGTTTTTGTTTTGTGTTCCTCCTTTGAATCACAAGTCTTTTCATTTTCAGATCCAGATTCTTTTTCTTGATAAAGTGTAAGAATGTTATTCAAATGTTTTTTCCCTTTTAATATGATTGTTCATCATTTTATCACAGGAAGTTTCTGAATATAAGCATAAAATGTTATGCTTATATTCAAACTGAATATAAGCTACAATTATGGGTTTGTATAATTGTAGCTTATATTCAGTTTGAATATAAACTAAAATTATGTGTTTGAATAATTGTAGCTTATATTCAGTCTGAATATAAGCATAAAATGTTATGCTTATATTCAGACTGAATATAAGCTAAAATTATGTGTTTGAATAATTTTAGTTTATATTCAGTCTGAATATAAGCATAACATTTTATGTTTATATTCAGAATGAATATAAGCTACAATTATGAGTTTGTATAATTGTAGCTTATATTCAGTCTAAATATAAGCTAAAATTATGTGTTTGTATAATTGTAGTTTATATTCAGTCTGAATATAAGCATAAAATATTATGTTTATATTCAGACTGAATATAAGCTAAAATGTTATGTTTATATTCAGACTGAATATAAGCTAAAATTATGTGTTTGAATAATTGTAGTTTATATTCAGTCTGAATATAAGCATAACATTTTATGTTTATATTCAGACTGAATATAAGCTACAATTATGAGTTTATATAATTGTAGCTTATATTCAGTCTGAATATAAGCTAAAATTTGAAGTTTAATAATCGTAGCTTATATTCAGTCTGAATATAAGCTACAACTAGTTGTTTGTATAATTGTAGCTTATATTCAGTCTGAATATAAAGACTCTTAGTGCTTATATTCAGTCTGAATATAAGCTACGATTTTACAAACTTCAAAATTTAGCTTATATTCAGTCTGAATATAAGCTACGATTTTACAAACTTCAAAATTTAGCTTATATTCGGTCTGAATATAAGTTACGATTATACAAACTTCAATTTTTAACTTATATTCAGACTGAATATATACTACAATCTGGTGTTTTTATAATTTATGTTTATAGATCCAGTCTGAATATAAGATATAGATCGACGCATCTTCAACATTGAAACCAAATTCTAGGTCTGTATTTTCGAAACATGTAACATAATAGCAATCAACAAAAAAAGTAGAATTTTCAACTGGATCACAATCGATTTAATTTCAGAAATCGCAAATCCAATTAATAAAGTTCTTCACAGCAATGAATCTGATTAATAGAGAAGAAGACGATTAACAGAGAAGAAAGAAATAAGCGGGAGTGATATCAAAGAGCAGTTTGATTTTTTTTTCCAGAATTACCCCTCAAGCCACATTTAAAGAGGAGCTTGAATATGGCTTAGATCAAGGACTGAGATCTGTTCTCATGTTCACAATCAAAGATAGGTTCACATTTGAACTTTCCTATATATATATATATGTGTGTGTGTATGTACTCTATGAATATAAAATAAAATAAGTAAATGCAAAAAGACTCAAATAGAACGATAAATATGTAATATAAGTATAAAATAATATATTAAATGTAATATAATTTATTTTTCAAGTTTTTAACAAAGCATATGAGAAAAATATAAAACAAACTCAAATGCCCCTAAGTTAACGGAGTCATCGTTAACAAGTTAGTGAGAGGGACCGTATTTATAACAAAATGATAATCACAAGAACCAAAAATCATAATTTTTTAAGTTTAGAATGCTAATTGTATTTTTTGTTAAACCGACCAAATTTATAAATCACTGTGGCATAAATTAAACACATTTTTTTATATAATTACTTTTTATTTAAAAATAAAATAAGTACATGTGATATACAGTTTAGAATTAAATAAATGAAACATTAAACTTAATACAAGAATTACCTAAAAAAATTTAAATACCGTTAACGGGTCCTTCATTTGAAAGTCCAAAAAATTGTGATAACTTTAAGAATTGGTACATCATATGTTATTTTATGTGATTTTTTCCATTCGTGGTTTGAATTTAGTATATTGATTAATATGTATTTGTTTCACAATGTGTTTATTTTACGTATATTTGTTTCACAATATAAACATTTTTATGTGTTTGTGAAATAAAAAAAATAACTAAAAAATTTAACATGGTGAAGTGAATTCATATGAAACAATCATATTGTGAAACAAATATATGTTAATTAATATATCAAACTCTTACTTTTGATGAAAAAAATAATGTGTAGAGAAGAAAAGACTATAACGACCATATTACATGTGGTTTTACACAAAATTAAACTCACATGTAAAATCATATCTCATTATGCGTCTCGACCACAACCTAGGTCACGGATCAAGTCACTGCACACCGATTCTATAATACTGTAAGATCCCACATCGGTTGGGGAGGAAGACTAAAGTTGACTTATAAGGGACTGATATCTCCTCTATCAGACACGTTTTAAAACTGAGTCCAAGTGTGGATGTACCGAATAATATCTGGTATGGTAAACCTAAGATGTTACACATATAACATCATAGCCAGGTCAGGTACCGAATTGGTACGACAACACTCCCAAGGGGGTGAATTGTAAGATCCCACATATGTTGGGTGAACTAAAATTGTTTTATAAATAATTGTATACCTCCTTTATTAGACGTGTTTTAAAAATGTGAGTCAATGGACGATATCTCGTACGGTTAGCCATGGATGTTACAAATGTTACCAGAGTCAATTACATCGATGGTATGCAAGTGACGGTTGGGAAGGGGAGTTAAAATTGACTTATAAGGGATTGAATACTTACGAGATGCGTTTTAAAACCATAAGTTTATGTGTGGACATCAGAGCCATGTATTGGAATAGTGTGCCAACAAGGACACTAGACTCTCAAGTGGGTGGATTGTAAGATTCCACGTTGATTTGGAGTGGAACTAAAATTACATTACATAGGATCGAACATTTTAAAACCGTTAGTCCATATGTGAACAAGGCCCAACTAGCTAACATCAATCAGTGAGTGAGTAATTATAAATAAATAAATAAAAACATTAATTTTTGTTATTTGAACTAATTTATTTTTTTCCTTATAATAAAAATATTGTTAAAAAAAATGGTCGAACTTCATTAGATTAAATTAGATCTTTATTTAAATATATACAATGAAAAAAATTAATCAAAATAATATGAATTAACATAAAAAAAATATCAAGTTTTATTTTTCAGAATTATATTTGATAAATTAAAAATGCAAATAAATCTTAAATTTTTTTGCGATATAAATATGATAAATTTTATTTCATCGTAATAATTGCGACTTTGATTAGAATTTCTTGATTCCATTTTTTGATAAATAATATAATCAAAAATACAAAAATAATTATTTAAAAAACACAACTTTTTATCCAAATATCACAAATGTTAAACTAAAAATCAAAAATTAAAAACTGTAAATTACCCAATAGTTGAAGGACTTATTATGTAAGTTTCTTCTATTTCACTTCCTAGCTAGCTAGCTAGCCGCTGCAACTGGCTTCAGTCTGCGGCTCCACTCCATTTTCACCCAAATGAGAAAGCTCCATCGTTCCTTCCGGCCTCTTCCCCACCCAAATCCCGTCATCTCCACCACCACCGCCGCCGCCGCCGCCGCACCGTCGTACCCGACCAACCATGAAAACCACCATCACCACCACCACTTTGATAATGACGAAAACCTAGTATCCACTCTCGCCGACATTGTTCGAGGAAACCAAAGCTGGAGTTCATCTTTCAACAACACATTCATCTCCAACAACTTGAAGACACACCACATCGAAAAGCTCTTGCTCAGAACCCTAGACGATCCGAGGTTAGCTTTACGCTTCTTCAATTTCTTAGGCCTTCACAGGAACTTCGACCACTCTACTACGTCGTTTTGCATCCTCATACACGCCCTCGTTCAATCCAACCTCCCATGGCCTGCATCTTCTCTAATTCAAACGCTCTTGTTACGAACATCTGATCCGAGAATTGTGTTTGGGCATTACTACAATACGTATGTGAATTGCAATTTTTCGAGAAGTTTAGGGTTTGATTTGTTGATTAACGCGTATGTTCAAGTAAAGAGGGTTTTGGATTCATTTCTTGTTATGAGTTTGATGAAAGAGAGGAATCTGATGCCTGAAATTAGGACTGTAAGTGATGTTTTTAATGGATTGATTCGAATTCGTCGATTTGATTTGGTATTGAAGTTCTTTGATGAGATGATAGAAATGGGAATTAGGGGAAATGCTTATATACATACTTCTGTAATTCGATCTTTGTGTGAATTGAAGAATTTCGATAGGGCAATGGCAATGATAGAATGGTTAGAATGCAATGGGTATGAGTTAAATATAATTGTGTACAATGTGTTGATTCATGGGCTCTGCAAGGGGCAAAAGATGGAGGAGGCAATGGAGATAAAGAAAATGTTGGAATTAAAGGGTTTGAAAGGCGATGTGGTCACATATTGCAGTTTAATTATCGGTTTTTGTAAATTAAAACAATTCAAAACTGGTAGAATTCTAGTGAGTGAAATGGTGGAGATGGGATTTATCCCAAGTGAGGCGGTTGTTTCGGGTGTTGTGGATGGATTAAGAAGAAATGGAGATGTTATTAGTGCTTATAATTTGATAAAAGATTTGGAGCAGATTGGAGCAATGCCAAATTTATTTGTATATAACACATTGATCAATTCATTATGCACAACGGGAAATGTGGAAGAAGCGGATTTGCTTTTTGGAAAGATGGGTGTCAAAGGTTTAACCCCTAATGATATTACGTATGCTATCATCATTGATTCATTTTGCAAAAGAGGCCAACTTGAAGATGCATATGTTTTCTTTTGTAAAATGAAAAATGATGGAATAAAAGCATCTGTTTATCCTTACAATCCTCTGATAAATTTTTACTGTAAGTCTGGTAAACTAAGAACAGCGGAGTCTCTTTTTGAAGACATGATTTCTGAAGGGTTAAGTCCAACAGTTGTTACATATACATCTTTGATAGATGGGTATTGCAAACACAGAGATGTGCACAAGGCGTTGAGACTTTATCATGAGATGAAAGGGAAAAAGATCTTTCCAAACACATATACATTTACTTCACTGATTTCTGGGCTTTTTCTTGCAAACATGATGACAGAAGCAAGTGGTTTGTTTCATGAAATGGTAGAAAGAAACATAATGCCGAATGAGATAACTTACAACGTTATGATTGATGGCCATTGTCGAAATGGCAACACAGTAAAAGCCTTCGAATTGCTTGACGAGATGGTGGAGAAGGGTCTTAAACCAGATACATATACTTTCAGATCTCTAATAAGTGGCCTTTGTTCAACGGATAAGGTATCCGAAGCTAAAGAATTTGTAAATAACCTCAACCAGCAGAATCACAAGCTAAACGAGATGTGTTATAGTGCTCTCTTGCAAGGTTACTGCCAAGAGAGACGTTTGGATGATGCAATTAACGCTTGCTACGAGATGGTAGAGAAAGGGATTGATATGGATCTCGTTTGTTATTCTATACTTATTAATGGAAGCATTAAACAAGGTGATGCCACTAAATTATTATATTTTTTGAAAGAAATCCATGATCAAGGACTAAAGCCCGATACTGTTTTATATACCAACTTGATTGATGCTTTTGGAAAAGCAAGAAATCTTGAAAAGGCCATGGGGTATTGGGATATAATGATAGGTGAAGGATGCAACCCCAATATTGTGACATATACTGTTATAATAAATTGTTTATGTAAAGTAGGATTTATGGATAAGGCCGAGATTCTATGCAAGGAGATGGTTGATGATGGCATCATTGCGAATCATATTACATATGGTTGCTTTCTTGATTGCCTTACTAATGAAGGGCATATGGAAAAAGCAGTAAATCTTCACAATGTAATGCTTAAAGGGTCTTTGGCAAACACGATAACATACAATATATTGATCCGAGGTTTCTGCAAATTGGGTAGATTTCAAGAAGCTAAAAAGGCCTTATTTGAGATGCATAATAATGGTATCTTACCTGATTATGTTAGTTATTCGACCATTATTTATGAATACTGTAGAATCGGTGAACTACAGGAAGCAATAAAGTTATGGGACTCGATGATTGGTAAGGGATTGAAGCCGGATATAGTGGCATATAATTTTATAATATATGGTTGTTGTGTTGCTGGAGAATTGACTAAGGCAATTGAATTGCGGGATGATATGATAAAAAGAGGGTTGAAGCCAAATAAAACTCTACAACTTTTATGATCCATATATGGGCCTCTGTTTTCATGAAGCAATTGATGTAAGACTTTTTGTGCCACATGAAAAGTGATATTTTTTTTAAATAGTGACACCATAGGAAGCAATTACCAATTTACAAAAATTGCTTGTGCAGGTTTATGTCTCCACTGACCCAATGCTACCAACAAGAGCCGTTGGTCATGCAGCCTGTGGTGCTCTGGGTTTTCTTTTCCTGTAAGTAAATTTTCCGATGCTTCAAGTTTATAGAAAGTTCAATTGTTGTAGATCTGTAATCTTGAGACTGTGTAAGGTATTATATCCGCGAGCTGGTTTGGGCCACACTTGACATCCTATGGAATAAGCATGTTTTTATAAGGAATTGCAGTACAAATTTTGTATCATTATTATGATATTAAAAACCATGATCTCACTAGGCCCTTGGCTTACATTTATCTTAGGTGATTTGATAATAGAGGTAAGACAGTTGGGTTAATTATGGTAGTAATGAATATATGGGAGTCATGACACTTTTTACGTAAAAAAATTACCAATTACTTGAAATTATTTGTGCTATGCATTGCTAATTCATCGTAATATCTTGCATTGTTTATGATGGTGTGTCTTCTATTACTCACAAGGCCTTCTTTGTTTTTCAAAGAACAAAGCCTCATCAAGTTTTCTTTCTTTCATGGTACCCTTATTTCATGTTAAATCTAAAATTTCTGGTATACAAGCAGAGTAATATTGTTGGTAAACATCATCATCTCTGACCAAGTTTGTACGAAGGGTCAGATCCTAAGATCCCCTACTATATAGACAATGGACCATTCGTTCCAACATCTATAGTCCCTACAGTCCCTAAGACTACAACCACTCCTGCTATTCCTCATAGACGTATTCCCAAAGCTCCACATCGATGGAGTGAGGAAGATAAGAAAGAACTAGCCGTTGATACAAAAGCTAGATCTATTATTGCTATGTCTTTGCCAGATGATGTGTATCATTCTATCATGAAAATGAGAACCTTAATATCCATGTAGGACAAAAGACAAAGTTAGATAGTTTTGTACATTTTCTATCTTTGGAACATATGCAGAAACCTCTGTGCTCTGCACTTGAGGTCAGTTGAGTTCAAGGAAGACCAACTCATCTTAATTGAAATTCTGAAGAAACATCCTCTGAGGAAGATGTTTACTTATACAGTTATACTTACAGCAATGGTGGCATTTCAGCAAATATGATTCTGAAGATCACACCATCACACACGATTGTCTCTGTGTTCACGAATTCACTCACAAATCCTCGATTTCTCATTCTCCCGCTGACTTGCTAGTTTAAAAATATTTCGTTGTTCTCCTGGGAATCTTTTTTATTCTAGTTTAAAAATATTTTGTTGTTCTCTTAGTCTTACCGCATCCATGAGATGGTAGTTAAGAATTCTCTTGATACATGTTATTAATCCTCGATGACTGACACGTGCCAGGGGGGGGGAGCCTTTCTTTTCAGATATATCTGGAGAATGGAACACCTTTCTCTTCGAGTGTGCTTTCTACTGGATCCTTGAAATCCTAATATTTCCTACCGACTATTGAAAAGGTATGCCAATTGCTAGACTCGGTTATTTTGGGGGTGTTTGGTTGGAGGTATTAGGCAGTCATTAAAGGGAATGATAATAAAAGAAACTGTTTGGTTTTCTATAATATAATGGGTTCATTCCCCCAGAAGCCCAAATTTTCATTCCTGACTAAACTGGCGGGAATGAAAATTCATTCCCATTTTCATTCCCTGTCATTTTCATTCTCATTCTCATTCCCTTGTCAGAACCAAACGCCCCCTAATTAGTCTTTTTGCTAATCTTAGTTACACTTAATTTATTTTTTGGTAACCCTGGTGTTAGGGGCCAGCTTACGCGCATCTCCACTAATTTCATGGGGCCCTGAAGTTGATACTCGGGCAAATTGTTTGATGGCTCTGATCGAGAAACTTGGAACAGATGACACCTTTCTCGGGAGCAAACCCAAAGTCTTCCAAATTTGGGGTTCTTGAGGAATCATTCTCGTTCTCGGGTTTGAAAGGAAAGAAGAAGAAGAAAAAAGCATCTCGGATTTTGGATTTCTCGGTTCTTGAAGTTGCTTCTTGTCTTCTCATTAGGTGGCGTGCTTCATATCTTTGAAAAGGTACTTTCTACTCCTATTGGATTATTTATTTTAGGGCCTATTTGTTAGCAGCTTAATGAGACTCACAGCTTATTCGGTCAGCTATAAACATGACTGTCTGGTTACTGGTAGTGACTTAGGCTTGTTTGGTAGCAGCTTAATGAGACTCACAGCTTATCCAGTCAGCTATATATGATACTCCCTCCGTCCCAATTTAAGTGTCCACAATTGAAATGACACCCAGTTTTAGACATGCATAATTAATAAACTTTTTGGTAAACCAAATGACATCTTTACCCTTATTTAATTTCTCCCTCTTCACAACCCTTAAATATTTATGCATCAATTAAGGGTAAATTTGAGAATTTACTTATTTACTTTTGAAAGTGGACACTTATTTTGGGACATATATAAATAGAAACGTGGACACTTAAATTGGGACGGAGGGAGTAGTTTGGTAGTGGCTTAATGATATAGAAACTTACCTATTCAATAAGCTTCTAGGAGGGGCTTTAAGTAGAAAGTCAAGTTTTTTTTTTCCAAACATGCCCCTCCCGATTAAAAAACACCCTCCTACCATCCATGAAAAAACCCTCCTAAACAAAGATTTTCACAATCTATACCGACAGATTAATCTACACAGACAGCTTTATCCATACACCACTTAATGGAAATCAACCAAACAGCCCCTTAGTGATATATAAAGTGGCTTATTCAGTAAGCTGGGGGTGGCTTTTTGCAGAAAGCCAAGCCAAGTCATTTCCAAATTTACCCTCCCAATTAAAAAACACGACGTCCTTGGATCTATAAGAAAACCATTTTAAACAAAAACCTCTCCAGTCTATACAGACAGATTAATCCACACAGACAGCTTTATCCATAAGGGGGTGTTTGTTGTTTTCAACTTAATAAGCTTAATAGGCGGTTAGCTTAATTGGTTAAGTTATATTAAGGTGTTTGATTTTAACTTAATACTAAGAGATTTACTTAACCTGTTAAGTTAGCCTATCCTATCTTAATGCATTAAGTTAGATTTTTTCCAAAATCACCCTTGTCATACAATTTTTAATCAATGTCTCTTTAAAAGGTATAAATTAAATTTGTAATAAAAATAATACTTTATTGTTTTAAATATATTGGAAGTTATTAAAAATTGTATTATGAACACGTTGAATCAATATTATTTTTATTTTTGTTCATTTAAAGTATTTGTTACATAATTATTTTCATTCAACACTTAGGAAGACATAAGGTTAAAATAGTAATTTTTATTGTTTATGTTATTTATTCAGAACAAAAATCAAACAACAACTTATCTTAATTTATTTAGACAGATTAATGTTTAGAGTCAACTTAATAGATTCAGAACTTAATTGATAAAAAATCAAACAAAATGGTGAAATTTAGTGGTTCATTTTTTAGTAGTATACACATGGTTCAACCATTTGCTTACGGTGATTCTGACCCTTGTTTTTCCTTTTAGCTAGAGAACATGGTATGAAGAAAGGGATCAACTTTCAATTTGCAACCTGATCTGATTACCCCAAGGGTAAAATTGTCTTTTTTCTTTCATGGATACTACATATGATCTGCATAATACATACATCCAGTTATTTTTACAACTATAGAGGAAGGAATAAATGTTCAAAATACGATGATAGTCATGTGACTTGGTCGTTCTTGCGTTTTCTTATTTGATCAATCTTTTCGTTTGAACCTAATTATACAAATATATAAAGCATTTGACAAAAACTCTTAAAAACTATTTTTTATACATGTAGTACTGTTTATTGATGCATATTACTTTTTGTGACCAAGATTACAAGTAATTTACGCATAAGTATAATTTATTAAAGCCTAATTTCTAAATTGTGTAACTAACTATATATAAACATAATTAAATGTAGGATAAACATCTTATTTTAAATATAAAAAATCTAGAATATAATTAGGATAACCATTGAATTCTAATAAAATACTTAATTATAATTCATATAAAAAATTATATTATTAAATCTAAATTAAAATATAATAAAAAAGGCGTATTAAAGAAATTACAAAGAACTTTTAAATGAAAATTAAAAATCGTTTTCCCAAAATCACATAAAATCATTATAACATCAACAGAGAAAACAAAAATGAACATTAAATTCGAGATGCATCTTGCTGTATTGCACGAGTTCCTTTATAGTATATATAAATATGCAATAATTAGTGGTGGTATATATTCGAAAAATAAATTAAACATGCAGTTGAAAACAAATAGGCTCATAAAAATTAAAAACCATATCATATCGTGTACAGATTTTAGATAACCAACTTCTGCAAATACCTTCTCAACAGATTTAATTTTAATCGTGCAACTAAGAACAATTAAAACATCTCCCACAACTATTTTAAAATAGGAGTTTTGGTAGTTTTAAAGATTTTTTTTTTCTTCAACAAGTATGTTACAATGTATGTTAAAGAAAAGAAAAAAGAGAAATAATATTTTAATCTTTCTAAATCATTAAGAGACGTTGAAATTAAGGTGTTATTTGTAAATTAAAGTCTGAATCTTATTTCATCTCTAAATGATAAGAGGTGGTGCCAAAGTCTAAAACTATAATCAATTAGACTGTTTGTTTTTGTAAACTGATAAATGTTTCGATCTATATAATTATCATATCCATTTTCAGAATAATAATGTTGAATCTAAATACATTCATACAATATTACAATTTCATTTATTTATTCATCGTTATTACAAATTTTACATCTAAATTTGGTACTTGTAATTCATTTTAACCAAAATATATCGTGAATTTTTATTAAGTTTAAATCCTATCAAAGTACAACAATCGATCCAAACACATTAAAAGAAAAACTTGATTCTACATTTTTTTTTTACCAATGACAGGACACAACTTAATTGAAGAATACTATGTTTGTTTGTATAGGTTGGGAAGGTTTTGTATTGAAGGGCTTTTTTCATAGATGGAATGAGCGTGTATTTTAGTTGGGAGGGCAAGGTATAGAAAAAACTTGGTTTTCTGTATAAAGCTCCACCTAGAAGCTTACTGAATAAACCACTTTCTATATCATTAAGTCAATACCAAATAGTGTCCTATTAAGCTCATTAAGCTGCTAACAAGCAGCAGCAAATTTCTGATTTTTCTTAATGAGATTGTCGATCAGAGCAGCAGCCATCGTCCATTGTTCCGAATAAATCCTAGATTAAATAACAAATAACATACCTCCGATTGAATTTGTGTTTCCAGATTCATAAATCAATGGTGGAATTAGGGTAAATCATCAGTTGTTGGTTCTGCTAGACGTTGTCGTATCAAAGATCAAAATTCAAAACGGTGAATCCTGCCGTCATTGGAATATATAATTTATGTATATATTTATTATGTTTTCATTGGATATATAAGTTAAGTATATAAATAGTTAAGTATATATTTATATGTTTTCATTGGATATATAAGTTAAGTATATAAATAGTTAAGTATATATTTATATGTTTTCATTGGATATATAAGTTAAGTATATAAATAGTTAAGTATATATTTATATGTTTTCATTGGAATATATAAGTTAAGTATATATTTATTATTTTTTACAATAAGTCACCAAGGGTTTCGTGGTGTAGTTGGTTATCACGTCAGTCTAACACACTGAAGGTCTCCGGTTCGAACCCGGGCGAAGCCAATTTGATTTTTAAAATTCAATGTTATCAGGTTTAGTAAATTACATTTTTGGTCCCTGTGGTTGCCACCTACTATCAAGAGTAGTTCCTATTTCAAACTAATTACAATTTTGGTCTATATGGTTGCCACTTGATTTTAATTTTCGTCCCTCTCACAAACTTCTGTTAAAAATTTCAGTTAACTCAAGGGCATTATGGTCTTTTTATTATTTCTTTAATTTTCATTTAAAATAAATACATATATTTTGTTATTATATTAAAATCATTTTTATTATAAATACAAAACCAACGCATATTCCATAATTAATGGAAATTATAATAAAAGAAACTGTTTGGTTTTATATAATATAACGGGTTCATTTCCCCATAAGCTCAAATTTTCATTCCTGATTAAATTAAGAGGAATGAAAATTCATTCTCATTTTCATTCACTGTTATTTCTATTCTCATTCTCATTTTCATTCTCTTGTCAGAACCAAACGCACCCTTAATTCCCCAAATAAAAAGCAAAAAAGGGTGTTTGTTTTAACTTATAAAAACAACTTATTGACTTATTATGGTATGACATCGGTAATAAGTCATTTTGACTGTTTAGAAAAAAACAATTTATCCGGTACCAAACCAGTGATAAGTCATTTTTTAAGAAGTTAAAAATTTTAAATTATCAATTTTTGATAAACACTTATATGAAAAGTCAATAAATTATAAGATAATAAGCTCATCCAAACACCCCCTAAATCAAACGAACTTGAGGGATTGGTGAGAAAAGAGAACATGATCTGTTTTGTAGATGAAAACCCTAATTCCATAATGAAACTCAATACCAGATCCAAAAATGAAAATCTAAAATGTTACTGGTTAAGACTTGTGGGGATGAGGCTAGATAACTCATTTATCCCAGGTTCGAATCCAGGCGCAAACAACTTGCGGCGGGAATTATCTTAATGCTACATGTTTTAGTAGTCTTAAAATTGTCAGGAATTAGTCTATACAAATACTTAAGATACCCTTTTCAAATTCTTTTTTTGAAATTAGGGTATTGAGTTCACAAAATGAAATTAGGATCTATTTCCAAAATAAAACTCAAATCTAAAAGTAAAATTAAGTTCATAAAGGGAGCTTAGATTTGTGTCTATGGAACAAAGAAATGGGGGAAACGATGGCCTGTATATATGGAACAAAGAAATGGGGAAGGAGGCAGTAGTGATGGCCGGAGAAGAACGATCTATGGTGGCCGGAGGAGAACGAACAAGCATACAGGTCTCTTGAAAGTTGGATATCGCCGGAGAAACGGTGGCCGACTCCCTCAACTCTGGCAACAATCACCATCATAAACCCTCTGTTTCGATCTCTATCCCATCTACACCACCCAATCCCGTCGACGATCTGCAAACACAGTCCACGAGGGTTTTGTGAACCATTAATTTTCGATGTCGATTTTGGGGTTTCGATTCAGATGTTGACTTGATTTGTTGGCCGGCGATTCTTGCAGACGGAGACGGTTGTCCTCCACCGCGTCCTTGTCCACGACCACCACTACTACCCGCCGGAACCTGCATCGGAGGCCGCTGCGTTGCCGGTTGTGCCATAGAAATAGAAGAGATAAGAGAGAGAGAGAGAGAGAGAGAGAGAGAGTCGCCGGCGAGATCGCCGGAGAAAGGGCTGGAGGCGCCTTGTTTCTTCAGGGATGGATGTTGAACGGCTGTTTGAGTTTTAGGGGCTGTTTGGTAGTTGCTGGATGGTATAGAGCTGAATGGTACAGAGGTCTGGATGGTACAGAGGCTCTGGATGGTATAGTGCATAATGAAAAATGGTTGTTTGGTAGCAGCTCTGAATGGACAGTCTGAATAAGAACAAATTACCATTTTACCCCTTTGTATAAAACAGTCTGAATGAAAGTTAGTTGTTT
This sequence comes from Silybum marianum, assembly GCA_036898165.1. NCBI lineage: Eukaryota > Viridiplantae > Streptophyta > Magnoliopsida > Asterales > Asteraceae > Silybum > Silybum marianum. The sequence goes on from CM072541.1 coordinate 22,406,437, forward strand.
GGTAGAGAAACAATAAAAAATATATATGTATATATATGTAGATGTATATATATATATATATGTATATATATGTAGATGTATATATATATGTATATATATGTAGATGTGTATATATATATATATGATTTGGCTAAAAAAAATCAAACAGTAGCCAAAATCTGATTTTTAACCCCATATGACTTTTAAACAGTAACCAAAATCAACCCCATATGATTTTTAAACAGTTGCCAAAATCTGATTTGGCTAAAAAATACAGTAGCCAAAATCTTAAAATACAGTAGCCAAACACAAATCAAACACACACCAAACACAAATCATACAAATCGTAAGAAATCGAAGAGAAATGGGTTTTGGACGGCGGCGGCGATGGATCAGGTCACGATCGTTGTGGACGGCGGCGGCGATGGCTCAGGTCACGATCGTTGTGGACGGCGGCGGCGATGGCTGTGGACGGCAGCGATGGCTGGACGGCGGTGGCGGCTGGACGGCGGCGATGGCTCGTCGGCGATGGAGCAGATCGTTCGTGGAAGAAGAGAAAGGAGGGTTGGGAGAAAATGGAGAAAAAAGAAATGGTGAAAAAGTGGTTGTGAGGATGGAGGCTCTTCAACAAAAGAGAGGGTATTTTGGGAAAAAGAAATGGTCTGAATCATAACTCAAGGGTTTAGGGTCTACACGATTCAGATGCATTTTGTATCCTTCAGAGGTTAATTTTTTTTTGCCAAACAGCCCTGAACCTCTACCCGATTTAGAGGTAGCTCTGGATGGCCCCATCCAGAGCTAAACAAACAACCCCTTAGATTTGTGTTCTCAAAACTCATTTAATGAACGAAAGGAAAAGAAAGCGAGGGAAAGGGAAAGGGCAGGAAAGTGAAAAAACTTGTGTTCTCGAAACCTTTCAAGAGAAGAAATGAATGGAAAATAAAGCTTACTTCCCTTCCAAACTTTTCCTCCTAACACTGTGTTCTCGAGATTTTTTTATGAAGGAAAGGAAGGGAAATGGAAGGAAAGTAGAGGGAAAGAAAAAAATGTTTGTGTTCTCGAGTTATTTAAGAAGGAAAAGGGAAGGAAAAGAATGGAAAATTATGTGAAAAGAAATAATTTAAAAAAAAGAGAAACCAATATGCCCTTAAAGTTAACATATATTTTTTAACAGAGTTAGTTAAAGGGACCAAAATTGAAATCAAATGACAACCATAATTACCAAAACTGAAATCAAATGGCAACCACAATGACAAAAATTGTAGTTAGTTTGAAATAGGGACTACTCTTGATAGTAGGTGGCAACCACAAGGATCAAAAGTGTAATTTACTCTAAATATAATTAGGTGGGGTTTTTTTTTGCACAATGTCTTTGGATTGAATGAAATCTCCCAAACAAATTGGTTTTGAAAGAACTAAAATGAAATGTTATCAAGAATGGAATATGTTAAATAAATTGAAACCTATCTTCTTGGTTCATAGAATGTAATTTTAGAATTTTGGTTTACATAATGTAACTTTAGAATTGGAATCTATCTATTTCTAAAATTCAATCTCTCTGTTGTTATCAGGTTATGTATAAATATAATTAGGTGGGGTTTTGTTTGTATAATATTTTTAGATGTAATGAAATCCGTCAAAGAAATTTTATTTTAAAATAACTAGGATGGAATGTTATCAGTTTTGACCATATATTTGATTGACATAATTGGAATGTATTCTGTTAATAAATTGAAATCTATCTGTTTGGTTTATAGAATGTAAATTTAGAATTGAAATGAAATTATGATAAATGACTAGAATACCGTTTTTCATAAATTTAATGTTTTAAACAAAATTACATTATAAAATATTTAATTACTTTAAATTTTTTTAAAACCAAAAATACTTTGATAAATTAATCATTAACTACTTTCATTTTTTTAAACTAATAAAAATATTTTAACACGTATGCTTCACATATCATTCAAATGCACCTCCTTAATGCATATTGATGAACGCAACAATCTTATATTAGTACAACCGTCAACCTTATACAACTATACATAACTTTGACGGTGGTTTAGAACGGTGGTGATCTGTGTGGTTTAGATCAGTGGTGGTCTGTATTGTTCAGATCAGTGGAGGTCAACGATGGTTCAGATCGATGATGGTTGACGGTATTCAGATCGATGATGGTCGTCTGTGATTCAGATCGGTGGTGGTCGATCGACGGCGGTTCAGATCGGTGGTGGTCGACGGTGGTTTATAGTGGTTTAGATTGGTGATGGTCGACATGGTTCAAATCGGAGATGGTTCAGATCAAGTAGGGAAGATGGCGATAATTTTGTCTTTTTGATAATATTGGATGAAATGGAATTGAATTTCTTCTCAATTGTAATGGAATGACCAAATCCATGGATGGTGGAATGTGTGGAATTCAATTCCATTCCATAGGTAAACCAAACGCCTGGATGGAATTTGGTCAATGAAATTGCTCATTCCAATTACTTCCAATTCCGTTGGAATCCTGCGAACCAAATGCCACATTTGTTATTAAATTTAGGGGACTTTTTTTAGAACTTGGCAAATTGTGAGAACTATAAGGTCTATTTTCAGTCACTAGATTATAATAAATTAGTAAGTTAATAATTTTGGTAATTTTGAATTACAAAATTATTAAAGGACATTATAGGTATTTGTAATTCCATCACTCCTCTCTCTCTCACAGCCTATACCAATCATGCTCAATTGAAAAGACACATCTCAAACCACTCCATGTAAAACCCACAAAAGTGGTTTCATGTTTCATTTAGAGAATTCAAGGAGATATTTACAGACCAGCCCAACCAGCATGTGGACCATTTAAATATTTCATGGTTTTGGTTGATGCATTGACAAGATTGTCACATGTGGCATTGTTGCCAACAAGAAATGCAGTGTTCCCTAAACTCCTGGCCCATATCATTAAGTGATGGCTCATCATCTGGGTTATCTGATAAAGTCTATTAGACTTGATAAAGATGCGTAGTTTACATCAAAACCTTTGATGGTTATTGCATTACTTTGGGAATTGATGTTAAATATCCTATCGTGTATGACCATACCCAAAATGGTCTTGCAAAAGTTTTTATTTGTCGATTACAAATAATTGCGAGAACTTTGGTCATGCACACCAAACTTTTCATTTCTGTATGGGGTCATGCAACATTGCATGCCAACCATTTGTCAGTTTGAGGCCCATAGCCACCCAACCATAGCCACCCAACCATATGAATCCCTATATATAATACGCTTTTTAGAGCCCTTGACACATGATATCTTCATCGCTAGACATGCGATTGTGTCTTTGATGGGACAATATTCTCGTCGTTAAGGGAGATTTGCTCGTTAATGTTGATAAGAAACGATGTGAATTAACGTGCCAGACACTCACTTTGTCTTGTATGGGTCCCCGTACTACACATAGTGATAAGCAAGTGCAACGAAAAATCGTGTTGCATCCGTTTTGTCACACGGGATCATTAAGGATCAAGGTGATGTATTAGAGGAGCATGTTCATGAAGAAACACCAATTTCTCATTGTTCCGATAACCTATAAACATGTGTCGAGTATGCTATCTTAGACAATATCTTGAAGCGAAACAATACTATCATCGATGATGTGTTCATATACGTAATGACCACTGCATTATGAGCAATTATGACATGGAACCGCATACTATTGTTGACTGTTAATGTAGAATGGACTAATCTCGATGGGAACAGTCAGTCGAGGATGAATTGGATTCCTTAATGAAAATAATAGTGTTCAGACCTATCATTCCCACACCGCCCAATGTAAAAACAAAATGAGTTTTCATAAGAAGTGTAACAAGAACAGTAATATTGTTAAATACAAAGCTCGCCTTGTGGCGCAAGGCTTCTGTCAACGCCCTATAATTGATTACGAGGAGACATGTTCTCCCATAATAAACGTTATAATGTCCCGCTACTCAATCAATTTAGTAGTTCCCGAAAAACTAATATGCAGCTCATGGATGTGGTTACAACCTATCTCTAAAGTTCATGAAAGAAAGGAAAAATCCAGACATATATGTAACAAATCAACAAAGGCAATAAACTACCCAGGCCAAATTGAACAAGAAAACATATGAATTTTTTATTCATAGTCAAATTCTAGTTGTGACCCTATATTGGATCTCCTCATTGCTCAAATAAAAGGGGGTACGATCATGCACCCAACATCCCCTTCACAACTACATCTCTTACAAAAATGTGTGTCCAAAATCCCGGTATTTGTGACATTTGTAGATAAAAGCACGACACCCAACTCAGTTTATGAGGCTTTGAGGATCGATAAATGGCGCGAATCAATCTTAGAAAAAGTATAATGCTCTTGAAAAAATGGCACCCGGTGTTAACTGATCTACCACATAGGAAGAAGACAATAGATTGCAAATGGGTTTTCTTAGTAAAATAAAAAGCAGATGAGAATATAGACCAATACAAAGCCCGTTAGTAGCTAAGGGGGTTTACTCGGTCATTTGGAATTGATTACCAGGAAACCTTGTTGCATGTAACCAAACTTAACACAATTCGTGTTTTATTGTCCATTATAGTTAATCAGGATCGACCATTATTCCAACTTGATGTCAATAACGCCTTCTTGTATGGATATATAATCGAGGAAGCCTGTATGGATATCCCTTTTGAATTTGATAACAAGGAGAACCATAGGAAGGTTTCAAAGCAGAAGAAAGCATTATATGGATTTAAGCAGTCCCCTAGAGCATGGTTTGATAGATTCACCAAACTTCTTAAAAATGACATATACTCCCAAACACAAGTAGGTCATATCATATACCGTTTGTTAAAAACTTCGCAGATGAGAGAATCACAATTCTAATAGTATATCTTAACGATATAGTTATTACATGGATCCATCAAGAAGAAACGAGGAGACTTAAAGGCTACTATCCAAAGAGTTTGAAATAAAAGATATTGGTTTTCTAAAATATTTTTTGAGAAATGAAGTGAAAAAGTTGTCAAGGAACTCAATCTCCCAAAACAAGTATGTGCTTGACTTCTTACGTGAGACTGCATGATCAAGTGCAAACATATACCGTTTATTTATTTTTTAAAATTTCAATGTGTTACAGAGTAAATGTATCATCGTCTAAAGAATATGACAGTATAGATAGAGATAAATATATTAGATGACTTTTGATTAATAGAATTAAAGATTCATTTTCTTTTCCATTATATTATTGTTCTCTTTTAGGACCTGTTTGTTAGCAGCTTAATGACCTTAATGGTACTCACGGATTATTCGGTCAGCTATACGTGACTGTTTGATAGTGGCTTAATGATATAGAAAGTGACTTATTCACTAAGCTTCTAGGGAGAGCTTTATGCAGAAAGTCCAATTTTTAGTCAAACCTGCCCACCCAAATAAAAAATACGCTCCTACCATCTAGGAAAGAACCCTTCCAAACAAAAATCTTCCCAATCTGTACATACAGATTAATTTGTATAAACAGTTTTATCCATGTATACTTAGGCTATGTTTGGCAAACTAGCTGATAAGCTAGCTTATGACTGATAAGCTAGCGTATGACTTATAAGGTAGCTGATGACTTATAAGCTAGCTGATGAATAAGTTATGTTTGGCAAAAACTAGCTTATGAGCATGTGAAATGACCAAAAAGAGGATGTTGAAAATAATAAATAATATTAGTTAGGGGTATAATTGGAAAAAATGTCAAAAAACTTCTCATAAGCTACTCCAAGTAGCTTATCAATAAGACTACCTGCATCAGCGATCTCATTTTTGAGATTGTCAATAAGACAAAAAAAAATATATTAAAAAAAAATCAAAAATCAATTGTAACGAACGATCTCATCATTCGGTGAATATAAGATTGTTTATATAATATTAATATATATGTGACAAGTGTCACAATTCGATTGGCCATTTAGATTTTATTAGGATAAGATTTATCTAATTAAAAATAAGACTTTTATAAAATAAATAAAATTAAAAAAAATACATCAAAATTCATGGTTTTCAATTCCCTACAAATAGAGACCAATGTTGATGCATTTTCATCACACCAATTTTTCTCTCTATTTCAGTCCTCTTGTTATCTTGCTACTTCCTTTCAAATATTTTCTTATGGATTCAAACTTTCCAAATTTTTTTCCAAATTATGAACATCCTGATAGTTTTCAGTATGATCCAAACACCCAACATCAAAACTCTGAGGTTTTCATGTATAATAATCCAGTTTCTATCCCTGAAAATACCCAAACCCTACCAAAAAAATTCAAAGGCCACTAAATGGGAAACCAAAGAAGATGTGGTGTTAATGTCAGGATGGGTCAACGTACTTATTTTATATGTTGTTTAATCTAATTTCAGTTGTATGGTAAGTTTTTTATAATTAAAATTATGTTTCAGAATAGGTAATTGTTCATTCATCTTATCTATTTACATATTTATAATTAAAAATAATAATTATGTGTATACAAAATAAAAAATATAATTTTATAAAATAATATAATAGGTGAGATTGGATTGTAAAAGATTGTGGTTGAAGTGTGAAAATTTTGAGATTGGATTGGAGTTGAATATTATGAGGTAGATGAGAGAGAAAGTAATATTTTAATTTGAGATTGGATTGGTTGAGATTGTGAATGTGACTAAGTTAGCTTATGTTCGACTTATAAAAATGTTTACATCGAAACGACATTACTGAAAAATGTTTCAAATTTATAAGTCAAATTTTATAAAATTTTTTATTTTTACCAAACAATTCTTTAATGAAAAACCAACCAAACAACCCTTTAGTCATTCTATAACAACATGGATATTATCAAAAGTTATTTATTAAATATTGTAAATGATTTTTTTTTCGTCCCGCGAATATATGTAAATGTTAAAAATTTGAAAAAACAAAAGCGGACGAAAAGAGTCCATAGGCGGGAAATAGAAAAATTTCAAATAAAATTCAAAATTTTAGCCACACTCTCATTGGTCCATTTTACATCACACGGATCGCTACTAATCATAATCCAACGGCTGATATTAACCCATTTGACGATCCTAAACCCCTATCTGATCACAATATAAAACAACTCCGAAGCGGTTTCTTCACCATCATTACCTTCAAACACTTCCAATCACTCATATTTCTTCTGTAAATCGCTTGAGAAATTAAGAGAGAGATGGAAGGCACCGGAAAAGTGAAGAAAGGCGCCGGAGGAAGGAAAGGCGGTGGTCCGAGGAAGAAGTCCGTGACTCGTTCAGTTAAAGCTGGACTACAGTTTCCCGTCGGTAGGATTGGGCGTTACCTGAAGAAAGGACGTTATGCTCAGCGTGTTGGAACCGGAGCTCCGGTTTACCTTGCCGCCGTTCTCGAATACCTCGCCGCAGAAGTAAGTTTCAAAAATTTTCAATCGATCTCCGTATCAAATTCGCATATTTACATACGATTTGCAGTTTCATTTTACATTTTGATTTCGAGAATCGGATCTTCTGTTCATCTTATTAAATTACAGATCCCTATTAATTTATCGATTGTGTTCATCTTTTGGCAATCTCGTCGTCGTTCGATCTGGAAATTAAATTTTTTAAAACATCAATAGATCTCAGATTTCTATTTTTTTTGTTAGATTCGAAGTGAATTTCATCATATTTCAATTAACTGGACTTCGATTTGCATTATACATGTTTTTAATTGTTTTAGGGTTACGATTTAGGGCTAATGATTGTTCGTTTCTATTCAGGTGCTTGAATTAGCTGGAAATGCAGCTAGAGATAATAAGAAGAACAGAATTATCCCTAGACATGTGTTGTTAGCCATAAGGAACGATGAAGAGCTTGGAAAATTGTTGGCTGGAGTAACAATTGCACATGGTGGTGTTCTTCCAAACATTAACCCTATTTTATTGCCAAAGAAAACTGCTACCAAAGAACCAAAATCTCCTTCCAAAGCTACCAAATCTCCAAAGAAAGCCGCTTAGATGATTCTGATTAGACTATTCTCCTTTTGTATCTGTAATTGTAAGCTTCTCTTTCTTATAACCCTTCATGTTTGTTGATTGGGTAATTTGAATAGAGAAGTAGAATAGTTTATATTATCAGAGAATATTCAATTTAAGTTAAATGAAACCTCTTGTTTCTTTTCTATTTACTTGTGTTTTTTCCCCATTGGTTTTTCCTTTTGGTGATTCTCATTATATATTGAAGAATATGTTGAATCCTTAAATGAGATTCTTTGGTTTTTTTTCGACAATTTATATGTATACTTTATTTTTTGGGAAGCCATATATGGTTTGGAACTCTGGATTGCAGGTCCACATTGGTTTTTGTTTGTTTACTGGGTTGTTAAAATTTTAGTAAAAAAAGTTTATCTTCTCTACAGGTGCTTGAATTTTACTGGGTTAAAATTTTTGTTAAAATTTATATATATATTTTTCTTTAAAATATTTTAGGAACGATTATTTTAACTACCCCATTGTTGTCCTAACAAACCCAACCCTAGATGTTGTATTTTTATCTAGATATATAGTAATTAGTTAATATATGTGTAAGATGATAGACCAATATGTAATTAGTTATATTTAAAATTATATTATAATCTTGATCATAGTTTTAATTTTCTTATTTAAATTAGCTTTCAGCCTTTTTTGAGTTTGTTAACATTTTTTGTATGTTTTGATTTTGATTTTACTTTGTTTAAATAAAAGGTTTAGTTAATTTATAAAATGATGTATAAAAATTTCAACCTGATCAACTCAACCCAACCAGGACTGTGTGGATTAGGTTTTGCTTGAGTTGGGTTGAGATTTTTCGAATTACAAACTTTGGGTTGAGATCTTCAACCTGACCATGTTTAATGCTTTACCTGTTGTTTTTTAGTAAATTCAAGGATACGTTTTTTCGATTTTAGAAAATTTATTTATTTAAAAAAATAGTTTAAGACCTGTCGTTTACCAACCCTTACCAGGTAAATGTTTGCCGACAAAAATCATCATTTTGATTACTTTATAAAGGAGTAAGGGGGTGTTTGTTTTAGTTTATCAAAACAACTTATTAACTTATACCGGTGTGGAACCGGTAAAAAGGATATTGGAGTGTTTGGATGAAAAAAAAAAGTGAAGGGCTTATGGCGGTGGGCAAAAGGAGATAAGGAGTTTTTCATAAGTAGTTTGGTAGTGACTTATGAGAAAGTGTTTATAACTTATTTACATGTTTACCCTTTTTCTAACCTAGTTGTATGTATAAGCTAATCCAAACACCCCCTAACATTTCATGTCATCAAAATAGATTAATGGTAAGAGTTCAAAATTCAGGTAAATACTTGTCGGGTAATAATCATCATTTTCATTTACAGTGTAAGGCTATCAATCATTTTCCTCCTTACGTTATAAGTTTCTTGGTTTACGTTTAGTGTTTATAATAAATGACACGATTGGACGAACATAAGCTAATTTTTGAAGATTTTTGGAACTTTTTATTTTTTTCTTCCAAATATACCCCTACTATGGGGCTGTTTGGTTGGCTTTCCATTAAGTCCTGTATGGATAAAGCTGTCTGTGTAGATTAATCTGTCTGTATAGATTGGGAAGGTTTTTTCATAGATGGAATGAGCATGTTTTTTAATTGGGATGGACACGTTCGAAAAAATCTTGACTTTCTGCATAAAGCTCTCCCCTATAAGCTTACTGAATAAGCCACTTTCTATATCATTAAGCCTCTACCTCATAGTCATGTATAGCTTGCTGAATAAGCTACGAGTCCCATTAAGCTCATTAAGCTGCTAACAAACAGGCCCTATGTGTTATATGACAAAATCACTTCTAGAAACAAAACCCACAACAAGCGTTCGTTCTCAAAAAAAGCTGTTGGAACTCTTCACGTCGATTCGTCCTCAAGAACAAGGCAGATCAATTCTTTACGTTGGATCCATCCGTCCTCAATATCTCTATCAAATCTGCAATTAAAAGGTAATATTTGTTTCATTCTATGTTTTCTTGAGTTGTTACCCGTATCTTAGTTGAGCTGTTCCCATCCAAACCTGATTCATTCTATGATTCTTTTTTTATGTGTCAAGATATGCTTTTTCCAAACTCTATGATAAGCATCACCCAAACTTGTTTCATTCTATGTCTTTCTTAAGTTGTTTCTTAAATCTATATTTGTTGTCTGTAAAGTGTTCGATGAAATGCCACAAAGAGAAAATCTTTATGTTTTTTGTAATTTTTATTTCATTTCTTAATGTTTGAAAGTTTCTTACCTTCTTTAACTTCTTTATAAAATGGTTATTGTTTGATTGAAAGTCCCGTTGATGTTAGGCACTCTATGACATCATACCATCACATAGTAGTTTTTTTTGTCACTTGTTTAAATTTTGAAAAAAGAACTATATTTCTTATTACTTATTGAAAAAAAAAATGCATGCATACTTGTGAACTTGCCACTCATATGGAGACCATAACTACATCCTTTGTTGTTTCTAATTTTCTATGCTCAAACTTAAGAGAAAATGAAAAAAAAAACAGATTTTATAGAAGATTAAAATATATATAAAATCGAAACTTGATTGCTCCAAAGAACAGGCATAGGATGGTGTGAGAAGAAGAGTTAAAGTGAGAAATATAAGAAGAGATCTGAACCCTTGATCACTTTTAATCTGATGCCCACACATGAATTGTGCTTTAGAAGGGAATTGATCCGGTGCACCTCATTAGTGTTGACAATCAACTAAGATTGATCCAAGGGTGGAAAAGGGTTGGGTTCCGGTGAGACAAGAAGTTGTGGTGAGAAAGGTAAGAAGGGATCTCCACCTTGGATCAATCCTAACTGAAGATCAACAAAAATGAGATGAACCGAGATACACCGGATCAACTCCCTTCTAAAGTGCTATTCATGGGTGGACATGAGATTAAAAGTGATCGTGTGAGAAAAAGAGTTTTGGTGAGAAGCATAAGAAGTGATCTGAACCCTTGATCATTTTTAATCTCACACCCACCCATGAATTGCGCTCCTTACGATAATTGATCCGGTGCATCTCGGGATATCTCATTAGTGTCGATCTTCAATTAAGATTGATCCAAGGGTCCATATCCCTTCTTACGCTTCTCACCATAACTTCTCTTCTCACCGAAACCCAACCCACTTATGCAACAACAATAACGTAAGCCCATACAATAAATTAGTTGATCAAGGGTTTGCTGGTACAAGCTGAAGTGATTTTAAGATTAGGATTGTGTGTGTTTGCTAAATGTATCATAAACTGAAGTAGTTATTTCTTAATCGAATTTTGTGTGTTTGCTAAATGTATCATAAACTTAGGTCAATGTTTTAGTATGAATATGGTCATTTATTTATGTTCTTTTTTGTAAGTAATATTCATAAAGCAATTTATTAATTCAAAATACTTATCAAACAGTCTTATTTCATTGAGCACTAAATCATACAGCGGGTTAAAATCTTAATTTTCTGTCATTCAGACTATCCTTTTAGAGCACTTACCAAATACCCATTTTTAATTCACACTATCCTTTATTCAGAGAGAACAAGCCAATAATGGTGTCGGCAAATGGCGTTTACCGGTTATCTTCATCTTCTTTATTCAGGTGGATTTCATGGCGTCACTCCTCCAGCAAATTGTTCGTAGGAGGTATCTCTTCCCTCTTTCTCTATGTTTATCTATATTTGTTCTGGTGTTATTTGCATTTCTAGAATTTGTTCCTAAATTCTTTTTTTTTTGTTAATTTTGTTCATCTCCACTTTTATTTATTTATTATGAGTCGACTGTTCTTAACCCTGAATGATTTTACGAAATCATCTTGATCTCAAAGTATTGCAAATATTGTGTTAAACTACCTTTTTGCATATAATATTCGTAAGTAGTTATTTCTAGTATGTTTCTGTAAAACTGAAGATAGGTGGATATGTGGTTAAGAGCGGTTGGAAGATGAATGTTGATGATTTTTGTTATACTGCATTTTGAGGACATGTATACAAGAGAAGTATATATTCACATTTATAATATTTAAGGCCTTTAAAGTGAAAATGAAAATGAAAATGTTAATCTTTTGTTCTTTTTTCATATGAAGTATATATAAATAATATAGGGTAAATTTAAATTCTCACACACACTCACTCCTCATCTAAGGTGAGGATTAAACCCTTGATCTCGAGGATAATCTATTCAGGGTAAAAATATGTATGGGCACAGGGCTTTCTTATGATACCAATGAACCAGTGTTAAAAGACGCTTTTGGGCAACACGGAGAATTAATTGAAGGTACATGACCATATTTTGTTTGTCTCTTTGGATTATGTAGTCATCTAATAATAAGTTAACTCAAAGGAAGGAGTATGCAATTAACTTTTGCAGTTAAAGTTATATGCGATCACAAGAGTGGTAAATCAAGAGGGTATGGATTTGTACATTTCGTTTCTGAGGACTCTGCCAGCAAAGCCTTAGCAGAAATGGATGATCAGGTAACAATGGAATGATATACAATACCTGGGGGAGGTTTAGGGGAAAACCTCAAAAAAAAAAAAACCCTCGAAGAACACCCTGGGAGCGCTCCATTTGGACAGTATGCACAAATGGGTACAAGCGTTTTTTTTCCTATGCACGAGTGCATGTTACAAATTACCAGTATGCATTTGTACATACCGTGCAGATGGAGGGCTCCTAGGGTGTTCTTCAGTTAGGTTTTCCGCTGAACCTGACCCTACAATACTTTTTCTTTAAATGCTAGTTTTTATAACCGGAAGATTATTTATATTGATTCTGCTGGTAATGCTTCTTTTCAGTTATTGGATGGTAGAAATATTCGGATCCAATATGCAAACAAGAAATGAGCCCCAGAATGCCAGGTTCGGTTTGCTGAATCAAATTCTTCTTTTATTTAGTCGGTGTCTTTACCTTTGGTGGGCATGCATGTTTTGAATTTTGCAAAATAGATAGATGATCAGGAGGAAGAATCAGATAACTTAATGGAGCATTATTATTATTAGGAAAGCTTGACAGGGAATAATAAACTTTGAATCCAATGGCAATGGACGAACAAGACCTGATAAAAAAAAAATACTTGGAATAATTGTAAGCTTTCGTTCAGCCAAAATGCCAATTGAATATTCTGTTACGCCTTTTTACGATAGTATTGAAATATCTAAAAAATGGCTATAAACAGAGGGATCTCAAGGTAGGCTACTCTCAACCTGATTTGTTCCAAATTCATTTGCTTTCCTATGATACATCAACGTTTAAACGGTGAAGTGTGTGCTCATATATAGAACATTGGCAACATACCATTTGATCTTTTTTTTTCTTCATATCTTATCTTTTTATTGTAACTTTATCGTTGATATATATATATATATATATAGAGGAAGGTTCAAATGAGAACTTTGCATTTTTAAAGGAACAAAGGGACAATTGTGGATCACATATGATGTAGGTCCCACATAATATTAAATCATTTATGATTTAATATGATTTAATATTAAATCATAAATGATTTAATATTATATGGGACCCACATCATATGTGGTCCACAAGGTGTTCCTTTGTTCCTTTAAATTGGTAGTGTTCTCATATGATCCCTCCCCTATATATATATATATAGGGTTAGGTTCAAATGTGAACTCAATTTTGGCTGTGAACGTGAGGACGAATCTCAGCCACACATCTTCGGTTATGGTGGACGCGATCACGGAGGATTGACGCGATTCATGGGAGGGTGGAGATTATTAAAGGAGGGGAACCAGGTCAAAGCCGCCTTTATTGACCGGATAAGTGGCTGAGATTCGTCCTCACGTTCACAACCAAAAATGAGTTCACATTTGAACTTTCCTCTATATATATATATATATATATAGAGAGAGAGAGAGAGAGAGAGAGAGAGAGAGAGAGAGAGAAAGGGGAAAGTTCAAATGCAAACTCAAATTTGGTTGCGAACATGAGGACAACTTATTCGGTCAGCTATACATGACTGTTTGCTAGTGTCTTATTGATATAGAAAGTGGCTTATTCAGTAAGCTACTAGGGGGAAGCTTTATGCAGGAAACCAAGTTTTTTTTTTTTTCAAACCAGCCCCTCCCAGTTAAAAAACAAGCTCCTTCATCTATCACAAAATCCTCCCATACATACAGACAAAACTTTATCCATAAAGAACTTACTGAAAAACCAACCAAACAACCCCTAACACATTCATATGTAATGACAAACTTAGGGGCTGTTTGTTTTTGTTTGAATGATGCCATTCAGAGGAAATCGCTCAGAGGACTTGTGGTGTTTGGCAATTTTCTGAAAACCCCTGAATCATTCATTCCAAAATCCTCTTGAAGGCGTATTGTTCAGAGTATGCTAGTTTCCAAGGTTACCCCTTAAACAGAATCATCTAAAACAGCTCTTAAAGTGTAGAAAGTTGTTGTAGAATATTAGTGTTATTGAATTGGTATGATTATGTATGATTAAGTAATAATAGATGGTTTTTTTGTCTAAAATTTGCAGTACAAAATGTGATCCCTATTTACTTGAAGAACATCTGGAAATTAAGTGATTAACTGGAAATATGTCAACAAAGTATACTATGAAGAGTGCCCCTAATCCTCAAAAAGAGTTGCGATTCTATTTAAAGAAAAGATGGAATAAAGAAATCCCATTTATGTGCGGCTTATGCTTGTTTGGATTAATATGAAATGTTGTTTTGAACTAGTGTTATTGACTATGTAATTATATTTGTAAAGTAATTGTTTTTTATTCAGATATTTACCAAACAGTTAAATTTTCATGTAGAACTAAATCATATAGAAGGCTAAAATGGTAATTTGTTGTCATTCAAACTGTTCATTCAAAACAGTTACCAAACAACCATATTTCATTCTAGTTTCGTGACAGATATATATATATATATATATATATATGTTTTAACTTTTGTGGTCAAACGGAGCTATCTTTTGAATAAGAAAATGGTGATTATTTGTACTGGATGCTTAAAGTTTTTGTTTTACCTAAATTATTTTGAGTTTATACAGCAACATTGTGTTCTATTGAACATAGGTAACTTCTATAGAACATCTGAATCCAATAATGATTTGGTTGACATTAAAGTCACCATACTTTGAACAAAGGTAGCCTTTTGCTAGAAACTGAATTATAAATCTAGAAGGATTTCGCACCCACATTGAAAAGTGTTTTCCTAGAACCTTATCATCCCTAAAAAGGTAGAAAAAAATTCTCAAAGCCCCCACCTTTAATAAACCACTTATGTCTCTTTATCCAAGAAAACTGAACCAAATCAGTATATCTCATACAAGGATAGAGTTAAAGGATAAGATGTATACAGATATTGCCTCTACCCTCACCAGATAGATAGGTGTTTGTTTAGGATCGTAGTTAGTTGGTTGTAAACGAAGTTTATTTACTACCTATGTAGGCTCTTTTAAACCAGAAGAGCTTTATGTTGTGATCACAATCGGACCTTCACTATGTTGAGTGTGATGCCGTGAAACCACTAATTTTATGGCACGTAGTGTAAGACACTTGATGGTGCCATCATTTTTTTTTCATTGGGTGAAACCATAAAGATTAATTTGAGGCTAACTTTTTAACTCTTCTAACTTTTTAGGGTTATTTGTTTAGAAATAATTTGGGGATAACTATTTGGTGCTAATTTGTTTATATTTAGGTGCTAACTTTTTAGACTTTAGGGTTATATATTTAGGATGTTGTTAGTTTGTAGGTAGATTTTTTTTTTAATTACTGAATCTGGTCTTGTAGAATTATCAATTAGAAATATACCAACAATCGATTAGTATTAAGTTTTAATTTATATTTAATCGGCTCAAAATGGCCAAAAACCGAGCTCCCGTAATTATTTTATAAATATTTTTAATTATTCTATATAATATTTTTAATATTATGATTATTATTTTGTGATATCACTAGCAAAAACTCTTGGATCCGTCTTCAGTTGTTGAGTTTTTTTTTTAATTTGGAGTGGCACAAAAGAGAAGTTTAATTGGGTAAGGTTTTTCAGATATCCCTTTGCATTTGTCTAAGTTACGCCTGATCAGGCTTTAAGTTCTGGCTTGGACCCGTTCTTGCTAGTCATCGGCTTTATTGTGCATTTGTAGATGTTAGATGAAATCCGAATGCAAAGTTCACATTTGAAGTGGTTTGTTCTTGTTGACCTCCTAAATCCTTCTGTCTTGTACGATATATTGGGTTATTTTGATTTGACTTATGAGTTCTAGTCACGAAAATGATTTGCATCTTCAATCTGATAACGTGCATTTATGTTTATAATTTTATTCTCATAATCCTCATTTTTTATGTCATTTTATTCTTAAAATTATTTGTTTAAGTCCCTTATTATGTTTATTGTTGAATAGGAGTAAAAAGGGCTTAAAATTGATGAAATTGGGCCAAAAAGTCGTTTGGGTGGGCTTGTTGGGCGGCTTAAATCGCATTAAAAGTCGCCCAACTCACTGTGGAACATATTTTTCAAATGACTGGAAGGGGAAGCATACTCTCTCAATTTCTAAAGGAAGCGGGCATATTTTTACAAAATTTTCCTGAGCATATTTATTCAAAAGAACAAGACTTCAGGCATACATTTGAAAGGGCGAAAATCAGAGGCATACGTTTCCAATGCCGTATCATTAGTGGGAGAGTCGGTTTTTAAGAGGTTTTTAAGGGTTTTTAAGGGGAAAAAAAGGTTGATGGGAAGGGAGAGACTTCTAGGAACGCATTGGGGAGAGCAAAGGATCGATTGGAAGCATTTTTCATCAATTTTCTTTCAACTTTTGGTAATTTCTTTCCTATTTTTAGTTGTAATCTCAACTTAGCCATGTGAGGCTAAGTTTTTCCATTCCAACAAGGGTTTTTCTTTAGATTATGTTTCATTTACTTTGAGATTTCGGTGTAATCTTGTGGAACAAGTTTATTTGCGTGAATTCCGTTTGAATGTCAATTTCGTTTGAATTGTTAATTAACTTGATCAATTAATTAATATTCTTATGAATGTTTGTTATTTGAAACCCTAAGATCCGTAATTGTCTAGGGATTTTGATAAAGTGACAAATGAAATCGTTGATCTCAATAAGGTTTTCAATTTGATTTCTTGAATTCTTGCAATCGAAGCCTTAATAAGTCGAGCTTACGAGCTTATGGCTTTGAGTTGGTGTTTTACAAGTCCGATAAAGCTAATCGCATCTAAGAAATTGAGAAAACATATAGGTTGTTAGAGCCTGTTAACGACTATAACCGGTTGAAGAGCTTATTTTAACCGGTGTAAATCTAAGGAAAAATATAGGTTGTTAGAGCTTGTTAACGACTATAACCAATTTGAATTTGTTTTGTTGTTTTACGTTTCCAGAATCAATGATAAGTATTTGCATCTTAATCGAGAGTAAACCATTGTTGGGTTTTTAATACATTGCTTTTGTAAGTCATTTTAATTGCATGTTTTGTTTTGTTTAGTTAATCAAATCCAACCCCCCCCCCCCCCTTTTCGTATTTATAAGTGTAGAAGTCTAATAATTGTCACGACCAATCCCTGTGGATTCGACTCTGCTTGCCACTATTACAATTTAGTTTGTAATTCGAGGTAAATAGGTAATTATTATTTGTGTTCTTAAGATTGAAGGGATGGAAAGGAAAAAGAAAGGAAAAAGAAACAAAAGGAAAAAAAAGTAGTTTTTTTATTTATGTTTTTGAGATTGAAAGGAAAGAGAAGGAAAGAAAAAATATTTTTACTAATATATTTTTATTTATTTTATAGGAAAATATAATTGATGGGTAAATTTATAATTTTATAAATATTTTTATGGGAGAATTTCATACACGTACTTAAAAACTTGCATATATCCTTGTAAAGTTTGAAATTACACATATATCCTTCTAAACCTCTAAAACTCACATATTTATCCTTCTCCCTAATTTAATTATTATTAAAATATTTAAAAAATACAAATTTACTTAACTACCCTTCTAAACTATCATAATTTATTTAAGGAAAAAAAATCAAAAAAAAAAAAAAAACCTAACATATGCTACCCCAACCCCACCTTCCCCACCACCCATATTCTAAAACCCACCTTTTTTTCCGGCCACCACCATTTTTTCCGGCAACCACCCTTTTAAAACGCACCTTTCTTTTTTCCCGCCAACAACTCTTCTAAAACCCACCTTCCTTTTTTCCGGCCACCACCATTTTTTCCGGCAACCACCCTTCTAAAACGCACCTTCCTTTTTTCCGGCCACCACCATTTTTTCCGGGTTTTAGAAGGGCGGTTGCCGGAAAAAATGGTGGTGGCCGAAAAAAAGGAAGGTGCGTTTTAGAAGGGTGGTTGCCGGAAAAAAAGAAGGTGGGTTTTAGAAGGGGGGTTGCCGGAAAAAAAGGTGGGTTTTAGAAGGGCGGTTGCCGGAAAAAATGGTGGTGGCCGAAAAAAAGGAAGGTGCATTTTAGAAGGGTGGTTGCCGGAAAAAATGGTGGTGGCCGGAAAAAAGGAAGGTGCCTTTTAGAAGGGTGGTTGCCGGAAAAAAAGAAGGTGGGTTTTAGAATATGGGTTGCCGGAAAAAATGGTGGTAGCCGGAAAAAAAAGGTAGGTTTTAAAAGATGGATTGTAGGAAAGATTGGGTTGGGGTAGCATAGGTTAGGTTTTGTTTTTGATTTTTTTCCTTAAATAAATTAGGATAGTTTAGATGGGTAGTTAAGTAAATTTGTATATTTTAAATATTTTAATAATAATTAAATTAGGGAGAAGGATATATATATGTGAGTTTTAGAAGTTTAGAAAGATATATGCGTAATTTCAAACTTTACAAGGATATATGCGTAATAATGTAAATTTTTAAGGACGTGTATGAAATTATCCCTATTTTTTTATTTCCTTTCATTTCCTTTCATCCCACGTTTGGGAAGAAAGTTTTAGAAGAAAAATTATCATGATTTTCCTTTAATTTCATTTCCCTTCCCTCCTTACGACAAACTCGAGAACACAATTTTTTTTATTTTCTCCAATCTTTCTTTCCTTTCCTTCATTTAAAAAAAACTCACAAGAAGTTCTAAACTATCCGTGAGAGACAAATTTG
This sequence comes from Silybum marianum, assembly GCA_036898165.1. Classification (NCBI taxonomy): domain Eukaryota; kingdom Viridiplantae; phylum Streptophyta; class Magnoliopsida; order Asterales; family Asteraceae; genus Silybum; species Silybum marianum. Next base: position 22,425,525 of record CM072541.1, read on the forward strand.
TTCAAAAAGGTCCATTTTAGGACAAAAACTACAAAATCCAAATTAACCATAATCCTGAAGAAAAAACAATTTGGAGCCACAATAAAGCAAATTGAGCGGTAATTGTGATTTGAACAAGACTGTATCCGATTCGTAAACACCTTTTATCAAGGTTTTCGAATTCAATCGATCAAAATTTAATCATACAAAATGTAATTCCTATTTCATCAAACAATCGAACCAGCAGATATGAAAAACAAGAACGGAGAAGAAATCATAGGTACTAGAATAGAAATGTAACAATCAGATTTCATATGTTTTACACCGAACAAATTGGATTACGCAAATCCAAATTTACAGAATCGATATCCCTAAAAAAAAAGCAAAAACTAAAAAGTCATAGAACAGCTAATATCTGATCATCATCAAAAGTATGCGAAACCCTAACGCTTTGAATCGTTTCATGAACATACCAAATCACACGAAACGAGAAATCAACAGATTGAAAACGAAACGTTCTACGAGCTTGTAAACTTCGTAACCGCCTTCGTACCTTCCGATACGGCGTGCTTAGCCAATTCACCGGGAAGTACAAGCCTCACGGCGGTCTGAATTTCTCTAGACGTAATCGTCGGCTTCTTGTTGTATCTCGCGAGCCTAGAACTCTCCTGTGCGAGTTTCTCGAAGATATCGTTGATGAAACTGTTCATGATTCCCATGGCCTTGCTCGAGATTCCGATATCTGGATGCACCTGTTTCAACACCTTGAAGATGTAGATCTTGTAGGTTTCGACGTTCTTCTTGGATCTCTTCTTCTTCTTATCTCCGGCTGCAGCGCCGCCGGCTTCCTTCGGCAGTTTCTTCCCGGCCTTTGGCTTCTTCTCCGCCGGTGCTTTCTCGGCGACGGCTTTCTTTTCCTCCGTCGGCTTCTTCTCGGCGGGCTTCTTCTCGGCCTTTGGTGCCATTAGGTTTTTTGGAGAGATTTGATTACGAAATCGAAAGCGTTTGATTGAAATTTGGGGGGAAGATTGAAATCGATTGTAATGTGTTGGTGGTTAAGGCGGTTTCAGAAGTGCTTATATAGGAAGGGGGAATAGGGTTTCTATTGGATGCTTGGGTTGTTACACGGATCTGTGACGTGGCATAAGGGAGATGAGAATGGACGGCTGTGATGACCGGGTTGTCTTTTTGGATATTGAGATGGTGGAGTATTGGATTCTTGTTTTTTTCTTTTCTAGAAGAATTGATGTTTGCCCTATAATTTATTCGGGACTTTTAAAGTGAATTACATGTTTGGTCCCTGTAGTTTGAGTTTTATTATGGAACGGGTCCCTAAAATGAAAAACTATGAGATTTGGTTTATGTGATTTGCGTTTTGTAACACTTTATGTCCCTCCTCCTATCGAAAAAAAAAATATCATTTAACTTAAAGTTTATGGGTTTTTTGGTCATTTGATATATTTTTTTGTCCCTTTTTGTATTGTAAATATATTATTGATACTATATAACTTATAGAGTAAATTACACTTATGGTCATTAATCATTGTCACTTATTATCAATTCTTGTATCTAGATTGAAATAGTTACACTTTTTTTGTTATTGTAATTGTTGTTTTGTTACAATTTTGATGCATATGATCAACTCTCGTTAATTTTTTTTGTTAAATCAATGGTATTTGTTGTCTTTTTTAATTAAAAAGCAAAGCAGATTTATTATTACATTATTAATTATATGTACCTATACTAGTTGTGTACCCGCACAATGCGGCAGGGTTTAATATTTAAATAAATGTATGCCTGCAATCTTCAATTTAATGCATAACATCACAATTTTCACATAATTTAGAGTTGATATTTTAACTACTACAAGAGCCTCATAGATTTCAAAGATAAGTTTTGATGAAAAATGAAAAACTCGACCATTTAAACAAAACGCGTTTTCTAAAATTTTCATAGAAAACTGAGAATAAAAACTCAACTCCATTACCTGAAAACGTTTTCTAGAAAAATGAAAACAGTTTTCCAGAACCAAACACACCCTTAGCCTCTTCAGCCTAGCTTTCAATTAATCAAAATTATATCGACTTACAAACTCAGAATAGTTCTCCAATTTCAATCAGGATTTCAAAATCAAATTACAAACCCCAAATTTGCAAAATCCCTAGATTTTTTATTTATTTTTGAGGTGTAAGGTAACCAAATCAGGTGCAGAGGAATTATAATAATAAGAATTATAGTAGAACAGATCTACTGTAAGAAGAGATAAATTAGAAAAAGAAATGGTGTCTAAGCCCTGCCAAAAAATACGTGAAAGGAAGAAAAAGCCGGCCACGATAGCTGTAAATAACAAACCATAAACCAGGGGCACAACAAAATAGAAAGCCAAAACAAACACATATATCAAGATATAGATTATAACCATAAAAAACATAAAAAAAGAAGCTAACAATCACTCTAAAGATTACCTCATGGGTTGATGTGAAAGTAGGTATATTGCATGGTTCAAAGAGCTCGAAGGATGATCAACCTTGGCAAAAGAGTCGCAATGATTTACACCACTCTAAGTACATTGACAACAAAATTAGAAATTCATTACTCCTTGTTTTACTAAAGCTTTAGTTGTCATTGTGGACATTAATTTTGGAAGTGGCACGGATCTGATATGGACATCAAGAATCACAAAATGCCAACCTTTATCATTTGAGAATTACAAAAATTTAGAATTGTCTTGGATTTAAAATGCCCCCATTTTGAGTATCCAACAGCAAGCAATTTACCATCCTTTGTTTGAGTACGGGTCTTTATATATTCCACATTTCCACCTGTTGTTAAAAAGAATAAGATCTTAATACTTTTACATGAAAATCTGGGATTAACCAAATAAATAATAAGATGGAAATCTCATTGTTGCTTACTTGCTTAGATTCTTTGACAGGGGAAATTGTGAGCTCACAAATTCTATTGCAAATCAAACAGTGGAGGTGAAACAATATGTCGGTGCCCCTTACTGATTAGATTTTGACTCGGGTCCCTTGCTTGGGCCGCCAGATAGTTTTGCCTTCCTTACACCAATAAACATGTTTAGATGCTTGAAATCTCTTCCAGTAGAGAAGTCAGAAGTCGATCTTCGTATTCGCAATCGATCTTTGTAAGAGGATAAAATAAACAAAGTGATCAATGTATTTTAAATTACACACACAAACAAAACACATTGACACGTTGGTTCTTGGTTTGGTTTGAATCCAAAATTAAATTTGTGCGTTAGGAAAATTCCAAAAACTTCTTTGTAGACTTTCATCAAACACATTATATGCCAAATCTATCCCTCTCTCTATTAGAAATGCTTGGTTTATAAAAACCTCCATTAAAAATGTTGTAAACCAATTTGTTCTGCAGCCACTTTGTAACCCTATTAAGCTGCAGTTTGCTGTCGAAATTGCTGTCAAAATAACGATGCAGCAGCCTCTGTTTTGAACTGTGCAACGTTTCCTTATATTCGACTCAGCCCTGATCCTTTGCTGTCAAAAATTGCTGTCAAAAGTTGACCGAGTCAAACCCATGTTTTAGATGACTTTGTTGGTGGATACATCCACAGTCGAAGGATCGACGATGGCCAAGATTACCTTCGGAGTAGACGACACCCCGTCCGCCCCTTCAACTCCGGTTGTGTGTGTGTTTCCCTACGTAAGCAAAAAGATAATGAGTAGGGGTTATATAAGGGAAGGGAGTGAAATTAACCAGAGTTTAATGAAATATAAACCACAATTAGCTAGCAAGCTCATTGAAATGAACCCACACCCATTTGCAATCAATAAGGTTCAAACCATTAAAGAAAAACTATGTAGTTCATAAAATAGAGAAAATCAAATGGGTAAAAGAAACCTTGATAACAACCCATATAAACACGCATGTATGGAGAAGAACGCGATTTGGGGGTAATGATGTAGGAGATGAAGAGTGATCGACTTTGCAGAACAAGAAGAAAGGAACCATTGTAATTTTAAACTTGATAATTGCACCCAGGGAAATCAACAACCACCTCAAGAGATGTCTGTTCAATTGGAGACGTAAAGTGCATTGGGAGCAGGAATATGACATTGGGAGCCCAAAGATACAAAGCATGAAGGATGCGTTTGGTAGGGTGAACAGGGTGGAACAGGATGGAACAGAACAGGTTAGTCCCACGTTTGGTGTGACTTTAAGGAAGTGGAACAAGGACTAAGTGGAACAAGGGTAGAACAACCTTGTTCATCCCTTACCCCCTAGAACTAACTAGAACAAGGAAATTGTTCCATTTTTACCCTCTGGCCTGAATAAAAGAAAACTCAGCTGGTCTCTCCTTCCTCTTACACACGACACAAAAACCCACCTCCTTCCTCACGCCACCACCACCGCCGGCGCCTCCCTCACACCACCACCACCGCCGGCGACCTCCTCACGAACACCACCATCGGCGGCGCCCTCCCTCACGCCACCACCACCCTCACGCCACCACCA